>OY796862.1:21865046-23065046 GCA_963680765.1 Agrochola lychnidis
GAAAATGACCTTGCCCATGCGCCTATTCGATGTGATTCACACTTCCAAGGACACCCAGTACATATTATAATAAAATAGTAATGAAGAATATTTGTCTGTTTGTCTGAATGTGTGTTCCGGATTGGCGCAAAAACGGCTGAACGGATTTGAATGCAAAACAAATTTCAACACATAACACACACTCACTTTCATACACAAACACTTACATACAACACACACATCACCTCAATCACAAATTAACACCATACCTTCACTTCTTTTGAATGGTAAAATTATACCCTTCATTGAATTATTTTTTTTGTTGTGATGTTTAGTTGTTGACCTAGAGCTGTAAAATTTCTGGCCTGTAACATTGTTGCGGAGGGACACTGATCTTCTAAGATACAGGCAATAACCTAGTTTAGAGGTCAGGGTTTCAATGTATTACTACCTAGCATAAGCCTCTAAATGTATGTACTTCTACTATACCATTGTTATTTTATTTTAGGCTTAATTCAATAAAGATTATTATTATTATTAATTTGGCACACAGATAGTTAATAACCTGAATTAACACATATAGCACTTTTAATCTCGGTAGTACGTTCCCATGAGATATTTTCCGAAATCTACGCTGGCGAAGCCACTGACAAAAGCTAGTTAAACATAAAACTAAACTATAATCCATTTGAAAGAAGATTAGGCATTTAAATAAACCTTTTTTGACTTCTATTGCGTTGATGGCATGACAAATAGCAGATGCAGTAAACAATTGGTATTGTTACCACTTTTTAGCTTTAAATGTCATCCTTATGCCTACGGTATAGAAGTCAAAATCGGTTGAACGGACTGTAAACAAGGTTTGTTTAAATGTCTTATTTCAAATGGAGTATATGTATAGGTAGGTACTACAAGAAATAATAATTATGTAGGTAATTAAAGTGAAAGATAAAATACAAATCAATGTAGTAAAAAAAAGTAAAGTTCTATTATACATTGAAAAATCTTCAAGACTGCCCCGTTGCGACTTCGAAAATCGTACGATATAAAACGGCCTCGCAACAACACTTGGTCACCGGACGCAAGAAATGTGCCCGTATAGGATATCTTATGATAATATATTTTGCAGCATGGCTTTGCGATTTCCGTACCTAATATATTTCTATTTTTGTATTTAGTATCGCGGTATTTGGTTACTTTAGGTGTGAACGAATGGAATAGTTAAATTAATAACCAATTCTATACTTAATATTATAATTCCATAGACTATAAGTTTTTTGAAGACTATGGGTAAACAACATGGAAGTATGTATTTTTTTATTATTTTGTATTGAATTTTAATGCTTTTTACTGTTTACAATTTTTTTTCATCTTTTTATTCGAACATGAAGGAACCTTTTTTGAAATTTTAATTAAAAGTCTAGTTTAAATATTAATAGTTACCTCTTTTTCCTCTTCATAACACTCTTGTCAGAGCAGTCGTGGTCTTCATGTAGTTTCTTGTCCAGGGGCTGATGTGATTCGCCTCACGATTTCTCGCTATCTACTCCGATTTTTGAATAAGAATAAAAATCATTTATTTGAACAAAATACAGGTGTTACCAGTTGTAAAAGTTGGTGGTTTAGTACAGTCCATATTTTGCCTGTTTAGGTCATGCAAATTAATTTTACATTAAATACTTAACAAGTACCTATTTATTTTTCATTTAAGACAAAACAACTCGCACATAACAAAACTTAACCTAAAAATATATTGTAAGTAACAACAATTCTTTAAACTAAATAAAACATGGCATAAAATAATAGGAACCTTAAAATAAGTATTTTTCTTTATGTTGCAGAAATTCTTGAAAACTATAAAAATAATTTTCTATTAACCATTTGCGTAGTTTAATTTTAAAATATTTAAATGGGAGCTCTCTTATAATCTTTGGTAACTTATTAAAAATTGGTGTTTTTAGTGCACTCTTAAAAAGGATCGCCCACTGCGGATTTAATTTGGTCAGTCCATCTCATGGTCTAGTGCCCTCGCCCTCCACTCTACCCTGCACGACAAGGAGCTCTATAGAGTCATCCTCACAACTCAATACATGCGTGAATTGTTACCTAATTGATAAAAAAAAGTCTTTAATTGAAATAGAGTTTGTAATTTTTATCATCTTTTCCAAAAAAATAGTGCAATTAGATGCACAAAAATGAGTGAAAAAATGTTCACCACCAGCTCCAAGATTTGTTCGGAAGTATCCAAAACGTAATTTCAATTCCTAGATTAGTATTTTATTAGCCAAATGATATTAATTGTGTGTCAAGGTTCATTATCACAAATCACTGGCATCGTTAACAGATAATTAATTTTATGTAACTCATTATCGCGATTTATCTAGTGCAGCACCAAATCGATAAGTATTTGACGAATATTTCGACACCGATAGACATGTTTCGGTCAATTTTATTTGTTTTATTAATAGTAAATGTTTTTGCTGACGATGAGAAGATAGTTCAATTAGATATAGGGGGTTTGAGAGGGGAGAAGTACTGGCAAGGAGATTTCTACGAGTTCTACGGAGTACCGTATGCCACGGCTCCGAAAGGAAGGGATAAATTTAAGGTTAGTAGATGTTTTATGTTTCTGTGTATGTATAGTAGACCTCGTAATTCCTTTACCACTTTTGAAAACAATTGCCAGCAAATTGAAACTTCATTGAAACTTCTCTAAAGCTACGGTTTCCCTAAAAGAGCGGTGGCCCCACATAGCGTCCGCAATTTACCGGCAAATGACTTCACTGAAATGTTATACAATGTGGCCCATGGGCATGTGACTGCCCGTATTTTTCTGAATATTTATGAAAAATTATCGAAAATTAACTTTAAAAGGGGATCTATCTTTAATATTTTTCATGGTATTAATTTATTTTTATTTTTGAGTAGCGTTTGTAAGTTTAAAATTTATACACTATGAAACCGCACCGCACTGCTCTTCTAGCAAACCGTAGCCTAATGTTGCAAATATGTTACTGCCTCATAGACAAATTAGACCTTGTTTTTTTGTGACATCATGCAAGTTACATTCAACCTTAGGGTGATAACGCAATTACGAGGTCGACTATACCTATGTTCGTTGCCAAATACATTATAATAATATGGGAACAATTGGCCAATTTCAGAAAATTTCTCTTGAAATAAATAAAAGGGAAACTTAATACAAAATACCCTATCCTAAATACAAAATATTTTAAATGAGTGTTTAAAAAATAAAAAACTAAAATGAGACTAAGTAGTGATTATGCAAATCCCCATGGTTGAACGATTTGTATTCAAATTCTTTTTGATATACTATTACTGAAGCATTTTTAATGATTTCAGGCTCCCCTGCCTGTAGAACCATGGGAAGGCATCATGGACGCCAAAATCCAAAATATTGGTTGCGAACAAGTCTACCTCTTTGAAGAAGATGAAGAAGAAGATGATATTATTCTTGATGGTGTAGAAGACTGCTTGGCCATGAACCTCTTTGTCCCATTAGTTGCCAGTGAAGACAACCTACTACCAGTCCTGGTCTATATACACAGCGGGGCTTATTCAGGGGGGAATGGTAACATGGCGAAGTTCACCTATGTAGCCAGACATGACGTCATAGTAGTCAGTTTTAACTACAGACTTGGATTCAAAGGATTCGCCTGTCTCGGCACTGAAGAGATACCTGGCAATGCGGCGTTAAAAGACCAACTGGCTGCACTGAAATTCATTAACAAATACATTAGCAAATTCGGTGGAGATCCCAAGAAGGTCACGCTTGCAGGATTCAGCGTTGGAGCTAGCATGGCGGAAATACTAGCCTTGTCAAAAGCAGCAAACGGTTTAATAGACAAACTTATACTAGATAGCGGATCCGCTTTGTCTCCGTTCGCAATAAGCAGGGATCCAATAAATACCGCCAAGAATTTAGCAATATCTATGGGTTATAACAACACGGAAAAGATTGAGGACTTAAATGAATTCTTATTGAACGCACCGATCAAAGACATGGCTGTTAAAAGCAAGAATTTCTTCTTGACAAACTCCACTTTCGGTTTAGCGCCGTGCATCGAGAATGTGATTGGAAATACTGAACCTATTCTGACGGAGTCGCCTTTGATTACTTTCCATAAAGGAGATTATGAGAAAATTCCTGTGTTGACTGGTTTTTCAAACATGGAAGGTATTAGTAGAACTGTTAAGTTCAGTCAATGGAGTGATTTGATGAATGAGAAATTCGAAGATTTCCTACCAGCAGATTTGGCTTTTGACAATGTAAAATCAAGAGATGCTTTTATCAAGGAAATAAAAAAACATTATTTTAAAGATGAAGAAGTAAGTCACGACACAGCGCAAGAATACATTGATTATTTCTCTGATTCAATGTTCAAGTATGCTATAATGAAATCAGCAAAAATGCATGCTCTTAAATCTAAAAGACCAGTCTTTCTTTATGAGTTTTCTTACGTTGGAAAGTTAAGTTTTAAGCATCATTTTATGGACAAAATAAAAGGAGCTAGCCATAGAGATCAAACTGCGTACATATTGGATTTCTTCGAATATACCACGAAAACTTCGGATATGGACACGAGAGACCGAATGACAACTATGTGGACTGATTTTGTTAAATATGAGTAAGTAGACCTTATTATTAACCTTTTATAGGACGAAACAGTAACGTTATTGTATGAAAATTGCAATGGTATCTCCATGTGAGTTTGTGACAGATTTTGTGTAGCAAATCTGCCAAAAACTCACAACAGAGAAACTTTTGCAAAGTTTAAAAATCAAAGTCATAAGTCATTAATTCAAACTAGGCTGAGAATCAGCACTTTTTCAACGTCAAAATTACATAAGACAGTCCCCCAAAACGCCCGCCCTTTACGTACTTTAGCTGGGAAGAAGAAGTGGCGCAACAAACGCCCCAGGCAAATTAGTAGACTTGACCCCCAGTATAAATATGGCTATTTCTCGGTAGGTAACGCTTTATATGTAGAGATCGGATATTCGGATAACAGGTAACCTTCATAAGAGGACTGATAAGTAGTTCCTATACCATTTATCCGATTAGTTGCGCATTTCCGGATTTTATGGAATTCCGGGATTTATAATAAGAAAAACAAATTGAGAAGTCACTTCCATAATTTTTTAGCAAAAATTAACTTTAGATAATTATGCATCCGAATATCCGATCTCTATTTATAAGACAGACCGAAAAGAATTATTCATTATTCGAACTAGTTTATAATATCCATAATGTAATATATAGCCAGTTCAAATGAACGGCGATTCTCAGTTATGTTGAACGCTCGACTATATTCAACTTTTTCAGCAAAAAAAAATTAATATTTTATTTAAATTTTTCAGAAATCCTACAGCATACGAGAGCTTACTGATTGACGTAAAATGGCCAAAGTACACGAACGAAGAACCAAAGTATTTGGAAATAAGTAGCAAGTTGAAAATAAAGAAGGATTTGTTCGCAAACCGTTACAAATTCTGGGACAGAGTGTATGAGAAATATTACTGGAATCCAATGCCTATTGTTGCAAAGAAAAAGAGTAAATAAAGTCTTATGAAATAAAGTTGTATTTTGTAATAAACTCCTCGTTTGAGAGAACTAATGGTGCCGATTCCCTTGTTCACAAACTAAACTAAATTTAAGTTCAGTGCATCTTTTTTTTTCTATTTCATTAAGAAAAGGACAGAGGAAAATTTTAGTTTAGTCCTGTCAAATTAATCAGCGCCTGTCACTCTCCATACAAGCTTAGACGTGATTAAAAACTTGTCGACTAAAATTACGTCAATTTACGTCAAGCGCTGATTAATTTGACTGGACTAAACTAAAATTTATCTTCTGTCCTTTTCTCAATGAAATAGAAAGAAAAAGATGCACTGAACTTAAATTTAGTTTAGTTTGTGAACAAGGGAATCGGCGCCATTGTCTGCATAGTAGTTCTAAGAGAACAACATTCTGAAAACTATTTCAGAGTTTTGCACAAGTATTTGTTGCACAATACAGCTAGACACTGGGATAAGCTATATTAAAATTATAGAAGGAAATTAAGACTGACAGAAATTATACATACATTAAATTTTGTTGGATTCACAGGTTGGATAAAGTGTTATTGGGTTGTTCCATCAGGAATTTTTTCAGGAGTAGCCCGGAGCCTGGATTTGTGCCCGGTTGATGGCAATAGGCTCGCCTCTTATTACTTGGAACTGTAATATAGGTACACCTCTGCCTAATTCTTTGGGGATCTAAGGCGTGATGTTATGTAACATTAAAAAATCATCACTCTATTGAAAATATCATGTCAGAAAAGAAAACACACAGTCGAATTGAGAACCTCCTCCTTTTTGAATTCGGTTAAAAATGACAGAAATAAAGCTATTACTCTCAGATAGACTCCAAAATCTATAAAACCGATTTATTTAAAACCTTTGTGGCCCCTCAACAAAAAGTGTCAAGTTGCCAACAGAAAGCCTACAAAAATTACTTGACAAATTGCATCTAACGATAACCGATATACCAACATTGTCTCCCTTCTCAGTTCTGCAGAAAATAAAAAAATAAAAAGTTCAAAAATATTTGCGAAATCCCAATATCAAAGGGAAATGATCACCATTTTTCAACACCCGAATGTTTGGGAGTCTCCCCTTCTGAATCGATGGGTTTTTATAAAAAAATCTAAACCATACATTTTTCTACCAATATTAACCCCTGTGCAAGTGCCTCCGATTTTGGTTTGGTCCAATTAAAGAGCAGAGTATTGAAAATATGTGTATATTTCAAATGGATGAGTACCTATAATTATAATAATAGATCACCGATCTCATCTAGTGTTTGTATAAACCTTATTACAATCATTTATTTTTGGATTTTAAGACACTGAACTAATTAGAAAAAAATAAAGGTATTTTTATGAACAACTCGAACTTGACCAAAAAAGTTAGTACCTATGCCAACATTTTTGTCACAAAAAAAGAACGAATGGTTCCTAAGACACAGTTTCCCCGTATTTTTTATGGATTCGGATATCCCCATATACCGTCTCAGTTGGAAAACATTCCGTATAGGTACAGTAGTATGACAGTATAAATAAGTAAGAGCATTATATGTTCGCGCTTCGAAATCTTAGTGTATATGAGTACACAACAGTTACGAGTGCGCGGTGGATACGCACCGAAGCGGAAGGTTTATCTATCAAGCTGCCGTAGGTTATTATTTTAAGGTCACTGCCGAGATATAATACTGTTACTTTTATATACTGTGGCAGTGTGGAAGAAAAAAGGAGACATGTCTCCAGCATTGGGTCATAAAATAGGTCTTATTTCTTTTTTTAAACGCTATCGCCCGTAACTTCTAACGCTTACCCGGTGTGACTGGCACCTCTAAACAAGGGCTCCCCTTCCTTGTTGCAAATATTTGAACGATTCCAAATGATGCACGTGCTATTGAAATTTTTGCCCGAATTCCCGACGGGGGGCTCTCTCTATTCGGAAATTTGCAGTTCATTTTCTATGAAATTTACTGACGGGTTAGTGTCGGGTACAGAAGTTGTGGTGCGTGAGTTGAATTTTAACTAACCAAAAAAAAACGATTTGGATGAAGTAGCGGGCTGAACCTCGTACTAGTCCCACGTGGTAGATTACAGCCCACTCCTTCTCGAATAGAGGAGGCTTGTGTGTGTCCCAGCAGTGGGAATTTTACATGCTGATTAAGATAGTGGGCTGAACAGTGACATTCATATATGTTAAATAGCTTTTGCCCACGCCTTCACCTGCGTGGAGATTGGAAATATTCTATGTCCTAACACAGGTCATGGTTCTATCTATCCTAATCAGAATCAGTTCAGTCATCGTAAAAGATAACAGACAGATAGAATTACATTCGCATTTATAGTATCATGTATGGATGTGCTACTGTGCAGATTCAGAATGAAACTTGTGACAACAAAAAAAAAATTGCCTGGTTGCTCTTGGTTTGAGTCACAAATGCCGAGCTTTTGTGGAAAGTGTTTTGTATTTGGAATTTCTCAATAGCAGCACAGAGTCTGGATACTATATAACTGGCGAAATGTGGATGGTAAAATCTTCATCACAAGGAACGTGGTATTATAATAATGTTGTTTCTTGAAAGGACCCAAGACTCAGGCAAACGCCTGGAACACGATCAATTTCTTACACAAATGGTTCAGGTACAGTCGTGTTTAAACAACAGCTGTCTTATAAGATATGACTTCCAATATCTTTAAAAGTAGGATACCTGGGTTAAATAAGAGAGGCATAACAGCATCGAGTGTCGATTCGTAAGCAAGCATCCTACTAAGTAGTCACAACGTTTCCAACCCAGCTGAATAGCTATTATCTGTTCCAAAACTATCTGAAAAAAACCGGCCAAGTGCGTGTCGGACTACGCACAATGAAGGGTTCCGTAGTTAAGATGAATTTATTTATCCCAAGAACAAACTTAACATTTTGCAGGATCACTTATTTGAACGTGTAGAATGAAAAATCTGATTTTCGTAAAAAAAATCACATTCGCGGTATTAATATAATAATAATAAAAATCTAACACCTTTAAACGAGCAATTCTTGTATATATTATATAATCTGAATCTCTGAAACGGCTCCAAGAATTTTTATGAAATTTAGTATGCAGGGGGTTTCGGGAGCGATAAATCGATCTAGCCAGGTTTCATTTTTAGAAAACGTTGTTCAAAAAAAAAAAAATTGACATCCAGATATTTTTCTTTATTCAAGTAACAAGGACTCATTGTGTTAGTAAACTTATGAACTTTTGCTTATTTTACCAGGTCACACAGAAAGTTTTGCGACTAACAGTTTTTGTCTATGGGATACTGGCTGGCGCTCAGAAGCACCATATCGTCTCCAAAGCTAATATTTACACAAATACCATCTATACAGTGTGAGTCTTCATAATGTGCACATATCGAAATGAGGGAATCTATGCTTAATTTTATCGACGGAAAAAGTGGTCAAAATTTTTTTTGTTTCTTTTAAATTTTTTGTATCAGTTTTTTTATTTTAGTTTTTATTCTCATGGGCATCTTATTTATAAATTTTACAATTATTGTAAAAAAATATGAGAAAATACAGATTTTTACTAAAAAAACACATTTATTTTCAATTGAGGGTAGTTTTTTTTCTCAATTTTAATTTTATGTGGACGCCTACTTACTTCCAATCATTATGGAGTTTGTTTCATCGCGATAGCTGATTCAGTTTAAAAGTTACACAGTTTTGTTACAATTTTTTTTAATTCCATAAAAAGTTTTAAAAAAATATTTAGATTTTTTTAAATATTTTTTCTTTCGTTAAAATTAAGCATAGATTCCCTCATTTCGATATGTGTACATTATGAAGAATCACACTGTATAGCAACCCACTCTGGTGCTGCTGAGCTCGCCAATCCTGCCTCACCCCGCATTCCAACCTGTATGGCCTGGAAAAAGTTCCAGCCCGGCGTACACTATTGATCTGGTTACCATAGGTACCAATATTTAAAATGTTTTTAAGCTCCATTGGCAATCTATCCTTCTCCATCTTTCTCCACAATACGTCATAAGCAACCAGATCAAAAGTCTTGAATAAGTCGAGGAAGGTAGCATAAATCAGCGTTCCACGCTGTGTATAAGTATAGTATGTGACAGTATGCTTAAGATACAACACTGCACTTTCTATTTACAAACCACGCCGAAACCCGAATTGGTTGTCATGAACATTTACAGTTTTATTTCAAGCAGTTTTATTTTTATTTTAAGCAGACTGTCAAACACTTTTGATATTGTTGATATTATAGTAGCTAGAGAGATGGGCCTATTGGATGTCGAGCGACGAAATGTAAGTTTGTACGCACAATATTGAGAGATTTACTGTGTTATATTAAGACCATAGACTTCTTATAGGTTTTCCTGTAATCTATGAGTAAAGAGCCATACTATGTATTTTTTTGAAAATTTTTGGTCCAGTAGTTTCGGAGATAAGGGGGGGGGAATGGTCAATTTTCATTGAATTTCTTAAATATCTTTAAAAGTGTTTATTTTAAAATTATATAAAAAATATATTTAAGATCCTCGCAATAAGTCCTTTCATTTGATATGTCACATGGTACTGTTAGCATAACTTTTTTTTTAAATTTTCTTGTTTGCCCCCCAAAAGTGACCCCTATATTCAAAATAAATTTATTTACGTTACACATTCGTGTTTGGGTCACAAAAATACATATGTGTATCAAATTTCAACTTAATCGGTCCATTAGATTCGGAGTAAATTGGCTGTGACAGACGGACAGACAGACAGACAGACAGACAGACGGACAGACAGACAGACACACGAGTGATCCTATAAGGGTTCCGTTTTTTCCTTTTGAGGTACGGAACCCTAAAAGTGTAAACAAACCCTGTTCTGGTTACATTCTTACGCAAACACTCACTAAAGGAAATTAGTAACACATCGTATAATTATAATATGTATTTTGAATCTACCCCTAACGGGGTAAAACGGGGTATTTATTTTAAAGTGGAGAATTTTACTGTGTGGCTTGATTAACTTGAAAATTGGTATAAATAATCTTTAAGTCAAATAATGGAAACGTCACAATAGATTTTTTTAAATTATTATCACGTTATTTGCTATGGGGGATAGGATACTCTGAATCCCGGTAGCACGTTCCTGTGGGATATTTTCCGACATCCACGCAGGCGAAGCCGCGGGCAAATGCTAGTTTGTTTATATTTTCATCAGATACTTTTGGAATAGACAATATTCTTTTTACCGCGGCATGAAATAGGTATTGCGAATAACTCTTGTTACGAGATTATGGTTATTCAGAAATATACTTTCCTCAATACAATTGATTCTAGATGCTCACCCACCTAAGACAACTCTTTTATACCCCAAACACCACCGACTGAGAGACACAAAGATCCATAACCCAACTCTAACAAAAGTGACACACGACAAGAAGTTAAATATGAAAATCTTTATCGAATACACTCTATTAACTTTCTAAACATTAAATATACTCTTAACAACTGGCAAACACTTCTAACTTTTGTAAACGTTACTCCCCCAACCTTAACTCAACCCTAACGTAAATAGCGAAGGTTCAAAATGGTTTGTGTTTGGATTTAAAAGTATGTTTATGTTTCGCTCCGTGACACAGGTGACGCAGAGATAAGTAACGTCAATTTATAAGCGTCAAAGTCATGAGTCTCGGGGGGCTGTGTTTGGATACTTCTTGTGCCGTATGGATGACGTCAGAGTTATTGTAAGTTAATATTAGATTCTTTTCTGAGGTATTTTTGGAGGTTTTATGAAAATATAGTTTTCTCTGGGAAAGTACGTACTGGCAACTTTTCTATATTAACCAGTAAGCCCACGTTCCCACGGACATAATAAACTCGCAGCGATTTTTTTTCTTGCACTTGATTTTGAACCCTCTGCTTAGCGCCGAGAGTTGAAAATCCAACAGTGTGTTTTTTCAACGCGCTGGGACGAGAGTGCGTTCCAGCGCATTCAATTCTCAACGCTCGGCTTAAAACCGAGAGTTAAAAATCCAGTGCGCGATAAAATCGCGCCGCGATTTTATTACGTCCGTGTATACGTTAGCAAAGAGAGTACCTAAAGCCCGTACACGTCGGGCGAGCCCGTCGCTCGACCAACGTATACTAGGCCTTGTTACCTGATTTGCCGTTTGATTTGCGTGTTTTTGCCCGTCGGTCGAGCTCGGCCAACGGGCTCGCCCAACGTGTACTGGGGGCATAAGGCATTTTGTCAGAATCCCAAAAGTCGGAAAACCAGTATTACCAAGGGGTATCGTAATACCCAGTTACGGGGTTGTGGAGGTTAGATAGTCACTCCACGGTATTCAGCTGCTTACTGGATGGTTAGACAGGAAGCCGACCCCAACATACTTCCATTCCTACTTCTTCACTGTACACGCGGTTTGGTTGTGGAATTCACTACCGCCTGACATTAGCAACTGTCATACTGTTGAAGCATTTAAACGAAGAGTGAAAGAACACTATCTTTCCAACTCGTCATAGTTGCATAGTTATTTTAAATCACATTGTAATTATTAATTATATATAATATAGTGATATTTACTTAAGAAGTATGTATGTAAGTATATTCTCATATTGTATGTTGTTTAAATTGAAATCAGTGAATTGTTTTTTTTTTCTTCTTTGATTTATGCTTTTTAAGCTATTGCATAGCTTTTATCGCGGACTTTAAGCGCAGCGACCGAATCAAGAAATTCCGTAACGTAACGAAAATAAAACCTAACACCCCCCACTCCGCCTACCATGTAATGACGGTTCCCATGACAACGTGATGTTGTCATGGGAAACGTGATGTTGTCATGGAGGTTACAAATGCTATGCAATAGCTTTACCGCGGCAGTCCCCGAGTGCCACACGTTTTTCTTTTTTATTTTCTCTTCTACGGTTACACACGTTGTCTACATCTCTTTTTATATACTTTCCTGTCGCAGATATGCTGGAAGAGATTTCTTTAGAAATAAGCATTGCCTTCGAACGTATTTTTCTGTTCCTTTCTTTTTGTCTGTTTATATGTGTATGCATAAATGGTTAAATAAAATAAATAAATAGTTGGGAAAAGGCTCGGCAGATTGATAATAATGTATTTATACTATACTTATGAACAATTAACTTTCATCGAACGTATTTTGTTCGATTGCTCCTTCCCCGCACTAAAGCCGTGTTCACAAGCATCTTGGAGTATGTATCTATCACATAATTAAGTGCAAGCAGAAGACGTCGTTCAGAGCGATCGGTTTGCGGCATCCTGTCATCCGAGGCTGCGTTGCTCGATATCCAATACTGACGTACTTCCTTACGTTACAGGGTGTTTCGTATTCTTATAATATTATTTATTTCGATTTTAGTCTTCAGGTGGCGTTCTGTAGTTTAGCCTACCCGCATGGGAAGGAAACGTGAGTGTATGTACAAATTAATTAATTAAACATAATTAGGTATTTATTAGTTGACAGTTTTTTAAAAAAAAAAACGATTTCTATAAAAAACTTGCACGTCGGAAAATGAACTAAAAAGAAAAATACATAGATGCAATGCGCAATTTCATTGATGCTAGTCTTATTAATTCAAATAAAATCTAAGCAAAAAGCTCATTTTCTAACTGTCAAAAACATAAAAAGTAATATGCAATATTCAGGTATGCCAAGAAAATAAATACCGTCTGGCCGCATTCGGTATGCGACATGTTGACATCCGCGGTCATATCGATAGACTGACCCCCCTATACCTGTGTACAGGTGGGTCATTCTATCGATCACTAATAAAGTTTAGTAAGAATATTGCTCGGAAAAGATAGTGACTTTTTAAAAGAGCTTGCTTACCTACTTTTCAAGTTTTGTTTTGGTTAATAAATTTAACAAGTAAAAAGCTAAAGCTGCGGCTTGTTAAAGTTTTAACATATTATTTAAGTACAATATTTTAGTATCTAATTATTATTTAGCTATTTTCTACAACACAATTTCAAGATTTCGTAATAATACCAATAGATTTATGCGCTAATATTGTACTAACTTATCGTCTTTTTGAGATGTGCCCGAGCCGTAACTGCGACTAACTTGGAAGGTTCAAACCTGAAGTATGAAACCCTAACAACCAATAAAGGAGTGTGGGCAAAATACACCCAGCTCCCCCACAGTTAAAACTATTGTAGTTTTGAAGACATTACTTCTCTCCTTACTTACACCAAAGCGCATCAAAATCTGTCCCGGGGTTATTCAGTTCCGACATTGTTAAGTTAGGTTAGGTTAGGTAAAATGTACCCAGCTCCGCCACTATACCCAGATCCCCCACAGTTATAACTACTGTAGTTTTGAAGACATTACTTCTCCCTTTACTCACGCCAAAGCGCATCAAAATCTGTCCCGGGGTTATTCAGTTCCGACATTGTTAAGTTAGGTTAGGTTAGGTAAAATGTACCCAGCTCCGCCACTATACCCAGCTCCCCCACAGTTAAAACTACTGTAGTTTTGAAGACATTACTTCTCCCCTTACTTACACCAAAGCGCATTAAAATCTGTCCCGAGGTTATTCAGTTCCGACATTGTTAAGTTAGGTTAGGTTAGGTAAAATGTACCCAGCTCCGCCACTATACCCAGCTCCTTCACAGTTAAAACTACTATAGTTTTGAAGACATTACTTTTCCCTTTACTCATGCCAAAGCGCATCAAAATCTGTCCCGGGGTTATTCAGTTCCGACATTGTTAAGTTAGGTTAGGTTAGGTAAAATGTACCCAGCTCCGCCACTATACCCAGATCCCCCACAGTTATAACTACTGTAGTTTTGAAGACATTACTTCTCCCTTTACTCACGCCAAAGCGCATCAAAATCTGTCCCGGGGTTATTCAGTTCCGACATTGTTAAGTTAGGTTAGGTTAGATAAAATATACCCAGCTCCGCCACTATACCCAGCTCCCCCACAGTTAAAACTACTACAGTTTTGAAGACATTACTTCTCCCTTTACTCACGCTAAAGCGCATCAAAATCTGTCCCGGGGTTATTCAGTTCCGACATTGTTAAGTTAGGTTAGGTTAGATAAAATATACCCAGCTCCGCCACTATACCCAGCTCCCCCACAGTTAAAACTACTGTAGTTTTGAAGACATTACTTCTCCCCTTACTTACACCAAAGCGCATCAAAATCTGTTCCGGGGTTATTCAGTTCCGACATTGTTAAGTTAGGTTAGATTAGGTAAAATGTACCCAGCTCCGCCACTACACATAGCTCCCCCACAGTTAAAACTACTACAGTTTTGAAGACATTTCTTCTCCCTTTACTCACGCTAAAGCGCATCAAAATCTGTCCCGGGGTTATTCAGTTCCGACATTGTTAAGTTAGGTTAGGTTAGATAAAATATACCCAGCTCCGCCACTATACCCAGCTCCCCCACAGTTAAAACTACTGTAGTTTTGAAGACATTACTTCTCCCCTTACTTACACCAAAGCGCATCAAAATCTGTTCCGGGGTTATTCAGTTCCGACATTGTTAAGTTAGGTTAGATTAGGTAAAATGTACCCAGCTCCGCCACTACACATAGCTCCCCCACAGTTAAAACCACTGTAGTTTTGATCTGGCCATGGCCCTTTATGGGAATAAAGGGCCATGGCCAGGTCAAAACTACAGTCACTTCATGTTCTGGCCGTCAGGTCAGAAGCCCACACCGGGGGGGACCCCGCTGTGGGCTTCTGACCTGACGGCCAGAGCATGAAGTGGCCCGTAAAAGTGGGCCGGTTACGCGCCACCACCTCGGGTCATATATGCGGCGGACGTTCCTGAGTCCATCGTCCCTGGACGCATTTAGAAAAGCCAGAAGAGGGCATTATCTGCCCTCTGCCGACGCCACGCTGTGTTCTCCTAACAGCGGACGCAACGATGACACCGAGCGTCTGGCTCCATGCCTATGTGACGTAGATACTTCCCGAAGCAGCCGTGCCCCAAGAGCACATGCGTCGCCCTAGATGACAGGGAGCCATGCGTCCTCCCGAGCCAATCGTCGAGCATCAGCCGGACCGCCTCGATGGTGACAAGGCAGGGTGCAGAAGCCTGTCCCGCCATTCCGTCACAAGGACCTCGAGGACCTGAGACCGACGAAGCTCAATGTCACGCTGCATCGGTCCACCTCAACATAACCTAACCTAACATAGTCGGAATATAACCCCGGGACAGATTTTGATGCACTTTGGCGTCTGTAAAGGGAGAAGTAATGTCTTCAAAACTATAGTAGTTTTAACTGTGGGGGAGCTGGGTATAGTGACGGAGCTGGGTATATTATATCTAACCTAACCTAACTTAACAATGTCGGAACTGAATAACTCCGGGATAGATTTTGATGCGATTTGGCGTGTGTAAAGTGAGAAGTAATGTCTTCAAAACTGCAGTAGTTATAATTGTGGGGGAGCTGGGTATAGTGGCGGAGCTGGGTACATTTTACTTAACCTAACCTAACTTAACAATGTCGGAACTGAATAACCCCGGGACAGATTTTGATGCGCTTTGGCGTGAGTAATAGGAGAAGTAATGTCTTCAAAACTACAGTAGTTTTAACTGTGGGGGAGCTGGGTCTAGTGGCGGAGCTGGGTATATTTTATCTAACCTAACCTAACTTAACAATGGCGGAACTGAATAACCCCGTTTCAGATTTTGATGCGCTTTGGCGTGAGTAATAGGAGAAGTAATGTCTTCAAAACTACAGTAGTTTTAACTGTGGGGGAGCTGGGTATAGTGGCGGAGCTGGGTATATTTTATCTAACCTAACCTAACTTAACAATGGCGGAACTGAATAACCCCGGGACAGATTTTGATGCGCTTTAGCGTGAGTAAAGAGAGAAGTAATGTCTTCAAAACTACAGTGGTTTTAACTGTGGGGGAGCTGGGTGTGCGGCCCATACATTTTTGACAATTTAATATTTTTAAATATTAAATATTATAAAACAGTACCCTAATTGCGTAACTTATTTTCGTAAACAATTATGCCTAATTTGTTTCATTTGGACAGTTCAACAACATTCGTTGCGTTATTTACGTTGTTGAGCAGATTTTTTTTTTCCAACTTATGAAGCAATGGATTTTGCAATCTGTTTCAAATCGAAACAGATTGTGATTGTATTGTATTACGCAATTAGGGTACTGGTGAAATGTGGGTGGGTGTACTATATGTACACCTTTATACCCACCACATGACGTCTGTAATACCCGAAAGGTTAGCCACCTTTCGGGTATTACAGACGTCATGTTATGTTTATTATGAAAATTACTAACTCCACGAGAGTTTAAATTAAAACAACATCAACTTTTGAACATCCTGTATCCTTGAGTCTTGCTTGCACATTCCAGGAGCGTATCGCTATGCAAACTGGGATCGAACGCGTTCAACCAGCGACATAACTATCCATATTGCCCGAACAGACGGACAGACTGACAAATTACGCAGTTATGGAACAAGTAAATCTCCTAGCTGATTCAATGTACAGTCACGAACACCTTAGGATACGAGCTGGTGTCCGCAACTCCACGTCAAAACGCGTATTTTGCGTACCCGAGCGGTTACAACTGTTATCCTCTCGATAGATGCATATTTTTTCCCTTAATCCTTTTTTCGGTGTTCAATTTTGTCTTCCATTTTGCTGCTTACACTTCTCCAAATCTGTTTCCTCGTGTTTTTCATATTTACTTAAACTAATATGAATTTGAAGAAAGTATTTTTCCCTTTCTTAGTCGTGAGAGTGGGGGCTCTCGATACGTTGTACATTTATAAGAATCTACTCTTGTTTCAGCCCCAATCGTGTACACTTATCGAGAGTCTACTGTATGTCACTTTTTGAATTCAAGTGTTAATAATCACTGTGATTGAATAAAAATGTAACTTTTTGTTCCGGAAGCAGCAGTTGAGATCGATTTTTCTATGAAACTAGTCTTTTTTTAACAAAATCTTGGGAGTTACAGAGAGAATTTAACATTTTGAGCCGATTCAAAAAAGAAACCGAATGGAGCAAAATACGTAAATGTCACTTTTTGTTCCTAACCTACTCAATTATAAGAAATTTAAAAGCGATTTTCTTCGATCTTATTGACAAAAATGTCATAGTGTTACAGACAGCATTTTTAAAACCATTCTATTATGAAATAGGTCTTCTATCAAAATTGCAACTGCTGTAGTCTTAAGTTCTGAGTTGAGCCACACGATTACTGACAAATGCTTGCACTGACTGGACAGGTCCACTCAAATCTGTGTGGTTCTTACTCAAAAGAACATTTCAGACACTAATCTACATGGTCCTCATATGGCCGGATCAAGATTATGTCCAGACTTTAAAAGGGACTGCGACCTTTGAATTTTTTTTTCGGCCTTTCTTCTCTGAGTAATCAGATAGAACACGCCGACCTCATCTCGCTTACTTTTTTTTTAATATGATGTGTAAAAGTGATTCCGATATCCTATTTACAGAATAGGTAAACAATTTTATTTAATTTCATTTGTATTTGACGAAAAAATCGCAAATAAGTACGCAATCTTTAACAGGTGACTTTACTCATCATTATGAACAACTTTTACTATGGGACCAAACCTGCAATCGCGAAAAAAATCAGCTGTTCCCTATATTTTGACGAATTATGCGAACATAAATGTAGGGAACAGCAGATTTTTTTTTTCGTGATTTCATGTTTGGTCCCATAGTAAAAGTTGTTCATAATGATGAGTAAAGTCACGTGTTAAAGATTGCGCACTGGATAAAAACTTACCCTGTAGAGTTATGTGTAAGTGTAAGATAAGAATAATCAAATGCAATCTCTTGAAGCTCTTGAGGGCTTAGGTTAAGCATGTTTCAATGAGAGGTATTGATCTTTGCTTTCCCACTGTCTAAGTGTCCAGAGTGCTACAAATTTACTGCTTTATAGAACTGTAAAACATTTTTTCTTTTGGCCAGCCAGTAGGTAAGCGGAATTATACAACCGCTTACAAACTTCGCTGGACGTTCTTTCCTGTTTTCCAGAATTATACCACCGATTTCAACCCCACGTATTTTTGACCCCTCTTCATAACGGAAAAATATTCAACGACAGTACTTCCTTAAATAAAAGTTTACACAAAAAATCAGATAGCAATAAGTCACGTTTTATCTTCGGAAAAATTCTTTTAAAAAACCCTGTCGCTGCTGCCATAAATCTTTTTCGAAAAAAAATCGCTTTTCGACACCCATGCGTTTCACCCCGCGAGTTTCACTCCCCAAGTCTTGCTCGGATGACTGTGCAATTATCAATATCACCGCAACATTGCGGTTGTGCCTCCGGAAAATTCCTATTTCGTAGCTATAAATCAGTTTTCCGTTTATTAAAACAGCTCCGGCACCTTCGATCGAATCGCCCCCTTAAGGTGGAGGGGTTCGTATTGGGGCTTTTAGTGTTGTGCCTGTATTTTTGGGTATTCAAATTCAAGTTACGAAAGTGGTTGCTTTGAAGTCTGTTGATTTTCAACTGAAGCCAAACCACTTCATAGTCATAAATATTGTCTATCATCTTACCTAATCAAACCTGATTGATTAATTAAACAAAACGGTGACTGAAACCATTTTATTCTGACACAATTATGTCAGTTTCGTGGTTGTAAGTAGATCTAATGATTTTGATATTTTCCTTTTGATTTATGCATAATAGATTATGTGTAATAGACTATGTCGTACCTATGCTCTACCTCCATACGATGACAAAACTGTATCAAATCCACACTGCATCGTGCTAAAGTGACTATTCTTTACCAGGAATAAATTAGAACATAAAAAATAACCTATCAAAAACAAAAAGACAAACAAAGTATCAAATTCTTTTTCAAGATGGTGTTGCCGTCTATAGATTTTCAAATTATACCGTTTTTTTTTACTTCTCCAGACTTAGCGTGGCCAGACTCTATTATGAAACTAAAAAAAATATAAAAGCGACAATTCTTCACCCCCAAGAGGAACAACCCTACACTGCACAGGGGGCGTGTTGTATTCTTTTTAATCTGTGCTACCCCTGTGTAATCTGCGTCGGAAAGCGACACTGGGGGCAAGCATTGTTTAATGTTGTCTAACGAATACTATTACAAGATAAGAATTAAGGACTTTAGTAATGGCGTCTCTAAAGATGCTCCCTCACCGGGAGCATTCGCAAGTAATGTAACGTTCAAAGTCGAGCATTACATCAGTGAGGGAGAAGAACGGAGCATTACAATGATAATATATTTAACTTATCGGATAATATAAATTATTGGAAATACATTGTCAAGTACGGTACGGTTGACATCTGTCGGGCATGCCACCGTCCCGGTGAATCAATTCGACATACAGGTATGTGCCCGACCCAGTTCTCGAGAATGGTCACCATTGTACTGGAATCGATCTATCATCACTGACAGGACTATTATAGCCAATAAGCCTGATATTGTGGTGATAGATCGACGAGAGCGCCGTGCAATGATTGTTGATATCGCTGTTCCCCATGACGAGAATCTCGTGAAAGCTGAGAGAGATAAAAAAATCTTGACTTAGCACACGAGGTTGTCGACATGTGGGACCAAGGGCGGATCCAGGGGGGGGGGTCATGGGGGTCATGACCCCCCCTGGGCTGCGTTTAAGTCGACCACTGGTATTTTTTCTAATCTCATTGATAAATTTAATCAAATAAATACTTTGTATGATGTTGCCACGTAGGATGTTTGCCATTGCCACACATGCGAACGACATGCAAAATAAGACTATGTGCTGTTATTATAATTATGATGATTGACCGTGGAGTTTTCTGCCGGCTCTTTTCCATAGAAAACGACCAAGTGAAACAATTCCTAGCTTCTGACGTTTCATAAGTGTCCATGTAGGTTTATCTGAAGCTAACAACTAGACGTAGAAATTAAATACCTACCCCAGAATAGTGTCAAGACAAGCCGCCCCGGCCCCGGTCCTGGCGGCCCCCTAAATCTTATGAAGTACTTTTTAATGATATCCCGGTCAACATAAATATTCAGTAAGAAGCAGTTTAGAGTTGGAGGCTGAGGATGAAAATTTTCTAGCTCGCTCCGCTCGCTACAATCTACATTCTCAAACTTTCTGCATAAGTCGACAAAGGAACTGGAAAAAAAAACCTAATCTCCTACACAAGGCGCTGTGCTAAAATTTTCAAGCTCGCTCCGCTCGCTCTTGAATTCTATATTTTTCTAACTCTCAAACTTTTCTGCACAAGTCGACAAAGCAACTCCTATTTCCGTAAGGATGTTTAATAGACACCTACCCGAGAATTCTGAGACGAGGTGCAAAAAAATTCGAGCTCGCCTTGCTCGCGCTCCCCTACATTTTTGCTTTTCGTATCCTATTGATGAGGAGACGAAAATGCACCTCCCTGAAATAAAATCTCCTGCCTGTTGCGAGGTCCATGGTGTAGTTAGATTATAATTAGACACGTTATACTTGTTTTTTTTGCTGTCATTACAATTTTTTTGCGAAGTGTTACTAGAAATACCTACATAAACTGAGAAGGCCGCCGCTGGCCTTATTTTGTTTTGCTTCCCCGAGCCCCCGACAGGTTTAGTTCGCCACTGATTGGAACCTGTCCCTGACTGACCTCGACTATGTGACCCCCCCCTGACTCGAAGGCTGGATCCGCCCTTGTGTGGGACGTGGACTCTGCAATCATTGTATCGATAATCGTTATGGTTAATAGCCTAATAGCGATGAGCCTCGAACAACACCTCAGGAGGCTCTCATTGCGCGGCTGGGTCAAGGGCTTGATTCAGAAAGCAATACTCCTAGACCGGCACGCATAGTGAGGAGGTTCCTCTCTCTAGAGCCCTAACCACTGACAACTTGCACCCTGTTCCTGATGTCGATGGGCCACTATTTTTATATGTTTTTTTATAATGATTTTTATGAAATATTTAAAAATGTAAACGATTTGTACATAAATGAAATAAAGGATATGTTTATATTTATTCAGACAACCATTGATCCATTACATTAGCAGTGCCTAATGTCTGTAATATTTAATCTGAAATGTTACATTACAGGCAAACGCTCTATATTCAGGGAGGTAGTATTGTAACGTAATGCTCAAAATCAAATCTGAAATGTTACATTACAAGCAAATGCTCCCAGTGAGGGAGCATCCTAAAATTGCTGCCTTTTTGATTTTGTTGAAATTTTCAGCAGAGTGTTGTAAAATTTAAATTAGATCAAGAGTTTAATTTTGCTCAGAAATATTCTCAGAAGTTTTAAGATTAAAATTTGGCTGGGGCTAAGTATAAAAAGTATAGTTTATTATTGTGTATTTCGTAATGATTAATTTTAGAATAATGAAAATAGAATAATTGATTATTTCTTGTCTTTAAAAAGTCCTTAGTATAAAGTCGTTGTAGTAAAAACTGGATTAACACCAATTTCTAAATCGTAATTTTTGCTTTTTTTCCAACCGTTCACAATTCTCTTGCTTAGCTCGTTATGGCTTATAACTGAAATGAGCTGAAATAAACGTGAATAGAACCTTAAACGTACCTATCTTAAGTTCCATGTTGAATTGCTTGACTTATTTTTCATATTATTACACAAACAAAGACTAGTAAAGTCAGGAAATCTAATTGTTTAGCAAATTGACTACACTTATTTTTGAAGTGAAAACTTCTTTAGCTGTGTTGGGTATTTTTGAGATGGGAAAAAACAATTGAACTCGCGACACCATTACCGACACCTCATTTTTGTAAACACGATTGTGCTCTTTATTTAGAAAAGGTTATGGACCAATGTTCTATACAAGTATTTTTCTTCCACCAAGGCGATCTTGTCCAAGTTTTCACTTCTGTCGGCACTCCCGGACTGCCAATGTTTTTTTTTTTGTTTTTGAACTACTAACACTAGTTTCATAAGTTTTACTGTACTAACATCCTATGTATTTCTAAGTCTGAAATAAAACGATTTTTTTGTAATTTATTTACTACCTACGCCCTGCGGTTTCACTCGCATAATTCTCGATCAAACCCACTTTCGCATTTATAATATTAGTTAGGACAGTTAGTATTTAAATTGACCGTTTATTCAAATCACAACTGTCATTCTGACAGTTGTATGGAATTGCTATAACAAGGTAAATTGATGTGACGTGTCAGTGATAAAAAATAAAACCCTGTTCGCACAAGAGTGGCATTACCACTATCCCAATTCACCCCAAAATATACCTGTCTCAAAATAATCCAATTACTAATCCACTTGAGAATATGATCATAACAATAGAATTTAAAATTACACAACGCTTCTACAATAGGCCCTTGATCGAGGGTGGCCACTCAAAAACCTTTCAATTACCAAACTGTCAGAGGCATAAAGACGTGATTGGTGCTCAAACCTTTTTTTCCTGAATGTCACCCTGTATTTGAAATTATTGACGGTAAATTGTTTGGTATTGATTTTGTGAAAAAAATGGGAGAAGTGGAAGCACGGGCACGTGTTAAGGCTTTTGCAAACCAGCGCGACACGCGACGCGACACAAAGACACCGCTCGTCGCGCGCCGAGCGATGCCTTTATGTCGCGTCGCGTGTCGCGCCTGTTTGAAAGAGCCTTTACTTGACTTTATATAGGGTTAAATTGAATTCATGGGCATCCTCTGAAAATGCGACAAAAAATCAGCTGTTCTCTACATTTTGACGAGCTATGCAAACATAAATATAGGGAACAGCAGATTTTTTGAATAAAACTTCTTTAGGTGCGTTGGGCATTTTTGAGATGGGAAAAAACAATTGAATTGAAGACACCGACACAGACACCTCATTTTTGTAAACGCGATTGTGCTCTTTATTTATATTACGTTACGGCTCAATGTCCTATGTAAGTATTTTTACTAAAGGTTTTGGAAGTATTTTTTTTTGTAAACGCAATTGTTCTCTTTATTAAGATAAGGTTACGGACCAATGTTCTATACAAGTATTTTTCTTCCACCAAGGTGATCTTGTTCAAGTTTTCACTTCTGTTGGCACTCCCGAAGTGCCACTGTTTTTTTTTTTCGCAATTTCAAGTTTGGTCTCATAGTGAAAATTGTTCATAATGACGAGTATGAGTGACCCCTTAAAAGGATGCCCATGAATTCAATTTCACCCTGTATACTTACGTCTAAGTAATAATGATCAGACAACGATACAACAAACCTATCGGTTTCCGATGACGATCCTAAATTTAGCCAATCTATTCTGTAAAAATCTCTCCGTGATAACCATTGAGGTCCAATG
This sequence comes from Agrochola lychnidis, assembly GCA_963680765.1. Taxonomy (NCBI): domain Eukaryota; kingdom Metazoa; phylum Arthropoda; class Insecta; order Lepidoptera; family Noctuidae; genus Agrochola; species Agrochola lychnidis. The sequence goes on from OY796862.1 coordinate 21,888,866, forward strand.
CTATTACAAACTAACGATGTGCCCCGCGAATGTCAAATGTGACAACTGCGGTGTATGCGTACCCTATCCTATCCTATACGATTAATCCTATAATATTATGCGAGCAATATATTTGTATATTATATGTCACGGCTAAAACCCAAAGTGCGGCCACACCTAGTTTTAGCCGGCTACAACTAGGTGCGGCCGGTAGCAGTTGGTTAAATTTAGCTGTAGCAAATGAAAATGGTTGAAAGGTAGGTTAGGTTAGGTTAGAACTGTGACCACATAACACACCGCACGAGCCGAGCAAGCGAAGCGAGCGGTGCCGCGGCAGCGGCCGGCGAGTGCCAGGGTCCATTTAGGCAAGTTTAACCAACTGCTACCGGCCGCACCTAGTTGTAGCCGGCTAAAACTAGGTGTAGCCGCACTTCGAGTTTTAGCCATAACATAATTACATATATATTTGTAATCACGTTCTCGAAAACGGCTCTAACAATTTCGATGAAAGTTGCAATATAGGGGTTTACGGGGGCGAAAAATTTATCTAGCTAGGTCTCATATCTGGGAAAATTAGTTTTATGTATTTTCACAGCCTCGGGAATGTGATACAACGTTGGTATACCTGGATGATATGTTTATTTCTATTTTCACCCGAGCAGAGCTCGGTCGACCAGGTACTTCAGGTAGTACTAGACTGAGACGTTTGCTGTCCCGGACAACAACATAATTTAATTTTATTTATTTATTTATGTCAGACAACATGATCCATTATGGTTAGTAACAACAAGAGCTTATAAACTATGTTAGTAGGTAAGAATAAAAATATAAATAACAATTAAAACATTTTATTTTACCGTCCCAACCACGATGCTTACCCAGAGCGAGTGTATCGGACACTGAAATTTACTCGAAACTACCTTCAGAATGTCGTTGCTGCTGCCGCGTACTCTGCTCAACAGTGACGCCACACGCTTACGTCTTATTGCGTAAAAGTTGTCCGTACGCGCTTCGGCAAACATGGCGGACGCACTGCAGAACCGCGGCAACCGCAACTACATCCTGAAGACGTTATTACATTGTACCCGCAGAACGCTGTAAGCCTTTTGAGTATAATTAACCCACAGGCTGCTCGTGTAGAAAGATTGGCAATATGCTTTGAATAGCGCTAGCTTGACTTCCGCTGAGCAACGAGCAAACCTGCGAGCCAACATATTATCCCGGACTGCCAGCGCTCTGCGTTCATAATGTTGAGCAAAAATTTAGTTCGCGGTGGCTGCTCTAGTTTATATTGAACGTCAGTGTGACGCAGCAATGTCGCGCAACATTGCTGCCGTGCTAAATGATAAATGATTTTATTTCTGTAAGTAGGTTTGTACAAACACTTTTACACGTCAATCATATTTTAAAAACTAGATGAGGTCGGTGTTTCCTATCTGACTACTCTGAGAAGAAAGGACGAAACAAACTCAGAGGTCACAGTCTCTTTTAAAGTCCAGACATAATCTTGGTCAGATCATGTGAAGGCCATGTGGATTGGTGTCTGAAGTGGTCTTTAGAAGAAAGCACCACACAGATTGAGAGGGCCTGTCCAATCAGTGCACGCATTTGACAGTTATCGTGCAGCTGAATCGTGCAGCCGAGCTGTGCTTGGAATGTGATCTCATATAAACCTGTAGAAAAAGTATGGAGACCTGTAGTGACGCGGCAGCACTGCTGTGGCAGCACCAGTGGCGGTACCTCCATAGAAGCCGAAAAGCCCGGCTTGCATTCAAAGATGAGCCCACAAAAAAAAAAACTACACCCGTAAACTTGTAAAGCAACCAAGTAATTCATTCATGTCGCAAGAATTGATAAGAATAATAACATTAAACTCCGCGCTGCACCGTATTAGCCGCGCGCTTTAGAAGCTACGATGCCAGGTTTACATACTAAAAGAATAATATTTAAATTCCGCGCCGTTTTCATCACGCACGTTGCCAAACTATCTCGAATGCCGCAGTTGCGATCTCACTCTAACACTATAGCGTTAAGCAGGACGCGAGATCGCATCGATGAATGAAAACGTCAATTCTGTGGTACATTGCATTGCTTTCTCGCTCACACAAGGGGGCTTCTTATGAGGCTTCATACCTCTCATCTTTCGCATGGAAAATTGTTAACATTGTTGGTACCATTAGTATGTACTCATTTCGCAAAATGTTCTAATTTTTAAGCCCGGCTTTTGATTTTTTATGAATGGAATGAATCGTGTATTTGATTATGAATAGTAGGAATGAAGCGACTACCTATGTCGTTGCAAGACGCTGCGCAATGCGTGATTTTCTATAGAATGATACAATTTTCAAGTTAGTTCAAATTTGTTTTGAGCGGCTACTGGCGCTTTTTTTTGCTTTGGTACTTTTTTCATTTTCTGTGAATTTAAGTGTTGTGAATTGTGATTAGTTTTTGCTGTGATTATTATCTTTGTTTTGAAGTGATTAAAAAGTTTCTTATCATTAAAATTAATTCGGAAACGCATGCAATTGTTCCTTGTGAAGGACTAAAGTGTGTGAAATTGTTACTCGGAAAGGTAATTTTATCATCAAAATGGGAATTCGGAAACTGTGTTCGTAAAGGTATTTATATTGATTTTTCTGACAGTAAGTAACTCTTTACTTCACCGTAACCAACATCAAATTATTGTACCTATTTCTCGGAAAAAAACATGTATTTTTGTCAGTCGAAGAATAGATTGAAATAGGCATTCGAATGTCTATTACACAAACTTATGTAAGTAGCTGGTGCCATGAAAGCATATGACTAGTGTTGTTTTTATGGCAATATAGTTTTTGAAACTACTGAAAAATAAACCATCCTATTATGTTTAAGTATCTCTCATTATTGTTTTGTTATCTCATTGAGATAACAAAACAATAATGTTCGTATCGAAGAGATTCTTCATAGGTGGTTTGAAATAAAGATTTGAGTTGGCTATTGTCATTATGATTATGATAAATAATAAAATTTTGTTTAGGTAGGTAATATCTCATGTTAACATTTTCAATCGACATTAAATTTTAAACTCATAAAATTATGCGTTTGGCAATAGAACAACAAATCGATACTATGGGAGCCATCTAGTGGCTTTTGATTGAAAAATTTTGCATGAGACAAACCAATATGAATTATGGTAAAAAGGTTCGACTAAGCGGTGTAATTACGCGCATTCGTGGCGATAGATGGCACTTATGACAATTACGTGCCTGACATGTCATGACCTTTTCGCATTTGAAAGGTTTTCTAACCAAAATTATAATAATGTTGTACCATGAACAACATAAATGAAAATAAGTCAATCCCTCACTTGGCAGGTTTTTTTTTTTCGTTAAAAATTTGGCGGCTTGCCCTAATTTTGACCCCAGGCACGCCACTGGGCAGCACTGCCGTGTGCACCGTTATCGGAATCCAAATTCAAATTATTTTATTTCACATAAACCTACACGGGCACTTATGAAACGTCAGAAGCTAGTTGCACGGTTCCAATTGGTCACTTCCTATGGAGAAAAGCCAGCAAGGAACTCCACGGTTACTTTTTTTTAAATAATAGACTTTTACAATACTTTCAAATAACAGTGTTACTAAGTATGAGAGGCAGGTCTTTCAGTAAGTAACAAGTACTTAACAAAATAGAAAATGGTCAACAGATCTACAGTCCACTAAGCCTACAGCATTCTCACATTCACAAAATAGAAAAAAATCAATACAAAAGATATAAAAATTAATAAAAATAAAAACCTATTTAAATTAAACGCGATTATATGATTGCTATTACAACTGTAATAAATCTGAATAATTATCATGTCCACAAAAGCCACTAATAAAGAGTTGAAATTAAATCGAATCATACTTATTGAGCTTAAAGTGATCTGTCAACAGTGTCGATACCCAGCTTCAGGTGAAATTACAGCTCACTTCAGCTTAGTTTTCACGGTGAGATCATTACAGGTGATCTCACCGTGGTTTCAAAACCATTTAAAAAAAAAAACGTGTGGCACTCGGGGACTGCCGCGGTAAAGCTATTGCATAGCATTTGTAACCTCCATACTTCCTATTTGCCAACGCTACACTTGGGATGATGACGTGATGACATAAAACAAAAATTACGTTCAATTTTGTCAAAAAATGTTGTCATGGGAACCGTCATTACATGGTAAGCGGAGTGGGGGTGTTAGGTTTTATTTTCGTTACGTTACGGAATTTCTTGATTCTGTCGCCGCGCTCAAAGCCCGCGATAAAAGCTATGCAATAGCTTAACAACACTCCCTATCTTGATACACACAAGATATTCACCTTTAATATTAAACCTTTTAAAATATAATTTAATTACAGCCCCTTGCAAAATTAATAAGAATTTAATTAGGCGGAGTCACAACCTCGTTGGGATATAATTACTGAGGACAGGTGATACGGTTAAATGTGACTTGATTTCCCTTGTGTGTTTCTATAATATTAATAAGGATATTTTATAATAGAATTAATATTTAAAATGTTATGTTATGAATATTCTTGAAGGTAGTGTTTTAAAAAAAATATTTTATTTAAGGTGGAACTACTCGATTTACTTTCCACTCAAATTTCGGGGGGTGTTTTACTCCACTGTTTGACAGTGTACATTCAAAGTTAAACATGATGTCGTTTTGTTTCATTATTAATTTTGTCAGTGTGTAAACAGAATAGTAAAATAAAAGCCATTAAAAAGTTATGACCCCATAAAGATTCGATTTTCTTGCTAATTTTAACGCAACTTTGGGCGTAAATAAGTAATATAAAAAGTGTAAAATCTCCAAAAAATAGTCGGCACCGACAAAATTTAATTACCACTAAGTTCAATTAACTTTATTTGTAATTGATTTATGCAGTAGTTTTTTCATAAAACTCGATTTTCCTAAAGACTTTTCGTAATTTTTTAAGCGCTCGTTTTACTAAAATAGTTCGAAGCGGTGTTTGTGTGCGTGCGAACTAGACGTTGTGCATGTAGACTAGCATCTAAATGCCCATCACTGATACTATCTCTGTTGGACACGATGCCAGGTGAAACAGCGTGCTTTCTGACCAAGCCCACAAGTGAGTTCGAGCCCGCGACTATAGTCCGCGCGGAACTAGTTGGCCGCGCCTTAGGCATGTGCGCGGTGGGACGGAGGTGCGGGGTTGCTTACTCAGTACGGCACCGTAAAATGACAGCTAGCGCCCCCGCCCGCCCCTCCGTCGCACCGCTCAAATACCTAAGGCGCGATCAACTAGTTCCGCGCGGACTATAGTTCAACCTTAAGACTCGCTTCTGTCTGCGACTTCGTCCGCGTGAAATTTCTGGTCTCCTGACTTACCGCGTCGCATCGCATCGCCGACACGCGCCATTACTTCATTTTTGCTTAGCGTTCTTTCTGCCTTTTTTTCCTACCGTTATGTTAAATAACCTATTATATAAGAATATTATATAAGAATTGGGCTATCAAAAAGCAAACAGATTTTATCTCGCGTTAAAAAAAAAAACAGAAAAAACAAACTCTTCAGTTTTATTTATAGTTTACAGGGTGGCAGGGACATCGACGCGAAAACCACCAACATTTAAACCATTACCATGGACTCAGTACATGGTTCTGAACCCCCATGTGACGAAATTTTTCGTGGGTTATTTTTAAAAAAATCTGCTGTTTCATAGAAAAGTGCAGTACCTACACGGTGAAAATGTATGGAACAGCAGATTTTTTTACCTGACTTCCTTATCATTAAAACAATCAAAGCACGCAGTCGTGTTCCGCATCTCACTTTGAACAATCCTTTATTTTGATTTTGTTACGGTGTAGCGCTACGTTGCTACGACATTTGCTACGAAAGTCTCTAATATCAATTTTGAGACAAATCTTTCACTACAGATAAATTTTTGTATTAGATTTTTCTTGACATAACAATAACATTATGAATATCAGGGATGTAACGGATATCCGTATCCGCATCCGCAACTGCAGAACATCCGCATAAATTTTGATATCCGCAAAACATCCGCTTCCTCAACTTTTGATTTTATAAGCTCCGCATCCTCATCCGCATCCTCATATTTTCTATGGGGATATGACCCCACGTTGTCTGCTCAAATAGTGAATTTTGTTAAACTCGCTCCGAGGGCAAATGTGAGGGCCGGAGTGTGAGTGACGCGTTCCTATTGCCTGAATTCGCAGTGTCCCTGTCCTATGACACACGATCGGCCGCACGTGGCAGTGGTAGTGTGAGGACTTATCATTGGAATTCAACCTCACACATCATGCAGGCTGGCAAGAACGCTCTATGGTATCCGAACATTCGAACATTTTGTATTTAAATTAGGATTTTCGTATGGTGTGCATTTGTTGTAAGAAAAATGAGTTGAGCCCATGGCGTCGGTCGCGTAATATTGTCTTTTGCTGTATACTGTTGGTTTAATTATAGTCTATCTTTCCAAAAGTTTCTTTAATTTATTACATTACACACGACCCCGAGTGCCGCAGCCAAGCGAGTTGCTCACAATTGGTGGAGGCGCCTTTTTAAAGATAGTGCTCACAAATGGTGGAGGCGCCCTTTCTAAAGTGTAGTCGTCACATATAGTGGAAGCGCATTAGTCCGGAGCTGAAGAAGATATGAGATACGACGACTAAAAGTCCGAAGCTAAGTGGTTTTTATTATTATTGTATATAGAGCGAGATGGCGTATCAAATGCAGCCCTTCTCGGGGATCAACGGCATGTGCCTAGAGAATTTTATTAAGGAGTTCAGGCTTGTGGCCACCGAAAACGAATGGCAGGAATATGATTTGGCTCTAATATTACGTGCATTTCTTGTGGGGCCAGCAATGTATTTCCACAAATATACATACCACGAGGGTATGAGTTTTCAATCTTTTTGTAAAGAATTATGGGCAGAATTCCCATGCAAATGCCACAAAGAATTAGCGGCATATAGGGGACAAGAAACAGAGATGTCCGATGAAAGCGGACAAAACGACATGAATTTAGATAATCACACCAATTTATTTTCTAGTGGAAGACAGGATGACCCACTGGAAGAAATGAAAAGCTGCCAAGAGGGCAGAGATGATGATGAAGATGACTATGATGATGATGAAGACGGCTCAAGTCAGGTGTTCGAAAAGGAACACATGGAAGAAGCCACAAAATCGGGTCAGTCCAGTCCATTTATTAAACCATTCATGTGTGTTTCAGAGAATCAGATTATGTCCTTGCCAAGGGAAATTATTGATCACGATGAGGAAACTCCTACACATAACTTCGTCGTTGATCAAATTAAGGAAAATATTTCTGAGGATGACGTGGAGTCATGTTCAGTCATAGAGAAAGAGAGTGATGGTGAAGTAGTCGTTGACTTGGTCAAACATGTTGAAATTCTTCAAATGGCCGAGACCACAAATGTTCAAGTTTATGTTACCCATAAGGAACATAAATGTATAAAAATTCTGAATGCCACATTTCGACAACAACGTGCTAAAAACAATTCAAGAAGAGCACCAAATAAAAATAAGGAGTCGTATGTGAGAATAATTAAAAACTTCGTACCGAAAATCAACAAATTTAAAAGGTCGAAAGTTTATAGACATTTTATAAAGAAGTTTTACATTTTAGAATACGAGTTTTTAAAATATAGAAGTTCAGCGATTTTACCCCTATCAATAGATTAAAACCTTTTCATAATAGTATTTAATTATTAGTTTTTATGTCACTTATTTTATTGTCATATTATGTCATTCAGATGTAAACATCATTTGACACATTATTTTAGTGATGAATATGAAATATTATTTTAATGCGTTATAATTTGTTTCTCGTTTCATATTATGGGGAGCAATCATCGGACGCTGCCGGGAGCGAGTGAGGTATTGTCACTCCTCACATCGCTGAGAAGTCGGAGGGAATGAGCCACTGTCTGCGTCTTCAATGTTATGTGTCGTTTCGTCTAAATTAGCATGAACGTACTCCAGAATTTATTAATGCGAATTAGAAGAGGCAAATATTTTTGGAAACTGTGATCCCTTCCGGAGGGAGGGGAAGTACTCTGTCTTGGTTGACACCAGCCTCGCTAACGGGGGCATAGCCCTTGCAAGGTGTGTCTAGTTGACACAATTATTGGTTCAACTTATGACTGAGGTCTCACAGTTTAGTCAGGACTTACTGACATTCGATAAAGAGTGAGTCTTGTGAGGATAATATGAGGTTTTGAGATTTTCCCTCTGGAGTATGGTCGTGAGTTTTTAATGTTGTTGAGCGCTTACTTCTTGATCCTTCGTTCCCTCTGGCTCAATTATGTCCGATGGAGTTAAGGCTTAGGATGTAGAGTTCATTTTCATAAACCCCCTCTGGGTAGATGTGAACTGTCACATCTGTTTGTTTGTTGTCAGAGGCTTGCTGTATCTTTTGCGGTGGTTTTGGTACAGTGAGGTTTAAGCAGAAGTATGTTAATTTTTTGTGCACTGTTAGCACATATTGTCATTTAACTTGGCTGATACCTAACCTGGTATCAGGACTTTGCGATTCGTACGTTCTGACTTAAACCTTCTCCTGCAAGAGAAAGACCTCACCTTGTATTTTAATTGCCATCGTTAGGTAACGTTTCTGTTAGGTATAGGCAGGAAGGGTACGATTGTTCGGATACTTTGAATAAAGGTCTCTACCTGATCCCTTTATTCAAGTGGGGCGTAGCTCATGTGAGGACTTATCATTGGAATTCAACCTCACACATCATGCAGGCTGGCAAGAACGCTCTATGGTATCCGAACATTCGAACATTTTGTATTTAAATTTGGATTTTCGTATGGTGTGCATTTGTTGTAAGAAAAATGAGTTGAGCCCATGGCGTCGGTCGCGTAATATTGTCTTTTGCTGTCTACTGTTGGTTTAATTATAGTCTATCTTTCCAAAAGTTTCTTTAATTTATTACATTACACACGACCCCGAGTGCCGCAGCCAAGCGAGTTGCTCACAGTAGCATGATTGTAGTGTCAGGTGTCAAAAACAAAGGCTATTTTTCATACGACATCTGCATCCGCACCCTCATCCGCATCCTCAATAAGGAATTTTCCAATATCCGTATCCTCATCCGCATCCTCAAACCCGATTATTTCGATAACCTCATCCGCATCCTCATCCGTAATACGACATCCGTTACAACCCTGATGAATATTAACTTTCAGGTACTAAAAAACCTCATGGGTTTCTGTAATTAAGTAGCTTATCCTGAGCCTAAAAATGGGCCAAGAAAACCATCTAACTGTATGTAGTTCAAGCCATGCTCAATTGCTAATATAAATGACCGGCACGTTGCTATATCTTATTTCTCCGAATCTGAAACTGTCCTATTACAAAACGATGTTCAGTCCAAGCCTAAACCTGCGGGCTCGTTATTGTATTATAAACTTTATTCAGATCACGATAAAGTTCTTAATACAAAATTGACAGCTTAGACGTCGGGTTTAATTGACGGGGTCCGCTAGGGCCCTGCCGGGGCTACGAAGAAGTCCGAAAGGGAGATCGTGGCCCCCGGCAACATGGCAACCGAAGGAACACGGGTGGGTTTTAGTCAGTAAGAGTCTGACACGCCCTCTCGCTCCACCCAGAGCGGGAGAAGTTATTTGATAATTTCCCACCCAAAAAAAAAGTCGTCGGGTTCGACGTTAGTTTTTGTAATTAGAACTTTAATCTTGTCGGAATAGAGTTTAAAATTTAAAACTAGAAGTCTTAAAATATACCTTGTATTGTAAAAAGGCCATTAGAGTATTTTAGGTAAGTTTGATAACAGCAGACAAAAAAAAAACACATTTTCACTTTTCAACCGCAGAGGTGCAAACAAATGGGTTTTCATGAATTTATTAAAATATGCTCAATATGCGACACTGCTCTGCATAAACGGATAATCGTCAGGTTTCAATAAAAAGTCGCTCTGTCGCAGCGTGTGAATATTCATTAGTTATTGAATGCCCGTGGTGGCGGGGTGCGTCGCGGTAATGACGGTAGATTAGATACTTACTCAATAAAGCCTAAACGGTGCAATTTAAATGGCCATGGCATACCATAAGCCACTGTAAAAGTGGCAAGGTCAAAACAGTGTTTAGACGATGCGAGAAAGTTGCTTAAATTTTTACCCGATTACGGCGAAGCAAAAAGGAGGGTTGTGATTTTGACCGGTATGTATGTAAGTTCATCTGTTACCTCATAATTTTTGAACTTACATACATACATAAACTCACGCCTTCTTCCCATGGGGGTAGGCAGAAACTACAGAACGCCACCTGCTACGATCCTTACATAGTCCTTTTGCCTCGTTTACGTTCATACATCTGGTCATACACGCACGCCGGTTGCGAGTACTACGCACCTGGCCTTTCTGAAGAACATCACCAATAAGGTCAGTATATGTCCTCCTAGGGCGTCCCCGCCCGGCCTTTCCCTTTACATCAGCCTTGTAAATACATTTTGTTAGTCGCCTTTCATTCATTCTCTCAACATGCCCAAACCATCTCAGCATACCCTTTTCAATTTTTGTCACTACATCTTCTTTTAAATCACACCGCTGTCTTATCACATCATTCCTCAGCCTATCATTCATAGTCAGGCCACACATGCTTCGCAAGGAACGCATTTCCACAGCATTTATTCTACTTTCATGTTGTTTTTGCCACACCCAACATTCACTACCATACATAAGCGTGGGCACCAGCACACCATTGTGAACAGCCAGTCGAGCCTTTTTAGACATCGACTGGTTGGTCACAATCGCATGTATAGCACCATTCACTTTGTTTCCCGCGTTTACTCTCTTTTCCACATCTCCATCAATCTTCCAATCCCTTGTAAACAGACTCCCCAAATATATAACTTCTCATCATAATTTGACAAAAATGAGTTATCGTTGTAAGCGTCTTAATCGTTCGCTGGTTTTAGGCTATGTGACGGCACATTAATTAATGTGGCGTCCTCTGGAGCACAAAAAGTAAAGAACTAAAAAAATTGCTATAAAAACTAACTAGGTACGACGACAAACTACGACAAAAAGTCAACTAAAAAGGTATGAACAAGACATCACAGACAGACAAATTAAAATCCGGAGACACGCGTTGTATAAATCGAAAAGATTACGATTATACCTTTATAGTTGACTTTTTGTCGTAGTTGGGTTTTAGTTACCTTGTGACATATTGCGATTAAATGAAAGAAAATTTAAAACTCATATAAAAAGTACACTTTGTAAACAAGCATATTACAAATTAGAGGATTATATCCAAGATAAGAGTGCTTGGAAACATGCTGGTCCTGCTCCATAGGACAATTTAGAATCAAGACAAAATCAAACTGGTTGCTAATTTAATTGTAAAATTTATTACTTTGTGTTTTATGACATTGATTTTACATTCTGTGATTACTTCCTCACACACTGACTTATTAATTGTAAAATTTTAGGAAAATCGTATACTTTTACAATGTTTGTCAATATATGAGCATCACATATTAAAACTATTTGTCGTTGCTTCATTTTTAATTCTTTTTACCTATTGTGGTATAGTAATTTTATTCTAGGTGCATCGTCTTCACATATAATAATTATTTAACAAATGTATGTACATATACAAACAATTGTAAAACATTTTAAAAGAGTAACGGTGGAGTTTCTTGCCCATTCTTCTCCATACGAAAACTACCTTTTGGAAGGGGCGACTAGAATCAATTTTATTATTTTGTAATTTTTGACGTTCAAAAGTGCCATAATGGGCCTATTTGAAATAAATTATTTGACTTTGACTTTGACTTTGAGTTTTTATAATTTTTTATTTTTACTGTATGCCACAGGCACGAATCTTGCGACGTGTTACTGAGGCTTTATTTGTTGTTATACCGGCTGTGGTAGCAGCGATTGGCAGCGATGAGGGTACGGAAAGTCGAGCTGGGTTTGTCCATATTCGTGTGCTTTCGTTTTTTTATGAGGCATTATGGACCCTTCCCTGCTTCGCACAGTTTTTACGACTTGTTAAAACTGCGAGAGTTCGTAAAAATATGTTAAAAAGTTTAACACGAATGTATACACTTAAACCTTCCGAAATAAAAACTAATTGATGAAGAAATCCGTATCAAAATCCGTTGTGGAGTTTAAAAGAACTCGGCGGTCACACAGGAGACACGAAGAGCGACATTATTGTATGGGAGAGCCTCTGCTGCCGGCGTCGGTACCCATAATGAACACCGGTGGCGCGGAGTTTATAAAAATCCTTCCAGTATTCAGAACCCCAACTAACCAACTAAAGTATTTTTTCTATAAATATATTCTAGTAGTTTTTGGCGTAAGGGGTCACCACAGTTCTAATCTAAACTAACCTAACCTTTTTTGTGAGTCAAAATATTTAACCTAATCTAAATTCGGTTCCGGGTAGTACTTGATTACTGAAACATGGAAATTATTTATCATCTATCTATCCAAATATGCCAGATTGCCAACCCTATATTCCGTTTTTTTTTCAAAGTCAGCGCCGGCAGCCAAAACAGCAATAGGTGCCGGCAGATAATTCGGGAGACGGCGCCTGCAGCTGAGGTACTTCCTTATTTAATACGTTTGTACAAATTAACAAAACGATTTGATTTGATCCGAGTTTAAAGCCACCGTCATTAAAATTAAAATACAAAGCCTTCCAATTCAGCACCCATAACACGAAGCCTCACAAAGTTTCGCAGCAGATGTCAGAGCGTCTAGACGTTCGCACTGCACCAGCTCTGGGCACTTTTATTTTATTTTGACTTCACACTATTTCCCCCCCTTACCCCCTTCAATGGGGGAAGCCCTCGCTGAGCTGAAATGGAAGAAAAATAAAGTGTATCAGGTGTTTTTGCAGTGTTTTGAAAGTCACGTCAAAAGGGAAATGGAAAATGTGGTAGCAATGAATAAAATGAAGAGTAAAAGGTTTTGGTGTTCATAAAATAGATATAGATATGAGAGCAGTGGTGGCCCAGTGGTAACGACCGCGACTTATGAGTTGTAGGTCGTAGGTTCGAACCTAGACAAACGCTTTACTTTGTGTAAATTATTTCATCACCACTGCTCTCAAAACGGTGAAGGAAAACATCGTGAGGAAACCGGCATGTCCTAGAACCGAAAATTCGTAGACATGTGACATCTACCAACCCGCACTGGGCCCGCGTGGTGGATTACGGCCCACACCCTCTCACAGAGAGGAGGCCTGTGTCCCAGCAGTGGGAACATTTATAGGCTATGATGATGATGATGAAAATAGATATACTTTTTTAAAGCTGGTTTAAGACACAATTTGGTTGAACCGACTGCTTAAGTTTTGAAGTTTCATTACTTTTTTTTTGCGTTCTGTTATTTCGGGGAAAAGGACCTGAAAATTATTTTTGTATGTGAAATTAAAGGTCTTGTATTTCTTACAAAATGTCTTGCATTAACATGTTCATGTCCAGGTGCAGGTCGCTACGGGTACTGGTCAGACAATTTTTTTAAATTATTTTTTATTTATTTATCAACTAACATTTACCATTACAGGACCACTAACCCAATGCGATAAATGCGCTTATCCTAACTTAATATAATTATACTAACATCTAAGTATAACGTCTAACAAACAATGCATTCCTTGTGAATTTACTCAGAGAACAACAGAATAAGTCCGTCTCACTTGCTATGAGGTTGAGCGTGCGGCGTGCACGCGTCAGGGGCGCCTCACTTAAAAGGTTGGTCCGAGCGAAGTCCGGTTAAACAACCAAGACCTTAGTGCTCAAAACTGCGAGAGGCCATAGTTAAAAAAAAAAGTGCGGCTCCACTGGCTATGGCGGCTTCCGTCGTCGCCAAACGTACCTGTCCGAAACGCACAGACTCACAGATACAGATTTAGATTATTACTTTTAGATTTGGACACCTGCATCCGTCAAGGGGGTGATTCTACCCATTGTACTAAACAACTTCCACTATGAAACTCATAACACATTCGTGAATTGCACACTCTCAAACTCCATACGCTCCGTGCAAAATTGTCTCCCAACGACGTAAACATACTGTTTGTCCCTCCATCCGCACAAATATTCATTCGGCCCAACGTACATAGTTTCCGTTTCCTCAGTAGCTACGTCTATAACAAGGTTAATAAAATTTTAAATATACATCTTATGTGCAAATCAAACTGTAAAAAAACTGTTACGAAATGGCTACTTGAATTGGATTATGCAGAGACTGAATATTTACTAAATATTTTAAAATAATTTCGACTACTGGGAATATGCACCTACTCAAATTTATCTTGAATCGCGTTTCACCTTGTTAACCACACACAGACACACACACACACACACACTCGCGGGCAAGGAGGTGCTCGCGCACAGTGCTCTTCGTGGGTGCTGGGCGCGAGGACTTATAATGCACTCACGGACACACAACACTCTTCTAAAACACACATAGCACATCTTTTGTTTTGTAAATTCATTTCCCTTCCTCTCATTACTAGGAGCTTTTACAATGTTGTATGTAGTACGTAAGTGCAATTTAATGTTGTAATTTTAAGATTGTGAGCCTGGAGATCTGTCATACAGGTCTCAAACCCAGTATAGACTCCAGCTCTCACAAAGGTTTGAATTTACCTGTAACCTACATACCATGTACTAAATTTGTACCTTTTTGAGAGAAATAAATTACTATTACTACTAATTTAAAAAAAAAATCCTAACAGTAGACAGACTATTTCAATACACGTATGAATTTTTTTACGAATCTTTTTCATGTTGTTGTTGTTGTTTAATAGTGAAAGTTGTTTAGTATGACAGATAGAATCACCCCCTTGACAGATGTAGGTCCCTAAATCGCAACCATGTATTGAGTTCAACGGTCACGAGAACTCATTGAGATCGATAACAATTAAAATTCTATTGTGTCTCATTAATTACCGTTGAAAGGATATAAATAATTCACTAAAAGAAGGAGAACATTATAACAGGAGTATAACATCTGCACGATGACAGACTTGGAGGTTTGAACACAGCAACAGTAATTTAGAGGTATGAGGAACAGGGTGTAAAGTTCACTCATCCTCTATAGAAAAGAGGGGATCCTCCGACCAGACAGGTGTCGTGTCTGGCGGGCAACTGCCCAATGATTGATGTCGGATAGTCATATATTTGTCTTTCGCGGGGTAAACTGTAATTGCGCGATGCAGGATTTGTGTGACGTCAGGTCTTTGATGCGAAGTTTGCATGTGGCGGTGTAAATGCTGCCACATTACTACCTAAGTTACACTTTAACACAAGTTTTTCTACAAAACTTGCCTTCATGGTCTCCAATTTGTAATATAATACTTGTTTCCAAAGAGTTTTAAATACAGGTAAGTACAACAAGTCCCAGAATTAACGCACACCAACAAACTCCCTCACCTATTCTCTAGAGCAGCGGTCGGCAACACGAGGCCCGCGGGCCGCATGCGGCCCGCGTACGTCTTACTTGCGGCCCGTGAATGTTTTGTAAATAAGTCATAAATAGCGCGCAAACTTATTCATTATTGTAAATTATAGAAAAAATAAATATACTTCTCGTCTCACAGATGAGCATTTGAGAGCCATTCTACGAATTGCAACTACAAATTTGACAGCTAACATACAAGAAATAGCCTCCCAAATGCAACCTCAGACATCACACTGATGGGCACGCCACAATCGCGGCGATAAGACCCGTCTTTGAGGAGTGGCTGAAGAGACGCCACGGCGTTCTCACCTTCCGCCTGACGCAGGTCCTCACCGGACACGGCTGCTTCGGGAGGTTCCTGTTCAGGATAAGGCGGGAGGAAACACCCGGGTGTCACCATTGTGTGGATCGGCCTGAGGACACGGTGGAGCATACGGTGGAGGTCTGCCCGGCTTGGGCGGAGCAACGCCGTGTTCTCGTAGAGGCGATCGGCGGCGGTGATCTCTCGCGTCCGGCCCTGGTTCAGGCCATGGTACGGAGCGAGAGGAAATGGCAGGCCGTCACCTCCTTCTGCGAAGCGGTAATGCTCGCGAAGGAGGAGGCGGAACGCGTGAGGGAGAGGCAAATTTCGCGCCCTCACGCCCCTAACCGCCGCAGGAGGAGACGCCCGGGGCGGGAATCGCGAGCCGATTTCCGGCCACCGTAGGCGCGGGCTTGCGGACGGTGAGCAATGGGTAGCTCGCCGTCCGATAAGGACCAAGCCCGGGTCGACGGCGCGTTGTGTTCCACGCGCGCCTCAAAGAGATGTCAGCAGAATTGAAGGGGTCCACTAGGGCCAATGCCTGCCGGGGGTTCGAAGAAAACCGATCGGGAAATCGTGGCCCCCGGCAACAGGGCAACCGAAGGAACACGGGTGGGTTTTAGTCAGTAAGAGTCTGACACGCCCTCCCGCTCCGCCCAGAGCGGGAGAAGTTATTTGATAATTTCCCACCCAAAAAAAAAAAAAAAAAAAAGACATCACACTGAAATTTGTATAAAATCGGTTACCTATGATTACGGTGGTTATTTTTCTAGCTATAAAGCCCAAACATACAAACATAATGTCAGTATAACGTGTACGAATTAAATTCCGTATGGTTTAACAATTTTTAATAGCATTTTTATTTATTCTATGGGATATGACCAATTATACGTAGGTATATTGGGCTTCTAGGGTTAATATCACAAGTGCGGCCCGCCTTTAGTTTATTTTGCCTCCTTGTGGCCCTTGCCTGCCAAAAGGTTGCCGACCGCTGCTCTAGAGCTACAAAATTATCCCTACCCCAAAGTTGAACTATTGAAAGTTTTGTAGATTCTATAGTTAACTCACGAGAAAACAATTAGAATGCTCATCAAATTCAAATTCAAAAGTCATTTATTCAAACTAGGCTGAGAATTAGCACTTTTCGAACGTCAAAATTACAAAAGACAGTCCCCCAAAACGCCCGCCCTTCACCACTTCCTAGTGCCTTTAGCTGGGAAGAAAAAGTGGCGCAACAAACTCTCCAGCAGCACAGCTGTCTGTTCAAGTTAGAAAAATGATTCTATACAATAGTATGCAAAATAACTTACATTATGCAACACAAAACATAATTTAAATGATAAATTATTCGCCATATGTCAGCTAGCACACGTCAATATACCAACCAAAAACATCGAGAACTATACTCAAGTAGAAATAAAAAATAAAACTAAACGTAAAACGCCTCCAGACATAAAGGGTGTGCCCGCTTACATAAAGCTATTTAAAGCTGTAATTGGAAGTTATTATAAATGATAAACTAGGACCATCGAGGTAAAATAAATAAACAGTTAATTACTAGTTACAATAAGAAAACCATGATCAACAAGACGATCAGTCATCAAATAAACTCTCAGATTCACAATTATCACAACAAACCAACTACTCATTTATATATCTCAATTAGAAATACCAGCTCTAAGTACGAGTTGTGTTACAAACTGTGTTTTTTTTTTTTCTAAAGGATACGCTCTGCACCTCAAAGAAGTAAGTGCGCCCGACACTTAAATAAAAAAAAAATAAACACGAGAAAATCTCTCCAGTGCCTTAATGAAAAGTAGTCTTTAAGGGCATCAAAGGGTATTCTAAATGCATAATGTGTTTATAACTACTTTGGTGTAGACGGAAGCGGATTTTTATATTAAGAGGCGCTTATTTTATTATTTTTATATGTAGCTGGTGGTGGCTAGTCTTACCAAGGGGTATCGTATTACCCAGTTACAGGGTTGTGGAGGTCAGATAGGCAGTCGCTCCATGTAAACTATACTAAATGCTATACGATACTAAAAAAAAACTTAACTATTCGCGGGTACAAAATAAAAGCATACGGTAATTGCCTAGGTAAAAAAAAAGAAATTCTATTTAGTCTGTCTTTCAGATAATAAAAAATATTAGAGATGTATTTTTTGCTTTATTATATTAATAAAAAAAACTTAGAAAATATGCATTAAAGTTGGGGAGTAGGGGCTCGCTACGTCACAACGCAGTATTCAATCTAGCAAGACGTGATGTCATGCCACATTTTAACTCAATGTATCGCCGTAATCTTTTGATTACGTCAAAAAATAAAAATACGTCTTCTATATTTTTTAATAATCTACAAGGAGGACAAAAAAAAATTTTGGACGCGGTCCTATATCATTCCCTTTGCAACATCTAATTTATGTGAAGCCGGATTTTCAGCTGTAGCTTTAATAAAGAGCAAATATCGCTTAAAGATTAATGTGGAGCAAAAAATGAGAGCAGCGGTGTAAAGCCTTAAAAAATGTGTGGACATCACCAAGCTCGCGCCTCACATTGACTAAGTTGCCAAATCTGCCTAGCTTTTTCCCTAATATTATCCGATTAGACTGGAAGCCGACCCCAATGGGTCGGCTTCCAGTCTAACCGGATGCAGCTGAATACCAGTATTTTACATGAAGCGACTGCCTATCTGACGTCTACAACCCATTAACTGGGTAATACGATGTCCCTTGGTAAGACTGGTTGTCAAACTTTTGGGCCCTCTGACGACCCGTAACGACTGTCAAAGATCCACGGATGACAGCCAAGACCAACGGCTTAACGTGCTTTCCGAGGCACGGAGGTCTCGGTATGTAAAGATGGTCACCCATCCACAAACCAACCCCGGCAAGCGTAGCTTAACCTGATGGATAATAAATGTATTCTTGTGTTAATATAAATATGAAAACTCAGGATATATTATGAATGAGTGATATTGACGATTTCAATATTCATTACCTAGAGGGAAAATTCAAAATGGATACTGAATTTATTTATTCTGGAAGGGATTTCCAGTCTAGGTAGATACTGATAAAGCTTATTGTGTATTAATAACGTCCTCTGGGCATATTTATTTAATGAACGTTATGAAGACCGTGCTGTATTTCAATAATATTTTTCCTGTGATTTTTAAGTACTTGCCTACATACCTAGAAATTGGTAGACGTATTTTTGTTGACTGACGGTTGACTATAAGTACCTAATAGTAATGACTAATATTAAAGTTTTGTATTATACCGACACCCCAATTACGTAACACACTTTCAATCATAATCTAACAGATTTTGAAGGAAATTGCTAATCATCTAGACATACAAATAAATAAAATTGAAGTGTCTGTTTGTAATTTCAAAATAACAGCTTTTTATATATATTATAGTACTTCATTATCATCATCATCAGTTCAGCCGAAAGACGTACACTGCCAGACGGAACCTACAATTTTTTTTTAAAAGTTAAAACTTCTTTAGGCGCGTTGAGCATTTTTGAGATGGGAAAAAACAATTGAACTCGCGACACCGTTACCGACACCTCATTTTTGTAAACGCGACTATGCTCTTTATTTATATTACGTTACGGATCAATGTTCCATTCAAGTATTTTTACTTTAAAGGTTTTGGAAGTTTTTTTTTTTTGTAATCGCAATCCCGTTTCGATAATCTCCGGAACTGCCAGTCGGATTTGAAAAAATATTTTTGCATTGGATAGCCCAATTCTTGAAAAAGGTTATAGACTATGTACCATCACGCTACGACCCTTAGGAGCTCGAGCAAAAAGAAAAAAAGCAGAAATAACGCTAAGTGAAGTAAAGTTACATTCCACGTTTACACGACATCGGAAAAATTACATAGAATTGATCATTCATTTGCTCATTTCATTTTTCGTTAATTTGGTGATTCAGTGCCAAAATCTAACATCACTTCATGCACTACTGTCGTCGAATATAGGCACTTTGCTCGACGACACCACTTTCCTTCTCGCTGCTTCCCTACGACTAGGAGCTCCGTGTTGTTCTTCTCATCGCTGTCACTGTGGCGAAGTTGTCAACAGTCTCGGCCATCACGGCCTGTCTTGCAGCCGAAGTGCGGATCGCTTAGCGCGGCATGCGAACATCAACGACATCATCCGACGAGCTCTTGTCACCGCCGGCGTTCCAGCTGTGTTAGAACCCAATGGTTTAGCATGCGACGATGGCAAGAGACCGGACGGCATGTCTTTATTTCCATGGAAGGTGGGTAGGCCTTTAGTGTGTGACGCAACCTGTGTCGACACTCTTGCGCCATCCCATCTTCCTGGCTTGGCGTGCTGTGCTGGTGCTGCTGCGGAAGACCTCAAGCAGCGTAAGTATAATAACCTTATTGGTGATTATATTTTCGAGCCGCTTGGGGTTGAAACCCTCGGGCCGTGGGGTCCGAGTACCCATGGCCTCTTCCGTGACATCTCAAAACGGCTATTTGACACTTCCCGTGACCCAAGGGCTGGTTTTTACCTTGACCAGAGGCTAAGCAGTGCCATACAACGTGGCAATGCGGCCAGTCTCTTGAGTAAGTACATTACCAGTCGACAGCGATGCGGGTGAATTTTTCGATACTATATTTTAGTTTGTGAATTGTTTTAGTTATGTTTGTATAAAATATTACTTTTATCAATAAATTCATCATCACCAGCTTATAAATGTTCCCACTGCTGGGACACAGGCCTCCTCTCTGTGAGAGGAAGTGGGCCGTAATCCACCACGCGGGCCCAGTGCGGGTTGGTAGATGTCACATGTCTTCGAATTTTCGGTTCTAAGACATGCCGGTTTCCTCACGATGTTTTCCTTCACCGTTTTGAGAGCAGTAGTGATGAAATAATTTACACAAAGTAAAGCGCCTGTCTGGGTTCGAACCTACGACCTACACCTCATAAGTCGCGGCCGTTACCACTGGGCCACCACTGCTCTCAATAAATTAGTTATAAGTAAATTTATTAAATTTTCCAGAATCATTAATTTTCAAACAATGCTCGAATTTCCAAACATCACTAAAGAATTAATTTCTCACTTTTGATTCCGCTTGTGTTCAGACGTTTCACTTCGAATGAAAGACACAAATGAACAAAAGTGAAGCATCTGATATCAGCTTAACCAAGATTGCTATTACCTTAATTAAGCCAAAACTGCATAAAAGTATTTACTTACCGTACCTGTCATGTTTTTATCTGTAAACCTGTAAACACCAAAATCAGTTATTCCCGAAATAAACGAGGCATTCGGATCAACGAGTGATTGTTGGAATCTCGTACGAACTGACAGACAGATCATAAATATTCATGAAACGCAGCCACAGCCTCTGCCGATTAATTGAACATCTACAGATCTATCGAGGTTGGGATTGCGGCCGATTGTCCTGCTGCCGGTTTATAAATCTGCTGCACTTGGTTGGAGATAAAGTGGTGAATAGTTAATAAATATACGTAGATAGAACTGCATTCTACTTGTTCAGTAACTATTTTTACAATCTGAAGAGACTCCGATTTGGAAAGGGTTAGACAGCTCCGAAACTGTCAAAAATTGCAATCTCATCACGGCGACAATGTTTGGATAGGTAATTTAGTTTTTTTTTTACATATCGCTGTCCCCGACGAATAAAATGGTAATGTGCTATTACGATAGTTTTAACTTTATTGCATAATTATTCGATATTTAGAGGTCCGATTACACTCTGTAAATTTTTAGGGTTCCGTACCTCAAAAGGTAAAAACGGCACCCTTATAAGATCACTCTATTGTCCGTCTATCAGTGTGTCACGGATGGACCTAGCAAGTTGAAATTTATACCAGATACAAAAGTCTCTAATTAGTCACTATTAGGTGTATAAAAATCAAGGTCAACACAATAAAAAGATATGAGCAAAAGATTTTCTCGAAAACTTGTAAGTAGGTACCAAAATTTACCTTAATTTACTACATTTTATTTTTTGGAATTTTGCCTTTACTTTTGCTGTAAGACCTTGCTTTTAACCAAAATTGACAATTCTAGGTTAACCGGAAGTACCTACCCTATAGGTTTTGGGTCGAAAACCTATATGGTAGTTCCCGTTGACCTAGAATGACCTAGGTCATGGTCTACCCGTGAGCTAAATTTCATCCAAATCCGTTCAGCCGTTTTAGCGTGAAAGCGTATTCAAACAAACAAACAATCTTACTTTCGCACTTATGATAATTATTATAGTTAGGATTAGAATTAGAAGAGAATGGATGGAAGTTTAGTTTAGGATTAAATGTCTCATCATCATCATCATCAGCCTATAGCAGTCCACTGCTGGACATAGGCCTCTCCATTCAGCTCGATTCTCGGCAACTCTCATCCAGCTGCTACCAGCCACCCTGCGAAGATCGTCACTCCACCTAGCCTGAGGGCGTCCTACCTTACGTTTGCCAATTCGCGGTCTCCACTCAAGAACACGTCTACCCCAACGGTCATCGGTTCTACGGCTGACATGGTCGGCCCACTGCCACTTCAGCTTGCTAATTCTGTGAGCTATGTCGATAACTTTGGTTCTCTACCGGATCACTTCGTTCCGGATTCGATCCCTCAGAGAGACTCTAAGCATAGCCCGCTCCATGGCTCGCTGAGCAACCTTAAATTTATGGACCAGCCGTACCGTGAGTGTCCACGTTTCGGCTCCATAACAGGCAGGACGCACTGATTGAAGACCTTCGTCTTTAGACTCTGTGGAATACGCGACGAGAAGACTCGACGAAGTTTCCCAAACGCTGCCCAGCCCAGCTGAATTCTTTTATTAGCCTCCCTCTCAAAGTTGTTCTTACCAAACTGCAGAGTTTGCCCGAGGTAAACCAGAAATCGAACATCGAATCAGAAATGAAGAGATCCGCAGGAGAACCAAGGTAACCGACATAGCCCGAAGAATTGCCAAACTTAAGTGGCAATGGGCAGGGCACATTGCTCGCAGAACGGATGGCCGATGGGGTCGAAAGGTTCTGGAGTGGCGACCACGTACCGGAAGACGTAGCGTTGGAAGGCCTCCCACAAGATGGACCGATGACCTTGTGAAGGCCGCAGGAATCCGCTGGATGCGGAAAGCACAGAATCGGTCGAAGTGGCGGTGCTTGGGGGAGGCCTATGTCCAGCAGTGGACGTCTTTCGGCTGAAATGATGATGATGATGATGAAACGTATTCTCGAACAACCTCGAGAGCACCACCATTGACAGCAATCGGCCCCGGAGAGACGTGTTCGTTGAACATAACCTGGGTTTTGTCTAAGTTCATCCGGAGACCAATGCGTACAGAAGAATTAACTAGGCCTACGATTAAATGTCTATCTGTTACGTAATACCTATGTTAAATTTCACAAGAATAATATTCAAGGTCTACATTAACATGACACACTTAAAAGCTTAATGTTATCTACACATTAGCAAAACTATCTATATAAACAAATTCTAACTAAGCTCTATCTCTAACATGAAAACCCACTTGTATCGTGAAATAACTTCGATTTCTGTTCAGACATATTTCAGTTTGAAATGCAATATTTCAGCCATTCCTATCAGTCCGTCGAAATGTCCAGGATGACCTGCACTCCAATTGCGTAACCCACGGTCAATCACAATTCGACGATTTTGAAGAAAATTGCAAAATCCATTCCTTCACATGTTTGATGCTTAACAACGTAAACAACACTCATTGCGTGCTTTGAATGTTGTTAAATTGTCACAAAAGTAGGTTCAAAAACTAAAACACGACTCTTGATTTCTGTCTGAAATATTATCTTGTTTCATACTCTTTAGAGCGTGATTTTTCAGTAGTCAGGTTTTAGTTTTTGAACTTACTTTTTATTTAAAAAATATTTTGGGGTTTAATTTTTAGTTTAAAGTATTTACATAGCAGTTTATTTTATTTTTTTGTTTGGGTTTTATTGTATAATAGGTATTAATATTACAGCTGCGCCGTAGTATCACAGCTAGTCTCACTTTTGCTTGTTTTTAACAATTTAAACATATTTCAAATCAAATCAAATAATTTATTTATTTGCAAACATGGGTAAGAGATACATAGATATTTTTCAGTATAATAAAGTCCTCCATATTTTACCATTATATGGGTATGCAAATAGTGTAACAAAATTTAAAACTATCAATAAAATGTCAACTAAATTCAATAAATCACATTAAAAACAGTAAAAAAATTATTAAAAATAAATCATATTATTGATTTATTTTTAATAATTTTTTTACTAAATTAAATAATAATAATACATACCCAACCAACATTTAATTTTAGAATAATCAATATTAATTAAGTTCATAACAATAAATAACTAATAATTTTCCGAACATAGTAAATCAGATGTAACAGGCCTAGCATCTTTCATTTAAATATTCATTAATATTATAATAGCATTTCGCAACTAAAAATTCGTGTGTTTTGGTTTTAAACAGATCTATATCATTTCCATAATGTGTTTAGGTAGTTTATTGTAAATTTTGGTAATTTATTTATTTACTTAGACAATATGATATACAGGGTGTTTGGCAGAACGTTGAACATACGAAAATGGTGGATAGGTGGGGTCATCTGCTACTTACTCAGCCCTAATTTATTTGGCCCTGGCCCCCTGGATATTTTTTTTAATGCAGGTTGAAATTAGGATTTAAGTATTTTTTACATCTTTCTGTTATAAGAATCTGCCAATATTAAAGATTAAAAAAAAAAAATGCATGTTTTACCCATTTTTTTAATAAAAATTACACTTTAAAGTTAAGAAAGTTGTAAAACTAGAAGAAAGCAAAAAAAAAATTTTAATATCCAGGGCGCCAGGGCCAAATAAATTAGGGCTGAGTAAGTAGCAGATGACCCCACTTATCCCCCATTTTCGTATGTTCAACGTTCTGCCAAACACCCTGTATATACATATTTGTAATGTGCTCGTCAAGCCCTTTCATTTGATACCCAACATGGAACAATTTTTTTTTTTTTTTAGTTCCTCACTTTATGTCCTCTAGAGGGCATCATATTGCATTTACTGTAACGTCACATAGCCTACAACCAGCGGACGATCAAGACGCATCTAATGATATCACATTTGTCAAATTATGATCGGGAGTTTAGAAGTTATGAGATAACAGATGAACATACA
This sequence comes from Agrochola lychnidis, assembly GCA_963680765.1. NCBI lineage: Eukaryota > Metazoa > Arthropoda > Insecta > Lepidoptera > Noctuidae > Agrochola > Agrochola lychnidis. The sequence continues at coordinate 21,913,799 of OY796862.1, forward strand.
TACCGGTGAAAATCATAACCCTCCTTTTTGCTTCGCCGTAGTCGGGCAAAAATAAGCTCTGGTAGATAAGAGATGACCAGTCTCAACTGATGGCACCTGTTCACGAACATAACGCGTGGATTCTTCTTTGTAGGTATTATTATCGTTCCAAGATAAAAAAAAAATGTTGGGAAATTATCAAATAACTTCTCCCGCTCTGGGCGGAGCGGGAGGGCGTGTCAGACTCTTACTGACTAAAACCTACCCGTGTTCCTTCAGTTGCCATGTTGCCGGGGGCCACGATCTCCCTTTCGGACTTCTTCGCAACCCCGGCAGGATATCATTCCGACCTGGTGATGTAACGATTAATTAAACTTGCTGACGTAAAAGGGTCGATGTATTATGATAAACACCCTTTTTAAATGCTAAGTATCATTAAATTGTTTGGCATGTTATCAGTAAAACAAACCTTTAGAAATCTTTATCAGCCGATGCTGTAATTATTTGATAATGTTACGAATCGATCGCGATAAATTATATGTTATTTTAGGTACCTACGAAATGACGTAAATTTTTATACAACATTAAAAATAAAATGTCCTTTGGTTAGATTGATGTATGGACTATGATGCCGCGGAGCAGCTACTCATTTTTCCCTTGTAACCATTACATATTATAAAACGAGGTCATCCTGCCGCGTCTGTCTGTCTGAACGCGATAAACTCAAAAATAACCAAACGGATTTTCATACGATGTACACTAATGGACGGAGTGATTCTTAAGGAAGGAAGGGTTTCGGTGTATAATTCATTAAATTTTTGCGTAAATTGTCTGACATTGACGATGATTGTTGAAGATGTTTGAAAAAAATCATGCTGCTTTACTGGCGAGCGCTGCGTCTGCGTAAACCAATAGAGTTAAGTATTTATGAAGACTATGTATTACGGAATTAATACATTGTTAACCTGAATTAACAGATACAGGGTAATGAAATGAACTGATATTATTTATTCTGTAAATAGGATATCGGAATCACTTTTACACGTCATTAAAAAAAAAAACGTGTGGCACTCGGGGACTGCCGCGGTAAAGCTATTGCATAGCATTTGTAACCTCCATACTTCCTATTTGTCTACGCTACACTTGGGATGATGACGTGATTACATAAAACAAAAATTACGTTCCCATGACAGCATCACGTTGTCATGGGAACCGTCATTACATGGTAGGCGGAGTGGGGGGGTGTTAGGTTTTATTTTCGTTACGTTACGGAATTTCTTGATTCGGTTGCCGCGCTCAAAGCCCGCGATAAAAGCTATGCAATAGCTTAAAAATAAGCTAGATGAGATCGGCGTTTCCTATCTGACTACTCTGAGAAGAAAGGCCGAAATAAACTCAGAGGTCGCAGTCTCGAAGTCAGAGGTCGCAGTCGTTCTTGTGGGATAATTTACGACTTCCACGCAGGCCAAACCGCGGGCAAAAGCTATCTACTTAATAAAACTCTCCACGGGCGAAAATATCTCAAATTCACATCAACACGCTCCCAACTGTTTTATATCGCCAATTCGTATTCTATGTATTTTATAGAGCTTTTTAAATGCTCGTAAAAATAAGCAGTAAACAGTAAACATGTACTTTCTATAAAACGGCCGTTTAAGGTGGTGCTACACTATTGGATATAATTTATAGTATCGTATCAAAACGCGTTCCGGCGACATACCTAGAAGAGTTTCTCTAACAAAACCAGTATATTTAAGCCTCAGACCAAATAAAAAACCAAGACATAGTGCTGCGAACAATACAGTGAAGCATGCCAAAACTACACCTCCACTCTGTGTATACACGCTCACACGCACACATTTACAATCAAACTACACCTCACTAAGTGCACACATGTTTACGAAACCGGCTTTGGTCAGTGTTGACAGTGCTGTCTTGGTTTTTTACTTAGTCTGAGATTTAAGCTGGCGTTGCATTTTATTGAAACTCCGTAGTACTACGCTTGGCCAGCTCAAAGTTAAATTCTTTCCACTGTCTTGTGGTCTAGTAAAATGAAATTACGTTTTTGAAGTGTTAACTTCTTTAGGCGATTTGAGGGATTTTTGGTAGGGGTAAACTTCGTGTTACCGACATGCTTGCGCTGTAGTACTTTTTTTAAGCGAGCTTCATCCGGAATCCTCAACCACAGAGGAACTGGCTATCTTCTATTAGATAGCCTCTAACTGCTAAAACACAAAAATATTGTTAAAATTGTTGCTGTGGTGACAGATTTAGATAAGGTGGTGGTAGGTAGCCAGGCGGACTAAGAAAAAGCCCTACCACCAACCAAACTGAGTAAAGAATTTTGCACCCGCTATCGGCAGTTAGAGGTAAGATAGCCAGTTCCTCTGTTGTTGAGGATTCTGGGTGAAGCTCGCTTTTACCTTCGGTCTGATCATCACTTACCACCCAAGCGAAGAGCTCCCCGTCGAGGATTAAAAAATAGCAAATGGTTTCCTATTTTTCTGCTAACACTGGATGACATTCTTAACTCTCCAAACATTAAAATGTTATAGCCAAGCATTTAATTTGCGATGATAAGTGGAGAAGACATTGCTTGTTTCGACCCTTGATTTCTGATTTTATTAAACTCTATCACAAAACGTTGTGTCCTAAATTTTATAAACTTTTCAGCCATTTTGGGATTTTAGTCTATGTGCCACAGAAAATGCTAGCCTAAGAACATAACAATATTTGAAAAACACGACCTTGGGGTGTAATATATAGGCCACATTAAAAGAAAAAGCAGTGGCACTCCGGGAGTGCCGACAAAAAAGAAAACTTGAAAAAAAATCGGCACTGCGGTAATCAACGCGTTGATGTCGTTTACTGCACGCACCGCGGTAATCAACGCGTTGATGTCTTTTGAATGGTCAAAGCTGGGGTCGTCACAGTGTCGCGAAATCAATGGTTTAGTCCCATCTTAAAAATGCCCAACACGCCTAAAGAAGTTTTCACTTCAAAAATCTTAAATATCTAAGTCAAGGTTGTCGACGGCTAAACCGGGCTATTCTATGGATGCCTTAATAAATTAAGGTCTCCAGTCAGGGCATAATACTTATAAACTAAGTGACTATACGCTAAGGCGAGAGCCACAACATAGAGCGGTGCATCTTGCGGCGCAGGACGGCGCTCGAGTGTTCCCGCGCCGCTCTCCTCTCCGCAAGTCGCACCGCGGCGACTCATGGCACACTAATGCCCGGTTTCTGAAGTCCCCAGATAAACTCTCAATAGCTATTCTTAGGATAAACGTTGGTTAACTGTCACTGCGTTTCTATATACGCAACTAACCATTCAATAACTATGAAACCGATAACTAGTTCCTTAGTTGCCGCTAGATGGGTTTGTATAAGAGATCGCATCTAAAGTTATTATTTTTATTCGTCTTTAATGTCTTTCTCTTTCTAACTCATAAATATATATTTTTTCTCTCCGAGCCCTCTCTAAACCACTTGATGAAATCCTTACTTTCTCATAGTTACTGTAGGTACTATACTTTTAGCCTTGTGTGGGATCACACGTCTCACATAATACCTACTGGTAAAACCGGATGATTTTTTTTACCGTCTCGAAATTTTTACAGGCTGTTCTACCTATGAATATAAACAACTTTCACTAAGGAAGCAACTCTGAGATCACGAAAAAAATCGGCTGTTTCATACTTTGGTCAAGTAGGTATTGAATTTTTGTATAAACAGCAGATTTTTAATAAAAAAATGTGATAAGTCTTTATTTATGGGCAGTTGTATGAACGACATCATTGTCAATTTTTTTTTACTGTTCATCTGTCTAATCTCACCATCTGTCTAAGTTTCACTTCATTGTTTTTGTTTCGCGTGGTATTATTTTTGCTTTGCCGTTTGATTTTAAGTTAAAAGTATATTTGTCTTTCCAATCGCTTTTGCTTTATCCATTCTTTAAATAACATAATGGAATCTGGAAAATGCAGTAAAAATTTTACTGAAAGAGAGAAAATGCTTCTTATCGAAGTGGTTAAAGAAGATGAACACTCATTTTTCCTTTTAATATTTTTTTAAAATCCTATTTAGCTTTAATTGGCAATTTATTTCATTATTTTACGCTATATAACCAAAAAGTGGATGTCGTCTATGAAATGAAACGTCAAAAATATAGTTATGGAACTGATAAACGGCACACATTGGTCAGTTAAGTTAACCTAAGTTAAAGCGGAGTTTATCTTACATTGTGGTGTTCGGAAACGCGCTTTCACGAGTTATCGAACCAATAGCGCTATTGAATAGATAAACCACCGTTAAAAGTGACTCAGAAATCGGGCATAAATAACTTCTAACATTAAATGTTACCTGCGTAGGTACTCTTGAACAAATTTTGATCTTGCCGCGGTCTCTTACGCAAGAGTAGAGGCGATGGCGTGGCCAAGGGGTAAGGGCATCCCTTTAGCTCTAGTAGTTTGATAATTGGGCGACAGTGACAGGACTCCTTAGCCAAAATAGGTATGCGCTAAAGTCAGAAAAACCAGCACTTTAATGGCGTAACACACGATCAATCGTAATCTAAATCATTTTGAGGGATATTGCTAATCCATTGCTTTATCGAATAATTTGTCTGCTCAACAACGTAAATAACGCAATGAATGTTGTGGAACTGTCAAAATTAAACAGATTGTGATTGATCGTGTGTTGCGCAATTAGGGTGCAGGGTTTTATTGATGTCTATAGGGATTTTCGTTAAAAACTAATCTGTTTAAGTGTTTACCTAATTTGATTAAATAAAAAGACTAATTTCTGAAACCAATTTTCAATTAAATTTCGCACAACCGTCCTTATTCTGACCCCTTCATTTAGGAGGGTTACACAAAAACTTCATTAGTATTCCGATTGGCTCAGGTGGTGCTTGTTAAGTGGTCCAAGTCATAAGATTCTAGTTAAAGTACTACTTTCTTTGATCTACTTCCAATATTTGTATGCCTTTAAAAAAACTTATATAAATAACCTAACTAATAATATTATAAATGCGAAAATGAGTTTATTTGTTTATTTTTTTGTCTGTTTGTTACGCTTTTGCGCTAAAACGGCTGAACGTATTTGGACAAGGCAAATACGCAAAGGCACATGGGTAGACCATGACTATACTTTTTATCCCGATATTCCCATGGGATCGAGACTTATGCGGGTTAAACCGTGGGGCGCTAGTATTATATAATTATGAGTTTTTTCCAGGGACTGAAAACCCTTATAAATTACGGTACAGGTATCGAAGAATTTTGGTTACTTCTACGACTAAGGTTACCGCTATCTGGGTGACCAAGAAGAAGAAACATGCTACCTCTATTTAGGTTACCGTTTTAATATCGGTTACACATACACAGGTGATGTGCGCCCTATGACTAATGCCGACGGCACATGTAAAATAGCACTTACTAAAATAGCACTTATGTGGCACCTACCATGTTTAGTCTCTGCATCACCCTAAGGTTGACTAATAGAAAATGTCTCAGGCATTAAGTCCGCCTTTGTACAGTATTTTTTACTTGTGCATAAAGTTTTAATAAATAAATACATAAATAATATAGAAGTTATTTTTATTTCGGTAACCGGTATTAATACTGTACCCTAATTGCGTAATACAACACAATTACAATCTGTTTCGATTTGAAACAGATTGCTAATCTATTGCTTCATAAGCTGGAAAAAAAATTTTGCTCAACAACGTCAATAACGTAATGAATAATGTGGAACTGTCAAAATGAAACAAATTAGGCATAATTGTTTACGAAAATAAGTTACGCAATTAGGGTACTGGTTGTATTCAATTTAAAGTAACCTTTAAAAATACCTGTAAAAAATGTTGTAACAAAAAAAATACCCGTATTGATTATGATTAATACGGGTATTTTTTGAGTTACAACATTTTTCTTTTTTTTTTTCATTTTTTGCCTGTTTCGGTCCCTGTTTTTTTCTTTCTGAAATTGTAATAGATAGGTACACAATAACATAGTATAGAGTAGAATTTCATAGTGTAGTGTAGATCCAAACTAGATTGAAGGATGAAAATTGGGAGTCTCCAATCACACCCAAGCAATCAACAGTACACGACATTGCTTTGCCGTGACAAATTGTGACAGGTACCAGAGGAATTGGAATTCAGTATAGTTCCACAGATTGACAAAAACAAGCCTAACGTACTGTTAGAAGTCACACTGATTTTGACCTAAAAAATTAAGAATTGCAAGACAAAGAAAATATGTTTATTTGCGTGAAAGTAAAAGTCAAAGTCAAAGTCAAATCATTTATTTCAAATAGGCCCATGTATGGCACTTTTGAACGTCAAAAATTACAAAATAATAAAATTGATTCTAGTCGCCCTTTCCAAAAGGTAGTTTTCGTATGGAGAAGAATGGGCAAGAAACTCCACCGTTACTCTTTTAAAATGTTTTTCAATTGTTTGTATATGTACGTACATTTGTTAAATAATTATTATATGTGAAGACGATGCACCTACAATAAAATTACTATACAACAATAGGTAAAAAGAATTAAAAATTAAGTGTTCACGCGCTTGCGTGAGGGATATTTTAGGTTATTTATTCAATTAAACTATGGGTAAACTAATTCAGATTCCTCTATTGATTCTATATTGGAAGCAGGGATGTAACGGATATCCGTATCCGCATCCGCAACTGCGGAGCATCCGCATGAATTTTGATATCCGCAAAACATCCGCATCCTCAACTTTTGATTTTAAAAGCTCCGCATCCTCATCCGCATCCTCATAATTTCTATGGGGATGTGACCCTACGTTGTTCGCACAAATAGTGATTTTATTAAAACTCGCGCCGTACTAAATGGGCGGGCCGATAAGTGAGTTACGAGTTCCTATTGGCTGAATTCGCAATGTCTTGTCTTATGAATGACAGACGATTGGCGCACGTGGCAGTGGTGGCACGACTGTGGTGTCACATGTCACAATTTGAGTTACTGGGTTATTGTTATTTATTTATCTTTAAATCAGGCACATTACTTTTACTTTTTGTTTGCTCGTAAAAGTGAAGTTTTTGCAGGCGAATTACGCTACAGTAATCTACCAAATGATTACCTACAACTTGTAATACCAAAAATAAATACTATTAAAAACAAGGGCTATTTTTGTACGACATCTGCATCCGCACCCTCATCCGCATCCTCAATAATGAATTTTCCAATATCCGTATCCTCATCCGCATCCTCAAACCCGATTATCTCGATATCCTCATCCGCATCCTCATCCGTTATATGACATCCGTTACAACCCTAATTGGAAGTAACAAATTCCTGGACCCGTTACACTCGCCTTCTCCGTTGTGTTCACCGGTCGCTGGTGGAGCGACAAGAGAGCGCCCAAGCGCCGCCGCGCCGGGCTTGCCTCTGCCCCGATGCTCCCCGCTCCCCTCTGTCACCGACGCGCGAAGCAGCGCTGCCATTGGCTCGCGCAGTATGGCGTGATGTCGATAGTGTGCCCAGCCGCCCGACTGTGTTGCCAGGCGGCAAAAGCCGAAACATTAAGCAACGACAAAGTAACTGCGCAAGCGTTGTTGCTGAGCATCAGGTCCTGGGTTCGGTTCCTTGGTCGGGCAAAGTGTTATCGCATACCTACCAGAGCCTGAATTTGTGCCCGGTTGATGGGATATTTTTTAATTTAATTAAAAAATGTATTATTTTAATTTCGATTTATAATATCCACTGTGGCAACACTGTCAAATTACATTTTATTAATATTATAAGAAACATCGACGGATCGAATCCGGAACGAAGTGATCCGGCAGAGAACCAAAGTCATCGACATAGCTCACAGAATTAGCAAGCTGAAGTGGCAGTGGGCCGGCCATATCAGCCGTAGAACCGATGATCGTTGGGGTACACGTGTTCTTGAGTGGAGACCGCGAATTGGCAAACGTAAGGTAGGACGCCCTCAGGCTAGGTGGAGTTACGATCTTCGAAGGGTGGCTGGTAGCAGCTGGATGAGAGTTGCCGAGAATCGAGCTGAATGGCGTGCAATTGGAGAGGCCAATGTCCAGCAGTGGACTGCTATAGGCTGATGATGATGATGATGATAAGAAACATCTAAATGTATTTTCATTATGGCAACTGAATGTATTGTTTTCCTTTGGCAACACTTAGAAATGACGGTTATAATATTTTCGTTATTTCTGGGTGGGGCAAAAGTCGTTTTAAATGGTAAAATGAAATGCATAGTTAGTCGTCGTTTGATTGTGAAATAGTACAGTAGTGTGGATTAAAAGTATTAGCAAGAAAAGAGTGTTTTCTTTATACATGGGACTTAAACATGTGGCTGGCGAAATGTGGGTGTACTGGGTAATAGGTACACCTTTGCCTATCCGTTCGAGGACTTCAGGCGTGATGTTATGTAAAAGAAAAATAAAGAACAAAAAAATACAATCATTGGGTAAATATGCGACAACAATTGTTGTTGTTGAACGTTGTTAGGTCAATTAGAACATTTTAACTTTCATTACATTAGAAACTAAAACTGTTTGTCCACCTCACCGAGAACGGGACGTCAACAAGAACGAGGTGACGACGCCGAACCGACGCTCGTTTCTACCGTGTAAGTGTAAAACAGTGTGAAATTATTTGTTTGTCTAAGCATGTCGTTAGATATTGCAAACTAGGTTAATTTTAAATACTAAACGAGTGCGTTATTTTTTGCTCGCCAACATTTACAATTTGGTGGCGAGCCACCAAACTGTAAATGTTGATGTTGTAAAATTTTTGTTTTATGTCATCATCCGTCATTAAATGGTAGGCGAAGTGGGGGGTGCTAGGTTTTATTTTCGTTACGGAATTTCTTGATTCGTTCGTCACACTCAAAGCCCGCGATAAAAGCTATGCAATAGCTTAATAACGAGAAAAATATCTTTAACATTAATTAGCATGTCGGTCAGTGACGCGAACCCATAAGATTCTCCCCTACAAAAAATCGCTCAACGAACATCAAGAAATTAAAAAAAAATGGTTGGAGTGCCAGTGCCATTAAATAAATTAAAAAATGACCTTTACCGATACAGCTTCTGCTTTGAGCCAAGTCCTCCAACTTGACACGCTACGAGGCTTGACAGAGGTCCAGGCGAATCGACACATTTTGACAGGTCACCGGACAGATGTCAACCTGAAGGAAGAACTCGAATGTGACAGCGTAATCTAAATGGATTGAGGGATTGAGTGTAACGTTGGCTTTATTTGTTGGAGATAAATAGACAATTTTGAATTTAGAATTGTTTTTACGATGGCTAGGTCGTTTTAATTATTTTTACCGTGTTCTTACCTAATCTGTAGCTTTTTATTACACTAGGCGACACCTAAATGAATGCCGATAAATAAGTGCGCTATAACGCTATTGAATTTTCAACGCACGGCTCGGTGCCGAAAGTTGAAAATACCAGCGCGCTTTTATTTAGGCATTCATTTAGATATCGCCAAGTGTTATTGAAAACGGGCATAAATGTCTATTTCTTACCGGAAAAGTGCTAGCCTACCGCGATGTAATATTAATTGTATTTTTTTATACGTCTGTTTTGTTTGCCACGAAAGCATTTAGCAGTCAACTCTAAACTCTATGAACCTCCGACCGTCCCCACGACGTGACAACAGACAAAAATATCGCACATTTTTTTGAAGTGAAAGCTTCTTTAGGCGCTTTGGGTATTTTTGAGATGGAACTAAACCATTGATTTCGCGACACCATGATGACACCCCATTTTTATAAACGCGATTGTGCTCTTTATTTATATTACGTTACGGATCAATGTTCTATGCAAGTATTTTTACTTTAAAGGTTTTGTAAACGTGATTGTGCTCTTTATTTTTACTAACCGACTTCCAAAAAGGAGGAGGTTATATGTTCGTCGCATATGTTTGTTTTTTTTTTTATGTATGTCCACCGATTTCTCCGTCAATTGTGGACCGATTTTGAAAATTCTTTTTTTGTTTGAAAGGGTGTGCTCTCGAATTGGTCCCATATAAATTTTATTAACTTTGCTTGGATAGTTTTTGAGTTAGCTACAAAATACGTATTTTTTGTCCCACTTAGTATGTAGATGATATGATAAGTTTCTGTCACTGGTAGCAGGTAGTGGTATTCGAATATGTGTGGTGTAGGTACCACAACTAAAAAGTGAAAAATAAAAACTTTTTACAAAAAAAAACAACCGACCTCCAAAAAAAAACACAACAAAGTGAAAAATAAACTTTAATTTCGGAAGTCGGTGTCTTGGGTTTTGTATTTTCGTTTTTTGCCACCGACTTCCGAAATTAAAGTTATTTTTCACTTTGTAGTGTTTTTTTTTGGAGGTCGGTTGTTTTTTTTGTAAAAACTTTTTTTACATTACGGATCAATGTTCTATGCAAATATTTAATAATTTAAATGTTTTGTAAACGCGATTGTGCTCTTTATTTAGATAAGGTTACGGACCAATGTTCTATACAAGTATTTTTCTTCCACTAAAGCGAAAAAAATAAATTCTCAGTAGGTAGGCCTTACTGTAGTCCCATATAATGTGTAACATCTGACATCTTGGCTGACGTTTACCTATATTATTATGATATTATACAATATTCATCATCATCATTATCATCATCATCATCATCCTATTTACAACATCTTGGGAAATGGGTTGGTACAATCTGACGGCCAACTCTAGCACCGCGCGCGCTCATTGGTCAAATCAAATAGCGCGCACTTCCTGTTACACACTTCCGTCCCTTTCATGAAATCACTCCCACAGATTGCAGGGAAGCGAGAGGAGAGATGTTACACTAAAAAAAAAGAACAACCTGCTTATCACATTATCAGTACAGAACATCGTCTGGCAGTTACGACTGTATGCATTCATACATTGTACCTTCATTATCAAAAGTCATCAAGATGTTTATCTTAAATATGTTAATCAACTTGTGTATTATCAAGAACTTACCAGAACATGATAACTAATCATATGTAATTAAAAAATTTGCGTATTATCTTCGATGTTCATGATTTAATTGCTTTTCAGTTAATTTTGTAAAAACAATGAAGATACACTGTTTATTCGTTTTGTTATTTTGTGGATATGCAGTGTGTAATACTTGTGAGTATCTTTTTTCATTTTTTAAACAAAAATCTAATGGGAATATTATTATAAGTACCTGGTGAAAATAAATAAACATATCGTCTAGATATACCAACGTTGTAGCAAATCCCCGAGGCTGTGAAAATTGAGAAAACGAATTTTCCCAGATACGAGACCTAGTTAGATCGATTTTTCGTTCCCGTAAACCCTATATTGCAACTTTCATCGAAATCGTTAGAGCCGTTTTCGAGAACGTGATTACAAATATATATTTATACTAGCTGACCTCGGCAAACATTGTTTTGCCAATTATTTGTTTGGGGTGGACAATCCTTATCACTTAGGGGTATGAAAAATAGATAGTGGCCGATTCTCAGACCTACTGAATATGCAAATAAAATTTGGTAAAAATCAGTAAAGTCGTTTCGGAGGAGTAAGGTAACTAACATTGTGACACGAGAATTTTATATATAAGATTTATAAATAAATATTGCTCATTTAATAGTATAGTATTTAAATAGCATACCATCGCACTCGGGGGGTAATAAATGTCATCTATAATAATACTAATAAAAGAGGTAAAATTTGGTTGTTTGTTTGTATGTAGGTGGTAATCTCTGTCGGATTTGAAAAAAATCTTTTTGCATTTGACAGTCCAATTCTTGAAGAAGATTATATGCTATTTAACATCAGGCTACGACTCTTAGAAACCAAGCAAAAAGAGAAAAGCCAGAAAGAACGACAAGTGAAAATTAAGTAAAAGCACGAGCGGGGAATGCGACGAGGTGAGACGGGGATCAAGAAATTTGAAGCTAAAGTCCCCGTCACGAGAAGCTATAAATTTTATAAACACACATTCAGGAGTTTGCAATCTTTGGGTAAAATAAAATAAAAACAGTTTTGTACTATTTTTTTACAGGGATATAATTATATGAACACACACATCTAATTACAAACAAACAATATAACCTAATCCGCGAAAACACCACAAACAAACAGACGCATTCGAAACTCGAAAGACAGCAGAGACAACGTCAGCGTGAACTTACTTCAAAATCGTGGCCCAAATGTTTATGTTCCATGAATCAGATGCGTTCCAATACCACAAAACCTTAGACGACAGCGCTTTATATCGCTAAAATATAACCCGATCAAGTGAAATTGCTCATTAGTTTCGTATAACACGTACGTTACTTTGACTTCATTGAATTTGGAATTATTTGTTGTTGATTAAATTGTCGCTACGTAACTTGGTAGAAGTTCTTTATTTACAAAAATTATAGCTTCTCGTGACGGGGACTTTAGTTAGGTATAAATCTTTAGAACAGGACTGTCGCAATATGTGTAACAGAGACGACACTACTTTCTGTTTCAAGCACACGTAAGGCACAACAAAGATAGAAGCCCTTGCCATCGTCTTGCAACTCTTTGAACCCATCCTTTGAGAAATCAACTTCACCACTGCCTCGTCCAGCCAAGAGTCCTTACACATTAGTTCTTCATTTATCATCATTTCAAGGTCCTGCGCTTCTCGAATCCAGTAGCTACCCACGGAGATAGAACCTATCGGCTTCATTTTTAATTCTTTTTACCTATTGTGGTATAGTAATTTTATTCTAGGTGCATCGTCTTCACATATAATAATTATTTAACTAATGTACGTACATATACAAACAATTGTAAAACATTTTAAAAGAGTAACGGTGGAGTTTCTTGCCCATTCTTCTCTATACGAAAACTACCTTTTGGAAGGGGCGACTAGAATCAATTTTATTATTTTGTAATTTTAACGTTCAAAAGTGCCATACATGGGCCTATTTGAAATAAATGATTTGACTTTGACTTTGGCCGGTAATCTGTGTTGTGAGAGATTCCACTCAGAGCGCTGATTTCAACGGCACCTATACTCCATTTGAAATAATAACATTCGACATTTAACTAAACCTTTTTTACAGTTCGTTCAACCGATTTTGACTTCTATTGCGTTAGTGGCATGACAAATGGCAGCTGCAGTAAACATTGGTATAGTAACCACTTTTTTTGCTTTTAATGCCATCCTTATACCTACGGTATAGAAGTCAAAATCGTTTGAACAGACTGTAAAAAAGGTTTGTTTAAATGTCTAATCTTATTTCAAATGGAATATAGCCATTAACCACAAGAATATTTTTAGTCTTGTGCATTAACAGAATCAAAACAATTTTTTTATAAGTGTGGTTCGGTAGAATAGCTTAGGTGCCGTTCGGTCAATTGCCGTTGAAATCAGGGCTCTCCGTATCCTCTGTTCTGCTACTAATATGATTCTTTGGCTGTCAGCTTGTTTCTTCTGCGGATCTCTTCATTTCTTATTCGATTTCGCAAGGAAACTAAGTTTCTCTGCGACTGATTGTTGAAGAAACCTAACAGTTTAATCATTATATATTTTATTGTTTCCAGTAACCAATGTGCGTCTGGTCGACCATACTAGTTACGCGATAAATTTTTTAACGAGGACAATGAATGTTGTGGAAAAAAATGGCTGGTGTAACTTGAAACTACATGATTATGTTTATCAATTAAAGTAAGTAATCCTCGCAGATTTTTTTAGCAAATTGTCAATCGGTCCACCTGATGTTACGGTACAAATATTATGTTCTTACTGTCCCTCGGCAAACTTCGTGTTTCGTAAGTCGTCGGATTTCTATCAGTTGCCCTTTGTACTTGGTGCAGATCGGACGCTCTCAATCGACTTGGAAGTATATAGAGATGTTAATACTCTTTTAACTTAATGCAATTTATTTAAAAAATGGTAGGAATGCTGCTAAAGTCGCAGGCACGACAGATAGAAAAATGGTTTTACAGCTCTATATAGTTCAAACGAAAATCAAAACAAAACATCAATATAGCACTTAGTTCTGAATTCAAATGATTATACATACAAGATAAATCTAATAATTGATGGACATGGAAATTAGCATTCGTTTGTATTCGGAAATGTGATGATTCCCGAGGGACATTAAGACAATAGAAATACTCTACATGGTTATGTGAAAAATGATTTGGCAAGAAAAACGGTGGGATACTGAGATGATGAGAGATGAATGGTAGATAAAGTGCTGCGCCGACCCTAAATACATTTAGTTGAGAGCAGAAGAATGGTGAAATTTGGAAAAGGTAACAACTGATAATTATGATGGTGTGGGAGTGGGACAGACCACCTTCTATTATAAAAATATGCCTCTGATAGATATGATGCCTGGGTCAAAAAAAAAAGTGGTGGCACTCCGGGAGTTTCGACAGAAGTGAAAGTTGAACAAGATCGCCTTGGTGGAAGAAAAATACTTGTATGGAACATTGGTCTGTAACCTTATCTAAATAAAGAGCACAATCGCGTTTACAAAAATAAGGTGTCGGTAACGGTGTCGCGAGTTCAATTGTTTTTTCGCACCTCAAAAATGCCCATCGCGGCTAAAGAAGTTTTCACTTCAAAAAAGAAATTTTATTTAGTCCGTCATTGCGTCAGTCAGATAATAAAACATTATTAGACACATAATTTTTGCTTTATCATATTAATAAAAAATTACTTGGATAAAACGCATTAAAGTTGGGGAATGGGGGTCGCTACATCACAAGTAAGTTTATAATCTACATACTCGTGACGTCATGGCACATTATAACTCAATATATCGCCGAAATCTTTTGATAACGTAAAAAAGAAAAAATACGTGTCCAATATTTTTTAATAATCTACCTGACGGGCGATTTTGTTTTTTTTTATCATCATCCCTATTTACCAGCACCCAAACCGGATCACAAACCACAGCACCTTGTTAGTCAATAGCATCACAAGTAATTTGTCGATAACATTTTGTAGTCCTTACTCCATAGTATATTAATTTTGTCCATGGGTTACATTTGTGCGAAGTAGGCAAAATTTGTGTCCTTATGCCCCTAACCGCCGCAGGTGGAGACGCCCTGAGCGTCGGGAATCGCAAGCCGATTTCCGGCCACCGTAGGCGCGGGCTTGCGGACTGTGAGCAATGGGTAGGTAAACCAAGCCCGGGTCGACGGCGCGTTGTGTTCCACGCGCGCCTCAAAGAGATGTCAGCTGAATTATTATTGAAAGGGTCCGCTAGGGCTGATGCCTGCCGGGGGTGCGAAGAAAACCGATAGGGAGATCGTGGCCCCCGGCAACAGGGCAACCGAAGGAACACGGGTGGGTTTTAGTCACTAAGAGTCTGACACGCCCGTTCAGAGCGGGAGAAGTTATTTGATAATTTCTCACAAAAAGTGATACATTTGTTAAGTTTCTGGACTCGTCTTGTAAATAAATATTATTTTAATTCTAATTCTGTTGTGACGCCGTTATCATCATTACTTTTGTTACAGCGAATCCATCTTGGTCCAGCCCTTCAGGGGTACTTTGGCGTACACCAACGGTTTTGTCTCATCCATCCAACGCGTGGACATCGTACAATCTACGGTACAGCAAGTGTGGCTCTTCAACGCTACTGCAGCGAGTACACACACGGTGACTGTGCGAGCAACCATGAGGTTACATGACGTAGCCGTGGGTTATGACGTAGTCGGACACATGCAGGGTGACAACCAGGAGTATCGGTATACTGTGATGTTCGTACACCCGTTGATCTCGTTTGCCTTTTCTGTAAGTTTTATGTGTTACCATTTTTTTTATAAACTGCCAGCTTGGACTATTTTTTCCCCACATGAGTCATGAATTCATGTAAACGCTTCAAAAAATATAGGACTACTACCTACTTGCTTTTGTCTGTAGCTTCGTCTGCGTGGAGGTCTGAAAATAAAGAAAGAAAATTAGGTTTATTTGTCACAGAAACACGTGCAAACATAAACGACATGAGTGATCAGAGAACAACAAAAAATACATAATAAATCACGAGCATAAAACAGAAATTAGTCGGCAGCTGCACGACATGACTGTGACAAGAAGGCTTCCAGTTAGCATGATGCTGTGCTATGGGAGACCCACAGCACAGCGCTGATTTTCAGTGGTCACCCGAAAAAAGATGACGAAAGGCGACTAATTACTACACGGGAACGTACTATCGGAAAAAAGGGTGTCAAATTTTATCGCAATCTATTCAGTCGTTAAGGCGTGAAACGGAAAGACAGACAGAGTAACTTTTGCATCCATAATAGTATATTAGTATAGATATCACTAGCGCATAGACTTGTTTACAATGAGTCTACGGACGGCAGATAAATTATATCATTCTTGGATGAAACGGTGTGAATTTTTACCCTTTTACGATATCCAACCAAAAAGATGGAATAGCATTTCTACAAGGAATAATAATGACGTATTTATCTATTATTTTCAGGTCATAAAAGATGTAAACACCGATGTCACATCAGTAACGGTTGTAGGTACTGTACCAGCGGTTACATCCCGTGCTCCAGAATTCAGACCCCGAGATACCACATCTGATATATTCGTTCAAACGGTAAGCACATAGAAACAAAACAATGCCTCATTGTGATCGCATTAAACATCAGAAATTGCTGAAGGCACACCCTGAAAGAAACGCAAAAACAAATCAAGGTAAATAAAAACCTACTGCAACTGTGTGGCAGTTATATTACTTCAATCTCAGACTTGCTGCCGCCAACTGCATCTACTGAACTTGTTTTGAATTCGTTGCATTTGGGATGTAATCAATAAAAATAGTTAATTGATTCAGGCGTGACTTTGCGGAAATGCATTATAAAATACGCAGAGATGTCTGCGTTGAGCCATCGGTGTGGCAACACGCCGTGTTCAGGTTCGCGACAAGTCAATCGTCATCCTGAAGATGCCACGTTGAGAGGTGTAACACGTGTCGATTTCTTTCGGAGATTTTTTATGGCTCTTTAGAAATAGCTAAGCGGAACAGGTTATTAAATATATACACGTCTATTGTATTCAATAAAAAATGTAATTCATCACGTCTCACCGCCATTATGCTAAGCACATTAAGAAAATTTGTACGCAAATCAACCGCATTTTGATTTTAAGGCCCTGGTGGATTCTACTGAAGTTCTTGCAAATCAAATCTTTCAAGATTTTGGTGCTTAGGCTCGCACACAAAATGCACACACTATAAATTAAGTTGTCGACGCCTGCGTTTTCCCAACTGTGTTGGGGTTGGCCAGGTTGGGAAACGGCTGCGACTTATATGCCGTAGCAATGGGTGAGCAATGGGTAGCTCGCCGTCCGATAAGGACCAGGCCCGGGTTGACAGCGTGTTATGTACCACGCGCGCCTCAAATAGATGTCAGAACTGACGGGGCAGAACTGACGGGGTCCGCTAGGGCCGATGCCTGCCAGGGTTACGGGGAAGTCCGAAAGGGACACCGTGGCCCCCGGCAACATGGCAACTGAAGGAACACGGGTGGGTTTTAGTTAGTAAGAGTCTGACACGCCCTCCCGCTCCGCTCAAAGCGGGAGAGGTTATTTGATAGTTCCCACCCAAAAAACAAAAAAGGCACTTTATATGAATTAATTCAAACCACTGCTCTCAAAACGGTGAAGGACATCGTAAGGAATGTCCTAGAACCAAAACATTCGAAGACATGTGACATCCAGGTGGATGACCCGCACTGGGCCCGCGTAACGGATTACGCCCCGCTCCCCCTCACAGAGAGGAGGCCTGTGTCCCAGCAATGGGAATGTTATAAGCTGATTATGCATTCTAACTAAGATTATTTATTTTTCAGTTTGACGCGACTAATGTCACAGCGGCTGGTATTCTAGCTTGGGGCCCCGAAATATTTCAACCTATAACGTATGACTTGGTGACTCGAGAAATACCATTCCCGGCAATTTGCTACAACTGCGCTGTATAGCTTTAACCTCGGAATTAGAGAATTTAATGAATTCATGTTTTTTTTGGCAAAGAAATAAAAAGTTTACCAATTTTTCACCGCTTTCATTTTTTTTTTGGAATTTACCTAAACTTAATCAGATAAAACTTCATCTAATTAAGAATTACTTGAATAGATTGATTTTAATGAATTATTTTACGAATAAACTCTCAAAACATGAATGTCTAGAGTGACCAGTGTGAATCGGACTCGCGCACATGCGTACACGACCTTACCATAGTATAGAGATCTTCTAATTTAAAACTGCACACCGCTCCACAAAAATTTCTACATATTTATATGCATGCAAAAAGCAATGGAGGGCGAGCAATTTTAAATAAAGGTACCATTCCGTACCCGACCGCAGGAGGCAACTGCAGGTGACGTGTCGCGGAACAAGAATTTAGAGAGTCATCATCATCATCATTTCAGCCGAAAGACGTCCACTGATGGACATAGGCCTCCCCCAAGCACCTCCACTTCGACCGATTCTGTGCTTTCCGCATCCAGCGGATTCCTACGGCCTTCACAAGGTCATCGGTCCATCATGTGGGAGGCCGTCCAACGCTACGTCTTCCGGTACGCGGTTGCCACTCCAGAACCTTTCAGCCCCATCGGCCATTCGTTCTGCGAGCAATGTGCCCTGCCCATTACCACTTAATTTAGAGACTATTGTCGTTTAAATAAAACACAGTTCGATTTTATATTTAGTTTATCTCGAAGAAGGTTGTAAGCTTGAATTTCCAAGCATGTTTAAGAAAAAATGTGTTGTTGCTCGAGCGTTGGCGGCACTACTGGTCTGCGGTCAGGCTGCACGTGTCGCCTGTCACTCACCCATAGCTGCCAACGACGACGTGTCGCTAGGTACGGAAGGTATTTCATAGAAATTCATAAAAACCAGTCATGTCGCGGCGACACGTCGCGTGTAGGTAATGGTAGCCTTAACCTTTAGACGATCTCTACTTCTTCACTAAGAGCACATGTAGCCCATCGGTATCGGCCTCGACTTATGAGTTCTAGATCGTAGGTTGAACCCAGATAGGTACTTTGTGTGAATTATTTCATCACCACTGCTCTCAAAATAGTGAAGGAAAATATCGCGAGGAAACCGGCATGTTCTGGAACCAAAAATTCAAAAACATCCGCCAACCCACACCGGGCCCGCATGGTGAATTACGGACTACCTACTCCGTCTCACAGAGAGAAGGCCTGTGTCCCAGCTGTTAGAACATTATAAGCTGATTATTTTGCTACTACTTCACATTATCTGGGAAAAAAGGTCCCTGTTTTTGTTATTAGGGTTCTGTACCAAAATGGTAAAAAGGAACCCTTATGGTGCGACTCAGTCTGTCTGTCCGTCTGTCTGCCACAACTGGATATCTCAAGAACTACTAATGCTATCAACTTGAAATTTGGAATGGTTTTAGATGACGTTTGCCCAACTGTTTTGCAAATAAGAAAGAAATAAAAATGTACATTTTTTTGCAACAGGGATTGAACGGGGGTCTTAAAAATTCGAAATGGGGCTACTAGAGCATGTGAGGTATCATGTAAAAGAGGGCTATTTGCACATTCTCAAACATTTTTCTTTTTTTTTAGGGCACTTGGTTTTCGACTTGTGACGAAAAATGAAAAAAAAATACCGTGCCCCTTATCTCCGAAGTTTGCATAGAGAAAAATCTGAAATTATTCTGTGATAGAAGTTTATGTAAAGATTACAGGAAAAATAAAACGATATCTCTAAATAGCACACTTTTTTCAGAAATCAACAAAAATGACATTAGTTCCACTACCGGTCAAGAGATGGCACTGACCTAAAATAAAATATACCTAAACACAAACGCTATATAAAAACAAAGGGGTTCCTCTTTATTATTATTTGTTGCTATAGCGGCAATAGATTTAAACAATCTGTGAAAAAATCAATTGTTTACCTATACGGTTCATGATATACAGCCCGGTGACAGACAGACGGACGGTCGGGCGGCGGATGTGTCTTTGTCTGCTGCCTTTTCAGGCCAATCAGTCAAGAAAGAGTGTAGGTCGTCGCGCCAGCGTTTCTCAGGCCTGTCTCGGTGACGACTCCCGTCTTCAGGCACCCACTGCGTGACGACCCTGGCCCATCTGTCCTGATGCATCCTGTACGTGTGGCCCGCCCAGTCTCATTTCAGCCTTGCTGTCTTATCGCCAACATTTTTTTTTAGTTAGGGCGTCGTATCTCGTAGTTGACCTCTGAGATCATGACTACTTAGCCGGGCTTTCCTGTGAGTGCCTTAAGCTACAACACTTAAAACCTCCAGCCAGGGCTTATTCAACTATGCTAATTAAAACTAGGTGAACGCTCGCGAAAGAGGTCAATCGTCGAATCCGACTCGGCTGGGCAGCGTTCGGGAAGCTACGCAATATCTTTTCGTCCCACATACCACAGTGTCTCAAGACGAAAGTCTTTGACCAGTGCGTGTTGCCAGTGATGACCAATGGTACTGAAATGTGGTCGCTAACAAAGGGCCTTATCAGAAGGCTAAAAGTCACCCAAAGGGCAATGGAGAGGGCTATGCTTGGAGTTTCCCTACGTGATCGAATCAGAAATGAAGAGATCCGCAGGAGAACCAAGGTAACCGACATAGCCCGAAGAATTGCCAAACTTAAGTGGCAATGGGCAGGGCACATTGCTCGCAGAACGGATGGCCGATGGGGTCGAAAGTGGCGAGCACGTACCGGAAGACGTAGCGTTGGAGGGCCTCCCACAAGATGGACCGATGACCTTGTGAAGGCCGCAGGAATTCGCTGGATGCGGAAAGCACAGAATCGGTCGTAGTGGCGGTGCTTGGGGGAGGCCTATGTCCAGCAGTGGACGTCTTTCAGCTGATATGATGAACGCTCGCTAAGGGCACCCCCTGTGGGGTACGAACCTCGGCTTAGGGCGTCAACCGGAGGGAGGACATCAAAGATGGGACGGGCTAGCTGTCTTATCGCCAACAATGGCGGTGCTTGCCTTCGACCGTATTACTGTGTTGTGAATTCGATCCGTTGGTTTTATGTTTAAAATGCTACGCTCCATCGCTCTTTGGCAAACCTTAAGTTTGGACTTTAGAAGTCCTCGGTCAAAGACCAAGTTTGAGCGCCATAGGTTAGAACGGAACCTATAACCAACGTAAAATTTCAATGCTAGTGGACGAGTGTCGAATCATGTGCCGAATTCATGGCAACCGCTCACCCATCGATCTTTACACCGCATATATTTATTATCAAAACCGAGATAAAATAATAAGAAATCATACTAATTGGATCTGCTTGAAGTTGCAATGTCAAAAAGATAAAAACAAAAAGTGAATTGAATAAATTAATCTAAAATCTAAGATTAGTTCAATAATAATTAATTACCTGTTTGACAGTTGTTATCATCTACATTAAATATTTCTAGCTTCAGTATTACTCAATGTTCACTTCTTAATCATTTTGCCAAGTGCCAAATTTTTTGTTTTTGTTAATTTTTTTCTGTTTGTGGTTCTCAATAATGAAAAACGTTTTGATCATTTTATTTTTATGTGTGGTGGTTGCATTAGGACAACTACGATGGAGTAAGTTATTATAATTAATTATTTATTAACTTTTTTTGTTCCTAAAGATAACATCATGACGTCTGTATATGGCCTTGCCACACTATGTTCCTCGCGCTTCTCCTTGCGCTGCCGCGATGTTGCCCTCTCTGCCCACACACTGCTCTACTTGCGCAATAAAATTAATCACCACGCACTACACTAGGTCCTTTGACTCGTGCCCAAAAAACCGACAAGATAGGGAGCAGTGGGCATGACGACGAGCATGACGAGTAATGTTGCCACACTACGTCTTCTCCTCCTTTCCTCGCTACTTACCATGCCACTCGACGAGTCTGTGGCTGGCCTAAAAGAAGAGGCCTTTATCCTCCAGTGGGACAGTAATCGGAGACGGGTATGTGACTTTCGTTATTATTGGGCATATTTTAACTACTGTGGGCGTAGTGTGGGAAGTGTTGGTTAATGCGCAATAGAAAAACAGTTTGCAGTTCAGATCACATTATAATTTACTATCAAATGAATCACAATAGCTAAATTATACACACACTAGATGCGACGGCGTTTATTAAAATCACCAATTAACAAAATGATCACAAATTACAACTAACACAATAACTGAGCACCACGAATCGAGAACAGTTCCGCGACGTCTTGACTCCAATGCGACCAAAGGCTGAATGTCCTCCTCGCCTTGGGCTTAAAACATCACGACTCTGTAGAAGCGCGCCTTTTTTGGTGTAGATAGATCACTCTTGATGTCGCCAGTGGCGCGCTTGCGATTCGTTTCGTGTCCGTACTAATAACCGGATCCGTAATATATATTAGATAGGTGAGAGGCCTGTTCAGCAGTGGACTTCTTTATGCGGATAAATATACATTGGCCTAAGCTCGTGGTTTGCCAGTGTGTAAGCGTAACGTTAAGGGTTCTGATTTCGGTCAATTTTTGGTACAATAACCGAAAGGAACCGAAAATTTAAGAGGACTGGGTTGATCATGAGGACAGCAACTGTGTGCATGTTGGATTAAACTGGTTTGCAAGAACTAAAGCGTGTACTCAGTTGAAGTTTAGGCGATAGACCAGGAGTGACCGTGTTCAAATTGAAGACGATCTACGTCGGGTAATGTTGCGTTAGTCGCCCTCCTAAGGGAAAACTGCTATAGTTCTTAGAGTGATTTAGATTAATAAAAATCTTTTGCGTCCACTGAATCTTAATTTACTAAGCTACCAACCAGAATTAATAAAAACACTAAAATCTATTGTTATAATGGTTTTTCTTGACATTCACAAAAAAAAAACAGTGCACACGGCTACACATCAAGCTATAATATCCAGTTTATGCTGATCTTGTATTGTATAGGTTTTCCGTACAATGCGAGGTCAGCTTATACTGGAAATGCTTGATGTGTAGCCGTGTGTACCTATAACCGGCTGAACATCAGCAGAAGATGTAAAGCTCGAACATTCATATTATTTTATTCAAGATGTATACTTTTATACAGCCCTCTATTAATATTATTAATGTGAAAGT
This sequence comes from Agrochola lychnidis, assembly GCA_963680765.1. Lineage (NCBI taxonomy): Eukaryota > Metazoa > Arthropoda > Insecta > Lepidoptera > Noctuidae > Agrochola > Agrochola lychnidis. The sequence goes on from OY796862.1 coordinate 21,936,853, forward strand.
ATGTATCATCACCACTGCTCTCAAAACAGTGAAGGAAAACATCGTGAGGAAACCGGCATGTCCTAGAACCAAAAATTCGAAGACATGTGACATCTACCAACCCGCACTGGGCCCGCGTGGTGGATTACGGCCCACTCCCTCTCATAGAGAGGAGGCCTGTGTCCCTGCAGTGGGAACATTTATAGGCTGATGATGATGATGATGAAAGTATGTATGTTTGGGAGTTCGTGGATTTTAATGTCTAGCACACGGGTAGACCTGGATTAAGACATAGGATACTTTTATCCTGACGATCGCTTATACATACTAGGACACAGCGTCACGCGGACGAAGCCGTGGGGCAAAAGAACCCGCAAGATTAGGCAGCGATGTACCTATTCAGAGGCGGCGTAAGGCGTGGGCAGCAAGGGCCACCGCCTACGGCCTTGCGGTCCGAGGGGCCTCGCACCTCGAAGGTTTATGCATTACATAAAGTACGTCACAAACGAGAGAATTCACAAGGATTTAAAGATGAAAACTGTCAAAAAGGAAATCAAAGCCAATATTACCACATACTCCACCAGATTAAAAGTTCACCCAAGGCAATGAAGTTAATGTCAAACCCAGTTACCTTCACAAGACTGAAAAGAAGGGCACCCCAAGACTTACTTACAACCAGCTAGAGAATGAGCTGTAGTATTGATCGGATGAAGCAGTGGCTTCATACCGTGCAAGATCAGGACCCATCATCTACCTATTGCTGAATGTCCTAGGATAGATTGCATTAAATAGAAGGAGATAACAAAAAAAAAAAAAAAAGCCGTGAATGCGTCGAAAAAAATTTACTCGTCCTAAAACGATAAATATATTGACACGAGCCCTCCAGGAAGGTTCCCGACACTGAACGTGTTAAAGCTTAATATTACGCAAACGGATCCCTGAATAGAAAAATGTTTTTCACATAGGTACCCGTAATATTTTTGAACGGCCTATCCTATAACTCGACCTATACCTACCAAAAAATTTAACAACTGTTCAACTGTTTTTTTTTTTCGTCTTCTTGCGGCACCCGAGGGCCTCGCAAAATGTACCTCGCCCACATAAAATTTTGATCTTGCTCCGCCACTGTACTTATTGTAACTAACATCCACATTTCGCCAGTTATTTTTAACTGCCATATAATAGGGAGCGAGCCTATTGCTATCCACCGGGCTCAAATCTAGACTCCGAGCTGCACTGAGAAATTCTTGTTGGAAAACCTAACAACAATAATATAACTAAGTACTAGGTACTCAATTTTAGTGGTATAAAGTGTAAATATGTAATATATTTCATAAGCGAGACAAAAATATTCAGCTGTATATCAATACTGCACCTTATATTTAATAATTTTAAGGTTGATTATTTATTTAGTAGGTAATAATACCGGAGACTTTCCGCTTGTGACTACGTGATATAATGTCCTAATGACGTAATGATATATGTGTAGGTATAGTCCGTGCAATCCACGAAGACGCGCCCCACTCCGCTCCGCGCCGTACTAGAGTTCAGCTTACAGTACAGTAATCGCGGAGTGAGGCGCGTCTTCGTGGATTGCCCGGACTATTATGTGTATAGGTGCAAACACCTCCATCAAGTAGTTAGTCCCAAAAGACATGCGAGTTCAAATCCGTGATAGGCCCAAGTTACTTTTAGTATTTAGCAAAACCATTTTGTTTCAATAATGTATTATTTTAGGGAATAGGGTTGACATTTTCGTAAAGTTATTCATTGTCTAAGTAGAAAAAAAAATGCATGACAAAAAGAACGTTTCATGCCTAGGTGAAACGTTCTTTTTGTCATGCATTTTATTTTTTTAATATTAAGTATTTTTCTATTTTGTTGTATAATATTACTTAAGAATTTAAAAATCAAGAAAAATAAAATACTTTAAAAATCATTTAATAATATTTATTACTCGCTCGCTAGTTCGTCATACTGCCGGTATGAGTATGATGATGTTCGGTGGTGCGATGGTTCGAATCCAAGTCGAAACAATTAATTCTTTTTAAGTACCTATTCTTTTGATTATTCGTAACGAATTCAATGTAACATTTTAAAACTTGAGGGGTAAGAACATACTGACGCTGTGTGTACCTATCGGCGTCGAGGAGTTTTATAATAAACAGGAAAATGAAATGAATATAATAAATAAATTTATTAATATGTGTAACAAAAATATTAATTTTAATGAAGCAAAATTGTTTGTTCATTTGTTTGTAGGATGTAATCTCTGGAAATACTGATCTGATTACGAAAATGATTTCACTGATAGAAAACTATCGCTGAGAGCAATAAAACTATCTATATTTAGTATATAATCAGAACCATTGTATTTGTAAATCAATTCGATGAAAAATTAACAGATTTTCTGCGTTATCGGCCATGACCAAATGGTTTGAAATCCAGTCCGTATCATTAATTTTTAAGCGAATTGACGGAGCCTACGTCAATTTCTACGCTACGGATTATACAGAGTGCCAAGGACATCGACGCGCAACCAGCTGTTACCATGGATCCAGTACATAAAATAAAACACAGTACAGTAGGTACAGTACAAAAAAAATTTTGTTGTGCCACTATTGTAGGCAACAGCAGATTTTTTTGAATAAGGCCCCACGCCCACGGCGATTTTTTGTAGCAATGCAGCAGCGATGTTGTCGCACGTCCGCATCGATACAGTCGCGAAGCGGTCGCTAGCTGCCCTCGCCCACGGGCCCAGATTCAGTCGCGATGCAAATGCTATACTGCCGCGCTTCTGTCGCGATGCAAACGCGATTCAGTAACGGCACAAAAATACCTGCGATCGCTACAGTTTTAAGATGGACTCCGTTGAGGCAACATTAGTCACGTTGTCTTTGGTGCTGCTTTGCCTACGCTTTGGCTGCTTACAGCCGAAGCGTAGGCAACGAAAGCAGCGTCAATATTGGATGCAACCATTTAATAAAGAAAGATTACTTTGTCGACATCATGTAACAACACGCACCACCCTCGCTCCGTTGCATGCCTCGTTGCGTTTGCATCGATACAGTCGCGATGCTGTAGCGTTAGTAGCGCGTTGGCATCGCTTCTGTAGCGCGTTGCAAATGCGACTAAAACGCGTTAGTAGCGATCCTGTTGCGCGTTTACGAAACGCGCGACAGCATCGCTACAAAAAGTTGCCGTGGGCGAGGGGCCTAACCGACCAAAAATTTCAACGTAAGAGCATCCAGAATCATGTTCTGAATCCATGATAACAAATAAGGTATAAAGTCATGTAAAATTAAATAGCATTAGCATGATGAGCATTTTAATAGATATACAATTTGAAAGAAAGAAAGAAAAATGCGTTTATTGGCATTACAGCAGAGAAAATACACCTTATAACTGGATGCCTTAGTTCTAAAAGTCACTAAGTCCATTTTTATCGATATTGAGTTTACCAGTTCAAATAAAAACTTTTTTTTTTGTCTATGAGTTGGTCTCATCCTTTTTTTAATTAAATGTCGCTAAGATGTTTTTTTCCAATTCCTAAAATCACTAAATCCTCTAAACTGAATTCAAAAAGTCACTAAATTCAAATTTAAGCAAATTTTATGTGATAAGTCACTAAATCCATGTATTTTTAAACTATATCCTGGTCACACAGGCGGTCGTTTATTTTCACTGATTTGAATGTTGGAAAAGATTAGTTTGCGAAAACTGTTTTAAACTTAAAAATTGAACAAGAAAACGAAATAAAGTGTAAAATTGGAGAATGTCAGAGGATAAACTGGAACGGTAAGTATTTTTTTCAATTTGTGTTCGATTTGGTTAGAATAAATGAAATATTAATAGAATAATAATTACTAGTCTTTTTATTTCAGACTTATGTACGATTGTGGTATATACGACGGTGATTCCTCTGGTAGTGAATGGACTCCAGAAAATGAAAATGCGATCACGACTTATAAGCGTATCACGACCTCTGCCAGCGTTCATACAGGAAACAGGTAAGTGTATTGGTATAATACCCGTAATAATTTTAGAACTACCCGCATATTATAAATTTACGAATCTGGACATATTCTTCAATAATTTATTTTATTAGTTCACAGAGTGCTACGAATTTGACAAATCAAATTAATGATGTTGAAAATGGTATCAGAAAAATAAATAATAAAAAACGAGTCAAGTTGAATGAAAAAACGGGAGAAATTGTATCAGATAGTGAAGGTGATAATGAAGAAATAGAAGTTTATGATGAAAATGACGTTTCAGATATTGAATTTCGAACTATTGAGCCTACTAAAAGGAGGAAAATTTTAAATGAAATAACTGGTGAGTTTAATGAGGTTGAAGAAATAGATGAAACGAACGATATAGAAGTAAACATAATAAAAAAGCGTGGGAAAAAAAGAACATCTAGGCCAGAAAATTGGAAGAAAAATTTGACCAAGAAAAAGAACGTCAAAAACCATGTTAGGCGCGAAATACCAAAATGTCGGTGCAAGTGTAAAGAAAAGCTGTCAGAAAAAGAGGCTGATAGTATTTTCAACAAATTTATTGGTTTGTCTTCGCACACGAATCAAAACGTATACTTGCAAGGTTGCCTTCAAGAAACTAACCCTCTTAGATTTCGCCCAACAAAATCTCCAACAAAAGCAAGGCCACGAAAGGTTTTTAAGTATCATGTTAGTCTGAAAAAAAGAGTTGTAGTGTTATGTCAGCAAGCTTTCTTAGCGATACACGGTATAAAAAGGGAAAGGCTTCAGCGCAAAGTACAGCATAAAGAAAAAGACATCACTGACTTGAGAGGAAGGCAAAGTCATTCTACTTATAGCCAAGATGTTATAAAAAAAGTACACGATTTTATTGAAAGTATTCCAGCTAGAGAATCACACTACTCTAGAGAATCTAATAAACATAAAAAATACATTGATTCAAATCTATCTGTTGCTGAGTTACACAGAAAGTTCAAAGGTGATAACCCTGAAATAAACATTAAGTACAGCAAGTTCAATGAAATCTTCAATAAAGATTTTAATATTGCTTTCGGACAGCCTAGAAAAGACATTTGCGCGACATGTGAAAAATTAAAAGTTCAGATAGATTTTGCGACTATGAACAAAGACATGAAACATGTTAATTCTTTGAAGATGGAAAAAGAACTTCATTTGAGAAAGGCTGAAGTGTTTTTGAAAACAATCACAAAAACTGAAGCTGACAAGAAAAACGATAAGTTATCACTTTGTTTTGATTACCAGAAGAATTTGCCATTACCTGTAACAAATGTTTCTATAGAATATTATTCACGTCAATTGTGGTTACATAATTTCGGTATTCACAATCTTTCAGACAACACAGCTTCCATGTATTTATATACTGAAAATTACGGACAAAAAGGGCCAAATGAAGTCTTAACAGCTTTGGCTGACTACATCGCGCACAACAAACTTCCAGAGCACACTCACTTGGAGTTGTTTTGTGATAATTGTTTTAGCCAAAACAAAAATCGCTATCTATTCACTTTCCTGGACCAATTATGTGCAAATAATATATTTCAAAAAGTTTCAATTTCTTATCCGATTCCTGGACATAGCATGATGCCAATAGATCGCGACTTTGCACTCATAGAAAGAAAGCGTATTAAAACAGAAAAGGTTTACACGCCTGGCTATTACGTAGATCTGATAGAAAACTCACGCAATACAAATAAATTCCAAGTTCTCTTTCTAGAAAAGAATCTAAGGGATGAGGAAAATCTTGAAGATCGCGTCTTAAAAATTAAGAATTACAAGAACCTGTATGATGCTCATATTAAGCCATCAATAAATGGAATAGCTGTATGCCGAAATGTACGCTTTCAAAGATTCCGACAGCCTGAATTTGCTACCTCGATGACAGGTCAAAATTTTAAGAAGATGACATTGTATCGTGTTGGCATGGGTGGCAAGATCATCGAAGATCTCAGTAACTGTTACCAAGGGATGTTACCATTAAAACCAGCAAAACTTCAGGATATCAAGAAACTGCTTGAGTATGTGCCCGTTGAAAAACGACTCTTTTATGATGACATACTGTTAGAAGCTACTTCTTCAGGAAGAGAGCAGGATTTTGAAAATAACGATACACAAGAAGAAATTTATGAATAAAGACAATAATATAATAATAAAACTGTGTTCAATATAATTAAACATAATTTTAAATTTAATGAGAAGATAAGAAGGAAGGTTATATTGTGTTAAAATTAACAGTTAATGCTAATAATAAGAAGAAGTTTATAGTTTTGTTATTGATTGATTTTTTGTTCTTTATTAAGGTTAAAATAATATGTCACTAATTCCAAAGAATTTTCATAAGAAGTCCCTAACTCCACTAATTTTGCGATAAGTCCTGTTTTTTAAGTATTTAATATTGATAATTATAATAATAATATTTGTTTTTTAAGAACACCATATTAAAGCCTACCCCATAAACGATTGTTTCATTTTTTTCCAAATTTATTTATGCAGCCATTTTCTTAAAACATTTTTTTTTGCACTTTAAATGATCTCATCTCAAAACAAAGAAAATGGATTTAGTGACTTTTAGAACTAAGACATTTTATAGTTTTTTATAGTTACTATAAAAAACAGAAAACAATGATTATAATGCCAAAAGGGCCTCAGCTCAGCATATTGTCAGATGACAACACAAAGTGTACCACCTGACGCTGATTTTCAGCTGCAACCCACGAGTGCCATCCGCTAGAATAATAAACAGGGAAGTGTGTGTCCGCTTTAATAAAGTAGATATCAGAATAAAATATAATGTAATAAAAGATAGGTTAATATAAAAAAATTGCTCACAAAATCAATAATACTGTAGTGACATACATGTGTGTGTGTTGTGTTGTGAAATACCCAATATCTGTGTCATAATAACTAGTTAATTTAAAAAATCAAAAACTATCATCTTTTTAAAGTAAGCTGTACCTTCAAAGGCAAAATCATGTGACTGCGTTGATCTTCTAAAGCTACTTAACTTAAATGACAATAATTAATGACTAGTAAGTGATAAATGATAAATGATAAATGATTTTATTTCTGTAAGTAGGTTTGTACAAACACTTTTACACGTCAATCATATTTTTAAAACTAGATGAAGTCGGCGTTTCCTATCTGACTACTCCGAGAAGAAAGGCCGAAACAAACTCAGAGGTCACAGTCTCTTTTAAAGTCCAGACATAATCTTGGTCAGATCATGTGAAGGCCATGTGGATTGGTGTCTGAAGTGGTCTTTATAGGAAAGCACCACACAGATTGAGAGGGCCTGTCCAGTCAGTGCACGCATTTGTCAGTTATCGTGTAGCTCAACTCAGAATTTAAGGAGCTCAACGATTCGACGAACAATACCAAAAAAAGGACATTTGTGTAGGCCACATAAATTACTCAAACTGTCAGACCATGATTAAAACTAACTGAGAAAAAATTAAAAACAAAACAAAAGGAATGACCCATATAGTCTTCACATTCACAATAATTAAAATAATATAATACTTTAAAAGTAAATATTCACGTCATTGTATATGTATATAAAAATCATTAATGTCAACGTGTATATAAAAAAAAAAAAATCCGGAAATGATCTTGGTCAGAGCATTTCATTTGAGGACCATGTAGATTTGTGTCTGAAATGGTCTTTTGAGGAAAGAACCATACAGATTTGAGTGGACCTGTCCAGTCAGTGCACGCATTTGTCAGTAATCGTGCAGCTCAACTCAGAACTTAAAAGGAGCTCAACGATGCGACGAACAATACCAAAGAAAGGACATTTAGGTAGGCCGCATAAAGTACTCAAAACTGCCAGATTATCATTAAAAACTAACTGAGAAAAAATAAATAAATCTATATACATGAACTACATAGTCCTCACATTCACAACAATTAAAATAATAATAATGTTATACTTAACAAAGTAAATATTCATGTCATTGTGTATATAATTTTAAAGTTTGCAAAAAAAAAACAAATTTCAAAAGTAAAAAATAAAAATAATAATTGGAGCAGCTCAATCCCAAGCCTTTTTGTCCTCAATGTAATCTTTAACGGTATAAAAAGCTTTCTGGCACAACTTACGTTTAATGAATGATTTGAATTTATTAAGGCTTAGATCTTGTACGTGGCTTGGAAGTTTATTATAAAAGCGTATACATTGACATCTGAACGATCCACCTATTTTTTTGAGCCTTGTTGTGGGTACAACAAATTTGTGTTTGTTCCTAGTATTTATGTTATGGATATCACTGTATTTTTTAAACAATTTTATATTTTTATGGGCATATAAAAGATTATCAAAAATATACTGAGAAGGCACAGTCATTATATTAATCTCCTTAAATTTATCTCTGAGAGAGTGTCTCGGACTTAATTTATAAATTGATCGAACAGCTCTTTTCTGCAAAACAAAAATAGTCTGAATGTCGGCGGCATTTCCCCACAACAGAATACCGTACGACATTACACTATGAAAATAGCTAAAGTACACTAAACGGGCTGTCTCTATGTCAGTCAAATTACGAATTTTTCTAACAGCATATGCTGCGGAGCTAAGCTTTTTTGACAATTTATCTATATGTGGGCCCCACTGAAGCTTAGCATCCAAAGTTAAGCCCAAGAAAACTGTGCTATCATCAGGATTCAATTCTTCGCCCTTTATCAACACACTAGTTTTCACCTGCCTAACATGAGGTAAGGTAAACTTAATGCATTTGGTTTTTTTTTCATTAAGAAGTAAATTATTAACATTGAACCAGTGAACTACTTTTGAGATCGCGCTATTTACATCGTCAGTAACCAGCTGCTGACGTTTAAGTTTAAACAAAAGTGAAGTGTCATCTGCAAACAACACTACATCATGGTTATCCTTTATGAGGTAAGGCAAGTCATTAATATAAATAAGAAACAAGAAAGGACCAAGAATTGAGCCCTGAGGGACTCCCATTGTTACTAAAGATCCGGGAGATCTTTTCCCATTAACGTCAACGCTCTGAATCCTATTACTCAAGTATGAAATAAGAAGATTCAGAGCGCTGTTCCGGATCCCATAGTGGCGGAGTTTCCTGATTAACGTTTCATGAAGAACGCAATCAAATGCCTTGGACAAATCACAAAAAATGCCCAAAGCATCGCATTTATCTTCCCATGCATTATAAATATGACCTAAAAGTTCAACACCGGCATCAGTAGTTGAACGACCCCTTGTAAAACCGAACTGTTTGCTATGTAATAATTTATGTCTATTAAAAAATCTTTGCAATTGGTCTAAAATTAATTTCTCAAAAATTTTACTAAAAGTAGGTAGTACTGAAATAGGTCTATAATTTGTGGGGTCTGATGTACTACCTGATTTAAACAAAGGAATTATTTTACTATTTTTCATAAGGTCAGGAAACTCCCCACAGTCGATACAATTATTAAAGATAAGAGCTAAAGTAGGTGCTACAATGTCAATAATAGACTTGGCAACTTCTACAGAATTACCCCACAGATCTGCAGTCTTTTTTACATTTAAGGTGTGAAAGGTTTTAATTATGTCTTTACAGGTAATATGTTCAAAAGTAAATTCCGAATCGCAAACATTAACATTTTCCTTTAACAAAGACTCAGCAACAGAAGGTGAAGAGTTTAGGGATTTAGTAGTTGAAACGGGAATATCTGAAAAGAAATTTTCAAAGGCCGCGGCGACTTGTGAGTCTGATTTTATTATGTTGTCATTAATAGACAGGCTGTAGTCAGTATTTCGGTTATTAGACCTTCCCGTTTCACTATTAATAATATTCCAAGTCGTTTTAATTACATTACTACTATTTTTAATCTTCGAACTCAAATAACGCGACTTGGCCATACAACAAACTTTTTTAAATAATTTTGAATAATTTCTGACATATAAATTAAATTCAGCTGTGTTTACATAAGTCCTTTCATTGTACAACTCATAAAGCCGTGTTCTACTTTTATGAATACCAATGGTAGCCCAATCACTAAAAGATGCGTTACTATTAACCGAGATAGTCTTGGGAATAAAGGTGGAATTAAATTGCTTACAGTATATATTAAAGAAGTCATCATATAGGTTGTCAGGATCAGCATGAATAGACAAAACTGGTAATTTATTAGTGAGTTTAACTTTAAAAGTTTCCAAGCGACTTGCAGTTTTGGGGTTAACAGTGATATCCTTTTTAGCCACTTTGTTGTTTTGGTTTGGAATAGTAATCCACTGCCCGCAATGATCAGAATCTAGTAAATTTATAATTTCTTTGTGGCTTGGTATAACATTTGTATAAATATTATCTAGGCATGTGGCACTAGTAGGGGTTATTCTTGTGGGCTCCAAAAATAGGTTTACAAGATTGTAGGACTGAAACAGACTTACTATTTTACTACAAGAACCTGAGTTTTCTAATAAGTTAACATTAAAATCACCGCTAATGATAATAGACTTATTCGAGTTACAAATCTTGTGCAACACTTCATCCATTACCTTTTCAAAGCAGTCATACAATCCTGAAGGGGGTCTGTACACACTTAATACAATGAACTGCTCCAATTCTATACAGGCTATTTCAACTGTCCGCTCAACAGATAGGCTCACAATATCCTTACGGTCTTTAAATTTAAGCTGGTTACTTACTAGAATTAATGAGCCACCGTGTATAGCATTAACTCTGCTGAATGAACTACCTACCTGGTGATTATTAAAATTAAACAAGAACTGGTGTCTTTTAAGCCAATGTTCTGTTATACAAAGAATGTCAATACTGTTAAAATTCATAAATAATTCTACTTCTAAATCTTTGTTCATAAATCCTTGAATATTTTGATGCACCAGGTTAATACTATTTAGAGATTTTATACTTTTATTTGATCTTATTTTGCAATTCTGTACACTATTGCTAGAGTTTGCCTCTGTTGTCTTAATTTCTAATTTAAATTATTTTCAATGTCAATTTTTGATACCAAATTATTGGCTGAATTATTTAACATGTCACAGCATTGCTCAATAGAAGCAATTTGTTTAGCCAAATTCTTGGCTGTAATAGAAAAGTAATATGATAGCGACACAGCTATCTGTCTTTTACAATAATTTGAAAGATAGTACCTATCCATACAAAATCTATCTTTTGTCAAATAAAAGTGGTTACCAACATAATTGTTAGTGTCAATTAAATGGAATAAATTATTATTGCATGTCAAATTATGTAATGTCATATTCATTTCAAATCTTAAATTATTTTCTTCCTGTGGCAAACTTTGGCTGTATGGGAAAGTGAACATCACAATTTTTCTTAAACTTAGGTTGCACAATGATCTATAATATTTGAGTAATTCTCCTTTGTTCACATTACCCCTATTACCAACAAATATTAATAATATACTATCCTGGTTAAAATTGCACTTCATAACTTTTTTCATTATGTCAAATAATGAACAACCAGGCATACAGTAGTTCATTATTGAGTGTCCTGGATATTTATTTGTCAACAAGTGGCCTAGATCCTTTCCAATTTCATCACAAAATAATAATATTTCTTTATTTACACTCTGTTTAGACAAACAATTAATAATTGATAATGGCAAACTGGCACTAGACTGCGGTATGGTGGTGTCACAAATTGTCAATGAATGGTCCGGTGTGGGTTCAACAGATGGTGGTTGACAATGTTCACATTTGTTAGTTTGTGAACTTACCAGCTCATTCATTGCCAATACATATTCCCTCATTTGGTTTTCAGAGGCTGTATATTTGATGGTCATACAAGTAAGTTTTTCCTGTAGTTGGTCAAGTTCATACTGCAAGTCTTCTGTGTCAATTTGGTATTTCCTAGTACTTCTTTCTAAGTTAAATGAATACATGTCTAATTGTTTTAATAGATGCAACCTTTCTCTATTAAGCTTAACATTCTTGATGAAGAATTTTTGTTTCTTGACCATTTTCTTAGTTTTAACTATGTATTTGTTAATTTTGATGTATTTTTTTATTTTATTTTTACTAGTAAATACCCTCACTGATTTATTTGATTTTGAATCATCTTTACCTGTTAAATCTATTGTGTAAGAGGGGTTTATTGCAGAAACCATTGATGGGGCTATAGGCACCAATTCATTGAATAGACTTTGGTTCAGCGAGGCAGTGATGTTAAGATTTGTTGTCTCAAGTTGTTCAATCTGACTTTGAGCCTCATGTAGCTGCTGTTGTAGTAAATGTTTATGACTAAGAGCTTGTTCATACTCATTGCTACACTTGCTGAACCCGTCCACAACAACTTGGAGCCTGTCCCGGGCTTCTATGGCATCAGTGTGTTGAATGTATAACTGAGCCATTTCGGTTTTTAACTTGCTATTTCTTTCAAGGACACCAAGGAACTCCATTTCATTTTCATCTTTTTCCTTAATCAGTTGGTCACAGAGCTCCTGAGACGCCTTTAATTCGCTCAAAGCCTGACTGAGTTTGGTCTCTTCTAGGCGAGCCCGCGCGCTGCGAGTCATAATCATGATTAAAGAGAAAAAGAGAAGTGGTTGGAAAAGAGTAGTGCTTGGAAAAGAGTAGTGGATTGAGTAACAGATGATTAGTTGAACGGAAAATGAAATTTAGATCGTAAAAAAAGAAGTTCTGTCACCAAACTAATTAAGGTTATGTTTACGTGTTTAAGGTCATTGGCATCAAATTGTAGCCGTAATAATAATGATCTAATAAATTGTAGGTAAAATATTAGAACGCAAACAATCTACTACCAAGTAAAATATTTAGTATTGTACCTGATAACGAGACGAAAATGCAACGTTTGCTTGAGCCGGTAACTGTCAACGAATCACAATGAAATTTTTACACATAATATGCAATTAGTGCCAGAATTTAACACACAAAACACTTAATTAAGCTTTAAACTAGTTAATAAATTGGAAATAGGCCTTAATAAGAAGGAAATCTAATATTTAAAATTAAAAATTATAGGGACAAATTCAAATCAGCTGTTAGCTGTAGTGTTGCCACAGGAAACTGGTAAGAAAACAGATTATGAATTTATTTGCGCGTTTCCACTATCTTTATCAAAAAGCAAAATAAATTAATATATGGCCAGTCCTATTTTCCGATATCCACGCGGATGAAGTCACGGGCAGAAAGCTAGTAGTTTATATTTTGATATAATACAAATTTATTTTTTCCTGCTTGTCATAATAGATACCAACTGTTATGTCATTGTCGACACTTTCGTATATTGGTTTTATAGCATTTCATTAAATTATAGTACTTCTGTTACATTGACTGTTTCAAAAGCAACACTAGTCAGTTTGCATTGCCTGAAAGGCTCCCTGAAAGTGCATAACGCCAATTATTTGTTCACAAATAATTTTACATTTTGAAAATAAAAAAGTGACCAACGTATCTGTGGAATTGAAATACGCTATGCCTAACAACGCTACTGGCATATACGACGCAGACAGTGATGATATCAATATGGAATTTAAAGAAAAAATCTTAGTGATTCTACAAATCAGTGACTTTGCGTTGACACTAGTAACGTCCGTGTACGGAGTAACATCATGGTGCGCCATAAAGAAATTCCGTAATTATAGAAACTATGTGTTTCTAAGTGCAATTATAGCAAACTTGCTCCTAAATATCATCATCATACCTTATATTATAACAAGCACTCAAATTAAATGGGCTCTTATTTTTTATGAGTTTCTATTTGCTTATTTACCATCTGTAAAGAACCACTGGTTGTTAGTTATATGTCATTTGTTTTATATGGATTTTGTAAAAGTATTCGATGGACATGTCCATCGAAGATATTTAAAAAGTACCCTGTTTGCGTGGGGAGTGCCTTTTGTAACTACAACAATTTCGATCTCTATATATAATTGTATACCTTATGATAAGATTTTCAATAGTTCCGTTGATTTATTTCTAATCTTTATCCATGCTAGTTCAATTTTAGCGTTTATACCTAACTTTTGTTTATACATCATAATTGTATGTTCAGTTTGTCGTAGTTTCAACACGAGCGCAAATACGGCTACTAACACCTGGCATCGCTTGTACATCGCTACTTTGCTATTTGTATTGAGCGACGTCATTATGTTGTCTGAATTATTTTTAAGTTTATTTGATATAGTTTATACGACTCCAATACTGGTTATTTTTATATTGCACTTTAATACATTTGTATTACCCGTTTTTTTAATGGTTGTAAAAAGTAACCGAGAACTATGGAATGATTTTTCTATAAATAAATTTAATCAAAGGTCGTTAGCAGCAAGACATGAGACTCACGATATCGACATGCATGAATTAAATAATTGTAATCCTGCTGATTGCCGACCGGCAGTTCTTGATGTATAATTGTTAAAAATATTTAATGAAAGGTGGTTGATGAACAATTCAAGTAACCATTTAAATTTTAAAGTACCTAATTATTATAATTCATTGTTTTGTTTTTGTTATTTTATTCGAGATTGCACTACAATTAGACGAAGTATAAACTCTTCGCCAGTTATGTTTAAGTCCTATGTAATAGGGGTGAGCCTATTGCCATCAACCGAGCACGAATCCAGACTGCGTGCTGCTACTGGGAAATTCCTGATGGAAAAACCTAACAACATGATAAGTACTAGGCACCCATTTTTTGTGTTATAAAGTGCAATAAATGTCATTATGGAAATAAAAATAGTTTGATCTATATCAATACTGTACCTTATATAATATTGTTTTAAGGTCGATTATTTATTTGGTGGGATTTAATAATGCCTTCAAGACTTTCCGCTTGTGACTATGTGGTATAATGACGTAATGATTTATGTGTATATCTATCGGTATCGAGGAGTCTACGGATAAACAGGAAAATTAAATGAATAAAATAATTAATTAATAAGTCTAACGAAATTAATAAATATAATGAAGTAAAATTGTTTGTTTATTTGTTTGTAGGATGCAATCTCTGGAAGTACTGATCTGATTTAAAAAATGTTTCACGTATAGAAAACATATAATCAGAATCACTGTATTTGTGAATCAAGCCGGAGAAATAATTAACTGATTGTCTGCGTTATCGGCACTGACCAAATGACTTGATATCCAGTCCGTAACATTAATTTTTAGGTAGTGTCTCCGCTGCCAGCCCGGCACCCAAAAATAAAGCCGTTGGGAACCGGCAGTACCTACATTACTGCCGGCAGCCGAGATTAAAAGCATTGGCTGCCGTAAAACGTATGTATTTCACTTTTGTAGGAAACAGCAGTTTTCGTTTTTAGTAACTGACGAAAAATTTTAAGGGGACGATAACTAACTTTTAATGATTTTATACTGAAGATGACGTCTAAACGAGTAGTGTTAGTGATTTGAAAAAAAAAAATATGTTAAATTAGAGCGTTTTCCTAATATTTTAATATAGGCATATTTTTGATTATGTTTATATTACGTAGTGAAATTAATTTGTAAAGTTATGTCTAACGCGGATAAAAAACTGAGAATGACGCAAAATCTATAGAGCGTATTTTTCTGAAAACTTCACCATTATAAAGATAATTAAATTATCAGTCTTTTAGTATACGTGTTTTATTAAAATACTTTTTGTTTTACGTGTAATAAATTAATAATGCGTCTAATTTGGGACAACGCTCCTTGATGGGCGAGTCCTATTACTGGCTGGACGTACGACGCGTTGCGTGAGCTCAGTACAGAACACGCAAGCGAACCTTTCAAGGTCACTATCATAAATCTGCGTCTTAACGCCGGCTGGTGTCCAGAATCATGTACTGAATCCTTGCTAACCAATTGTGCGTCGATGTTCCTGCCACCCTGTATAGTTTTTTTTAAATGATGTTTAGGCATATATCTTTGGGTATAAAGTAAGAAGTCGTATAAAAATAAATAGCATTGACATGAAAAGCATATAATAGAGATAAGCACGCAATTTCATCATTCAGTTAAAAAAAAATACATGGCCCTATGTCCTATTTTCCAACTTCCACGCAGACGAAGTCACAGGCAGAAAGCTAATAGTTTATAATTAGGTAAGAAACAAGTAAAATTTTCCTGTTTGTCTTTAATTACATTATTGTTCCACTGACTGTTTTAGAAGCAACACTAGTCAGTTTGTACTGCCAGAAAATATTCCTAAAAGTTTTTTACGCCAAATTGTTCACAAATAATATAATATAATTATTATTTTGAAAATAAAAAGTGATTCAACAAATCTGTGGAAGTGAAATTCGCTATGTCTGACAAAGATACTAACGTATATGACGAAGACAGTTATTATTTAAATTTTAAATTAATAAATAAAATCAACGATATTGTACTTATCAGTAAGTTGGTGGTGACACTAGTTACGTCGGTGTACGGAGTAACATCATGGAGCATCTTAAAGAAGTTACGTAATTATAGAAACTATGTGTTTCTAAGTGCAGTTTTAACAAACGTTCTCGAAACTATAGAAAGTGAAATCTTGAGAATGTGTTTTCCTGCGTGGTTTGATATATCTTTTGATTTATAATTATCATGTGTAAAGAACCACTGGATATTAGTAGTATGTCTTTATGTTTTATGTAGATTTTGTAAAAGTTTTCGATGGGCATATCCATAGAAGATATTTAAAAAGTTATATTACCCTGTTTGCGTGGGGGGTACCTTTTGTAACTTCAAACATTTTGGCCTCTATATATTTGTGTATCATCATCTGCTTAGCCTTTTCCCAACTATGTTGGGTTCGGCTTCCAGTCTAACCGGATGCAGCTGAATACCAGTATTTTACATGGAGCGACTGCCTATCTGACCTCCACAACCCAGTTAGGTACTGGGTAACACGATATCCCGTGGTAAGACTGGTTGTCAGACTTACGGGCCTCTGACGACCCGTAACAACTGTCAAAGATCTACAAATGACAGCTGGGACCAACGGCTTAACGTGCTTTCCGAGGCACGGAGGAGTCTCGGTATGTAAAGATGGTCACCCATCCATCGACCAACCCCGGCAAGCGTAGCTTAACCTGTTGGATCGACCCATGCGGCTGGTATTACTTAGCCACGAGCTCCTCATTTCATATTTGTATATACCAATTGAAATAGCATTGTATGAGTCAAACTTGGCTTTCGTTTATTTCCAATCATCACCCAGGGTAGCTCAAGTTTAACGTTGATATGATACCCAACTATTGTTTATACTTACATCATAATTATATATTCAATTTGTCGCAGTTTCAACACGAGCGCAAATATGCTTTGATATTTATATTGAGCGACGTCATTCTACATATCTGAATTTGTTTCTAGTTATTATGTTTTTTTTTTGTCTACCACAATGCTTATTTTAGATACCGTTGTTTAATGCATTTGTATTATCCGTTTTTATTCTTATTATAAAGAGTAACCGGGGACTATGGTATTAATTTTATGTAAATAAATTTAAACCAAGGTCAAATTATCAAAGCACGGCATGCTTCTGATTGCCGACCAGCAGTTTTTGATGTATAATTGTTAAAAATAATTAATTAAAGGTGGTTGATGCAAAATTCAAGTAACAAATTAACTTAGTAATTAGTAGTAATTATTGTAATTCAAATTATGTAATTGTATTTTCCTATAAATACTATTTTAAATTGATATTCTTATTCATAATTAAAATAATATTTACGTGGATAACAACTTACCTAATAAATTTTAAAAATTTACAAAATTATGTCCTTACAAAACTATTCACTTGTACATAATTATATATATTTTAGTGTTAGATTGTACATTATATTTAAGATTTGTCAAAATAAATTTAATAGAATAAAAATATTTACCTAACAAAAGATTTTGTTAATGATAATGTACATTGAATACTAAATCACCAAAATATTAACTACCTGGTATTTTATAAATACCTATACATTGTATAAAGTTAAGAATATTGTTTTCAGTCTACCACCGTATATAACTCTTATACATGATTATAATAAAATTGTATTCGTTTGATTAAAAATCATTTGTGTTGAGTAATTAACGCCACTTTGTAACTAGATAGTTACAAAGAAATATACATATCAACTTATTCTAAAACTATTTCATAAATAAAATAGATTTAGGTACCCACATTTAAAGTATTTTTTATTTATTAAATACATAACCTTCCTAGTTCACATCAATTATTCACGAGCTATAGTGCTATTCTGTAAAAATCTCACCGTGATAACTTAGGTGAAGTGAGCTGCCAATAGTGTCAATCCTTAGCAACTAACAGCTCACTTCACCTAAGGTAACACGGTGAGATGGTTACAGAATAGCACTAAAGAATGAAGTTACAATCTGTCAGTAGGTAAATAGTAGGTATACGTGAGGTAAATTAATTTGTAAGCCAATTGACGTCGGGTGTAAAGCTTAACAATTACTTTCCCTGACTTTATCGACGTGAATTTTTAATTTTATGATGAAAGAATGAGTAGTGCAAAGTGCAATTTTCTGACTTCCACGTGGATGAAGTCGCGGGCAGAAGCTACTAGTTTATTATTAATTGGTACACTATGCACCATAATATGTTTTTAATTTTCCTGTTTGTCACATGTCGACACGCAGGTATATTAGTTTTGTAGCGTTATTACATTTATTATACAAAGACTGTTTTATAAGCAACACTGGTCAGTTTGTAATGCCTGAAAGTCTTCCTGAAAATGCTTTACGCGAAATTGTTCACAAATAATTTTATATTTTGAAAATAAAAAGTGAATCAACAAATCTGTGGAAGTGAAATTCGCTATATCTGACAACGACACTATCGTATATGACGCAGACAGTGATGATATCAATTGGGAATTAATATATAAATTCGACGAGATTGTACAAACTATTTTATTGGTGGTCACACTAGTAACGTCATTATACGGAGTAACATCTTGGAGGATCATAATAAAGTTCCGTAATTATAGAAACTATGTGTTTCTAAGTGCAGTTCTAACAAACTTGCTACTGGGGGCCTACCACAGCTCATAAAGCAGTATTATTTTAATATTACTTCAGTGTGGGAAAGAGATGAAACTCTACAGGACGTATAGCTCTATCTCTTTCTCCCACTAAAGTAATATTAAAATAATACTGCTTTTGAGCTGGTGGTAGGCCCCCTGAACAAAATTGGAATTAAAATATGAATGAATGAATTTAAATATGGGAAGTACTGAAAATATATGGGTTCAGTGGTTTTTTACGTGGGTATTAATTTACTGAACATCTGTAAAAAACCACTGGTTGTTGGTTATTTGTCATTTATTTTATGTCGATTTTGTAAAGGTTTTCGATGGGCATATCCAAAGAAGATATTTAAAAAGCACCCTGTTTACCTGGGGAGTGTCTTTTGTAACAACCACCATTCTGGTATCTATACATTATTATTTAGTACATTGGATAAAAACAAGCAAGATACAAATCCATAGTTACGTTAATTTAATTCCAGTCTTTACCAAGGGCAGTTCCATTTTAGCGTTGATAATCAACTGTTGTTTATACATCATAATTGTACATTCAATTTTTCGTAGTTTCAACACGAGCGCAAATACAGCTACTAACACCAGTAGTGCTATTCTGTAACCATCTCACCGTGTTATCTTAGGTGAAGTGAGCGTGGAGTGAGCTGTCAGTTGCTAAGGATTGACACTATTGGCAGCTCACTTCACCTAAGTTATCACGGTGAGATTTTTACAGAATAGCACTACTGGCGTCGTTTGTACATCGCCACTTTGATATTTATATTGAGCGACGTCATTATGTTGTCTGAATTTGTTTCTAGTTTATTTTATACAGTTTATTCGACCACAATAATGTTTATTTTAGATGTTATTTTAATTTACTGTAATGCATTTGTATTACCTATCTGTATTTTTTATCGTTGTAAAGGGTAACCGAGAACTATGGTATGAATTATACGTAAATAAATTTAAACAAAGGTTGATAATACCAAGACAAAGGACTGACAATATCAACATGCATGAAATAAATAATTGTAACCTGGCTGAATGCCAACCTTCTTGATGTATAACTATTAAAAATAATTAATTAAAGGTGGTTGATGAACAATTCAAGTAACCAATTAACTTTTAAAGTATATATTGTAAATCAAGTTCTGTTTTTTTTCCTTTAGTGTACTATTAAAGTGAAACTTTTATTACATCGTCTCAAACTTTTTCGTCTGTGTGTTGCATGTCGCGTGACAGTCGGCCGCGGAGGAGGGATAAAGTGAAAAGTTTCACTTTTATCGTGGTTTCATAAAACCACACAATCCTTTTTTTTAAATTGATATCTTTATTCAGAATTAAATGATATGTATCTAAATAACAACTTATATCTAATTAATAAATAACAAAATTAAAATACTTGTAGATAATATCTAATAGTGTTACATTGTTTATTGTATTTAAGATTTGTCAAAATAAATTTCATAGAATAAATAAAAATTACCAATTATTTTTTTAATGATAATGTACATTGAATTCTAAATCACTAAAATATTACTCCGGTATCTTATTATATATACCTATACAATTTATAAAATAATACATATTATTGTTTTCAGTCCACCACCATATAAAACTCATTAACATAATTATAGTATTTGTTTGATTAATCATTTGTGTTATGTAATTAACGCCACCTACTGCAGTAAGCCGACGTACGCACGGACGTAAAAAATCGCGGCGGGATATTATCGCGCACTGGATTTTCAACTCTCGGTGTTAATCCGAGCGTTGAGAATCCAACGCGCTGGGACGCACTTTAGACACAGCGCGTTGAAAAAATACACTATTGGATTTTCAACTCTCAGCGCTAAGCAGAGCGTTGAAAATCAAGTGCAGGAAAAAAAATCGTCGCGATTTTATTACGTCCGTGTAATTCATAACATTCCTAGTTCACATCAAATATTCGTAAGAAGAATGGAGTTACAATCTGTCAGTAGGTAAATAGTGACGGTCAGGGAAATAAATTAGTAAGCAAATTAACGTCGGGTGTAAATCTTAACAATTAATTTCCCTGACTTTACCGTCGTGCATGTTAACTTTATTTTATGGTGATACTAGCTGCACCCCGCGGTTTCACCCGAATAAGTCTCGATTTCAAAGGAATATCGAGATAAAAAGTATTCTATGTCCCAATCCAGGTCATGGTCTACCCATGTGCCAAATTTCATCCATAACCGTTCAGCCGTTTTAGTGTGAAAGCGTAACAAACAAACATCCTCACTTTCGCATTCATAATATTACTAGTATTGCAAGCGCTACTGCAGATCATTAGATCCTGAGTTCGATTCCTAAGTCAGGCTAAGTGTTATTGGGTTTTGCTATCAAGAATTCTTTAGTAGCTGCCCGAAGTCTAGGGGGTTTATTAAAAGGGGTTATTTAAAGTTAAGTGATGTTTAATGACTGTTTCGTCTCTGTCTGTCTCTTAAGACGCGACTAAATGCCAGTGACCTCGAATGGTAAGTTTGCCTGTTCTGTGCTGAGCTCACGCATCGTATTGTATGTTCAGCCATTAATAGGACGCCCCTCAAGGAGCGCTGTCCCAAATTAGACACATTATTAATTTATTATATACTAGCTTTTTCCCGCGGCTTAGCTCGCGAGTCGGAAATTATCCCATGGAAACGCACTACCGGGATAAACAGTATCGGATGTGTTAATCCAGGTTATAAACTATCTGTCTGCCTCATCTAAATCCTATTAGTAGCATAACGTAATGATTGAATACTATCGTAAATTCATGCAAGCCTAGTACTTTTTTTAGATTAGGTACTGCTCAGAAATTGTGCACAACGTCTAATGATTGAAATGTAATCTTGAATTCATGCAAGCCTAGGACATTTATGAAAAATTTGAAGTAGATTGGACCAAGGAATCACGTTATCCCATACAAACTTTGCCCCCCCCTTTTTTACCCTCTTAGGGGTAGAAATTCCGGAAATCCTTTCTTATCGAATGCCTACGTCATACAAAGAACACACCCTCCAAGTTTCAGGTCTCTACGATCAGTGGTTTAAGCTGTGCGTTGATCCGTCAGTCAGTCATTCAGGACAAAGCATTTATACAGGATGAAATTGAAAACATGCGACAAATTGAAATGGGAGATTCAGTAACTGTTACCTAATCATTATAAATTATTATTTCTGAAATATAAATTGTGAAAAAAAAATCGCGCGCGACGAGCGGTGCCTTTGTGTCGCGTCGCGTGTCGCGCTGGTCTGAACGAGCCTTAAATTGATACTTGAATTTATTTGTTTGTTTTTAATTTATTTAATTTTACTGGAACGCCATAAAATCGTGTCTACGTGAAGACAATAATTTAGTTTGCACTATCTAAGACGATAATTACACGATTTTTTTTCATAATTTATATTTCGGAAATAACAATTTATAATGATTAGGGTAACAGTTACTGAATCTCCCATTTCAATTTGTCGCATGTGTTCAATTTCATCCTATATGTATAGATAAAATAAAAAGTATTTTAACAAAACACGTATATTAAAAGATAAATAATTAAATTATCTTTAAAATGGTGAAAGTTTCAGAAAAATACGCTTGATGCTTTTTCCGTGATTCTCAGTTTTTTATCCGCGTTAGACATAAGTTTACAAATTAATTACACTATGTAATTTAAACATAATCTAAAATATTGACAGATTAAGTTATTAAAAAATACTCTAATTTAACATAAATTTTTTGCAAATCATTAACAAGTTTAGACGTGATCTTCAGTATACAATAATTAAAAGTCGTTTATCGTCGCCTTAATTAAAAACATAGAACCGGCCAGGGATGTAACGGATATCCGTATCCGTATCCGCAACTGCGGAGCATCCGCATAAATTTTGATATCCGCAAAACATCCGCATCCTCAACTGTTGATTTAAAAAGCTCCGCATCTTCATCCGCATCCTGGATATTATTTTTATTTTTATTGCTCTTCTAGTTTTAGTGATGGTCTGGCAGTTTGAGTAGTTTTTGCGGCCTACCCAAATGTCCTTTCTTTGGTATTGCTCGTCGAGTTGAGCTCCTTAAGTTCTAAGTTGAGCTCCACGATTACTGACAAATGCTTGCACTGACTGAACAGGTCCACTCAAATCTGTGTGGTTCTTTCCTCAAAAGACCTTTTCAGACACTAATCTACATGGTCCTCATATGGCCTGACCAAGATTATGTCTAGACTTTAAAAGAGACTGCGACCTCTGAGTTTGTTTCGGCCTTTCTTCTCAGAGTAGTCAGATAGGAAAAGCCGAACTCATCTAGCTTATTTTTAATATTTTTTTATATGACGTGTAAAAGTGATTCCGATATACTATTTACAGAATAAACAATTTCATTTCCTCATAATTTCTATGGGGATGTGACTCTACGTTGTTCGCACAAATGGTGAATTTTAAAAAACTCGCGCCGAGCTAAATGAGCGGTCCGATAAGTGAGATACGCGTTCCTATTGGCTGAATTCGCAATGTCCTTGTCCTATGATAGACGATCAGCCACATGTGGCAGTGGTGGCACGACTATGGTGTCACGTGTCACAGTTTTCTGGGTGCCGGGTGGCGTGTTATTGTTTACTTTTTGTTTGCTCGTAGAAGTGAAGTTTTTGCAGGCGAATACGCTACGGTAACCTACCAAATGATTACCTACAACCTAAAACATAAATACTATAAAAAACAAGGGCTATTTTTTGTACGACATGATCCGCACCCTCATCCGCATCCTCAATAAGGAATTTTACAATATCCGTATCCTCATCCGCATCCTCAAACCCGATTATCTCGATATCTTCATCCGCATCCTCATCCGTTATATGACATCCGTTACAACCCTGGAACCGGCCACTGCGAGTTGGCTTCGACCCTTCGTACACCTTCCAAAGGTCCCGAGAAATGGCAGTAAGGCGTAAAATAAAAATACCCCGTGAAGGTGTAGTTTCTACTATTTATAAATAAAGGGGTCGATATGTGCGCGGTTGATATCAATAGGTTTGCCCTCTATTACATGGGACTTGAACATAACTGGCGAAACGTGGGTATCCGTTAGGTACACTTCTGCAAACCCCTCGGGGATTACGAGCGTAATGTTATCTTATGTTTTATTATAATCTATCCAAAGACTAAAGACGTTACTTTTTTACAGCGCAACGAGCACGGGTCAGGCACCACACGCAATTCTTCACGCAATTAGTACAGGAAACGGTCTACGAATTAGAGAGAAGAGGATTCAGCAGTCTGAAGCTGTCGAATATCACTCAGAATGTTGAGTAAGATCATACACTGCCTCTTTACACCCGTTTAAAAAATTACATCTGATCTATCTACAGTATTTCTATTTTCTTAATGTCTTTCGGGTATCATCGGATTTCCGAATACAAACGAATGCTAATTTCCATGTCTATCAATTATTAGATTTATCTTTTATAATAATTTGAATTCAGAACTATAGTACTTTATTGTTGTTTTGATTTTGATTTTCGTGTGAACTACATATGAGTAGAGCTGTAAAACTATTTTCTTATCTGTCGTGCCTGCGACTTTAGCAGCTTTTCTACCATTTTTTAAATAAATTACATTAATTAAACGAGTATTAACAACTCTACATATACAGGTTGTTTAGCAGAACGTTGAACACGAAAATGGTGGATAGGTGGGGTCATCTGCTACTTTCTCAGCCCTAATTTATTTGGCCCTGGCCCCCTGGATATTTTTTTGAATGCAGGTTGAAATTAGGATTTAAGTATTTTTTACATCTTTCTGTTATAAGAATCTGCCAATATTAAAGATTTAAAAAAAAAATGCCTGTTTTACCCATTTTTTTAATAAAAATTA
Source organism: Agrochola lychnidis (assembly GCA_963680765.1). Taxonomy (NCBI): domain Eukaryota; kingdom Metazoa; phylum Arthropoda; class Insecta; order Lepidoptera; family Noctuidae; genus Agrochola; species Agrochola lychnidis. Next base: position 21,961,685 of record OY796862.1, read on the forward strand.
CACTTTAAAGTTAAGGAAGTTGTGAAACTAGAAGAAAGCAAAAAAAAATATAATGTCCGGGGCGCCAGGGCCAAATAAATTAGGGCTGAGTAAGTAGCAGATGACCCCACCTATCCACCATTTTCGTATATTCAACGTTCTGCCAAACAGCCTGTATACTTTTAAGTCGATTGAGAGCGTCCGGTCTGCACCAAGTGCAAAGGGCAACTGATAGAAATCCGACGACTGACAAAATACGAGGTTTGCCGAGGGACATTAAGAACATATTTGTACTATAACTAGCCTGTATTGTCCCACTGCAGGGCAAAGGCCTATCCCTCTCCCTTTTCCACACAATTCTGTCTATTGCTAGTGTCGACCAGTACTTTCGGTAGGAGGGAGTCAAGCTCGTCCCGCCATCTTCGTCTCGGCCTGCCGCGATGTCGTCGTGCGTTTAGTGGGACCCAATCAGTAGTTCTTTTAGCCCATTTGTCATCTGACATGCAGCAGACATGTCCGGCCCAGTCCCACTTAAGCTTGGCGGCTTTGTGGGTAATGTCCGTGACCTTGGTTTTGGCGCGCAGTGTTATGTTCCTTAAAATTATATCGAAACCCAGTGGGGGCAAAATTTTTTGCTCGGTTAGGTTGGTGGCATAGGGCTTGTTCTAAGTCCGCTTGACTAGCTACCACTGTCTTGTCTAAGTCTGTCGCCAAAACAACAATGTTAACCTTTCAACAGCCAGCTGTCAAATGCAAAAAAATCTCTGTCCGTGACCTTGGCGTGGCCCCTTTTGGAACTGCTTGCGTTTAAACTCTTATTTCTCGCTATTTTACTATGAAACCCATATAAAACTATACTGTTTCGTAATCTGTACAATATTTCCTATTGGTTCTTATAAGACATAAGAATTTGGTTTATAATAAAATGAGCATGTTTACACTAAAAACACTACTCGTTTAGACGTGATCTTCAGTATAAAATCGTTAAAAACACTACTCGTTTAGACGTGATCTTCAGTATAAAATCGTTAAAAACACTACTCGTTTAGACGTGATCTTCAGTATAAAATCGTTTAGACGTGATCTTCAGTATAAAATCGTTAAAAACACTACTCGTTTAGACGTGATCTTCAGTATAAAATCGTTTAGACGTGATCTTCAGTATAAAATCGTTAAAAGTCGGTTTTCGTCGCCTTAATTAAAAACATAGAACGGGCCACTGCAAGTTGGCTTCGGCCCTTCGTACACCTTCCAAAGGTCCTGAGAAATGTCATTAAGACGTAAAATAAAAATACCCCGTGAAGGTGTAGTTTCTACTACTCCTTATTAATTTTGAACATTTTAGCTTACAGATGTACAAATGGCATGTAAACGGTACAGCAAACTACACGAACGGCTTTTTGGTCTCCATGCAGAAAATTGACGTGACGGGTATGACCCAGACAGTTGGAACCCCATTAGTAGATGGAGTCCCAACTCCCTTGGCTACCGTGAGTGGAGCACTGAACTTGAGGGATGTGAAGCTTGGCTATGATGTCACCTTCTTTCAGGTCAATGGTATTGTGCATAAATTCACCGGGGATTTAACACATCCTTTTATCACTTGGACGATTAGGGTAAGTTGACCAGTTGAATCTCTCTTTTTAGGGTTCCGTAGTCAACAAGGAACCCTTATAGTTTCGCCATGTCCGTCTATCTGTCTGTCCGCGGCTTAGCTCAGTGACTGTTGGTACTAGAAAGTTGTAGTTTGGCATGAATATACATATTAATTAAGGCGACAAAGTGGTAAAATAAAATCATGAAAAAAATAAAAATGAAATTGCGTACCTCCCCTACACGTAAAGTGGGGATGTTTTTTTTTCTCGTCTATCCCATGGTGTGGGGTGTCGTTGGAAAGGTCGTTCAAAAATATTGCGACTTTTCATTCAAGGATCCGTTTGCGAAATATTAAGCTTTAAGTATTAATTTTTGTTAGAGTCAAGTATCCCCCCTTTTTTTTAAGTGGGAAATTATCAAATAACTTCTCCCGCTCTGGGTGGAGCGGGAGGGCGTGTCAGATTCTTACTGATTAAAACCTACCCGTGTTTCTTCAGTTGCCATGTTACGGGGGCCACGATTTCCCTTTCGGCCTTATTCGCAACTCCAGGCATCGGCAAACACAAAAACTCAAACTCAAAGCATTTATTTCAAATAAAACATTTACAGGCACTTTTGAATTGTCAAAGAATCGGTCAGTTAGTCAGAAAGTTGAAGCTAGTTGCCCATTCCAAAACGTAGATCTCTATGGAGAAGAACGGGCAAGAAACTCCAAGGCCACTCTTTTAAATATAGATATTACAAAATTCTGGGTACATTATTCTTGTTGCTTCTATATGTGAGAGCAATGTACAAAAAATAATCAAAGCAATTGAAAATATAAGATTAAAAATAAGCCCTGGCAGATAAAAGATGACCAGTCTCAACTAACGGCGGCCGTTCACGAACATGACGCGTGGATCAGCATCATCCAGCTCAACCATTTTGTAGGGAACCGAATGATCCAACACACTCGCCACCATCAGCGAAACATTTTAGTGAACATACGTCTTAATAACATAATGAACGGCTCCATGGTACTCACATTTACAAAAAATCAAAAAATGCTTCTAAATTAAACAAAACTATAGTTTGCAATGTATTTAAAGAAATGAATAGAATTTTACTACCAAAAAGTAAGAAAATCATTATTACCTAATTGGAGCATTAAACAATTTACTTGGTAAAATAAAAAAATAAACATTAAGTTCGTAATGTCAAAAACAAAATTAAAAAAAAGGGAAAGCAACTCTTCCAAATATTAAAATTTTAACTAGTGAGCCCAAGTGGCTGTGGAGCAACTGGGCCCTAGCGGACCCCGTCAATTCTGCGGAATATATGGGAGAACATATTTTTGAACACTTCACACTGTTAAGTTTGTTCTTAGGATAAATTCATCCGATCTACGGAACCCTTCATTGTGCGTGGTCCGACATTGGCCGGTTTTTTTTAATGTGTTTGCTATTGACCACGATCTCACCAGATGGAAAGCGATTGATGAGGTCTACGATAGAATAAACACACCCACGAGTGCATAAATTCCATACTATCCTAACTAATATTATAGATGCGAAAGAGTTTGTTTGTTTGTTACGATTTCACGTTAAAACGGCTGTACGGATTTGGTTGAAATTTGACACATGGGTAGACCGTGATCTGGAGAAGGACAAAGGTTACTTTTCATCCTGGATCGCGGACGAAGTCGCGGGCAAAAGCTAGTTTTACTATAATGGAATCATAGAAATAGTTCTATGATTGGAAGAGAGTTCCACACGATGGTTGTGCGCATAATTTTTGTTTAACTTTGAATTATTATTAATATTTTATCATTTTCAGATCCAGAAACAATTGACAACCAAAGAGATAACAGTTACTGCGACAGCAACTGGAATTGGTGCAGGTCTCATTAGAATGGTGTACAGACCAGCCAGCAATTTAACTGAAGTTATTTCTAGAGGAGTAAGTGCTCCATCATTCTTGTTTTCCTTACCTTATCCTAATTTATTGAAGTGAAAACTTCTAAAGGCGCGTTGGGCATTTTTGAGATGGGAAAAAACAATTAAACTCGCGACACCGTTACCGACACCTCACTTATGTAAATGCGATTATGCTCTTTATTTATATTACGTTACAGATCAATGTTCTATGCAAGTATTTTTACTTTAAAGGTTTTGGAAGTATTTTTGTTTGTAAACGCGATTGTGCTCTTTATTTAGATAAAGTTACGGACCAATGTTCTATACGAGTATTTTTCTTCCACCAAGGCGATCTTGTTCAAGTTTTCACTTCTGTCGGCACTCCCGGAGTGCCACTGTTTTTATGTCTTTCTTCTTCTTCCAATTTATATCAAAGCTATCAACTAAAGAGGCAAAAACAATTATTAAATCAGTAAGTACACGGCACGGTTTCTTTACGGCACGGCATAAAAAGCCTAGTGCAGATTCGCGCGACGCGACGGCGCGACGCAACACCGGTAATTGTTCTACCGTGAAGTTTTCTTAGAAATTGCCGTCTGCACAAGGCTTCAATCCCCGACCCTTGCTCGATAACGAGGTGCCAGCAGTTGTTGCAGCTGAGCACGTAGCTTTAAATTCCCCGACTAATAATCATGATCAAAACTTTGATCCAACCCGTCCCATCCTTGATGTCCTCCCTCCGGTTGACACCCTAAGCCGAGGTTCGTATACCACAGGGGGTGCCCTTATCGAGCGTTCACCTAGTTTTAATTAGCATAGTTGAATAACCCCTGGCTGGAGGTTTTAAGTGTAGTAGCTTAAGGCACCCACAAGAAAGCCCGGTTAAGTAGTCATGATCTCAGAGGTCAACTAAGAGATGCCCTACCAAAAAAAAAACAGCACGATCACAAAAGATTTTTTTTTCCAACTTATGAAGCAATGGATTAGCAATCTGTTTCAAATCGAAACAAATTGCTAATCCATTGCTTCATAAGTTGGAAAAAAAAATCTGCTCAACAACGGAAATAATGCAATCAATGTTGAACTGTCAAAATGAAACAAATTAGGCATAATTGTTTACGAAAATAAGATACGCAATTAGGGTACTGGTCGACAAAAGAGTCTGACGTGGTAGTATTTGGAGACCTAGGATGATGGTACAACTTTGCCAACAAGTGCTAATATGTTTTGAGTCACCCACAAGTATTGGTTTAAATTATTTTACTTGTTTTCTATTCGAAGTCACCTAAGTGTATTATATTATCTGTGCCTAAGTGCAATAGTGGCGCCCTCTTTATTTCCAGACTCTTTTTTGCCAAGCTATACCTATTGAATTTTTCTTTCTGTTACAGTTTGTGCCGGGAAATAATGCTGCCGGTATCAGAACTTGGTCGACTATTATTGAACCGATTGTATTGGATGTTATTAAAAACAAGATTCCATTTCCCGAAATATGCTACAGTCATTGTGAATAATATTAAAAAACAAGCCAATGTATTACCTATTAGTAATGCATCGATCAAGATATGAATATAAATTCTCCTAAAGTATCTACCAACGTAATGTTTTATTTGTACATGCTATGCTAGAAAGATTACCTACCTAGGTAAATGCACAACTTTATTATAAGTGGCCAGCCTGTATAATATTATTACGTTTTCAATCAAATTAAGAAAAACCAGACGCAGCGCGAAGGTCTATTCAAATCCTTGTTTCCAATTGATGTTATTTCCACTTAAACAAACATCAACTTTATTTTGGTGTATATAAAGTTGATTTTAGACTGACTAGTACTGTTGAAAAAGTAAAAAAAATATGAAGTTGTAGCGCAAATTGAACCTTACATGTAGGTTTTAAAGTAGTTTTTCTTAAAACTCGTGTTTCTTTACGTTTGGCAATTAAATTGCTAATGCAGATTGGGTACATATCTGAACAACAAAAATTTGTTAATGAAAATAAATTACTGGAGTGCAATCCACTATAGTACTTACTACAGAGCATCAATTTTCACGCCTCCCCCATAAAGGTCCTATAATAAATACCTCAAATCGCTTAGCATAATCCTCCGTTATATCGAAAATACTGCAGGTTCACCTAGTTTATCAAACAGGAAGACACGCTTTTGAATGTAAAAAAGTATTGCTCAGCAGCATTTCTTGATATACAACAAGCTTTTGACACCGTGTCTGGCATAAAGTATTGCTGGCTACAATGAAGGAAAACTTCCTACTTATCCAGTCGCTTTTATCCAAGCGGTGCTTCCAAGTGAAACAGGGCGAAGCAAGATCAGGATTGTTTGAAGTGAAAGCTGGTGTACCACAGGGATATGTTCTTGGCCTAGTGTTGTACAATATATTTACATCAGATCTACCCACATTGGATGGCATAACAACAGCAACATATCGCACCTACTAAAACCGTTACTAAACGAAAAATTTCATGAATGGGTTATCATGTTATCTATCTAAAATAAAAACGTATTTTAGATAGATGGCATGATAAGTAGATTCATGAAAATTTTCGTTTAGTAACGGTTTTACTTTAAAGGTTGGGTTATCATGTTATCTATCTAAAATAAAAACGTATTTTAGATAGATGGCATGATAAGTAAATTCATGTAAATTTTCGTTTAGTAACTGTTTTACTTTAAAGGTGCGATATGCCGACGACATAGCCTATTTATCAGTTGATGACAACACAGAAATGGCTAGCAATAGACTCCAGAAACATCTAGACAAAACTCATAAATAGCTCTGTAAGTGGTGGATTCGTGCCAGTGCGTCCAAGTCTTAACATATCACCTTCACGCTCAGACACGGAAACACCCCACCTGTTAAACTTGGTCCTGATACCCTACCACACACATATTGTGTAAAGTACCTTGGCTTCCACTTAGATAGGCGCCTAACATGGAAGCATCACATTAAAAATAAAAGGGACGAGATAAACCTCAAGTTTCGCAACCTGTATTGGCTCATGGGAAGAAACTCTGCTCTCTGTAGACAACAAACTCCTCATCTACAACTCGGTCTTTATGCCAATATGGACCTACGGCATCCAATTGTGGGGCGTTGCCAGCAAATCCAACATACTCTGCCAGCAAAAAGTCCAAAATGGTATCCTAAGATCAATAGCAAAAGCACCTTGGTTTGCTAGGAACGACGAAATCCACGACTATCTATATATAGCAAATGCCATCAGTTAACTCTGAAATCGAGCGGTACAAAAGACAACTCAAAGCACGCCTAACGTTACATCCAAACCCACTAGTTGCTGAACTGTTAATTAAACCCGACAGCGATGGTAAAAAGGCTGAAGAGGAACCACCTTCTATAAGTGGGAGGCGCAGCACTGGCTGCTCCACCAAAACGCCACTTGACATGCAACGAATTCGCTCATGGTCTGACGACCGATTGCAAATTGAAATAAAAAGAAAAAAGTAGATTATAAAACTTTGCATAATAACTAAACTCTAAATAAGCTGCGACTTTTTTTTTTTTTAATTACCATTATTGTCGTCGTAAAAAGCAATAACCTAAACTATTGGTGCCTACGAGCCGCCAGCACCCCATTCCGTCTCGCTCTCACTCAGTCCACGAGCAGTATGATGCGAGCGAGATAAAAAGCACTGCAGACCCATCGTACCCCTGGCCGTACCTCTGGTGGTACGGTGGGTATTTCAAAGTTAAACGACACCACCAGTAGTGCTATTCTGTAACCATCTCACCGTGTTATCTTAGGTGAAGTGAGCGTGGAGTGAACTGTCAGTTGCTAAGGATTGACACTATTGGCAGCTCACTTCACCTAAGATATCACGGTGAGATTTTTACGGAATAGCACTACAGGTAATAGAGCTGTATCACTAGTTAAAACCACTTCTGACGACAACAATTCAATTTAGCAATTAATTAGTTATATACGCAATTTTTGTAATGCGTGACCAATCTTTATTAATAATTTGTAACTGTACGTGGTAAGTTTGAGGTGACCTAGTATGGATTCCTAAGACCTAGGCCAAATATATTTTTTGATATTCGGTTAGCTCATGACCATAGTTTTTTTTTAGATTAACATCTTTGGAAAGTAAATTAATTCTCAAATTTTTACAATCTTCAAGGTACGTAGGATCGTCATCATCATCTGCCTAGCCTTTTCTCAACTATGTTGGGGTTGGCTTCCAGTCTAACCGGATGCAGCTGAATACCAGTATTTTACATGGAGCGACTGCCTATCTGACCTCCACCACCTAGTGACTAGGTAACACGATACCCCTTGGTAAGACTGGTTGTCAGACTTTTTGGGCTTCTAACTACCCGTAACGACTGTCAAAGATCGTAGGATCGTATTCAATCATAATCTCATATCAAAAATCCATACGATTTTGCCAATTTAGTCATAGATTGTCGCTGTAATGAAATTGAATGATCGATGATTGAATTTGAACGTTTCTAAGTATGGAGTAAGAAAGTTGCAGTTTTTATCCTTAGAAAGCTTTGGTTTCATATGGAAGCGGTTCTGTCATATTATAACGGCAGTCATGAAAATCTATCATTTTCAGCCGTACCTATTTGACATTAAAAAGCCAAACCCTGCTGCCCAAAGATTTATATCGCTAGATTTGCCTTCATCGTACTTAGTCACAAGAAAAGTGTCCATACTGTAGCCTTGTAGTAAAAATATCGATATATCGATATTTTTCGTTCGATGTACTTATCGATATTTTTAGGCGATGTAAATTTTTTCGTTAAAACGCTACAAAGTATAAGCCGCGCAAATAAAGAAACGATTTGTAAATGGCGGCCCGCTCTCATGCTATCTCGCTCACACGCTCGCTCCATCTATACTAGTCGCTGCCATTTACAAATCGTTTCTTTATCTGCGCGGCTTATATCAAGTACCGAAAATCTTAGAGTATATATCACTGGAGATGCCATAAGCGCAATATTCCGAACAAAAAATGCTGTCACTTTTGGCGGGGGACGCGAGGTAGTTTCTACGAAAAAGAACAATAGCTATTGTTGTTTCCGAGCCCGGAAAAAGAAATCCGTACCATCGTTTTTTTTTTATCGATATCGATAATCATTCGGAATTTTGCTTGAACCCAGAAATAAAACAGCTGATGCATAGAAAAGTTAAATTTAAAAAATAAAAACTATTAAATAAAATTTAAAAAAAAACGTGTGGCACTCGAGGACTGCCGCGGTAAAGCTATTGCATAGCATTTGTAACCTCCATACTTCTTATTTATCAACGCTACACTTGGGATGATGACGTGATGACATAAAACAAAAATTACGTTCCCATGACAACATCACGTTGTCATGGGAACCGTCATTACATGGTAGGCGGAGTAGGGGTGTTAGGTTTTATTTTCGTTACGTTACGGAATTTCTTGATTCGGTCGCCGCGCTTAAAGCCCGCGATAAAAGCTATGCAATAGCTTAAAAAATAATGTTATAGTACCAACAAATAATACATACTTAAAAAACCAGTAGATTCATCACAACTACTGATTTTTAAAATGAATTAATTTGGAGTATACAATGTCGCCCATCGGCATGTGACCGCCCGCATTTTTCTGAATGTTCATGAAAGATTATTGAAAAATAACTTTAAAAGGGGGGTCTATCTTATTTTTTTTTTTGTTTTCAATTTTTTTTTTTTTCAAAATTCCTCCCTATTATTTTATAACACTTATGTATTTTTTTTTAATATGATTTTTTTTGAAAAAAAATATGTTATCACCTCTATTATTTTTGCATGGTTGACAAATTTTAATGAAAATGTTAGTTAATCCGATAAAATAACTCATAAGCTTTTAGAAATAATAAACAGAATCCAAATGGAGCCAATAACATCGGAGATATGGCAAACTCTATTCAAAACATAAAAAATTGTATAACATAAAAAATATTAAAGACCCCCCTTTGAAAGTTATTTTTCGATCATTTTCTCTCGTGATCGGCCTGAGACTTTACGATAGTATATTAACTCCGGCTGCTCGGCGGCGGCGGCGGCACGCACGTGTGCGTACCGCCAATTGCCAATATGCGTGTAGTGAGGAATGATACATCTTGTGGCGACATGAATGAAGATGGAATGGAGAATAACATGGATACACATATTCAGATAGATATGGACGGTAGAAGTAGAACTGAAGAGGACTTAACACAAAATGAACAAGAACAAATTGATACCGAGATTGATAGGACTGAGGATGTGAATGGTGGAGACAGACAATTTGGACGGTGGACGGTAGTGGGAGTTCAGAAAAAACCCAAGGTCAACAAAATTGATGTCAGTATAGCTTACAAAGATAAATTACCAAAACAGTTCGCCTTGGCCAAAATGTTTAAAGCTCAAGGAATTTCTGGAATCAATTGTGTGAAATACATAAATCCATTTAAAGTATTGGTTAGTTTTTCTGACGAAACATGTGCGGAAAAGTTAATGAAATGCCAAGAATTTGAAAAATTGGGTTGGAGAATATTTATGCCTTGGGAAGTTAATGTATCTTATGGAATAATAAAAGATATTGACATCGGATTGTCTGATTCTATATTATTAGAAAGTTTATCATGCGACGGACCCGAAATCCTTTCAGTCAAAAGATTAAACCGCAGAGATTTTGAGGCTTCTGGTTGGCAAGAGAGTGAGACAATACGAGTTTGCTTCAAGGGGAAGTCTCTGCCTCAACATGTATACATTCATAATCTGAGGATCAAAGTGGAAAGTTATATATTTCCCGTCACACAATGTTCAAGATGTTGGCGATATGGGCACACATCAAAATTATGTTCTTCTAATCAGGTTATTTGCCCTAAATGTGGTAAACATCATACAAACTGTGAGACGACTTCGTATAAGTGTTCAAATTGTCACGGAAATCACATGGCTTTAATAAAAACTTGCCCAGCATATTTGAAGGAAAGGAAAATTCGAGAACTAATGTCTCAATTTAATTGCAGTTATAGACGTGCACTTACAATATATGTTCCGCCTTTTTCTCAAAGGCGTAATGCACAGAATTCCATAGATGAACGTCAGCAACCCCCGCAACGTAGTTGTTCCCCAATATTGCCAACATCATATGCTACAGTTATGACATCAAAAATCAACCCTACACAAACAACGCAAACTAACAAAAAGAAAAAGAACAATAAAAGGAAGAAACGTGCAAGTACATCAAGCGGGTCAACAACTAATGAATCATCTGACTCCGAAACACACACTAATATGAAAAACGGGGAAGGCGGAGCCACGGAACCGATCGCTGCATCGATCGACAGTGGCGGGGACACAGTCGCAGGTGCAAAGACTCACCGCACTCGTCAGTCCTGGACGAGCCGAGCCGATAATGTGAGATCAAACAATGTTAATGTCGATGCACACTCAGATGACTGTGATTCGTATGACACGCCTCATATTAGGTTAAATACCAACAATATCTCGTTTAAGGTACTAGTTAATAAGTTGAGTCGAGTGATGTTTGCTAGTAAATATACATGGAAGGTTAAAATCGAAAAAGCGTTCAAAATGTTTACACAATGGTTTGTATCGTTTATAGTGACAAGTTTTGTGGACTTATCTGGTTTAAAAAATATGTTTAATTTTACTCCAGCTGCTAATGGATAGTTACAATGCCGGTAAGAACGTTAAAATTAATATATTACAGTGGAATTCACAAAGCTTACGTCCTAAATTAATGGCTTTTGAAAACCTGTTGTGTCAGGAAAAAATTCATATAGCTGTAGTAAGTGAAACGTGGTTGGATTCAGAAAAGGTTTTAAGAATCAAAAACTATAATGTGTATAGGGAAGATCGGGGCGACAGTTATGGTGGGATTGCGATATTAACACATAGATCAATTAAGTCTCAGTTGTGTCAAATGAGAAATAGTAATCCTGATATTCAAGTGATAAATGTTAAGATTTTAAATTGTAAACATTTAGAGAATATTGTTGGTATCTACTGTCCACAATGGGTTCGCACTAGGCTTAGAGATTGGGAGGATATTTTTTCACAATTTCCCAATAAATGTTTATTCCTTGGAGATTATAACGCTCACCACTCCGACTGGTCATATAAAACTGACACAAGAGGTTCTCAAATCTATGAGGTTATAAGTGAAAGGAATATATGTACGCTTAACGATGGTACATTCACTCGTATTAAGTTAGTAATGAATCATTTACAACAAAGCAGCCCCGATATTTCTATGGCCTCCTCCGATATTGCGCATATGTTTGATTGGCAGGTCACGAATGAGTTTTTAGGGAGTGATCATTTGGTAATAAAACTTTCTCTAGCCATGACATTAACCTCATCATTTTATAAAAAAAGGAATTTTAAAGCAGCCAAGTGGTCGGAATATAGTAAATATTTAGAAGAATTATTTATGGATTTTCACTACCACGCGGACCCTCAACTATCTTATGATCAGTTCATGGATAAATTAAATAAGGCTGCTGACAAATATATTCCAACTGTTAAGTTTTGTTTAGATCCCACAAATACATTTAAACCAAAACCGTACTGGAACCCTGAGCTGTCCCGTGCGGTAGCTAGGAGAAGATTGGCATTGGCAAAATTTCGAAGTAATCCTACCCCCTTAAATTTAGATATATTAAATGAATGTAATTCGGAAGCTCAGAGACGTATGAGGGTAGCTTCAAATAAAAACTGGCAGAAAGTTTGTGATTCGCTGAGTGAGGTCTCTTCCTCTGCAGAAATGTGGAGAAAGATGAGATGGCTAAAGGGTTACAGATGCCAGAGAACCCATGTAGATGAAGATAAAGCCCAAAGATTACTTAATTGCCTCTGTCCGGACTTTGCACTGCCAGCCCATCCGGTTTTCTCCTCGAACAACTTAAAATTACAGCTACCTATCCTTATGCATGAACTTGAGGTATGTATAAAACCAAAAGATACTGCCCCAGGCCATGATGATATTTCGTTTTCTATGATCAAACACCTTCCTCCGTCAGGAAAACGCATTCTACTAAATTTATATAATTATTTCTTGTCTTCGGGCTTTGTTCCTACTCAGTGGAGAGATATTACCGTAGTCCCTATTCCCAAACAAGGCCGCGACCCCACTTTGGTTTCATCACTTCGACCAATTTCCTTAATTTCTTGTATATGTAAAATCCTACATTTAATCCTAAATAAAAGGCTGGAATGGTTCTTTGAAAGTAATCGTTTGTTTTCAGAAGAGACAGTTGGCTTTAGAAAGTCTAAATCCTGTTTAGATAGTTTGACACGTCTAGTTTCCAGAGTCCAATCAGGATTTTCAAGGGATCTTAATACCGTTGCGTGCTTCCTTGATGTAGACAATGCCTATAATAATGTTGATTTAAAAAAGCTATTATTAATTTTAGATACATTGGGAGTTGGCTCAAAAATATGTACTTATTTGTGGAACTTCCTAAGCTTGAGATACCTCAAAATTAAATTGGATAACTTGGACGTCACAAGAAGTACAGGTCGTGGTTTGGCTCAGGGTGACCCTTTATCTCCCCTGTTGTTCAATGTTGCAACTTATGAAATTTGTAATTCAGTGGATAATGCATATGTGTCCCAATATGCAGATGATTTTGCTATTTATGTTATAAATAAAAATATTGAAACCGCTTGTAATGTTCTCCAATCTGCGATAAACATTATGGTTAAGTCATTGGAAGAATTGGGTTTAAATGTCTCTCCCTCTAAAAGTAACATTTGTGTTTTTAAGAAAAGTCCAAATAGATCCCAAGTCAACGTTGTGATTAGTGGCGTGCCGTTACAAGAAGTAGTAAATGTTAAATATTTGGGGCTTTGGCTTGACCGTTCTTTAAGGTGGGGAAAACATTTGAATGAGACATCAGAAAGAACGATGAGATTTTTAAATATTTTTAAAGTTTTGGCTGGTCCGGGTTGGGGAGTTCACCCTAAACATTTACGACGATTATATATTGCAATTATAAGAAGTCGTTTAGATTACTGTAGTTTTCTATTTGATAATAGCTGTCATTCTAAATTATATAAGCTGGACAAATTACAAAACCAGGCTATGCGCATTATCGGGGGATACGTAAAAAGCACTCCTATCCACGTTATGGAAAGCGACCTATGCTTGCAGCCCCTATATATTCGCAGAATGTATCTAGCTGGTAAATTTTGGGTGAAATCCAAGTCTCTGACTAATAATCCTACCATTTTAGTACTGAACGAACTTAGTTCCCTTGTAGATCAAAGATACTGGAGGCGAAAAAAGACTCCTGCGCTTATAACGATTCACAATACGTTTAAAGACATGGTAATCCATTCTGCTGATTTGTTAGACATGTACACACTAAACTATTGGATGACTTACAATAATATCACAAACATGCTAAAACCTACAATAGACACCATCACTAGTCCAAAGAGATTATGCGATACTACAATCTTACGTACTAAATGCATAAACTTCCTTGAAAGCCAATATACAGGGTACTATAAAATTTTTACTGACGGGTCTAAAGATGGCAATAATTTCATGGGAGCAGCATTCTTTGACCCTCAATCTGATACCTTCATAAAATTTAATATTTCCAATAATATTTCAATCATGTATTTAGAACTTTTAGCAATTAGTGAAGCATTGGCATACATAGAATCCATTGAACATACTAATTTTATAATTTTAACAGACTCTAAAAGTTCAGTTCAACATTTAGCTCGATGTTCCTCTGGCTTCAGAGGAACACCGATAGCTTACAAAATTATTGACTCCGTTATCAGATTGAGGGCCAATTCAAAAAATATCATCATTCAGTGGATCCCCTCCCACGTGGGCTTAGTAGGTAACGAAAGGGCAGACCAATTAGCAAGACTGGCTTCAAGTGACGGCATACCATTGCACGTACACCCATTTTATACAGATTGCATGAGACATATACGCGAACATTGTTTTTTGAACTGGAGGGAACACTTTGATCAGAGGTCTGTGGAGAAGGGGGTGTGGTATAAAACGATACAAGGAGAACCATGGAAAACGCCATGGTTCGATTCAAGTTTTTTAGGCAGATCAGAAATTGTGACAGCTCTCAGACTTCGTTCTGGACATATCCCCTTAAATAAATTCGCATTTTTAATGAAAAAAGTTCCTTCTCCCAACTGCACAGAGTGTGGGAAAGTGGAAGACGTTCTTCACATCATGGTGGAGTGTGCCCGGAACGAAGATCTCAGAGCTGAGTTATTGACATACTTTGGTGTTGATGTTAGAGAGGTGGGAAGATGCAATAACATTCTAGCATTCCCCTTGTCAGAGACAGCGAGGCTACTATATAAACTTGTGCGGACTGGTGTTCGTAGAAGATAGTTAGTCATATAAGAGAATTGTATTAGCTTTATAAAATGGTGTTATAATTATAAGAAAGGCTTACGGAGCGACTTAGTCTTGTTGACCAAGCTCCTTAAATAAAGATTTAAAAAAAAAAAATTGTATAACATAAAAAATATTAAAGACCCCCCTTTGAAAGTTATTTTTCGATCATTTTTCATGAATATTCAGAAAAATTCGGGCGGTCACATGCCGATGGGCGACATTGTATAGTTATGTCGAATACATTTTTGAGGGTTCTTGTATCTGTATATTTGATCATTACGGCTTTAGCTAGTTCTACCTCATGACTAGTTAAGACCGGTATCATGATCTTGTGAGAACAATGTTTTCCCAACAAGATTCCGCAGAGCCCGTGTTACGAATTTACGACAAAGGTGGTGGTATATTTAATACTTAATTTTTTGCGGTCATCCAATCCAAGCCTTATTAACTTCTCACATTGCTGACATAAAGAAATGGTTTTTTTTTTTTTTTCTCTCTCTCTCGATCGAATTAGAAGCAGCCCCGGATCTAGAATTTTTTTGAGGCGAGACAAAAACTGCCGTCTGCCGCCTCGCGCCCCACCAATTTTTTATGGGGATGCGCTAAGTTAGCCCCTGCAATATTTAAATTTTCTCAAAATGAAAATTTTGGCCGCAACATATTCAAATTGTATCAATCGATAATGCGCCAATTCAACAGGAGCGCCAAAACTGTTGTAAAAAAGAAAAAAAAAATCGAAAGATTATAAATGTGCTGCGCGTCTCATTTATTGCAAAGTTGCGGTGTGCTGGGTGGTGCACTTGTCTGCTACGCTTGAATTTGCCGGATTGCCTCCCTTAGATCCGGGGCTGGTTGGAAGTATAAATGCTTTTTCACGTGATTTTTCTGCCAACTTACTCCAACCGCAAGCCGCGTTAGAAAACTTCGTTCAAAAACAATTTTCTTAAACAACAAAAAATACTAATTCGCCCTAAAAAATTATCGACATGTCAATTTCAGTTTCATACATGACCCCAACCCTACGGTAGTCTCGTTACCATTTTTGCTAGAAGACATAATCGCATGGCAAGTGCATGTCAATGTTGCTGATTTGACGTACATTTTCGTAATGCAAAAAAATATATTTTGAACCTTATGAACATAAAAACGAAGTGTAGCGAGACATGGTGACGTCACGAAAGCAATGCGAGAAAAATACTCGATTCATGCCTTGTTTTATGTTGAATCATGGTTGAATCGAATGAAAAGTCAAAATGTATTATGAGGTTAGGATTTTGAAAATCACTGATAACATGACTAGATATTTAAAAAAATACTTAAATATGGAAGGTTATTCCGTCTTTATTTAATTTTGACGTATTTGAACGCTTTTTACATGTTTTGACAGCACAACTAGGCATTTTCACGGAGCACTGATGAGAACCCCGCGACTCGAAAACGATTAACGTTGTGCGTTCGAATCGATTTGAAAGTAGTTTTTATGAACGTGTTAGAGCATTTGCTCTTGTACTTTTACAGAGGGGGAAGTGTTCGTAGGGCTTCTCCAGTGATATATACTCTAAGCCGAAAATGTATCAAATTCGATACATTTTCAATAGCAACACCGTTGTCACCAGTGTCACCACTGAAAACACCGCTGGAATTAGGCATAAAAAGTGGAGTTTTTTTTTTTGCTAGTTTAGTATTTATATGAATAAAAACAAACACAATTGAAATTCATAAAGTACAAATATTTTTTGAAAACACCGATATAATTATCGATATTTTTTTCGATATACTATGGAGGTGCTTGAGGGAGGCCTATGTTCAGCAGTGGACGTCTTTCGGCTGAAATGATGATGATGATGATGACTATGGAAATCTATATTGATATTTAGGCCAGATTTTCGAATGGACCATTTCATGAAATAGCCAGCTTTAATTGTCCATATCGTTTTAACGACAACGTGTAATATATATGTCAGTCGTCGTTTGGCCTTAGATGTAGTCAAAATAGTCAAGTAACTGCGACCAACTTGGAAGCAGTGGCGGTACCTCCATAGAAGCCGAAAAGCCCGGCTTGCATTTAAAGATGAGCCCACAAAAAAAAAAACTACACCCGTAAACTTGTAAAGCAACCAAGTAATTCATTCATGTCGCAAGAATTGATAAGAATAATAACATTAAACTCCGCGCTGCACCGTATCAGCCGCGCGCTTTAGAAGCTACGATGCCAGGTTTACGTACTCAAAGAATAATATTTAAATTCCGCGCCGTTTTCATCACGCACGTTGCCAAACTATCTCGGATGCCGCAGTTGCGATCTCACTCTTACACTATAGCGTTAAGCAGGACGCAAGGTCGCATCGATGAATGAAAACGTCAATTCTGTGGTACATTGCATTGCTTTCTCGCTCACACAAGGGGGCTTCTTATGAGGCTTCATACCTCTCATCTTTCGCATGGAAAATTGTTACGTTGTTGGTACCATTAGTATGTACTCATTTCGCAAAATGTTCTAATTTTTAAGCCCGGCTTTTGATTTTTTATGAATGAAACGAATCGTGTATTTGATTTTGAATAGTAGGAGTAAAGTAACTACCTATGTCGTTGCAAGACGCTGCGCAAGACGCTGCGCAATGCGTGATTTTCTATAGAATGATACAATTTTCAAGTTAGTTCAAATTTGTTTTGAGCGGCTATTAGCGCTTTTTTTTGCTTTGATATTTTTTTCATTTTCTGTAAATTTAAGTGTTGTGAATTGTGATTAGTTTTTGCTGTGATTATTATCTTTGTTTTGAAGTGATTAAAAAGTTTCTTATCATTAAAATTAATTCGGAAACGCATGCAATTGTTCCTTGTGGAGGACTAAAGTGTGTGAAATTGTTACTCGGAAAGGTAATTTTATCATCAAAATGGGAATTCAGAAACTGTGTTCGTAAAGGTATTTATATTGATTTTTCTGACAGTAAGTAACTCTTTACTTCACCGTAACCAACCTCAAATTATTGTACCTATTTCTTGGAAAAAAAAACATGTATTTTTGTCAGTCGAAGAATAGATTGAAATAGGCATTCGAATGTCTATTACACAAACTTATGTAAGTAGCTGGTGCCATGAAAGCATATGACTAGTGTTGTTTTTATGGCAATGTAGTTTTGGAAAACTACTGAAAAATAAACCATCCTATTATGTTTAAGTACATCTAATTGAGATCACAAAACAATAATGTTCGTATCGAAGAGATTCTTCATAGGTGTTTTGAAATAAAGATTAGAGTTGGCTATTGTCATTATGATTATAATAAATTATAAAATTTTGTTTAGGTAGGTAATATCTCATGTTAACATTTTCAATCGACATTAAATTTTAAACTCATAAAATTATGCGTTTGGCAATAGAACAACAAATCGATACTATGGGAGCCATCTAGTGGCTTTTGATTGAAAAATTTTGCATGAGACAAGCCAATATGATTTATTGTAAAAAGGTTCGACTAAGCGGTGTAATTACGCGCATTCGTGGCGATAGATGGCGCTTATGACAATTACGTGCCTGACATGTCATGACCTTTTCGCATTTGAAAGGTTTTCTAACCAAAATTATAATAATGTTGTACCATGAACAACATAAATGAAAATAAGTCATTCCCTCACTTGGCAGATTTTTTTTTCGTAAAAAATCTGGCGGCTTGCCTTAATTTTGACCCTTAGGCACGCCACTGCTTGGAAGTAGCGCTTATCGGCCGTTGCTGCGGCACCGCTTGCTTTGCTCGCTCGGCTCGCGCGCAGTCGGTCACAGTTCTAACCTAATCTAACCCGGTCGGGTGCACACGTGGGGTGCCACATATGCAGTGTAAATTTTTAATTTTTAAAACAAATTTTTTGTACCATGCAGCGGCCGGCGAGCGCTACTTCCAAGTTGATCGTTTTCCAGAAAAGTCTAGGCAGATTGATTTGACCCTACTTTGTTTGGTTTGTTGTATGCTGCCGCCATAATGCACAACAAAAACTAAGCGACATCAACGTCTCTACCGGTGGATAATCTAACTATTTACGTTATGATCACTAATGTTTGGCCACACCATGAAGAAGTCGTGCATATCATTATCATCAAACGTTGAGTATTCATTGATCTGGCCAGACCACATCATGAATGACGTAACCAGCGGTCGATGTTGATTTTATGAAATTATCAATTCTATGATCTGGGCACGACATTCCGATACGATAATTATAATTCTATCGATACTTTTTAGTAGGTACTTCTTGCATCCCTACCATACTGAGAAAAACGAACTCACACATGAATAAAAAGCGTTTCTATGCCAGTCAAGTTTAGTAACTGCGTCATTGTGTGTCAAAACGAAACAGAAATACGACTATCTTTTGACGCGGTAGGGCGAATCGTACGATTTCATCTTTGCCACTGCCATCGTTTTCATGACAGCTGTCAATGCAGCCGTGAGTGGCGGTCACCGCTCTTTTAGGAAACCGTAGCTCTAGTTATCTCATCATCTGTTACGACGCCTCATTGAGGTGGATAACAATTAAAATTCTATTGTGTCTCGTTAATGACAGTTGAAAGGCTATCAATATATTTTTTAGAAAACCTAAACTTTGCACTGTTATCTGTGTATTGGTCTATTCCATTTATTTCCGAACGATCATTTAGCTGTCAATCAAAATCAATTGACACTCACTTGACAGCCTTCAAATCAGTCGAATGTCAGTCAACGTTCGACGTCACAAATTAATTTTGTTTTGCTAGCGGTTTATTTCTCAAACTATCGTGATTTATTTGCTCAAATAGCAAAAATATTTCAGACGTTTTAGTGATATTGTGTTCTGTATAAAGGACTAACATTTTCAGTTATTATGTCCATTTTATGACTGCAAAATGTGTGATGAAACGAACGAAGAACGCCAGGACAACGAATTAGCTGCATTACAGGTTAGTATTATTGTGTTATTTGTAAATAAAAACATTTCTGGATGATGAAAATAAATACTAGTTTTCATAAGTCAACGATATTTCTGCCTTATGCTGTTTATCGCTTTATTCGATTTAATAAGTATCCAGAGATTTTATTATTTTCGTCGTGGCGGGCATTCTAAATTCTAATTAGGCCAACACATGGGAATGCCTTGTAATAATTTTTTACTAATGCGTTTTGCATGTTCTCCACCTATCGCAGTTTGATAATGAAACAGAATACATTATTTGGGAGAATTGATGTCTTAATGCCGAAATATTATTCTGTATCTATAATAAAACGAGAATAATTTGGTCACTGGGTCGTCTTAGGGGCGATTTATTTGAATATATAATTTAATGGAACTTAATAAAAAAAATGCTGTTGCACTGTCATTGGCGGACTGACAGTATCACTACTTTTCAATTATGTAAACCAATGTGATTATTTCATAACATTTGTACACTTGTTAGTGTTTCCTCAAACTTATAGACCCACTTACCCCTCTTAAATTTCCCAGATGTCTTGATACTTACCCCTATATAAAAAGAAACACTACTTTCAGGAATGCTTTTGGTCATTTTACAAAACAAGATTTTTATTTTTTCATAATTTGTAAAAATAATGTTATTATATTAATAAAGCTTGATAGTATCCAAAACTTAATGTCTAACAATAAATATTATAGCATGTAACTGTGTTATAAGAACTTTACTCAAAATACAGTTCTTTATTAAATAATTTCAACTTGGTACAGTAACTAAGTAGTCAGTTTTGTATTAATAAAATTCTAAATTAAAAAATAGCATGATGGTGCCAGGGTAAAAAGATAAATATTGTCTTGTAATAAGGCTGTTTTTGTGCCACTACACAAGTCTTCTTCTTTTCGAGTTATGACAAAAGTAAAAATATTATATTACGTTCGATGAGTTAGGTCCGGTAGGTGGCCACACCAATCGTGGCATCAGTGATGTTTCTTAGGTCCTCAGAAGTGCAGGACATTTTGGTCACACTAACATATGGGACATGGTTAGGTCTGGACCACCGCATTCGTACTGAGTGTTTGTTGGGTCAAACTCAACAAAAATAAGCGAAATGGGACTTCATTTCGCATATTTTTGTTGTTTGTTAACTGCTTAAACAAATTAACAATACATTCCCAGCTAAAGGCACTAGGAAGTGGTGAAGGGTGGGAGTTTTTGGGGGACTGTCTTATGTAATTTTGACATTTGAAAAGTGCTGATTCTCAGCCTAGTTTGAATAAATGATTTGAATTTTACTTTGGCAGGCTATTTACGGTGATGCTGTTGTGGATAACCGTGAGACTGTTGCTTGGAAAATATGGAGACCTATAGATCTGATGCTGACGTTGAATCCATTGCACAATTCAGATATCAAAGGAGTACACTGTTCAGTTACGTTACATTTCAAATGTTGTGCAAATTATCCTGATAAGTATGTATTATTTTTTCCTCCAATGGTTTTGAAGCTGTAAGCTTGATAACAGATTTTTTGAAAAGAATATATTATAAATTTGAAATGATGTCTACCTATCAATTACTTTTGTTAAAACAACTTTAAATTTACAATATAAGTACGTACTTTATTGTTTGTTTTCATTGAATAACAAAAACTTTAAACTTTGTTCTGATGTGAACAAAAAAAAAAATACTAAATTTTTTACATAATTTAGATAAATTAGAAGAACAGCTAATTAGATTCTTGAAACTATCAATCAGTAACAAAACAAAAAAGAAATATAAAGACGTTTATAATAAGTTATTCGTGAAATTCTTCCATGTTTTAGCAAATTTTTTTTTTGATAAAACGAAATTAATGTAATTTTTACTTTCTTTTCATGTCCAAATTTTTTTGGCAAAACCAAAATGAGATTGAATTCGATAATCCAATTTTATTTTGACACTTTTCTCTACCTCCCTTACAATAATTCGCAACAAGTCCATCGTCATCCTGAGGATGCCTCGTTGAGAGGTGAAACACATGTCGATTTATTTCAGGAGTTTTTTATGGCTCTTTAGAAATAGCTAAGCGGAACAGGTTACTAAATATATCCACGTCTATTGTATTTTATAATGGATTTCCGCAAGATCACGCCTGAATCAATTAACTAAAATTAAACTTACATAAATCAAGACCCAAGGGTTGATTTTTACCTTAGCTAGAGTTAGCTAATTTTTAATTATATATTTAGTTTGTTAGATAATAAATTTAGTATAAAAACTTTATCCAATTATATAGATTTACAAAAAAATAAATATTTCCAGGCCATTAAGTTTGGCGATACACAAAATGCGAGGCTTATCTACTGAAAATGCCATGAAATTATTGTCTGAGTTGGAAGAATTGGCAAATAAACTACGAGGAGAAGTCTGTATATTCCAATTGGCACAACATGCTCAGGTAATTTAAGCTTAAGAGCGTTTATACTGAAAATGTGCAAATGTGCAATATTTCGTTGTTTAGATTAATTTGGCAATATTACTGTATGGAATTAAGAATATGGCTAATTAGTGAACTAAAATATTTATTTTGAAATGCAATTAGTAATATCGTAACACCCAATATTTAGTTTTAGATTCACAACCTTCAAAAATTTTGGCTTCAAGAAAATGAAAAAAAAAATCGTGTATGACAGAATTGTTTCTCTTTAAAAGTTCTAAAAAAAGTCTGCAACAGCATACATCACGCTTTTATCAGTAAAAGTGGAACTTTAAAACCTTAGGTAAAAGTACTGGGTCATATAATCTTATTCCCCCTCATAACTTGCCTAGCCTTGCACATCATAAATTATTTTGCTGCGATGTTATTTTAAAACTGCGATATCTCCTAAGATATTCATTGAAATCGAATGATGTAAAGAGCAATTTTGTTTTAAATTAAATACTTGTGATGAATAATGTATTATTAGGATAAGGATTAATATCATGTTTATAAAAACACCTTAGCAAATAATGCATTATTTTAGAACAAATTTGGTTAGCATAAAAAAGGTTATAGTGAGCAAACCTTAAAATATAGACATATGCTGTCGCGAACTTTTTTTTAGAACTTTTAAAGGGGAACAATTCTATCATACATGATTTTTGCGAAACTTTAACCGTTTACGCAGCGCATGCACCGGAAGCTATCAAAAGGAAAAATAAAACCCCCCGATTTTGAAACATTCTTCATTGTTGCTCCGCTCCTATTGGTCTTAGCGTGATGATATATAGCCTGTAGCCTTCCTTAATAAATGGGCTATCTAACACTGAATGAACTTTTTAAATAGCTTAGATTAGCGCATTCAAGCAAAGAAACTAATTCTTCAGCTTCAGAGAACCACGAACACAAGAAACACTGTTTAATGCTTCCTATCTCATTTTCTCCCACGTTAAATCTTATGAATATATGTCTGTCTCTTTTTACTGTCGCTTTTTCGTTTCATCGACTTTCAAATCACAACGATGCTAAAGAAGTTTTCACTTGAAAAAAAGTATTTGGACCTAAAACGGTTACAATATCAAATTCAGTGTTATAATTGCAATTCATTATTAATATTCTAGTTCACTAGTTATTGCTAACTAGTGAACTGTGACCTGTTTTGATTAATTTGGCAATATTGCCAAATTAATAAAAACAGGTAAATATTTGACAGCTATATGCGATGTTGCCAACTTTTAGAATGAACGCTCTTAACTTACTTGGTATAATAATTATCATAGCAAAGAATCAAGCATGTATCTGTCGAAGGGGTGGACAGAGGTCACCCTTGGGGCTGATTCGATTCGATTCAAAATATTTATTTCTATTATTGGTTTTCAGCAATTTCTGCACGACTACAACATACCAACACTGTCTTTTTATGATGAAATGTTGAAACAAAAAAATGAACAGGAGCAGTTAAAACTACATGATCTGAAAGTTAAAGAAAATGAGGAGGTAATTATTATTTTCAGTATTATTCTTAAGCACGCTGGTATACGCTGTGCTAATGCCAAGTCAAAGCGATGTCTTTTTTAAGTCTATAATTCCTCACATGACAAACTCAACCAAGTTTTAACTCATCGCCAGGGTAATGTTTGTTTATTTTATACACGCTCGCGCTCTAAGTCTCAGTTTATTATTTTATACCATTCCCCCTCTAAAAAGCTTATTTTATTCACTGAAAACAGTGAATAAAAAGCACTTTTAATCACTATTTTGGTGTTTGAATTTAGAACACACCAATATATTATTCAACCTCCATCTCAATGCTATACAACCTCCTTGCGAAAAAATACTCGATACAAAATCCTTGTGCAAAGAATACTCGATATACAAACTCCTTGTTCAAATAACTCCTCGAGATTTGATTGGTCGAAATTTTCGACAAGGAGTTTAGCACTAGGAAAAAACTGTTTTGTGTTCTTTGCTGTCATGAATAAATTGGCGCTATTTTGAATACTGTAAGTTGTATTAAGTAACACGAACACAAAGTTTCGTGTTACTTAATAAATCGATTGAAAATGCATTCAAGTGATTAAGAAAACCTTCAACGTCCAAAGATGCCCCAGAGTTTCCTCCAGCAGAAAGTTCTGACCATCGACAGGAAATAAATATCGCTTCACAAGTTGACCATCCTAATAAGAAAATGACTCTTAATTTTAGTAATTGTTCTAATTTTAATGTGCATTATAATTGATTTAACTTTCCTTTTTTCTTCATTAAATGTTTATTTTCGCTTAAATCTTTCTTTTTTTCGTAGTCATGGTATAAAGTATAGTATGCAACTCTTGAATAAAACGGATTTATATCGAGGGCCATGAATCACTCGCGTCGCTCAGGATTCTAACACTTGAATCACTCGCTACGCTCATGATTCAATCATCATGAATCACTCCCTACGGTCGTGATTCAGTCGTTAGAATCCTTCACTTGCTCATGGTTCATCTGTGGCCCTCGCTTTAAATCCGTCCTTTATTCACTAATTGCATAATATACTATTGTTTGTGGATGTTATCGTTAATATTTGACTGATTGCATAAAGAGACTGATTATAGAGACTGATTAAAGAGAATGATTAAAGAGACTGATTAAAGAGACTGATTAAAGAGACTGATTAAAGAGACTGGTTAAAGAGACTGATTAAAGAGACTGATTAAAGAGATTGATTTATATTTCTATTGTTTCATTAAGTCTTCCCTTAACACATCTTTTTTCTACTTCTGTCTCCGGTTCCGATTCCGACAAATAAAATTTAAAAATTCCGGTTCCGTTAAAACGATTTCCGTAACATCCTTCATATCTAGGCGTAGGCGACGTTAGCGCAGCGTATCCAATGGCACCACTAGAGGATGCGTTTCCAACAAAGATGTGTGAGGAAGCTGAGTGGTCCGAGGTAGGGATCGACCGAAAATTAGATTTTTTTTTCGACCGAAAAACAATACGAAAAAAAAACACTTGAATTTTTTTCTTTGGTAAAAATAAAGAAAATGCATTGTCATTTTATTTATCCGTTTAAATATAAATCACACGAAACTTTGTACTTTTTTATACCTAATCTAGCAGAATATCAGATATATGTTCTATGAAAGAGGAAATGCGTTATTTCGCGGCGCGGCCCGCCCTTATCTGCGTTAGCCGACGTTTACACGGATGTGATAAAATCGCGGCGGCATTTTATCGCGCATTGAATTTTCAACTCTCGGTGTTAAGCCGAGCGTTAAGAATCCAACGCGCTGGGACGCACTCTCGTCCCAGCGCGTTGAAAAAACACACTGTTGGATTTTCAACTCTCAGCACTAAACAGAGCGTTGTAAATCCAGTGCACGAAAAAAAAATCGCAGCGATTTTATTACGTCCGTGCGAACGTCGCTCGGCTTAGCCTTTATCTTATCATGTGTGTCTCAATTCAACTGAAGTTAGCTTGACAGCTAAAGTGTGACAATACGGCGGCAACTTCTTGGTCTTACTTTGATTCATAGGCCGCTTTTCGGATTACAACTTAATCGCTTTCAGCGCTGACATCAATAATTTGCGTTCCGATTTAGATATTATCACGATTATGACAGCTGTGATCTCTCGCGTCCGGCCCTGGTGCAGGCCATGGTACGGAGCGAGAGAAAATGGCAGGCCGTCACCTCCTTCTGCAAAGTGGTAATGCTCGCGAAGGAGGAGGCGGAACGCGTGAGGGAGAGGCAAATTTCGCGCCCTCACGCCCCTAACCGCCGCAATAGGAGGAGACGCCCGGGGCGGGAATCGCGAGCCGATTTCCGGCCACCGTAGGCGCGGGCTTGCGGACGGTGAGCAATGGGTAGCTCGCCGTCCGATAAGGACCAAGCCCGGGTCGACGGCGCGTTGTGTTCCACGCGCGCCTCAAAGAGATGTCAGCAGAATTGACGGGGTCCGCTAGGGCCAATGCCTGCCGGGGGTTCGAAGAAAACCTATAGGGACATCCTGGCCCCCGGCAACAGGGCATCCGAAGGAACACGGGTGGGTTTTAGTCAGTAAGAGTCTGACACGCCCTCCCGCTCCGCCCAGAGCGGGAGAAGTTATTTGATAATTTCCCACACAAAAAAAAAAGGGCTGTCAACAATTCAGAACGCTCGTGAACGCACTCACAGTGCTCGCTCAACGTCAAAACTTGCATAATCATATTTCTTTGTCTAAATACAACAAATTACTTCTTCTTTGGTTGGGTGGCGACGGTAGCCAGAAGAACAATTTACCACGCCAATACCAACAATATGCCACGTTAGTTTATAGGTAAGATGCGACTCAAAACAAAACAGCACAACTGTCATTTTTGACAGCGCTAACGGTGATATTAATTTAGGGCATGGTCGGCGTTATCGCAAGATGGCGCATGTCATGACGTCATCTATGACGATTCACGGAACATCGTTAGCGCGCTCACGCTAATTCGGTACGGGTGTTAGCACGCTCAACTCGATTAGGTACAGCGTTACTCGGAACGCAGCCATAGTAGGGATAGAATATTAATATTGTATTTTCTGATGCAATAATCACCATATTTTAATGTGCAAATTATAAACGCTGTTTATATGAGTGCAAAATTGAAAATAATAATAATTTTAAAATAATCTCTTTTTAGTGCTAATCCTATACATCTATAAAAATAAATAAAATTGAAGTGTGTGTTTGTAATGTCAAAGTAACAGCTTTTTACTAAATGCGTATGAAAGTTTAAACGGTGCCTATAACAAAAAACATTTTTTTTATCTGTCTGTCTGTTTGTTCCGGCTAATCTCCGAAACGACTCGACCAATTTCGACGAGACTTTCTCTGGCAGATAGCTGATGTTATAAGGAGTAACTTGGCTACTTTTATTTTAGAAAAGTAATTAGGGTCAACGGGGGCGGACCGTGGAAAGTAGCTAGTTCATAATAATGTTATAAAAGCAAAAGTAACTGTCTGCCTGTCTGTGTTTTACGCCTTAACGGCTGAACGGATTTCGATGAAATTTGGCGAACAGTTAGACTATGACCTGGCTTAGGGCATATTATACTCTTTTATTCTAGTAAAACACACGGGAGAAGCCGAGGGCAAAAGCTAGTGCAAAATAAATATTGTTAAAATATAGCCATATTATCAGTGCACTATATGATAACATATGAAATGTCAGTGTAATTTGTGACCTAAAGACAGTTTTGTGACATCAACTTGTTATGTAAACTTTATAAGATTTAAATATCTCATCGCAAAGGAATAATTTAGTGAAAATAATTGTGTTGTGTTGTAGTTTAAAAAAACAGTGGCACTCCGGGAGTGCCGACAGAAGTGAAAACTTGAACAAGATCGCCTTGGCGACAGAAAAATACTTTATAGAACATTGGTCCGTAATCTTATCTAAATAAAAAACACAATCGCGTTTACAAAAAAAAAACTTTCAAAACCTTTAAAGTAAAAATACTTCATATAAAATTGATCCGTAACGTAACATAAATAAAGAGCATAATCGCGTTTACAAAAATGAGGTGTCGGTAACGGTGTCGCGAGTTCAATTGTTTTTCCCTATCTCAAAAATGCCCAACGAGCCTAAATAAGTACTCACTTCAAAAATGCGCGCCACACATGCATTAGGATTAAAAAGCGGCATTTTCTTTTAAATATGTCTTTAAAAGTGAATTAAAGATAACGAAGATAACAGTAGTTAGGTACTTCTTTCAAAAACAACAAAACACTTCTTCTTTTTCGTGTGGTTAGTGACTAAACTGGTGTCAGACTTTTTATCCCATGGGCCTCTGACTTGACTTGACATGCCGTCGAGAAATATCTCTCAGGCATCTTGGGTTCAGGGGTTCAGGGGGCCTACCACCAGCTCATAAAGCAATATTATTTTAATACTACTTCAGTGGGAGAAAGAGATGGAGCTATACGTCCAACACGCGTAGCATGACCTCCGTAGAAACGGGTTTTGTCGACGGAAGAATAGACAAAATGACAGATAAACAATCACAACCTGTCATTTTGTCTATTCTTCCGTCGACAAAACTCGTTTCTACGCTGGGCATGCTACGCGTGCTGTAGAGCTTCATCTCTTTCCCACACTAAAGTAATATTAAAATTATACTGCTTTATGAGCTGGTGGTAGGCCCCTAGTTTAGGCTTAGGGGCTTTAAAGATTACCAACGAGAGATGCGTTAAAAATATCTTCTACAAAATAAAAACTTGTGCTGTATACATTATCTTGTAATGCACACTCTATTACAGGTAACCACAGATTACACATTATCGAGTATAGAAGAGAATAGAATAGAACACTCAACAGTGTGATTCTTCATAATGTGCACATATCGAAATGAGGGAATCTATGCTTAATATTAACGACAGAAAAAATATTTAAAAAAAATCGAAATATTTTATTTATACTTTTCATGGAATTAAAAAAAAAATTGTAACAAAATTGTGTAACTTTTAAACTAAATCATTTATCGCGATAAAACAAACTTCATAATAATTGGAAGTAATTAGGCGTTCACATAAAATGAAAATTGAGATAAAAAACTACTCTCAATTGAAAATAAACATGTTTTTTTTTAGCAAAAATCTGTATTTTTTTTCATAAATTTTTACAATATAAAAAAAAACCGTCGATAAAATTAAGCAAAGATTCCCTCATTTCGATATGTGCACATTATGAAGAATCACACTGTATAATGTACACCATATTAATAAGTTCTGAGTTGAGCTGCACGATTACTGACAAATGCATGCGCCCATGTGCGGCATAAAAACTCTGACACAAGGTTAACAACACGAAAAAGAACAAGAAGATCCTTAGCATAATAGCAAAGTAAGCTATAATGTTCGCACTATTGAGACACAAGCCTCCTTTCGGTGAGAGGGAGTGGGCCGTAATCCACCACGCGGGTCCGGTGCGGGTTGGTAGATGTCACAATACATGTCTTCGAATTTTTGGTTCCTCACGATGTTTTTCTTCACCGCACCGTTTTGAAAGGAGATTTTATTTATTTATTTTAATACCATAAGTAATAATTATATTATTATTGCAGCGACAAAAAATGAAGGATGAAATTCAGAGGCGGCAGGAAATTCTCAAGTCGGGCAGACAACGTATTCATAGATCTAGCTTCAGCCAGGAAAACGACAGTCTAGATGGACAGGGAGATGCACCTGAACTTGTGTGGTAAGTCGAGCCATTAAACACTTTGTAATTTTCATTATTTTCAACAAAAAAAATAATCTATCTGGAATACACTTGAGTCAGGGTTAGCCCCTCAAAAATGCCTTGAAAAATAAGGCAACCAGTGTAGCTTTTCACAACCATTCGACAGGCTGTCGTATCGAAAAAGACACATTTTCAATTACTGATTTGCCTTGACCCCGACAGAAAAAAGCTGTCGGAAGAATGGTGGTCGTCTATTTGTTGACAACCTTTAAAGGACTCCTTTGACAACATTGATTGATGTTCGGCACGGAAGTGTATCGAACGGTTGTGAATACCTATGCTGGCCATATGTTTTGCGATCAAAAATAGAATAAACACCAATTACTAACAAATTTTTTCAAGCCATCCATCTGCTTTTTTAGAATAAATGCAATATTTTAGAATAAATATGTTTGTATTTATTTACAAATTTACCTTCTTTTCAAGCGAATTTGTTTTTACATTTTCTACGATGACAGTCCAAAACATGAATAAATCGCAAACATAATTCAACTTTATGTTTGAGTACTAAGGTTGATAATAGTCTGAAGGCATGCCTGATATTTTTTTTTTTTTTTCCCCCTTGTCCTAAGGTTCAACAATAGGATGAACCCTAATCTTATTACAATCTAGCCTTATATATAGATAATAAGTAATTTAATTATAACCTAAACTACTAAATTGTCTTTACTAAGAATGTGTCCAATAGCACTTTTCTTATTGTCTCTATTAAGGCGAATACACTTCGTTCTTGTGTTTGTTTGGCACTTTTGTACTTTACACTATTCACTAACACTAAACACTAGCTCGAACGGTTTTGTTCTTTTTAGTCTTCTAACTATGTTTGTGTGGTCGAGAAGCTGGATTGCCTCGACGTTCACATGCTGATGAAGTCTCTTTTCGTGAGCTTCTGCAAGTTTCTGGATCACTTTTTCGATGAACTCAACTTTTAGGTCCCGGTGGAGGTCATCATTTCGTATGTACCAAGGTGCATTTACAATTTCCCTTAGCACTTTGTCCTGGAATCGTTGTATTATGAATATATTCGTCTGTTTGGTGCAGCCCCATAGCTGAATACCATAAGTCCAAACTGGCATCAGGACTTGTTTGTATAGCAACAATTTGTTTTGCACGGACAGCGTGGAGTTTCTACCAAGCAGCCAATGCATTCTTTTGAATCGGAGGTAGAGTTCATCTTTTTTCTTCTTGACGTGGGCTTTCCAGCGTAGCTTTGCGTCAAGGGTCATGCCGAGATACTTGGCTGTATTCTCGTAAGGGACTTGTTTATTATTTATGTAAACTGGGGAATACTGTTGTTTTTTGTTGGTAAAATCTATGTGAACAGATTTGGATTCATTAAGTTTAATCCTCCATTTTTTGGTCCAGTCATAAACTTGATTTACAGCCATTTGAACCTTTTATACTGCTTCTTCGTGGCTGTTTCCTACAGCCATTATGGCTGTATCATCAGCAAAGGTCCCAATTGTGTTTTGCTCTAATTCAGGAATATCGCAGGTGTATAGTAGGTACAGGACCGGACCTAACACACTTCCTTGCGGTACGCCAGCTTTGATTTCTTTAAGTTCTGAGTAAGTATCTTCTTGTCTTATTCTAAAGACTCTGTTCAGAATGTAGGATTCTAATATATCTGCAAACTGCTTTGGTAGGAGGCTCTTCAGTTTATGTATAAGGCCTTCATGCCATACTTTGTCAAATGCTTGCGCTACGTCTAGAAATACAGTAGAACATACTTTCTTGTCTTCAAGAGCATTTTCTATTACGTTTGTGATCCTATGCACTTGATCGATGGTAGAGTGTTTTTCTCGAAAGGCAAATTGGTGCTCTGGTATTATGTTTCTGCTATCTATTATTGGTTTAAGCTGTTTGAGTAACAGCTTTTCAAATAGCTTGGACATGATTGGTAGCAAGGAAATAGGCCTATAAGATGATGTTTCGTGAGTCGGTTTCCCTGGCTTAGCTATCATTATTACTTCGGCCACCTTCCATAAGTCTGGTACATATTTAAGCCTTAGTGCAGCATTGATAAGGGTCGTTAATTTAACCAGCCTGATATTTAAAATACCTTTTATATATTTTTTTGTTATTAAGGCGGATACGCTATTTGACTGATAACTATCTTATTATCATTTTCAGTTACGCCGACGACAAAATGTCTCCCGTAAAGAAGGTAGTTCGAACTAAAACTGTGGATATACCGTGCACTTGTAAGAGTAAAGGCGTTCAAGTAATAAGGATCACTCAGAGGAATAACAAGAAGGCTTATATCGGAAACTGTTTAGGTAAGTCATGATTACTATTTGTTAGTGGTGCTAAACACATGTTCGGGTCGGCATGATTCGGCAAAACGTCTCTGCTTACCTCGAATAGGGATGATGCCTGGGTAAAAAAAAAGAAACCCTATTTAGTCCACCAGTCAGAAAAAAACAGTGGCACTCCGGGAGTGCCGACAGAAGAGAAAACTTGAACAAGATCGCCTTGGTGGAAGAAAAATACTGGCATGGAACATTGGTCCGTAACCTTATCTAAATAAAGAGCACAATCGCGTTTACAAAACCTTTAAAGTAAAAATACTTGCATAGAACATTGATCCGTAACTTAATATAAATAAAGAGCACAATCGCGTCTACAAAAATGAGGTTTCGTAACAGTGTCGCGAAATCAATGGTTTAGTACCATCTCAAAAATGCCCAATGCGCCTAAAGAAGTTTTCAATTCAAAAAAAATTTAGTCACTTATTAATAAAAAATTACTTAGATAAACCGCATTAAAGTTCGTGGGAGCTCGCTACGTCACAACTAAGTGTAATAACTACATAGGCGTGTCGTCATGCCACATTTTAACTCAATGTATCGTCGTAATCTTTTGATTACGTAAAAAAATAAAAAATACTTGTCCAATATTTTGAAAAGTTTACATACCGGTTTTTTTTTTTTTTATGTTATCGTCCCATTTATTCCGAGCCGACAGGAACAAGATTAAATGAGGTCGATGCCGAACGAAGTTCGCCGAATGGCACGAGCCGAATATATTGTGTAGTATTTTCTTTGGGTCGGCTTTGTTCAACAAATACTGCCGAATTTAATGTGCTGACTTGAACCTGTGCGTACTACCCCTGAGTGAGTTAGGGTTCCTCTGATATTGTTATTTATATGAAAATCAGCGAGATAATCGAGAAACAAAACAATAGCTTATGGAGTGAAAGAAAAGAAAGAAAAGAAAAAGAAAGAAAATTCATTTATTTGCGGTAAACATGACGCAAAGAAAGTGTTAGAATAGGACAATGTAATATAGTAAGTACTTTTTGGTTAGCAACACTGCTAGGCCATATATTGATAAAAAGTAATGTACTAGTCAAATGTTCAATTGTTAATGGAGCTTTGAAATGGTTGGAAAATAAAAGTCGTTTTGTCTGTTTAAACCTATTGTTTTGCTTCAACTTTATCAGGTTATGGGCCCAGCCGCATAATCTAGTATTCGTGAGCAAAACAAAGGGCCAAATACTGCTTTTCGTCAAAAATACTGTCGGCATCGGCACGGAGCACGTGTGACGTTAGGCCAGCAGGAAGGAAAATTACTTGTTTCATCAAGGACGGGACGAGCAGGAAGTAAGCACGACGATGGTTGACAATGTTAGAACTCCTGGCTTGCATATAAAGCTGGAGGGAGCATCAAATTGGAATATATGGCGGTTCCAGATTACGGTTTTGCTGCGAGGCCAGGGCTTGTATGACATAGTAAACGGCACTAAAATAAAACCTGAAAATGATGCCGACCGTACTCGATGGGAAACTTGCGATGCAAAAGCCCAGACTTTGCTGGTTACAAGAATGTCAGAAGATGTCATGCTACATATTTTAGCAAGTGAAACCTCGGCTGAGATGTGGCAAAAATTACTAAGCGTCTATGAACAAAAATCGGAGACGAGCATTCATATTGTGCAGCAAAGATTCTTTCAGTTTAAATACGAAGAAGGTGCAGAGATGTCTACTTTTCTATCAAAGATACAGGAAATGCAGAATCAATTGAAACAGCTCGGTGAAACTATATCGGATAAGTTCGTAATAACGAAAGTTTTGATGTCGTTACCAGATCAGTACAAACATTTTGTATCAGCCTGGGAATCTGCGCCTGACGATAAGCAGACCTACGATAATTTAGTAGCAAGATTATTAATAGAAGAGGAAAGATTGAAAGAAAGAGGGGAGGTGCCCCAGCAATCATCAGCTTTTGTTGCTAACAGAACTGATAAGAAGAACGTGAAATGTTACAAATGTAATAAAATGGGACATTATCAAAGCGAGTGTCAGAGTAATGTAAACAATCGTAATGACAGTTCGGCAAATAATAATAGATTGGCTAAAACGTGTTTTTACTGCAACAAATTGGGACATGTTAAAAGCGAGTGTTGGTTTAAGAAAAATAAGGACAGAAACAGTAACGCATTTGTGATAGCGAGTTCAGGTGGACATTTTCAACAGTCACAGTGGTTAGTGGACACCGGCGCAACCCAACATATGTGCTGTGATCGAGATTTATTTTCGACATATTCTTCGTTGTCGAATAAATCAGTGATTGTCGGTAATGGGAACGCAATTAGTGCAAATGGTTGTGGACAGGTGGCGGCACAGGTTTACAATGGCCGCGAATGGATAAACACGACCATAGACAATGTCTTGTACGTGCCGGACCTAAAAACTAATTTATTCTCTGTGAATTGTGCGACAGATAGAGGATATGTCATGGTGACAAATGAAAATTTGTGTAAATTTTACAAACAAAACAAACTGTCTGCGGTGGCTAAACGTTATGGAGAAATGTATTATATGGATTTTCGCTTCAAATGCGAGGTTGCGAGTGTTGCAAAAGGAGTAAAGAACGAAATAAACGAGTGGCATGAAAGACTCGCATATCAAAACTTTGATCGTGTAAAGAAAGTTTTGGAGAATAATAACGTTAAAATAAAGCAAACAAAAGAAAAGAAATTGGCAAAAGAAGTGAATAAAGTGCAGGAATCAGTTAAGATAGTAACTTTAGAAAACCAACCATCACAGGAGACTAAAACTGTGGTAAATGAAGGAAATGGAAAATCAGAAGATGCCATTTGTGTGAGAGAAAGTGATGTTGAGGAAAGTTCGTTTCATGAAACAGAATCTGAAAGTGAATATGAACCATGTCCGGATGAGTTGAAATTATTAACTGATGATAATACACCATCACTCGACAGTGAGAGACCTAAAAGAAGAAGCAAACGAGTGAGGAAACAAACAGCGTTCTTTGAATGTCTCAATGTTGAAAGTATAGAGAGTGAGCCAGTTACGTATAAAGAAGCCTTGAAAAGAAGGCATGCGAGTAAGTGGAAGGAGGCGATTAATAGAGAATTGCGAATTAATAGGGACCTTTGCGAAGAACCTGCTAGTAAAAAGACTGTAAGTAGTAAGTGGCTAGGGGCTTTGAACAGGATGATATGTTTGACTTATGTGAGATTTATGCGCCAGTAGCTAAGTTATCTACTTTCAGGTTATTTGTGTCAGTAGCCACAAAGTTAAATTTACCAATTTATCAGATGGATGTGACGGGGGCCTTTTTGTATGGGAATATTGATGAAAAAGTATATTTAGAACTGCCAGAAAGTGCCTATAGTGGGAATAAAAGATTGTTAAATTAAATAAGTCTTTATATGGGTTGAAAAAGTCACCAAAATACTGGAATGATAAATTTAACTCTGTAATAATAAAACAAGGTTTTGGAAGGTCTCAAAGTGATTGTTGTTTATTTACTAAGTGTAACAGGGATTCCAAAACATATGTTTTATTGTATGTTGATGATTTGTTAATATTTGGAAACAATAAAACAGAAATATGTGATCTTAAGTCAATGTTGAACAGTGAATTTAAAAAGAAAGACTTAGGCTTTGTTTCAAATTACTTAGGTATAAGGGTAAAACAGGATTTAGAAAATGGAATTACTGAGTTGTGTCAAAAAGAATATTTAGAAAATGTTTTACAAAAATTTGAAATGCAGGACTGTAAAGAAATGTGTACCCCTATGGATCTGAACTTTAATACTAGCATATTAGAAGAAAATAATGATTTTGTAGTTGACAGGGACATTGAAAAGAAATGTAGAAAGATAATAGGTTCTTTGTCTTATGCAGTATTAGGAACAAGACCAGATATTTGTGTTGCTTTATCAATTTTAAGCAGACATCAGAATAAAGCAAATGATGTTTTGTTAACAGCTTTAAAAAGAGTACTTAGATATATTAAACACACTATTAATTACAAGTTAGTATATAAATGTAATAGTGAGATTTTAGTGGGATATTGTGATGCAAATTGGGGTAGAGATTTGATGGATAGAAAGTCTACCACGGGATATTGTTTCATGTTTGCAAATTGTTTAATTTCTTGGTGCTCAAAGAAACAAGCTAGTGTTAGCCTGTCTTCAACAGAATCGGAGTACATAGCAATTAGTATGGCCTCAAGTGAAGCCTGTTGGCTTATAAATTTACTTAAAGATTTTAATATTGAAAATGTTTGTCCTGTCAAGATTTGTTGTGACAATTAAAGTGCCATAATGGTAGCTAACACTGATAATATTAAGCGCTTGAAACATGTTGATATAAGATTCCATTTAATTAAAAAGTTGATTAAAAAGGGGACATTGATTTTGAAATACTTAAAAACAGAAGATCAGATTGCAGATATATTTACAAAGGCATTGAATAATAATTTGTTGTTGAGGTTTATAAATAAGTGCGGCTTATATCAAAAGTAAGTTTTATGTTTGTATTGCAAGTATATATTACATTGAGGGGGGGTGTTAGAATAGGACAATGTAATATAGTAAGTACTTTTTGGTTAGCAACACTGCTAGGCCATATATTGATAAAAAGTAATGTACTAGTCAAATGTTCAATTGTTAATGGAGCTTTGAAATGGTTGGAAAATAAAAGTCGTTTTGTCTGTTTAAACCTATTGTTTTGCTTCAACTTTATCAGAAAGATAAAAAACACGTAAATAACAAATTGGGGGAAAATATGCGTCACATCCACGCAAAACGGCCATCGCTCAGCATAAAGCTGCGACCCTATGCGAGACAGAGCTCCAGCGCTGGTTTTCAGCGATAGCCGGCGCTGACGTGATGACGTCAACCGGTGCAGCATATAGTGAAATAACAAATCAAAAATAAGATCACCAAGCCCAGTCTCGCCAAGCTGCATTGGGCTCGGTACGTGGCTGTGGAAGTACGGTAGGAGCAGTTATAAAGTAGAATCGATCCTTATAAGCGTTTGAAAATGTATAAATAATCACAGGAAACTCGAAAAACAATTTTTTCCCCTACCGTTACATTAGCGAAAGTTCTCGCATTGACCGACTGTATGAAGTCTGAAGGTCAATTCCTGTAACTAAAAACGTTCAAAATCTAGTCGCAATCTCGTCCTAGAGACAAAAATAAAAAACAATCCGCCTAGCTTTTTCCCAACTATGTTGGGGTCGGCTTACAGTCTAACCGGATGCAGCTGAATAACAGTATTTTACATAGAGCGACTGCCTATCTGACCTCCACAACCTAGTAACTGGGTAATACAACAGTACCCTTGTTGATACTGGTTGTCAGACTTTCGGGCGTCTGACTACCCGTAACGACTGTCAAAGATTCACGAATGACAGCCGGGATCGACAGCTTAACGTGATTTACGAGGCACGGAGGAGTCTCAGTATGTAAAGATGGTCACCCATGCAAGACCAACCACGGCAAGCGTAGCTCCTGATGGATCAACCCGTGTGGCTGTTGTTACTTAGCCACGAGCTCCTCCATCTCATCGCAGCGACAATCAATGTCAAAAACTTGTAAAACAAGCACGTGAATTCAAGGTTTTTGAAGTGAAAACTTCTTTAGGCGCGTTGGACATTTTTGAGATGGGATAAAACAATTGACCTCGCGACACCGTTACCGATACCTCATTTTTGTAAACGCGATTGTGCTCTTTATTTATATTACGTTACGGATCAATGTTCTATGCAAGTATTTTCACTTTAAAGGTTTTGGAAGTATTTTTTTGAAGTGAAAACTTCTTTAGACGCGTTGGGTATTTTTGAGATGGGGAAAAACAATTGAACCCGCGACACCGTTACCGACACCTTATTTTTGTAAATGCGTTTGTGCTCTTTGTTTAGATAACATTACGGACCAATGTTCTATACAAGTATTTTTCTTCCATTAAGGCGATTTTATTCAAGTTTTCACTTCTGTCGGCACTCCCGGAGTGCCACTGTTTGTTTTTTTTTGACATTGTAATGCGAATGTTCTTTAAAATATAGAAATTTGCTCCTCTGTTACAGTTTAACTTTGGCAGAATATAATAGTGAAGTTTCCTCAACAGGTCACTCCTCAAACGGCGCCACAACCTACCTAGCAATCGACGACGAAGGCGAGCGATTAATCGCAAAAAAATGGATCACACCACCAGCCAACGACTTTCAAACGAGAACCCGCCAACTGACCTCCATGCAACAAGACCTCAAAGCCATGTCACGACTAAACCACCCCACTTTAACCCCCTACATAGCTATGGAAACAATAAAAGACGCAAACAAACGGACAACAAAACAGTACATTTATTTATTCAGAAATTTTGTTCTAGGTAGTGCATTGAAAAGTGTTAAAAGTAGACTCAGTGTGTTAAGTGATCGTTACGAGGGGTTAAAGTTACTAAGACATGTGGGTTTAGGTGTGTTAGGAGCGTTAAAAGAGTTGCATAGCGTTGGGATCGTGCATAAAGATGTGCGGGGTCAAAATGTGTTTCTGGACGACTTTGGAGGGGTCAAGTTGGTGGGGATTGGTCTCGATATGCGGCTGGCAGAGATGATCGATGGTGACGCGTATTGTGACAGGTAAGATGAAGGTATGATCATGTTCTTCTTATTTACTTATATTTCTAGGTGGAGGTGGTGTTCTTTCCACCTAGGGAGATAATTAGCCCAGCAAATAATAATAACATAAAACTTATCTTTTTGCCTTTTTTATTTACAACGGAATGTACTTTTAACACATAAACATGACATAACATCACGCCTTGTTTCCCTGAAGGGTAGGGCAGAGGTGTACCTGTAGTAGGTACAACCACATTTCGCCAGTTATGTTTAAGTCCCATGTAACAGGGGGCGAGCCTATTGCCATCAACCGGGCACAAGTCCAGACTCCGGGCTGCTACTGAGAAATTCCAGATAGAAAAACCCAATATCACTTTGCCCGATCCGGGAATCGAACCCAGGACCTCATGCTCAGCAGTAGCGCTTGCGACCACTAGACCAACGAAGCAGTCACAGCAGTCACTTTTAAGGCTTTGCTAAATGTGTTCTCTGTGACTTTGCTAATAGTTTCTTTTGTTTTTTCTTTCTTTCTTTTATTTCTTTCTTTTTTTCTTTCTTTCTTTATTTTCTTTCTTTCTTTTCTTTCTTTCTTTCTTTTCTTTCGTTCTGTCTTTTAAAGTGTTTGGTGATTGGAATTAAATACATAGTTTTACTTTTTCAAGCCTATGTTACTTTCCGGCCAATAAACTATCTCTACGCAAAAAACACGTTGATTTGTGGCTCCGTTGCTGCGTAAGATCCGTTGTACACACACGTTTTATTTCCGAAAAACTACGTTGTTTAGTCGTGTGTAGGTACAGTTCGCAGTGTTTATCACTTTGGAAGTTTGTTGACAGACACGGCGGCACACGGTACGGTGCCGTAGCCGTATACCATAAAACCGGTGGTCTGCCGTGTCATATACAAGCTCACACGATTATTCCACGATGCGGTTAGCGCGCCGTACTATAAAGAATCCATGCCGTGTAGAATGAGCCTAAAAAAAGGACAAACTATTAAATTCTTAACGAATTAGACTTAAGATAACATACCTAGAGAACATGACTATTCGAAGAGAGAGATATTTATACAGGGTGGATTTTTGGGACGGGAAATAAAAGCAAGTACGAAAGTACTTGCCCTTACTGCCCCGTTGTAACTACAAGAAATAGTTCTTAAGAGACTGACCGTAACTTATTGAGTAATTGCTAACTACATTCACAGATTTTGGAACCTTTTATTTTTATGATGCCAATCAACACAGTCTCGTATAAGGATTAAAAGACTTTTCTAGACCAGTGGTCGCATGCGGTTCCTTGTCCTATTGAGTGCAGCTCTGTACAAATCTCGATGAGTTCGCGCGGTGTCGGGGTTTCGGTCATTCAGCAAGATATTAAGTTTTATTCAAAATTCAAACTATATTAAAAAAAAAAATATATCAAAGTGTTTTCACCAAAAATTTACAGGACATTGAAAATTAATCATTTACAAAGATAACTTGTTAAAAAGTATGATGCCTTCATCATATCGACACCGGAAATTTCAATTGTCGTAAAGGACAGGGAATACAATGTCCTTTACGACAATTGAAATTTCCGGTATCGATATTATTATCAACCGATATGATGATGAAGGCAGAAGAGGAGAAGAAGGAGGGGCTTGTGGCTAAGTAACAACAGCTGCACGGGTCGATCGATCAGGTTAGGCTACGCTTGCCGCGGTTGGTCTGTGGATGGGTGACCATCTTTACATACCAAGACCCCTCCGTGCCTCGGAAAGCACGTTAAGCCGTTGGTCCCGGCTGTCATTTGTAGATCTTTGACAGTCGTTACGGGTAGTTAGAAGCCCAAAAAGTCTGACAACCAGTCTTACCAAGGGGTATCGTGTTACCTAGTAACTAGGTTGTGGAGGTCAGATAGGCAGTCGCTTCATGTAAAACACTGATATTCAGCTGCATCCGGTTAGACTGGAAGCCGACCCCAACATAGTTGGGAAAAGGCTAGGCAGATGATGATGATGATGAAGGCATCCTACTTCTTAGCTAGTTAATTTTAGGAAGCGTTGTGAAGTGAAAGAGGTGGTAGTTTTGAGAAAAGAAAATTAAGAAAAGTACTGAGACAGTTTGGACACACAGAAAGGATTGGCTCTCATAAGCAATCTAAGTCGTTATAGTATTGATATTTTGCTCTATTGACTAATAAGTTGGCCGACCACTGTTCTAGACCAACAAAGGTTAGAGTACTAGATAAGCCACAAATCGCAAAAAAACCTTTGCCCATACTTTTTATATTTTTAACCGACTTCCAAAACGGAGGAGGTTATATGTTCGTCGCGTAAGTTTTTTTTTTTTTTTAATGTATGTCCACCATTTCTCCGTCAATTGTGGACCGATTTTGAAAATTCTTTTTTGTTTGAAAGGGTGTGCTCTCGAATTGGTCCCATATAAATTTTATTAACTTTGCTTGAATAGTTTTTGAGTTAGCTACAAAATACGTATTTTTTTCCCACTTAGTATGTAGATGATATGATAAGTTTCTGTCACTGGTAGCAGGTAGTGGTATTCAAATGTGTGTAGGGTAGATATCACAACTAAAAAGTGAAAAATAAAAACTTTTTACAAAAAAAAACCACCGACCTCCAAAAAAAAAACACTACAAAGTGAAAAATAACTTTAATTTCGGAAGTCGGTGGTAAAAAACGAAAATACAAAACCCAAGACACCGACTTCCGAAATTAAAGTTATTTTTCACTTTGTAGTATTTTTTTTTGGAGGTCGGATGTTTTTTTTTTTGTAAAATGTTTTTTTTAATACTTTTTCAGGCAAACTGCAGCACAAGATATTTATGCTACAGGACAGATGCTACTGTCGATCGTGTCACAAGAAAGAAC
The DNA here is from genome assembly GCA_963680765.1 of Agrochola lychnidis. Classification (NCBI taxonomy): domain Eukaryota; kingdom Metazoa; phylum Arthropoda; class Insecta; order Lepidoptera; family Noctuidae; genus Agrochola; species Agrochola lychnidis. The sequence goes on from OY796862.1 coordinate 22,002,933, forward strand.
CTATTTAGAAATACCTCCTGATCTACCAAGTTCCGCTAAGGATTTCTTTGCAAGGTATGTTTGAAACGTTAGGGCAAGATTAACAGACCGCACGTTGACTTTGCTTAGTAAATTAAGCGTTGCATAGGAATATAAACATTATTTCTATATAATTAATGTTCATATTATTCGTCGACATAAAGTGGCAGGGCTAATTGCTCGCAGAATAGATGGCCGATGGGGCCGAAAGGTTCTGGAGTGGCGACCGCGTACCGGAAGATGTAAGGTTGGAAGGCCAACAAGGTGGACCGATTACCTTGTGAAGGCCGCAGGAATCCGTTGGATGCGGGAAGCACAGAACCGGTCGAAGTGGTGATGCTTGGGGGGGAGGCCTATGTCCAGCAGTGGACGTCTTTCGGCTGAAATGATGATGATGTTATTCGTATTAGTGAGATTCGTAGATATTTGACAGTCTTTACGGGCAGTCTGAAGTCCGAAAGTCTGACAGCCAGTCTCACCAAGGGGTATCGTGTTACCCAGTGTGCAGGAACTGTGTTGTGGAGGTCGCTCCATGTAAAATACTGGTACTCAGCTGCATCCGGTTAGACTGAAAAGGCTAGGCAGATTGATTTTGAGGGAGTAACCACACCTATCAACGCGTTACGCCAGATGTCAAACTTCAATATTTGTGACCACCATTGTCGAATATGTATGATAGATGTTTGCAGATGAATGGACGAAGATTGTATTGACATGTCAGAAGTACTGTGAGAGGGATTTATGAAAGCGTTGTTAACTATTTTAACTTTTGACCTCCACTTTTTTATGTACTTAAATATAATAATAATGATAATAAGTAATAGGATAAAGTATTTTCTGAAGCTATTATTTAAAAAAATAGGTGTTTAACGGAAGACGAGCAATCTCAATGGTCGGCGGAACAGCTGATGAATCACGTGTTTCTAATCGACGCGCCTGCCAAACTGCCCAGTAGTAAGGAAAAGGACGATGAAGGCAGTTGCTCTGAGGTACCTGTATATTTTTATTAAAGATTAAAAAATAAGGGTAAGAATTTCAAACATGTTTGTACTTTAATAAGTACAGTAAGTGCGTTTGTCCACCGCAGCCGTCACTGAGAACGAAGTGACGGCGATGAATTTGCGATACATACATTTACTATCACCGTGTTCACCGCTCCACACTGTGTAATTTTGCTTCAATTGCGGTCACCTATATTTTATCCCTTCATCCTATATATCCTGCGAAGAACTAAAACTCCTGGGAAGAAACCGTGACTTTATTATGTTTAGTTTAGAAGTTATTTAAACTTATGCTGACGTCAGCAAAAAACTGTTTTTATTTGTACATTTCAATATAATAATATGATTTACATAGATCATTGTTTCATTACAGTAGCAATACAATATCTAACTCCATACAAAGTTTAGGTATTGTATCTACGATGTACAAAGAGAAATCGTTTTTTTTTTCTTTTTTCACTAAATTGCGGTTTTCTCCGTATTCCTATCGATTCCGTATCTGATTTTAATTCTGAGCATGCATAATATAGTTATTAATAACACAAAATAAAAAGCAAATAAGTTAGCAGTGGGACTTCGGAAATATCAAATTTCTAAAGTTTCCATAGAATTTCTATGGAAATAGGGTTGTCAAATCGCATATACCTATTTAATTATTTTATTTTATTCAAATAGAAAGATGTATTATTAAATCAAATTGTTAATGTTTAAGTCGTTAATTAACCGACTTCAAAAAAAGGAGGAGGTTACTCAATTCGACCGATTTTTAATTTTTTTTTATGTGTGTTGGCGGATAACTTCGTCGTTTATGAACCGATTTTGATGATTCTTTTTTTTTTTGGAAAGGAGATACCTATCCCAAGGGTAGTACCATGATAAGAAAGCCAGGATCTGATAATGGCATCCTAGAGAAATCGAGGGAACTCTTCAAATATTATAAGCATACCTTTAGTAATTTGGGTATTTTTTATAGTAACTCGTGCAGTTGCTCTTGAAAAGCATCATTTGGTGAAGTGGAACTGATTATGAAGACCACAGATGGCCACCGGAACTTCTCAATAGTCAATACTAAGTATTCCACGGGTTGCGATTCGATTACTTTAATATGGTTGTCAAGTAATTTATGCTCGTTACTCCGAAATCAAAGGTAGTCGAAAGCCAAATATTGTTTTTCTTTATAAAATGTGACTGCTTTCTGTGACAATCCTTGTACTTCTTTTCACATTTGCTTAAGAATTTTGTCAGTGTATTTTGAACCTTTTTTAAGCTATTAAGCTATTGCTGATAATATCAGGAATGCCTTTCGGGTAAATGGCGTTCATGACAATTTCGGTTCGCTGAGTAACATCCAAATCTATTGGTCGAATTTTCGGGTCTTGCGACCAAGCATTTGATTCCAATATTTTTAAGACCTCAAGACGAGTCAACTTCAATGGATATACCATTGAAGTTGACTCGTCTTGAGGTCTCATCGTATACGTAGTACGCATTGCTGCGCTACTGTTTTCATTCTCGGTAGAATGATAGTCTGCCACTCGCTACCAACATAAGGGTTGGCGCCCTCATGCCCCCCTAGCATTAAGTCCCCCGGTCGAGGCCCGGAAGAACATCCCCCCACAGAATGGGTCAGGTCCTGCGGAGGCAATGCAGCGCCATGGGTCTTTAACGGCTCCATGACGCCTCACCCCCGCTTCTCCAGACATCATGTAAAGATATTGGGTTTTAGCAATGCGCTTGACGAAGGCGGACCCCTTCCCAATATCACATGATGTCCTTCATCGAAGAAATTACATAAAACATGATTAAAACATCGATGATAATGTGTAACGTATCATTAAAAAGAATGTAGAATACCCTTTAATAGCTTTTTCTTATTCTACTTTTCAAATCTTACGTGACAAGAGTCCAACTTAAAATACTTAATTTTACACCAAAGAAAACCATTATATTTCATTTTACATCAAGACAGATAGTAAATTGCCAGTCAAACTTATCCAAGAATAGTTATAAAGTACATGGGTGACAGCCCTAACCTCAAAACAAAAAATTAAATAACTCGGAAGTCGCGCATTATCCATATCTGATTTTTTTAAATAATATAGCTTATTATAATATAAAACTATTCATGTTAAAAAGAAATGCGGATACAATGAGACTAAATAAATAAAAATATTTATAATTTTTTGAAAAAACTAGATTTTTCCTTCTATTTACGATTATTAAAAATAAATAAAACCACTGATCTAGTAAATATAACAGTCCTTTTTAAGACCTCATCTATAACAATTGCTAAATCATATATTTGAGACGAAATAATGCATTTCTATGGTTTCCATGGAGTTTTCTCAAGGTTTCAAATAACTTCTAAACTAAACATAATAAAGTCATGGTTTCTTCCCAGAAGTTTTAGTTCTTGGCTGGATATATAGGATGAAGGGATAAAATATAGGTGACCGCAATTGAAGTAAAATTACACAGTGTGCGCTCGTCCGTCACCCGAGCGATCTTCCGCGATCCCGGTCCTCGAGTTTCGAGTAGTTCGGTGCGACCGACCGCTAGAACTCCGCCCGAGATTATAACGGGCCGATGTGCCGGCAATACGAAACACGTTTGATCTTATTGTTCACTCACTGCCATAAAACCGGCGCCGTTCGCCCAGCTTTTGTTTTGTCTATCATAACATACTGAACAGTCGAGTTCGGTCGCGGTGGACCAGCGATCGCCGTCACCGGGACGTCACGTTCGGTTCGCGAAATCTCGTTGACGGCTGCGATGGACGAACGCCCTAAGCGTTTCATACAACGAATAAAATGTAATTTTATTTCATACGGTATAAAATTCAATGTACATAAGCATGTGGGGTATTTTAAACCGACTTCAAAAAGGAGGAGGTTCTTACATGATCCTTTTGTTTCGTCTCCCAGATTTTACTTTTTACAAACATTATATTTTAAATATTTATTTAGAAATTAGTTTAGGTATCTACAAACCAACTTGTAATACAGGACGATGAAGCGGTGCAGAAGATTCAACACAGCAGCCCCGTGACCAACGGGCATTGTCGTCTGAACGCCGAGTTTGAAGTGCTCACGTGGCTCGGTAAGGGAGCCTTCGGCGATGTATTGAAGGTACATATTTAGATTTGCAAACTTTACGCAGTAATATATTGACTCTAGAACTAAACAAATAAAAGTCATGTACAGTTAAACCAGAAAAAGTATGCGCTTCGGTAATATTCATGTTTCTAAATTAGCACGAACGTTGCGCCCCAGAGTAACCCCCTCACAGAGGCAAAGCTTCTAAGTTTTGCATTGCAGCGCTTTGTAGTATAGTGCACCTATCATTAGGTGTTGGTCTGAAATTTTCTCTCCGTCGGGTTACCTACTCTGGTCGCAGATCATTTGTCACACAAAAGTTTAAAAAGTATTTTGGAAAGATAAAGATAATTTTATTTGTCTAAACATGCGTATACATGCAAATTAAGCATGCAGGATGTCACACTATTAATATTTCTTCCGTACATGTTTCACCCGTAAAGCATACAAATTTATAAAATTTACAAAAAAATAATCACATTGAAAAAAAAAATAACATAAAAAACTAAATTACAAAATAAAACTAAATTCTAAAGGCACTTTAATCCAAGTATGGTAGTGTCATTCAAAAAGTCACTTATATTATAATAACACTTGTCCGTTAATAAATCTCGCATCTTTTTTTTAAACAAATTCACCGATAATGCTTAGTTTAGATGACTGTAGTATCTTTCATTTTGTAATCATGGTACTACAAAATAGGCAAGTACTTCCATGGCAGAGCAGTTGTGGCCCAGTGGCAGCGGCCGCGACTTACGAGTTTTATGTCGTGGGTTCGAACCCAAGCAGGCACTTTGTGTAAAATGAATTCATCACCACTGCTTTCAAAACGGTGAAGGAAAACATTGTGAGGAAACCGGCATGTCCTAGAACCAAAAAAAAAAAACGAAGACTTGTGACATCCACCAACCCGGCTCGCGTGATGGATTACATACCACTCCCTGTCACAGAAAGAGGAGGGCCTGTGTCCCAGCAGTGGGAATATTGTAGGATGATTACGCACTTCAATGGTTGTAACAGCTCCATATTAAATCTCATCATCATCGCACCGTCGTTTTTCCGAAGCGCATACTTTTCTTGGGATATCTGTACCTAATTAAACACAATCGACACATTAACGAACAAGAACGTTTCACAATGCAAAACTTTGTTGTAGATAGGTACATAATTTAAATTGCGGGTACTTATAAGTACTTACATAATTTTACTCCACGCATAACACTTTGTCACAATCACAACAACAATTTATCTCGTCTGCTCGACGTCCGTATGTCACTGCAGGGATCCAGCAGAATATCAGCGTCAGGTATATTTGTCTGACACATGCTGAGTTGGACTCCCATTTGGTGCAACCTTGAGACCCACACCGCACCTTATATATTTGATTATTTCGAAGTATGTCATAATATCACTCGATAACTATACGTATGTTTTTTCTTTTTTGTATATTGGCATCTTGTTTTTATATATATCCGTGTAATTTCATCATCTGCCTAGCCTTTTCCCAACTATGTTGGGGTCGGCTTCCAGTCTAACCGGATGCAGCTGAATACCAGTATTTTACATGGAGCGACTGCCTATCTGACCTCCACAACCTAGTGACTAGGTAACACGATACCCCTTGGTAAGACTGGTTGTCAGACTTTTTGGGCTTCTAACTACCCGTAACGACTGTCAAAGATTTACAAATGACAGCCGGGACCAACGGCTTAACGTGCTTTTCGAGGCACGGAGGGGACTTGGTATGTAAAGATGGTCACCCATCCATGGACCAACCGCGGCAAGCGTAGCTTAACCTGATCGATCGACCCGTGCAGTTGTTATTACTTAGCCACAAGCCCCTCACTTAGCCACAAGCCCCATGTCATTTTTTATCATTTAATAGTGTTTATGTGTGTCTTTTGTGTGCATATCTACTGAACTATCATCAATCTAAAGTCTAAAATTACTGAACCCACTGCCACCAGTTTTCCAATATAAACAGAACGTTACAGGTAAAAAACAAGCTGGACGGCGGCTTCTACGCGATCAAACGCATCAAACTCAACCCGGAAAGCGTCCAGTTAAACAAGAAGATTACCCGCGAAGTTAAACTGTTGTCTAGACTTAACCACGAGAACGTGGTCAGGTACTATAACGCTTGGATCGAGTCTAGTGTTGAAATAGAGGAGGATGAGAGTAGTGTGGAAGCTGAGTTGCCGAATGTGGAGAGGCGTGGAGACAGTCTGCAAGGTACATTATTTTCCTCATTTATTCATATAGACATATAAATAAAAGTTAATTGAATAAAATAAAATAAATAGACAGGGTGGCAAGGACATCGACGCGAAAACTGTTACCATGGATTCAGTACATGATTCTGAACCTAAAAAAAATCTGCTGTTCCATACATTTTGACCGCGTAGGTATTACTTTTGTCTGAAACAGCAGATTTAAAAAAAATAACCGACGGAAAATTTCAACGCTGGGGGGTTCAGAATCATGTACTGAATCCATGGTAACCGTTTTCGCGTCGATGTCCCTGCCACCCTGTATAAGTTTTTTGTTAGTGTTTCGTATGAAAAGTCGTCAACACTTTTCATACAAATACGATGTTGTGTGGGACCAGCCCCAGAAATCGCGAAAAAAATCTGCGGCTTGCTGCTCCATACATTAATATTCGCGTAACTCGAAGAAATATAGGGAACAGCTGATTTTGTATTCCTATTACACTTTGTATGAGCCACAATTGAGACTTTTTTTAATACAGGTCTTAGCCTCATTCAGGAGACAGGTAGGATTTAATGCGATAGTAAAATTACTCCATTATTTAAAAAAAAATAAACGATCTCAGATGGGAATGTCAACACTCTGTCGCCAAGACGAGGAGATAACGGCCTCCCCTTTAACTTATGTAAAATTAGCAGATAGACGTTTTTGTTAAGCGCTAAGGTAACCCGCGACATTCAAATTCTATTACATTTTTTGCAGTTTGCAGGTCAGTGTCAGGTTGTATCTTCATTAAGAGCGTTTGTTCTAAAAGTGGCCAACTTCGCAAATAGATGTCAAATATTCCGCTGTTTTGATTAATTTTGCAATTTTGGAAATAAGAAATGTGACTAACTACCGAACTAGAATATTAACAATGAATTATAACACTGAATTTGATGTTGTAACCGTTATAGGTTTAAAAAAGGCATTTGGAATGTTTCCAAATACTTTTTTTACATCTATAACGAAATATTCGGTGTTACAATATTAAAATTATTGCATTTTATAATCAATATTTTAGTTACTTAGTTAGCACATTTCTTAATTCCATACAGTAATATTGCCAAATTAATCAAAACAGGTAAATATTTGACAGCTATTTACGACGTTGCCAACTTTTAGGATAAACCTTCTTAAAATATGATTCGCGACTGTAACAAACGTGGCTTTACAGAATTATAATTATTAAAATCAGCAATACAACTCCTTATCACTATCACTACATAGTATAAAACAAAGTCGCTTTCTCTGTCCCTATATCCCTATGTATGCTTAAATCTTTAAAACTACGCAACGGATTTTGATGCGGTTTTTTTTAATAGATAGAGTGATTGAAGAGGAAGGTTTATATGTATAATAACCCGGTTTATACCCGTGCGAAGCCGGGGCGGGTCGCTAGTGTTAGAATAAGCCTAAAATGTCATGATTTCATGAAATAGTCATACAATAGGATTATATGAACTTAGAGAGTTGTATTGATGATTTTTATGATTATAATTCTATAAAAAACATTTGATACGGCCGCGAATTATATTTAGATCAACGTACAACCTGATACTGACCTGCAAAATGCAAAAAAACGTAAGAAAATTTGAATTTCACGGACTACCCTGACGCTTCCCCCTTAAAGTAAAATAAATAAATCCTATTAATATATTTCACGAACCACTCTATTCCTTGGTGATAACTGTGATAAGATATTTCTTTTTAAAATTGGGTATTATTTTTTCTATTACTTAATAATAAATGTTGTTTCTTTAGGCATCGTGGCCAAGTTAGGCCAGGATGTGAAGGTGGAATGGTCGATGTCAGAAGTTCCCGTGCAGAAGACGAACACTTCTTCTGACACCGAAGACGATGACGATGATGATGAACCGGATCCGTGGTTTACTATTATGAGGTTAGTACCATTGAGATGATTTTTTTTTCTAGTATATTCGGGAATACAGACGTAATATTATGGTTTTGGAAAGAAGTTGCGGTAAGAGTTGACTGGTAGAAATAGTCACGTAAGGAAAAACCGTTAGGGCCGGCGCTGCCAAACAAATATCGACCCTGCTGCAGTTGAAATAAAGTTGACAATAAATAAACTTCCATTAGCTTAAGAGCGTATCTAAGCGGAAAAAGGTGCGCGTCTCAGGTTATTTATTCTCGACTTTATTTTAAGGCATGCAATGTTGATATTTGTTTGGCAGTGACAACCGCGCTGCGCTGCGCCTCGCCAGATATACGCCAGCCCTTATGGCCCCCTCAATGCTACTTTCTCACTCTCTCTGTCTCTTTCTATTATATACGAGTAAATATGTGCGTGCGAGTATCGAGATTAGAACAGACGAGCATTAATTGTGCGCGAGCAAGTTTTTGTTTACCAGCAAGTGTATGCAGCAACAGACAATATTGTAAAACTTTTATATTTTTTATTTATCGAATAGCAGGCTTTTGGCTACTTTGTATTAGTAAAGAAAAGAAAGAAAAAATAAAGAATAAAATTTATTTGGCAACAGTTCGTGAAACACAAAATACAAATTGGAAAAAGTGACAACTACAACAACAACAACATTAATGTGTTTATTTTAAGTTTTTTGCTGCTACAACGGGGAAACTCTTGGCCTGCATCTCACCTGATGCTAAGTGATGATCAGGTCGAAGGTGGAAGCGAGCTTCACCCGGAATCCTCAACCTCAGAGGAACTGGGTATATTATCTCTAACTACCAAATACAACAATGCTGTTAACATTGTTGTTATGGCGACAGACTTAGATAAGATGGTGGTAGCTAGCCAGGCGGACTTAGAACAAGCCCTACCACTAACCAGTTTATTTTATAATGTACGAATCAATTTTTTTTCCTAAATATTTTTCTTATAAATCCCCAGACCAGAAGACGAATCAAGTTCCGGCATAGAATTCGAAGTCGGCTCTAATGCATCGCAGACCTTACCTTCGGAGGACGTAGTGGACGCACCTCGGCAGCCGTCAGAACGGATGCAGCAGGTTCTGTACATACAGATGGAGTTCTGTGAGAAGCATACCTTGAGGCAGGCCATTGATAGTGGACTGTCCCAGGAACATTTTAGAGCTTGGAGACTGTTCAGGTAACTTTTTTGAAATTTTACTATCAATCCCTGTGCCTGACAAAAAATTACGAATTTCCATACAAACTTTCATCTCCTATTTAACTCCTTTAGGGGATGAATTTTCAAAAATTCTTCCTTGTTTGCGAAACAAAAATTATTTTGCATTTTCAAAACTTCGTAGTTATTCTCTTTTGATAAAAATAAATATACCTTCGCTATGTATGGAACTGTTGTGCAAAAACGGCACGAAAATTAAGGCATCGAGACTTAAATATTTTGTACGATCAAATATAAAAATGGCACCAATTAACAGAAATTTTTTTTAACCCAATGTCTTAGCTTTTAAATTTCATTTTAGAATGCTTAAATATTTTTTATTTATTTGAAAATCCCTTTTTTTAAGGTCGAGTAAAAACAAATAAAGGCACAACCGTATCATCTTTTTCGCGAACCCATTCAAGACATTTTCGACCCCCTGTAACTTCATTGTAGATAAAGCTAGAAACCAAAATTTTACATTTTCTCCAGTGATGGAAAGTAGGATTGAATATAAAAAAAATTGATATATCGCAAACATAATTCGTCAGCAGTGGTGGCCCAGTGGTAACGGCCGCGACTTACGAGTTGTAAGGTCGTAGGTTCGAGCCCAGACAGGCGCTTTACTTTGTGTAAATAATTTCATCACCACTGCTCTCAAAACGGTGAAGGAAAACATCGTGAGGAAACCGGCATGTCCTAGAACCGAAAATTCGTAAGACATGTGACATCTACCAACCCGCACTGGGCCCGCGTGGTGGATTACGGCCCACTCCCTCTCACAGAGAGGAGGCCTGTGTCCCAGCAGTGGGAACATTTATAGGCTGATGATGATGATGATGAAACATAATTCAACTTTATGTTCGAGTATTAAAGTTCGAGTGATACGTAATAAAAATTCATAATGTTAAAGAATTTATTATGAAAATTACGACACAGTGGGTCCCGCTTAATGGCAAACGACATCGCGGCAGGCCCAGACGGAGATGGCGGGATGAGCTGGACTCCTTTAAAGAAAGATTGGTCCTTGGCAGCTCTGGACAGAGAGAGGTGGAAAGAGGGGTAGGGAGGCCTTTGCCCAGCAGTGGGACAATAATGGCTAAGAAAAAAAAATAAAAAGAGTTCCTTTCTGTGGAAGGACTTTTTTTTTAAAGAAACGTTGCCCCACTCTAGGAATTTCTCCTGTATTGTGGGTGCGTTTACAAACATTTAAACTCACATACACAAACAGCCAGACCCGGAACAACTACTTGTAGGTCACTTGGTGGAGGCCTATCCCCAGCTACTGCTGGGATAGTGTAGGCTATGTAAAAAAGTATATAAATATGTATAATGTACAGACTATCAATCATAGTTCACGGCCCGTCGAGCAATGAATTTTTATTCGTGATACTGTAGTGATAGTGTATTCTGAATCGAAGGCAGAAATAAATAAAGTTTTAAATCCTATTTTTATTAATTTCCAGGGAGATAGTCGAAGGCCTGGCCCACGTCCACCAAAGAGGAATGATCCACAGAGACTTGAAGCCAGTCAACATTTTCTTAGATTCTAACGACCACGTCAAGATCGGAGATTTCGGACTTGCTACTAAAGCGTTCACTGCTTTGCCTGTGGATGGTACGATATCCCAATATTATATGTATTATTTTTCTTTATTCAAAATCTGTCTAAGTAAACAATAACATACATAAAGTCTGCCCGTAACAGTTTGTCGGCAAATGTTCTCGTTTAAAATATTAAAATTGGTTGTCTGTAAAGTCGGCTTACGGATGATAATTTTACGTGATAACGTCACAAGCCGAACGCTTAAGCTGATCGTGCCTCTCTATCGCTTGTTCCACGCTCTCGCTTGCACGCTCGGCGCAGGCGGAACGTGACACTTTCGTGCGTGCAGCTAGCGTTCATCGATTTATAAGACGTTATCACGTCAAAAATGGATTACATGTTTTGATATTTTTATATAATAGATGTACCAGTATAAGTTTGTTATGCAAAGTAAAATTATAATAATAAATATACAGTCGAGATATAAAAATCTCACACTTAACACCGACGTCAAAAATCTCACGAATGGCTTTTTACAAAAAAAGCATAGACACAATTAGAGAAAATATTTTTAAGAACTCTTTTAAGGTATCTCGCACACTAGCCGGCCATGACCACGACTGTGTCCAGGTAAACTATAGAAACCGATACGAATCACGCATTTGGTCGCAACGGCCAACTAGCCGCAGACCACACAATACTACGAGACGGCCACGACTGGCCGAAGTCGTGGCTGACTAGTGCGAGAGATGCCTTAGTTTGTCTTTGGATTTGATATGTGTAGTAAATCTTCGGTACAATAATGTTTCAGAAAAGGCTAAACAGGAAGAAATGCATGGCTCACTTACTGGTCAGGTACGTACACATTTTTTACAACTGCCGAGAGGCACACAGTTCTAAGTTTTTTTAGGGTTCCGTAGTAAACAAGGAACCCTTATAGTTTCGCCATGTCCGTCTGTCTGTCTGTCTGTCTATGTCCGTGGCTTAACTCAGAGACTCTTAGTACTAGAAAGCTGTAATTTGGCATGGGTATACATATTAATCACGCCGACAAAGTGTTAAAATAAAATCATGTTTTTTTTTTCTTTTTTTTATCTGCCTAGCCTTTTCCCGACTATGTTGGGGTCACCTTCCAGTCTAACCAGATGAAGCTGAGTACCAGTATTTTACATGGAGCGACTGCCTATCTGACCTCCACAACTCAGTTACCGCTTGGTAAGACTGGTTGTCAGACTTTCGGGCTTCTGACGACCCGTAATGACTGTCAAAGACCCACGAATGACAGCCGGGACCGACTGCTTAACGTGCTTTCCGAGGCACGGAGGGGTGTCGATATGTAAAGATGGTCACTCATCCACGGACCAACCGCGGCAAGCATAGCTTAACCTGATCGATCGACCCGTGCGGCTGTTATTACTTAGCCCCTCCCTTTTTTGTGTCTTAACCTGGTTCAAATAAAGTTTTCTTTCTTTCAACATTGCTACAAGGATCTTTTGACGCTCGAATGACGTTGACAGGTGGCGCTGTTGGTAACCATTATGTGCAATTGTCAGAGGTGTACAAAATAGTTTAAAAAAGTATTTAAATACAAATTGCAAATAGTTTTATAATTTACCATTTCAAATACAAAATACTTTTGCTTTTTGTATTTTAAATACAAAATACGTATTTTCAAAATTCTTTATTCAAATAAAATACTTTTTAGATGAAATTAGTGTTTAAAATCCAACACTTTCTTTTTGATAATAAACACTAACGGCGTCAAATCAAAAAGATCGGTGATCAAAGTAAAACCAATCTCGTTTAGGCGTAGCGCGTATCGTCATGTTCCACAGATAACGTTCATTTTGTTTTGTCACTTTGCACACAGACTCGCAAGGTTGCAGCACTTGCAGCGCCTCTAGTGGCTATTTGTCGAAATGCTGACCCATTTACATGAAAATTTGAGTGGTAATGTTGGCGAAACTTAGCAGTAAAGTATTTTGCATTTTACAAATATAAAATACACCTCGAAAAGTATTTCAAAGAAAATGCAAAATGCTTTTTTTTAAAGGTATTTAAATACAAAATATAAAATACGTATTTATGCATTTTGTATTTGAATTTTAAATACAAGTGTTTCAAATAAGTCGCAACTCTGGCAATTGTTTTGTGAAATGTATTGAAAAATCAAAATGACGGCATTAGTTCGGATTTCGACCACGCGCCAAAAGGACCTTGTACCTATATCTTATACGATGACCAATGTCTTCCCTAACAAAAGCTTTACCCTTTTCCAGATCGGCACAGCCCTCTACGTAGCCCCAGAACTTCTACAATCAGGATCCAAGGTCATATACAATCAGAAAGTGGACATCTATTCCTTAGGCATCATCCTCTTTGAGATGTTCCATCCGACCCTGGATACGGGGATGGAAAGGATGCTGGTGCTCACTAATTTGAGGAGCAAAGATACTATCATGCCTAAAAGTTTTGAAAAGGAGGATAATAGTAGGCAGATTCATGTTATCAGGTATGTAAAAATTAAGATCTCCAATGGAATTTCCCATCGGCAAAATTGACGAACTTCCATTCAAATTATCATCCCCAAATTAACCCCTTAAGGGGTAAAAAGGGGAGTGCCAACAGAAGTGAAAACTTGAACAATTTTACTGTGCAGGAAATACTTTTCTTTTTTGAAGTCGGTAAAAAAAAGGGAAATGTCAATCGTGTCGTTGTCATGTCTCAATGTTTGGAATGTCATTAATCCCAAAGAAAATGTATCGCGCGTTGATGTTTTTTTAATGGCCAAAAGCTAAAATTAATGAGGTGTCGGTGACAGTGTCGCGAGTTCAATTGTTTTTTCCCATCTCAAAATTTTCCAACACGCCTAAAGAAGTTTTCACTTCTAAAAAAACATTAAATCTTTTTATTCTATCGTGTTTACATACATACCGATAGACATCACGTCTGTGAAGTTTACACAAAGAAACAAAATTCAATCTGCCTAGCCTTTTTCCCAACTATGTCGGGGTCAGCTTCCTGTCTAACGGGATGCAGCTGAATACCAGTATTTTACATGGAGCGACTGCTTATCTGACCTCCACAACCCAGTAACTAGGTAATACGATACCCCTTGGTAAGACTGGTTGTCAGACTTTCGGGCTTCTGACGACCCGTAACGACTGTCGACCACGAATGACAGTCGGGAGCAACGGCTTAACATGCTTTCCGAGGCACGGAGGAATCTCGGTATGTAGAAGTGGTCACCCATCCACGGACCAACCCCGGCAAGCGTAGCTCCTACACAAAGAAACAGATTTTCATAATTCTGGGAAGTTTCGCTAGGAAATTTTATTTGACCTTGTTCATAAACCGCTACCCTAAACTTTATTACAGATGGCTCTTAAATCACGAGCCGAGTCTCCGCCCCACTTGTGCAGAACTACTCGCAAGCGAGCACGTGCCCCGAGCGGTCCCTGAAGGCGCCCTGTCCGGCCTCCTATCACATGCCCTAAGTGATAGGGCCGCCAGAGGATACCAGAGATTGGTAGCCGCGTGCCTCGATCAGCGACCGACGCCAGTCGAAGACTATACCTATCATAATGACATGAAGAGTAAGACTCACGATGTACTGCTGAAGATTAAAGATGCTGTCATAAAGGTAACGTGTATGGTCTATTCCAGGGATGTAATGGATATCCGTATCCGCAACTGCGGAGCATCCGCATAAATTTTGATATCCGCAAAACATCCGCTTCCTCAAGTTTTGATTTTAAAAGCTCCGCATCCCCATCCGTATCCTCATAATTTCTATGAGGATGTGACCCTACCTACGTTGTTCGCTCGAATAGTGAATTTTTTTAAACTCGCTCCGAGCTAAATGTGCGGGCCGGAGTGTGAGTGACGCGTTCGTATTGTCTGAATTCGCAGTGTCCCTGTCCTATGACAGACGACCGACCGCACGTGACAGTGGTGACATGATTGTGGTGTCAGGTGTCAAAACAAGGGCTATTTTTCATACGACATCTGCATCCGCACCCTCATCCGCATCCTCAATAAGAAATTTTCCAATATCCGTATCCTCATCCGCATCCTCAAACCCGATTATCTCGATATCCTCATCCGCATCCTCATCCGTTATACGATATCCGTTACAACCCTGGTCTATTCCAATAGTATATGATGAATATGTAAACAAATTGATCAATAGAAAAAAGTAGTAGAAGAAATAGAAGTAGTAGTAGTGTAGTCAGTAGTTGATTGGTAGTTTTACCTGAAGTGACACTTACAAATTGAGTGTTTTGATTTGATGATTTGAATACTTAAACCCGAAATTCTAATTTTAAATCACCTTAAAAGATGTTTTTAATTTGACAATTCAATGTCAAAATTCATTCTTTCAATAAATTCGAAAAATTTACTGAACTTAATTTTTCGAATATATATCTATAGTATAGTATCTATAGTATTACAACTGAACACTCTTTACCTCCATAACTCTCTCTCATACTTGTGCCGATTAGTAAACTCCATTCGGTGTCTACCTTCGCCGAATCGTGTTGGGGTCGGCTCGACACAATTCATTTATTTATTAAGCAAGGCAGACCAACGACATATTTACAAGGATAGTTACAATAGGTATCACGAGTCTTCTCAACATTCTTATTAAAAGGTGAACAATTATTCGACAAATTATTAAATCATTTAAATATTAGCATTAACATTAATTTGGTACATATTAAATTATGAAATAAGATTAGATTATAAAATAAAATAACAATAAATTAATACACTTCGTTATATTGCATGAGAACAAACAGGAATAAAAAAAACACAATGAAATACTCGCTCATAAAGTAACAATACTAAATATGGAATAAAATAAAACATAAATCGTTTGTCAAATTAAAATCCAAATGAAATGAAGTTATTATTAAATTTGATAACATTACTATATTAAAATTACATTTTTAAAATTAGAACAAATATAAATATAAATAAGCAGCTGATTACAGGTCAATTTGATTAACTTTGTTTTTAAATATTGGCAGACTGTCAAAGAAAGTATCTATACTGTTGTCAACTGAACAGGCTCTGTTGTAAAAAGTCAACATTCTGTTTCCCTAAACAGAATGTTGACTTTTTACAACAGAGCCTTTACGACAAACCTGGGCCAGCATGCTCCCCTGAGCATGCTGGCCCAGGTTTGTGCGACACGGTTTAAGGGCAAACCAATTTGAGCTAAACCAAGCGGCTTTTGGCCGAACATAACTGGATTTAATTTATAAACGTTGCTTAAAGTTAAGAGACAATTTAAACGTCAACAAATTTGTGGCTAAGCAGACGTTAATTTCAAAAGCAACATTTAAAAATACACCTAATATCTACATGATGCGCGGCTGTACTCAATCATGCCGACCCAAACACGTGTAGCACCCCTTTTTATTTTTTTTTGTAGGTAATAGTTCTAAGGTTAAAAAAGACGAAATCACTGACTGTGTAACTGAATTGTTAAAGTTAAATTGTAGTAAAATAATATTGTGTGCTTTCCCATATTTTAAAAAATTGACGAATAGACAAAACAATTATATTCATATGCTTAATAAGCATATGCAATTCTTAGTTAGTCATTATAGTGACAAGTTTGTATTTTTTGACACCAACATTTTTGTGGAAACTTTAAAATCGACTAGGGATACTGTGTATCTGCCTGTTAGTTTTAGACACATAATAGCACAGCTATTAGCTTTTTTTATAAACTCAGACATAAGTAGTATGTCGCAGTCTTGTATTATTAACACCACAGTGGTTAGTAATAATACTAATAATAAGGTGGTGAACTTGAATAAATGTAGCTCAAATGCTATAAATATTTTTACAAATTGTACGAAGGAGGTTCCATCTCCCTCACTCACTATGAGCTCACTGCCTGGTGATGACACTGAAATCTTGGGGTTAACTCCGGATAGTCATTTAAACTAGTTTGTAAGACAACAGAAGGCACCAGTAAGAATATTCTTATACCTAACAACAACAAGGTGTCTTCTTGCTCCAAAATTAATAACTATCAAAAAGGAGATCAGCAGAATGCCTTGAAATTATTTCATCAAAATATTCAAGGTATTTCTTCCAAATTATTAGAAATCGAAATGTTTTTAGAAAAAACAAAGTTTGACATTGTTTGTTTTACTGAACATTGGTTAAAGGATTACCAAATGCTAATTAATTATGAGAACTATAATGTGGGCAGTTGTTTTAACCGTAAATCTATGCTGCGTGGAGGTTCTCTAATCTTGATAAAAAATTGTTTAAAATCTAAGCAACGTAATGACATAGTTGGTTTATCAGTTGAACATTGCATCGAACTGTCCTGTGTTGAGCTGGATAAGCATGTTGTAGTGTGCGTATACAGACCCCCTAATTATCAGAACTTTTCTTTATTTGAGTCAATAATGGAAGATGTCCTAGCGAAACTTGCATCCAGTAACAAAGCCGCAATTATTTGTGGTGATTTTAATATAAATATTCTGGAAAATAATTCAAATAGCAGTAGAATATTAAGCCTTTTTAAATCGTTCAATTTATCAAATATTTTTACAGAACCAACTAGAGTAACTTCAACTTCTGCTACTTGTATCGATAATGTCTTCTGCGGTTGTGATTATTTAGATAAAGCCATCGTAAATTATTTACCGTCTGATCATAGTGGACAAACGGTAACTTTTAAATTTAGAACACCTATTCAAAAAGTGCAAATACAAATTAGACCAATAACAACTGGCAAATTAAATAGATTCAATAGTACCCTAAATAATAAGTTAAATGCTCTGGGCCCTAATATGGACGATGTAAATAAATTGTATGAGGATTTCTTTTCAGCAGTGCACACTGAATTCAACAAAACTTTTGAAAAGAGAACAAAAAATATTTGCCCTAATTTTATTTTTAGTGACTGGGCAACTAGAGGTATTAGGATAAGTAGGGAAAGACTGTTCGAGCTGTATGGCCTTAAGCCTTACATTAATACTGAAACTTTCAACAAGTATGTTGCTACATATTCCAAAATTTTTAGAAATACTTGCAAGATAGCTAAAGCTCTGTATATTAGCAACAAGATTAAATCAGCAGAAAATAAAATAAAAACAGTTTGGAAAGTTATAAATAATGAAACTAATAGGAACAAAGTACGAAACACTGAGTACAAATTGGAGACTTCACGTGGTGCCATTAGCTCTAACTTAGAAGTAGCGCAAGAATTTGTACATTTCTTTACTAATATACCATCTAAAACGACAGAAGCTTTAAATTCCTCACCCGATGTCTCAATTAATTTATTAAGAGCGAACGTTCCAGGCTGCCCGGTTGAATTTCAATTTAAACATATAAACCCTATGATAGTTATAAAAGCTTTTCGGCAAATTAAAATCAAATTGACCGAAGATCTATGGGGATTATCTATCAAAGTTTGTACATCCATAATCGAGACTATAGCACCGTACTTAGCTTTAATATTTAATTTGTGTGTGGATCAAGGAGTCTTCCCGGATTTAATGAAATACAGTAAAGTTATACCACTTTTTAAATCTGGGGACAGTAAAGACACTAACAATTATAGACCAGTATCTGTGCTGCCGGTATTCAGCAAGGTTTTCGAAAAGGTAATGCTCAATCAAATGCTTAATCATTTTAACGCCAACCAAATCTTGCACGATCAGCAATATGGTTTCACCAAAGGACGTTGTACAACTGACGCTGGTGTCACCTTATTAAAACACATATTTACAGCGTGGGAGGAGGCCCAAGATGCCATAGGAATCTTTTGTGACCTCTCCAAGGCATTTGACTGCGTGAGTCATGAAACCTTGCTCTTGAAACTTGAGCATTACGGACTAGGTAAACTTGCGCTCAGTTTAGTAAAATCTTATTTAAATGATAGACAGCAGCAGGTTCAAGTAAATGGTGTCCATTCAATCGGTTTAAAAGTAAAAATGGGCGTTCCACAAGGCTCGATATTGGGTCCTTTCCTCTTTTTAGTATATATTAATGATCTACCCCATTTATTAAAAAACCAACCACAAATGGTGTTATTTGCTGACGACACTTCCTTAATTTTTAAGATAAATAGACGTGCATCAAATCTTGACGACGTAAATAACGCCCTACTGCAGGTTCAAAATTGGTTCACTGCTAATAATTTAGTATTAAATGGGAAAAAAACTAAATGCATAAGATTTGCTTTACCAAATGTTAAAAGTAGTGATTGTGACATAGTATTGAATAAGGAGAAACTAGAATTTGTCGATAAAACTGTTTTCTTGGGGATCACGCTCGATTCAAGGCTGCAATGGGGTCCTCATTTAACATCTCTAGCAGGACGGCTAAGTTCAGCAGCATATGCTGTGAGAAAAATCCGTCAATTTACTGACGTAGATACCGCGAGGCTAGTCTATTTCAGTTACTTTCATAGTATCATGTCTTACGGTATTTTACTATGGGGACGGGCTGCAGATATCGAGTCTATTTTTATTCTGCAGAAGAGAGCCATCAGAGCAATATATCGTCTCCGCAGACGCGATTCTCTAAGGGATCTGTTTAAAGATATTAACATCATGACGGTACCTTGTCAATATATCTATGAAAACATCATGTACGTAAGGAAAAATCTAAGTCTTTTCAGTAAAAGAGGTGATAGACACAATTATAGGACTAGAAATAGGGACCAATTAGTTCAACCGGGTTTCAGATTGGCTAAAGTAGACTCATCCTTCATGGGGTGCTGTTTAAAATGTTATAATAAAATACCTTCCCACATACTCCAACTGAACGAAACGAAATTTAAATCATGTATAAAACGCACACTATGCTGCCAAGCATATTATAAGTTGGGGGATTACATCGCTGATAAAAATGCTTGGCTCAGCGCTGGTCCAGCTCCACAAGGGCGCATAAACTAATTGATTAGCATTCGAAAATATTGTTGCAGCTGCTGAAGATTGTAAAACTATATTTTCCTTGTATAAATTCAATCTCTTTGTATTGTATAATTGCATATCACATGTGTGAGCACTGTGACCATGTTGTACATTCCATAAAGCTACCATTTACTGGGTACGTCTTTCATTGACTTGAATGTGCTCTGGCAGCTGAGAGTATGTCATGCTCACTCAAATGTCTCGCTGATGGTGGCGTGTGTGTTGGATCATTAAGTTCCCTTCAAAATGGTTGAGCTAAATGGTGCTGATCCATGCGTCATGTTCGTGAACGGGCGCCGTCAGTAGGGACTGGTCATCTCTTAGCTGCCACGGTTTATTTTATTTTAATTTATTTAAATTTTTGAATTGTTATTATATTTTTATTACGGACGCTTTTAACGTGCACGTCTTTCTACATTGTTCTCACATGTATAAATTCAACACGAATGATGTAACCAATATTTTGTAACAATATTTTGATTTAAAAGAGTGTCCGTGGAGTTTCTTGCCTGTTCTTCTCCATAGGTACCTACTACGCTTTGGAATGGGCAACTAGCTTCATTTTTCTGACTGACCGACCCCTTGACAATTCAAAAGTACCTGTAATTGGTTTATTTGAAATAAATGCTTTGAGTTTGAGTTTGAGTTTGAGTTTTGGATGGGAAATTACGTGTTGCACCCCTAACACATCAAAATGTTTGGAATTGGAAATCTTATCGAAGCTTTTGAAGTAGTACTTAATTAGACAACGAGTGTCACATGACGAGGTGGCCGAGTGGTTAAGGCGTTGGACTGCTAATCCAATGTGCTCTGCACGCGTGGGTTCGAATCCCATCCTCGTCGTTTCTTTTTGTACTTTTACTATTTCATTTGACAAGTTTTTCATAACTTCACACAGAACATAGTTGTAAAATAATATATTAAAAATATTGTGATGATTTAAACATTAATTACCTACGTCTGTTTTTTTATGAAAAACGCCGGGCGGGTTCACATATTAAGATTGATAAACTACAAAAATTTCGATAGGGTATATAGAGATTGAAAACATTTTGAAAATTATTAGCAAAGTTATATTTTTACAAAAAAAAAATCTGCATTCTACCTGGACTGCAAAAAAATTTAATAATGCTGATTCATTGTATTTTTATGTAGCCTCTGCCAGGCATCGCCCGCGTGATATCTTTATAAATTAAAGCCTACAAGCTTTCGCCCGCGCCTTCCCCTGCGTGGATGTCGGAAATTATCCCACGGGAACATACTACCGGGATAAAAAAGTATCCTGTATGTTAATCCAGGTTATAAACTATCTGTGTGCCAATAATCATCCAAATCCGTTCAGTCGTTTTTGCGTGATTGAGTAACAAACACACAAACTTTCAGATTTCTAATATTATTAGTAGGATGTTACTCAGTAATAATATAGCATTCAACTGGTGAAATATTTTTTTAAATCGGTCCAGTAGTTTTCGAGATAATTCATTACAAACAAACATACAAAAAATCGAATCTTTTCTCTTTACAATACAAGGCACACAAGGTACATCGACGCGAAAGCTGTTATTAAAAAAAAATCTGCTGTTTCATAGAAAACTGCAATACCTACGCGGTCAAAATGTATGGAATAGCAGATTTTAAAAAAAACCGACGGAAAATTTCAACGCAGCGGGGTTCAGAATCATGTACTGAATCCATGGTAACCGTTTTCGCGTCGATGTCCCTACCACCCTGTATAATGTATTATAAGTACACATAAACCTCCTTGTCCACAGGTGTTCCGAAGTCACGGAGCTTCAGAGTTCTCCCCTCCCCTGCTGATACCTCGCGCCGCAGCCTGGGACCAGTACCCCAATGCTGTGAAGGTCATGACGACTTCAGGGTCCGTCGTCCATCTACCACATGATTTGAGACTGCCGTTTGCAAGGTATGGTATTTATATATTAGTATTTTATAACTGCGTCGCTCTGATCAAATAAAAACCAAGACATAGCGCTGCGAATAAAACAGTGAATCATGCAAACCTACATCTCGCTCTGTTTTATTTTTATTAGGTATGGCATCTCGTAGTTGACCTCTGAGATCATGACTACTTAACCGGGCTTTCCTGTGGGTGCCTTAAGCTACTACACTTAAAACTTCCAGCCAGGGGTTATTCAACTATACTAATTAAAACTAGGTGAACGCTCGCTAAGGGCACCCCCTGTGGGGTACGAACCTCGGCTTAGGGCGTCAACCGGAGGGAGGACATCAAGGATGGGACGGGCTGGATCAAAGTTTTGATCATGATTATTAGTCGGGGAATTTAAAGCTACGTGCTCAGCTGCAACAACCGCTGGCACCTCGTTATCGAGCAAGGGTCGGGGGGAGTATCATTTACTCGGGGACGCGGTCGCGATCGCAAAGGACCTCGGCGGCAAGGTCGGAATGACAGGAGGCGTCTGTTTTTGTACACTGTGCTGGTTTCCCTACTGCTCTCCTGGAGGAGGGTAATGGGGTCGTCAGGGTCGGTAAACCTCGCTCTGTGCATACACGCTCACACGCACACATTTTACAACCAAACTACACCTCACCGCACAGTAATGTTCGGGCAACTCTGACCACTCGGCAATCTTCGGCTGCTGTCGGGAGACAGCGGAAGGCGGCAGCCACAGGTGCGACGTGCGGGACGCGGGCCATCGGATCACTTCGCTACCGATCTCCGACGACGGCACGCGCGCGCACTCCATACGCTTACCAACATCGAATTATTATTGTACCTATTTTGGATTACATTCGTACAGTCCATTGCTTTTGAGTTCAGTCCTAGTTAGGTCCCTAACAGTAAACTAGGTAAACCGTCCTCACGTCACTGTTGACAGTGCTATGTCTTGGTTTATTATTTGGTCTGAGCTGCCTCGCGGGTCTAGTAGTCGCAATTGCTACTGCTGAACATGAGGTCATGGGTTCGATTCCCAGGTCGAGCAGTGTTTTTGAAAGAAATTCAAAGAAAGAAAATTTGTTTATTTGCGGTCAACATGACATGAAAAAAAAAACAAGTTGAGGGAAAATATGCGTCACATCCACGCAAAACAGCCATCGCTCAGCATAATGCTGCGACCCTATGCGAGACAGAGCCTCAGCGCTGGTTTTCAGCGACAATCAGCGCTGACGTTATGACGTCGACCGGTGCAGCGTACAATGAGATATAAATAAGTTATAAAAATAAAATAAATATACAATAATTAATTTTAATTTATTTATTTAATTTTTGAGTTTGATCATCAGGAATGTCTTCGTAGTTTCCCGGAGTTGGGAGTTGTGTCCGATGATGGCACTATTCGCCTCCTAGCGCTTGTAGAAAGGGTCGCTCTTATATCGTTTTTCAGTTACATGTTTTAATTATTATGCTCAATAACCTATACATCTTATGTTCACAGACACACAGCATACTCCGGAACAAAGTACATGCGTCGTTATGTGGTAGATCGCGTGTTTAGAGAGAAGTATGTGCAAGGGTTCCATCCGAGGGAAATTGTCGAGTGCGCCTTCGATATTGTCACTCCTAGGAATGGTAAGTTATTTTCGTCGTTATAGTCTGTTCCAATCTTATCTGATTAAAATTTAAACAAAAGAGATGTCCGCTTTTTGTATGGACGTTGGTTTTTATTCCGAGAAAAATCTAACCAGCATCAAAACTAAACCTAAATAAAAGCGACAAAAAATGGAACTAGGAACCACTGAAATAATATTTTTGGACCCCTCCACTTAAGAAAAACTTTATAATACAACTAGCTTCTGCCCGCGACTTCGTTCACGTGAAAGTCGTAAGATACCACAATATACTATAATAACAGCCACATTTTTATAAAACATCCCTGTATACCTACTACATTTGTAGTTTTATTCTCAGTAGTCAAAGTCAAAGTCAAATCATTTATTTCAAATAGGCCCATGTATGGCACTTTTGAACGTCAAAAATTACAAAATAATAAAATTGATTCTAGTCGCCCCTTCCAAAAGGTAGTTTTCGTATGGAGAAGAATGGGCAAGAAACTCCACCGTTACTCTTTTAAAATGTTTTACAATATTGTTTGTATATGTACGTACATTTGTTAAATAATTATTATATGTGAAGACGATGCACCTAGAATAAAATTACTATACCACAATAGGTAAAAAAAATAAAAATGAAGCAACGATAGATAATTTAATTTGTGACAGATACATGGTTCTCACATATTTACAAACATTGTAAAAGTAGACGATTTTCCTAAAATGTTACAATTAATAAGTCAGTGTTTAAGGAAGTAATCACAGAATGTAAAATCAATGTCATACTTAAAACACAAAGTAATAAATTTTACAATTAAATTAGCAACCAGTTTGATTTTGTCTTGATTCTAAATTGTCCTATGGAGCAGGACCAGCATGTTTCCAAGCACTCTTATCTTGGATATAATCCTCTAATTTGTAATATGCTTGTTTACAAAGTGTACTTTTTATATGAGTTTTAAATTTTCTTTCATTTAATTGCAATATGTCACAAGGTATTTTGTTGTAACATTTAACACAGTACCCCATAAAAGATGTATGTACTTTAGATAACCTGAAAAATGGTTGATCTAGTTTATCTTTATTTCTAGTATTAAAATTATGTCTATCACTTATTTTATTAAAGAGATGTGGATTTTTCCTTACATACATAATATTTTCATAAATGAATTAGCAAGGTACCGTCATAATATTAATCCTTTTGTCAAAATATGCAGAGTCAGGAATGGTGACTCGGGAGCAAGCGACGTACAGTTGTCCGTGTGAAAAGCAGCTTGTCCTGAGGTTGACACCCGCAGCTTTCAACCTTCGGTGTCGGATCCTGTGACTTGTTGATCGTAAAGCATACGTTCTCAGAGAACTGCATGCGCTTGAACTGATAATTTTGGGGAATTAGTGGTATACGCGCTATAAACACTGTCTTACCATCGCCATAACCTGTTAGAATTTCCACCTTGATGACGTTTCTCTGCAAAGACGTGACTTTGAGCCGGGTTCCGTTACACAGATGTACAACCGGAAGACCACTTGCCATTTACGAATTGAGAAATTCTACGGGGTAATGTGCGGCATCATCTTCATCCACATCAGTATTAATGGAGGTGTATATCACTTTACTCAATTTGTGAGAGAATACTGTGGTTGATCGCTGCAGCTTGATCATTTTCGGAGTTAAAATGGAAACACGCCCAAGAATTCTCTTGGTACGGTATTTGACTGATGTCCCCGTATCTCAGACGAATAAGTTCTTCTTAAGTGGGATCTACTTTACCAAGAGTCTCTGGTAGAGTGCCTCGAACAACTTTTAGAAGAACATCGGAGAATTCTTGAGCATTTGAATTCCCGCCAAGCCGAGCTCGTATGATGATGGTCAAGCGCAGTCTATGAACTCTCGACCGTAGAGTCGACCTTTTCAACGAAGTATTCACTTTGTCAGTCAGGACTGTAATACCACCCATCATGTCTTGGTTCCTGCGGATGTCCTGCAGGGTTCTGTTTACAGCTTCCACTGCTTTCCTTTTTGCCATAATGCATTCATCTCATACGATGAAGCGCAATCCCTAAGCACACATCCCTTGTTACTGTTGCGTGACACCCCACAAACAGGCGTTTCGTTGCTCTTTAAATTGATGGGAATCTTAAACATGGCGTGCGCTGTTTTGTCACCAGAAAGCAGTGTGGCAACGATTCCAGAAGATCCATACACAGATTTTAAAATCGCTAGGACAAATCTGCTGTCAAAATCTGTAAAATTCCTTTAATTCCTATAGTCTTCAGCTCTAAAATGATCAGAACACAACCTTGAATGTTTTGTGACTGTAAAGTACTTGTAACGTAGCAGTTTCCCATAGCTTACGAAGTTTTTCTTTTTAACCAACTTCAAAAAAAGGAGTTTTCTCAATTCGACCGTATATATATATATTTTTTTATGTGTGTTCGCGGATAAATTCGTCGTTTTTGAACCGATTTTGATGATTCTTTTTTTGTTGGAAAAGAAATATTTCAAAAGTGGTACCATGATAAGAAAACCAGGATCTGATGATGGCATCCCAGAGAAATAGAGGGAACTCTTCAAATATTATAGGCAAACCTATAGCAATTTGGGTATTTTTTATAGTAACTCGTGCAGTTGCTCTTGGAAAGCACTATTTGGTTAAGTGGAACTGATGATGATGACCACAAATAGCCACCGGAACTACTAAATAATAAGTATTTCACGGGTTGCGATTCGATTACTTTAATAGGTTGCAATGCAATTTATGCTCGTCACAATGCATATGGAGAAGTGGAGTTGATGGTGAAGTACCAGGAGAACTTTCAATGATGAACGTCCCTGCATCGGGAAAAGCAATATTTTGTAAAAAGTGATGAGCAGTTGGCATTAAGCTAATGTAACTTAGACAAATTACAAATTGACCCACTAAAAAGCGAGAAATAAAAACTTAAAAAAAAAAAAAACAATCGACTCGTATTACAAAATGTAAAAAAAAGAAAAAAAAAAATAAACCGTAGTTGGGAATCGATCTTACAACTCCATGTTTACAAAGCAATCGTCCAACCGCTGAGTTAATTGCTTCGTTGAAATTTACCTAAAATAGCCGTTCCTATATATTTCATGATTGACTGCTTAGTTCCATAAAGGTATAGTGTGATGATAATCATTTAAAAAGTTAAATCAAAAACCATCTACAGTATCCTAATCTTTTGGCGCGTTTTTTTCCAAAAATACGAACATAATATAATATTGCTCATCCCCCATAGTAAATAGCGTGATCGTTTATACCCTACAATTTGACCAGACTTATAGGGAATACCTATGCAAAATTTTAACATAATCTATCCGGTAGAATTTGCGTCACCTTAGAACATACAAATACGATATAATGTAATATTGCTCATCCCCATAGAAAATAGCGTGATAGTCTATACCCTACAGTTGAAATAGACAAACATTTTGAAAACTAAATTTTCTGCATAAGAATCGATCCCAGACATCATAGCAATAACTTTCTTTCAAAATATTCAATGTACAATTTTAACTTCGCTACGATTTTATTATATGTATGGATACATAATCAAAAAAAAAAATAGTAGTACAAAATGTGAAAAAAAAAGAAAAACAAAAAACCGCAGTTGGGAATCGAACTTACAACCCCATGTTTGCAAAGCAACCGTCCAACCGCTGAGTTAATTGCTTCGTTGAAATTTACCTAAAATAGCCATTCCTATATATTTCACGATTGACTGCTTAGTTCCATAAACGTATAGCGTGATGATAATAATTTAAAAAGTTAAATCGATAATCATCTGCAATATCCTAATATTTCGGCGCGTTTTTTTCCAAAAATACGAACATAATATAATATTGCTCGTCCCCCATAGTAAATAGCGTGATAGTTTATACCCTATAGTTTGACCAGACTTATAGGGAATACCTATGTAAAATTTTAACAGAATCTATCCGGTAGAATTTGCGTCATGCTGGAACATACAAATACGACATAATGTAATATTGCTCGTCCCCCATAGTAAATAGCGTGATAGTTTATACCCTATAGTTTGACCAGACATACAGGGAATATCTGTGTAAAATTTTATCAGAATCTGTCCGGTAGAATTTGCGCCATGCTGGAACATACATACAGACAAACAGACAAACAGACAAACAGACAAACAGACAAAAATTCTAAAAAATATATTTTCGGCATTAGAATCGATCCCCGACCTCGTAGCAATTACTTTTTTTCAAAAATATTCAATGTACAGTTTTGACATCGCTACGATTTTATTATATGTATAGATATAATGTTATTACATATATTTTATTTATTGCTGGCAACCCAAATAGGAACTCCCACACACTTTGACAATATGTTAATTGACAGATGATTCTATTCACCTGTCAAATATGACATAAATTGACACATAGTACATGGTGTCAATTTTGACAAGTTTACTTTTTTTTAGTTCACTTTGATATCCTAGATAATTAGAAAGGTTTGTTCGTTTTAGTTCACACAAAAATAAAAAAACGACTTTTTTCAAAATTGGAGTTCCCGAAATTCTAATTTTAAATCACCTTAAAGATGTTTTTCATTTGACAATTGAGGTTCGTTTTGTAAACTTTTTTTTTTTTGGGTTGGAAATTATCAAATAACTTCTCCCGCTCTGGGTGGAGCGGGAGGGCGTGTCAGACTCTTACTGACTAAAACCCACCCGTGTTCTTTCGGTTGCCCTGTTGCCGGGTGGCCACGATTTCCCTTTCGGTTTTATTCGCAACCCCAGGCATCGGCCCTAGCGGACCCCGTCAATACTGCTGACATCTCTTTGAGGCGCGCGTGGAACACAACGCGCCGTCGACCCGGGCTTGGTCCTTATCGGACGGCGAGCTACCCATTGCTCACCGTCCGCAAGCCCGCGCTTACGGTGGCCGGAAATCAGCTCGCGATTCCCGCCCCGGGCGTCTCCTGCGGCGGTTAGGGGCGTGAGGGCGCGAAATTTGCCTCTCCCTCACGCGTTCCGCCTCCTTCGCGAGAATTACCGCTTCGCAGAAGGAGGTGACGGCCTCCCATTTCCTCTCGCTCCGTACCATGGACTGAACCAGGGCCGGACACGAGAGATCACCGCCCCCAATCGCCTCTACGAGGACACGGCGTTGCTCCGCCCAAGCCGGGCAGACTTCCACCGTCGTTTTGTAACCTCTATTTCCTGCGATGATTTTTCAATTGCAATTTAATAATATTATTGAAACAATAATTGTTGGAAAAAAAACTGTGAGATACAGTACCTTTGAAACCCTGGACCCCTAAATATGACAAATGTGTTACTAATTTCCTTAAGAGAGTTATGAATGCTTACGAATTTAAACTGTACAGGTTTTTTGTACTTTCATCTGATACTTTTAGAACTGACAACTGGGTGCGAAAACTTTTTACGATTGCTGATAACGACTGAATATTCACGGTTTGATGCGCCTTTAAAAACACAAGTTATTCGAGTCGTGGTTTAAGAGCGTTTATTCTGAAAGTGGGCAACATCGCACATAGATGTCAAATATTTCGCTGTTTTGGTTAATTTGGCAGAATATTAATAATGAATTGCAATTATAACACTATTTTTTTGTTGTAACAGTTTTAGGTGTAAAAAAGGCATTTGGAAAGTTTCCAAATACTTTTTTACATCTAAAACTAAATTTTCGGTGTTACGATATTAATTATCGCATTTCATAATCAATATTTTAGTTCCCTCGGCCACATTTCTTAATTCCATACAGTAATATTGCCAAATTAATCAAAACAGGTAAATATTTGACAGCTATTTACGACGTTGCCAACTTTTGGGATAAACCCTCTTAATTTGCATTGCCTGCAATCTGACTTTTTTTAATGCCATTATTATTTGTAAACGATTTGATATAAAACCAGAGAGAAAAATCGAGTTATTCCGTTCATATCCCGAAGGTGAATTCACAGAAACGTGTGTCCTAAAATTTCCCCTCAAATCCCCTTTAGGATGGGTAGTGGACGAAATTCAGTCAGTTGAACTATAATTATATCTTCATTTCTAGATTCTCTATGGCCGGATGCAGAGTTGTTAATAGTAGCGAGTCGAGCGGCAACCGAAAGTGGCCTGAAAGTGTCGCTACAGCTGAACCACACAGAGTTGCTGCGGACGCTACTGTTGTCCTGTGGAGTACCACTGGACAAACATGCCGATATCTACCCTGTACTGGTTGATGTTAGCTTTGGTAAGTTATCCATGAAGAACAGGGTGTAAAGTTCACTCGTCCTCTATAGAAAAGGGAGGATCCTCCGACCAGACGGGTGTCGTGTCTGGCGGGCAACTGCCCAACGTTTGATGTTGGATAGTCATATAGAATACGCCCGCATTTTTCTGAATATTCTTGAAAAAGTATCGAAAAATAACTTTAAAGGAGGGGGGGGTCAATCTTGGCTTTTTTATTATTTTCTAATTTTTTCTTTTCAAAATCATCCTACGATTTTATGAACTTACACGTTTAAAAAAAATGTTTTCACCTTCGTATTTTTTTTGCATAGTCGACAAATTTTAATAAAAAGGTTAGTTAATCCGATAAAATAACTCATAAGCTTTTAGAAATAATAAACAGAATCCAAATCGAGCCAATAATATCGGAGATATGGCAAACGCTACTCAAAACATAAAAAAATTGAATAACATGAAAAATATTAAACAACCAACCAAGGTAATTTTCGAAAAAAATTCATGAATATTCAGAAAAATACGTTCGGGCACTTGCCGATGGCGACATTGTATATGTCTTTCGTGCGGTAAACTCTAATTACGCGATGCAGGATTTGTGTGACGTCAGGATTTTGAGTGACGTCAGGTCTTTGATGCGTAGTTCGCATGTGTCGATGTAGATGCCGCCACACACCCATCCATCCATCCATCCATCTGCCTATCTGTCTGTTACCATTTCACGCCTAAACCACTGAACCGATCGTTATGACATTTGACAGATAAGTAGCCTGGGATCTGGATTAGGACATGCGCTTTTCATCCAGGATATTTGTATTTTTTAATTTTTTATTAATTCCAAATTGCATGCAGACGAAGTTGCGGACACAGCTTGTATTGAATATGGTGTCCCACAGGGCAGTATTTTGGGGCCCACCCTGTTTTTAAAACACAAAAAAAATTTGAAGTAACAATTTTTGCAGACAAAAGTTATTACTTTTTCAAGCAGGGACTCGAACGAAGTAAATAACAACTTGAGAAATTCCTGTCGTAGGTAAGGTTCGGCTACAGCTGTGTCCCAAACGTTTGCACGATAGTGCCGCGGCAGCGGCCGGCGATCGCTACATCCAAGTTGGTCGATGGGATTTAGAGGGTCCTAAAAAGAAGCACATTTATTATATTACAATCATCATTTCAGCCGAAAGACGTCCAATACTGGACATAGGCCTCCCCCAAGCACCGCCACTTCGACCGGTTCTGTGCTTTCCGCGTCCAGCGGATTCCTGCGGCCTTCACAAGGTCATCAGTCCATCTTGTGGGAGGCCTTCCAACGCGGTCGTCACTACAGCACCTTTATATTAGAATGTGTTCCGGATGCCTCAGACCACTCGGCAATCTTCGGCTGCTGTCGGGAGACAGCGGAAGGAGACAGGGGGCGGCGAGAGGTGCGGGACGCGGGCCATCGGATCACTTCGCTACCGATCTCTGACAACGGCACGCTCGTGCATTCCTACCAACATCGATATATTATTATTGTACCTATTTGGATTACATCCATTTAAATTACAGTGCATTGTATTTTGGTTCAGTCCTTAGTTAAGTCCCTAACAGAATGTCCATTAATATTTTTAGGAAACCAAATGAGTATTATTTGGGGTTCAATTAAAAAAACAATGTAATTTTTTTATTTCTTCCCCAGGCCGCATAACATCGCTCCAACTCCAAACCCACCTGACTTCCCTCTGCGTAACGAACCGTGACGTATCAAACCTCCTGCGGCTCATGGAAGCGGACGTGACCGTGCACGAGGTGCGTGAGCTCGTCACGCCCTTCGTGAAGCACGCCAAGTGGAGCAAGCTCGTCTCACACGCGGTGCATGACCTGGAGGCCGTGTATAGGAACGCTAAGGCGCTGGGCTGTGAGGTTAGTGACACTCCAATTATGGGAATGGTTCAAACTAAAGAGTTTATTCAGAAGCCACATTCTTAGGAAAAGGCTAAATTTTCTCCTTATTCCGCTTTTATTTTAGCAGCCCGGAATCTGGATTTGTACCTGGTTGATGAAAATAGGCTAGCCACTTATTATATGGGATTTAAAAACTGGCGAAATGTGGGTTCATATATTTAAATGTCGCAACATCATGCTGAGATGGGAGCCTTTTGTCCTCGTAAAGGACTTCCTGCATTTATTTTACTTTGTTTTTTATTGGTTTTTTATTTATTTATGTTTTTATGAGTGTTTTAGTTTAAAAGCGTTTATTCTGAAAGTAGGCAACGTCGCAAAAACAGATGTCAAATGTTTCGCTGTGTTGATTAATTTGGCAATATAACTGTATGGAAATAAGAAATGTGGCTAACTAGTTCCCTAGAATATTAATAATGAATTGCAATTATTACACTGAATTTGATGTTGTAACAATTTTAGGTTAAAAAAGGCATTTGGAAAGTTTCCAAATACTTTTTTATATCTAAAACTAAATATTCGGTATTACTATATTAATTATTGCATTTCATTATTAATATTCTAGTTACCCATATTACTTATTTCCATAAAGTAATATCCTTTAGGTTTAGCAATAGCCTTTAGGCATTAAGTCCGCCTTTGTACAGTATTTTTACTTGTGCATAAAGTTTTAATAAATAAATAAATATCGCCAAATTAATCAAAACAGGTAAATATTTGACAGCTATTTGCGACGTTGCCAACTTTTAGAATAAACGTTCTTAATTTGTGATTTCCTGTACGAGTCTCAATAAATACTTTTTCTTTCTTTCTTTACAAAGATACAGCTCTGCCTAACCCTTCGGGGAACACAGAGGCGTCATAATAATGTATGTTATGTATTGTTTCAGTGTTCAATGTCGGTAGCCCCTTTCCTGGCTTACAACGCGACCCAACACTGCGGCATATTTTGGCAAATGTCCGTAGTAAGGAACATGGATCATAAACCCACTGCCAAACACCGGGCAGGTGACCTAATAGCGGCTGGTGGAAGGTAAGAACGGAAAGAAATATATATAAAATACATTTATTTAAAACGCACACAACACAACTATCGGCAAAATAAACACAATTATTTTTATTCGTTGTAGAAAAAAAGGCAGGAATGTGTGCCTCACGGCTGCGCCAAATAGCATCAGTTCAGTAAAAATGCCAGACAATATAGTGCCTGATGCTGGTTTTCACTGGACTTGAAGTTGTGAGGTGTCGAATGTAAACAAAAATACATGCTACATGTTTCAGACTTCATACAAAAACTGAGCAATAGAGCAAAGTGAACAAAAGAACCATGAGCTCAATTTTGGTCAAAACGAAAGTGCATTTTTGTTTTTTTTTTCGAAAAGCCTAGATATGCCAGGAATAAATAGGTCCAATTTATTTTTTTACAAAAACTTTACCATTTCATACAGGGAAATAGTTTTGGTAAAAGGGATTTAATCCTGCAAAAAATATTTTGTCTTTTAATAATGAAAATGTTTTTTTTTTTACAATTTTAAAATTATAGTTTCAATTATTTAAATGAACGCATAGATTTAACTTCTCATAAGTACCATCGCGGAAGCCGACCCCAACCTGGTTGGAAATAGGCTAGGCAGATTGAAGTACCATTTTTAAAACAAAATTCCCGTGCACACGACCCTTTTTTTCCTAGGTAAACGCTACTACAGCGGGCGAGCGCTGCAAGCAAGAATAGTCCTTACAGTGTACAGATATGCGTGTCTTCGTACATTTGATACCACAATTTATGACAAGTAATTTTAAAACCGTGCTTCATCCTACTACAAACAAACAAAAACCTAAATTAAGCAATTTTCCACAGATATGATGCTTTAGTATCGGAATTCTGGAAGGTAGCGCGAACGGAGAAGGATCACGACTGTTCCGAACTGAAGTCGAGTTCCGTCGGATTCTCCATGTCACTAGAGAGAATGGCCGCCATTTTGAAGAAAATAGAGAGCGATGTACCTTCTACACCACTACCAAATGTAGAGGTATGTAATTTCCCCGTAGAAATATTTTAGTGTATTGCCTGTTCCACACTTCCACACGAACCTGATTAGGTTTCGTTCGGGTGACGTCGAGGCGTGCGGTCGTGGCTGTGTGCTCTCCGTCTCAGTTTTTTAGCTAAGCATCGGCACATGTTTTTAAGCGGGGTTTAGTTTTGGTGGTAGTGACTGTGTCGCCAAGTGAATTATAGTCAAGCGGGGTAGAGGTGCTCCAGTGCGAACGGGCTTGGACCCGTGCAGGCTAATTTGGTGAGATCTTTCCATATATTTCAGTGATGTGTTCCTCTATGCAAGACACGCCTTAGTTCCGTCATTTTAAGTCGCTGGTTTATATTGTTCCTACAGGTTTAATTGGTTTTATGGGCTTAATAATGTACCCAACTTTAAGATATAATGCGTGTTTGACAATTATAATAATTTTGCGGACACGCATATTAAACCACTTTGAAAACAAAATCCTTTGGACACAATGACCACATCTGCTTATAGCCCCGTTTTGGGCCTTACCAGATGTGCGCCCGCG
This sequence comes from Agrochola lychnidis, assembly GCA_963680765.1. NCBI lineage: Eukaryota > Metazoa > Arthropoda > Insecta > Lepidoptera > Noctuidae > Agrochola > Agrochola lychnidis. Next base: position 22,037,189 of record OY796862.1, read on the forward strand.
CCCACCCTTAGTTAGGCCTCATATAAATTGGTATTTTAACTTTTCAGTTACTCATTATTTGTGTTTATTATGGAATGCTATAACGGGGTATCTCAACAAATGTGCTGTATAATTTGACGTTGAAAGTGTAAACTGTAGATTTTGTAAAATACCACAAACTTTGTTTTTTTAATCATTTACTATTTTTTGTCAATATTCACTCAAACTGCTGTCTACAGGATGATTGGTTATATGACATGATTATAAGGTGCATTCCTTGAAAAGGAGTTATACTGTGCTTATTTAAAACAAATCGAGTTATTGCGCTTTTAAAGTTATATGGAAATTTTCCGCCTCTCAACCAAAATCAAAATGTGAGAAATCTGCTCAACTCTGGACGCTAATTTTATACTTTTCTGATAGCATAGAAAACCAATTCTAAAATTAATATTAATTTCCATTAAAAAAACGCACCACCTCTGCTGGTTTTTTTTACGGATTTTTTTTTCATAAACAAGGCTCTCAGCAAAAATCTGAAAGTGCGATGCTATTGGTTGATGAACGTAAGTAAGTGTTACTATAGCGGCCGGGTGCTGCAAGCAGAAATAGTCCTTACGGTGTTCAGATATGCGCGCCCGCGATAGTACGAACAGAAATCAAGAATTTGGAACGCGCGTCGGGATTTATTTTATTAATGATTTGTGCTGAAGAGGAGCTCGTGCCTAAGTAATAACAGCCACACGGGTCGATTCATTAGGTTAAGCTATGCTTGCCGGGATTGGTCTGTGGATGGGTGACCATCTTTACATACTGAGACTCCTCCGTGCCTCGAAAAGCACGTTAAGCCGTTGATCCCGGCTGTCATTCGATCTTTGACAGTCGTTACGGGTCATCAGAAGCCCGAAAGTCTGTCAACCAGTCTTATCAAGGGGTATCGTATTACCCAGTTACAGGGTTGTGGAGGTCAGATATGCAATCACTCCATGTGAAACACTGGTATTCAGCTGCATCCGGTTAGACTGGAAACCGATCCCAATAAGGTTGGGAAGATTGATTGATTTGTGCTTATGCACACTATTCAGTGTGCATAAGTTATAAAGATAATATTTGCAATTGAGTCAACTTGAGGTGAACAGCGGCGAGCTACAGGTCGAACTTGTGCCGCGTTAGAGTTGGACATAAACAACGAGGAGTGGGTCCGATCGCGCTCTGGAGACTGCTGCTGTCAACTCATCAGAACGAAGAAGAAAAGAATCTAAAAAGCAGTTTAACTCCGCCAAAAGATTTACCGCTGAAGCTGGACTTGAACCAACTTAGCGGCAACGTCGTTAAAAGATGCCCCATCCATAGATTAATGTCACTCGTCTCTCAGGTTTTATAGTATCGGCAATCAATAAAGCTAACAAGTCAAAAGTAAAAGATCAAGACCAAGAAGATATGAGAGAGTTATAATGAGAAACTTGATTAACCACTAGGAATTATTTTGTCTTGGTTTACAAGACAAAAGAAAATGCATAAAATTTTAGGAAAACCGTCACCAAACGCATCAAGAACCACAGGATGTGCTCGCACATCTTCACAGGCGCCGCAAACCACACCTGTTACATGCAGCATGAGACCAAATCATTTACACATGAAATGCTGATGCAGCAGATGCACCGGTGAAGCATCTATAGATAAATATCATCTATTATATTACCTACTCTAGGATACATATCCGGTACGGCTCGCAAATTCTTCCATATCCTTGTTGGTTGATACCATTACCGCGTCTCCCGGTCTACTCCTTGATATGCAAGGGCCCCTGTAGCCCCATGAAGCATATGGCTCCAGGGGTTAATGCAATTAATTTTAGTAATAGTACTATTGAAAAAGGAATTAAATTTTTGAAGTTGTAGCGTATACTGAATGTTATTTTTAGACGTACCTAATATTTTCCTGTTTTTATATCACTAATCTATTACAACCTCCAGCCTGGTCTCATCTGCGTGTGCGTGTGGGGCACGGCGGGCAGTGGGCGCGACGGGCAGGCGGCTGCGCGCCGCGCCCAGCTGGCGCGCGACCTGTGGGGCGCCGGGCTCGCGGCCGCCGCCTGGCCCACCTGCAGTAACGACGCGCACGAGCTGGCGCGCGCCGGGGTCGTGCTGCTGCAGGAAGATGCTACTGTACGGGTGGCGTGCTGGGATGGAGTCAGGTACAAACACACATACTACCCACAGGTCCTGCGACCTGTAAGTACGGCTCTGTTGCATTTTCAACGCTCGGATCAACGCCGAGAGTTGAAAAGTCAACATTACAATAATTTGTGAACATTACATTTAAGGCCTATGCATACGGCGTTTTTCTAAACTTATATAGTATACATAAATAAAAAAAGATTTGATTTTTTGGATGTTTGTTTGTTTGTAATGGATAAACTCAAAAAATACTTAACCGATTTAAAAAATTATTTCACCTGTAGAAAGTTACATTATCAGCGAGTTACATGGGCTATATTTTATCGACTTCCACGCGGACGAAGTCGCGGGCAGAAGCTAGTTTTTAAACATAGATACCAAAGGCCATTTGAATGCACCCCTCTGCAATATGGGTATACAGTTTCCAGAAAACTCTACCACTTGTTAACAAAACTGCGGTCAAATTTTTTCATACATGATCTTATTTTAATAACATGAATTTTGTACTTTCAGGTTGAGGGAACACAAAGTGCCATACATCGATGTTTTGGACTTTATCAAACAGAAACTCAACCCGGATACCGTTAGGAGCCCTGAAGGTCAGTTGAAATTAGGAACAGATTTTTTATCCTTATAATCAACAGAGCAGTGTTGGCGCAGTGGAAAGTGTCGTCACTTACGAGTTAATTAATAGACAGTACTTTACTTTGTGTAAGCTATTATATTTGACGGCGCGTCTAAAGGTTTTACGACGCTAAACTTACGGAGTTGATTTTAGAACGATTATGACAGCTGTCATCTTGACGTAACCCCGAGTACTGAGAAGGCGGCCGGCTGTCAAATAAAGCAAGATCAAAAGGTTGGATCGAACCCGGCATTTATTAATGGCGACTGAGATATTGGTAATAATTGTGACTTTTGCAGGACAGTGTGTTCATTGATGTGCGCTCGCGCTTCACGTACTGGGGGAATGTCGTTTACATTATTGTTAATTCCCTAAGGGTAGTAATAAACGCCCCGGAAAAAAATAAAAATTTGTGCATACTCAAAATATGAAATTTACTGCTATAAATACTAATTTTCCGAAAAATTATATGCGAATACAAATAAAGAAACGACCGAATAAAATACTGAATATTCCGAAAAATCAATACAGAATTTGCTGACGTAATATTTTTCAAACAAGCATACACCATGCATGCAGCATGCAAGCGAGCATGCAATATGCAGCAGGCATGGTTTCTGTCACGGCTCCGGCCATGCGAGGCTCTGGCATTATAAAATCACCTGCTTCTCAGTTCGCGGGCTGCCTCGCCCCTCCGCGCCTACGCGGGCTTAAATTACACTCTAAGGGTAGGGCAGACAAGACTACGTGGAGTCGGTTTTGCAGCGATTCGTTTCTGTCACTAACTTTTGTAGCACAACATATTGACTTTTCGGAAACTTTGTATTTTTTTTTTTGCGGAAGTTTAGTTTTTTTTTTTATTTGGTATTACAGTCAACCACAGATTTTCAGAAGTTATTTTTTTTTTTCGGAATCTTTATTATTATCCATTCCCTAATGTGATCATAGATTTGTGATTATTCAGAATATTATTGACTTTCATTTACTTACATCTCCTGATCTCCTCGCCCGCAGACCCACGCATAAGAGATAATAAAACCTCTCTGATAAAGACCACGTAATGCCTTTATATTTATATCTCAAAACCCCGGCGGCATGTCTTGGAACCAAAAAATTCAAAGACAGCATTCACCAACCCGCACTCTCCCTCTCAGAGAGGATACAAGGTGAGGGGGTGGTTTAAGAGTGCAAATAGCCTGGTATAAATTTAAAAAATCAATAACCCCATGCTAGGAAAAACTTGTATCATAGGATTCACGCATCCGTTTATAACGGATGTTATAAAAATGACTAATTAGTAATGTGTTTGTGAAAATAAACTAGATATTGTAAAAAATTTCATTGTACAAGCTGTTTTCAAGAGTTATCACGAACCGTCTCGCGCGCAGGTTTGACGACTTCCAGCCTCCCGAACAAGCCGGATTCCGTAAAGACTAGCACCGTAGACGACATACATACGCTGCGGCAGGTTATACAGAAGACCGAAGAGTATAACCAGCTTCTCTGCTTAGCGTTTGTGGACTACGAGAAAGCCTTCGATTCGAACGAGACATGGGCGGTGCTGCAGTCTCTTAAACGGTGCCAGATCGACTATCGGTACATCGAGGTGCTAAAGTGTCTGTACAAAAACGCCACTATGTCAGTTCGTCTCCAGGACCAGACCTCGAAACCTTTCCTTCTGCAGCGAGGTGTGAGACAGGGAGACGTTATCTCTCTGAAACTGTTCACCGCTGCACTGGAGGATGTCTTCAAGGTTCTGGATTGGAAAGGGCTAGGCATCAACATCAATGGCGAGTATCACTAACCTTCGGTTTGCCGACGACATAGTTATCATGGCTGAGACCATGGAGGAACTCAGTACAATGCTCGATGACCTCAGCAGAGCCTCCGAAAGAGTGAGTCTTAAAATGAACATGGACAAGACAAAGGTCATGTCAAATACCCATGTGACACCCACTCCCATGAAGATCGGAGACGCTACGCTCGAAGTTGTGGACGAATATGTTTACCTAGGACAAACTGTCCAGCTAGGTAGGTCCAACTTCGAGAAAGAGGTCAATCGTCGATTCCGACTCGGCTGGGCAACGTTCGGGAAGCTACGCAAAAGACGAAAGTCTTTGACCAGTGCGTGTTGCCGGTGATGACCTATGGTACTGAAACGTGGTCGCTCACAGTGGTCCTTATTAGAAGGCTAAAAGTCACCCAAAGGGCAATGGAGAGGGCTATGCTTGGAGTTTCCCTACGTGATCGAATCAGAAATGAAGAGATCCGCAGGAGGACCAAGGTAACCGACATAGCCCGAAGAATTGCCAAACTTACGTGGCAATGGGCAGGGCACATTGCTCGCAGAACGGATGGCCGATGGGGTCGAAAGGTTCTGGAGTGGCGACCACGTACCGGAAGACGTAGCGTTGGAAGGCCTCCCACAAGATGGACCGATGACCTTGTGAAAGCCGCAGGAATCCACTGGATGCGGAAAACACAGAATCGGTCGAAGTGGCGGTGCTTGGGGGAGGCCTATGTCCAGCAGTGGACGTCTTTCGGCTGAAATGATGATGATGATGATTGACTTCCTGATTAAAAAGGCATATTACTCTATTAAAGAATTCCTTGAAGAAAAATAATTATTTAATATTTAAATGTTTGTGATACTTTATAATGTGATATAAATTATAAGAATAGTATGATATAATATCAAATGTATGAATAATGATAATTAATATAATATAATGTAAAATGTATAGATAACTGGAATATTGAGTATGTTTATGTTTTTTTATTAAATTTTTATATCCATTTAATTACAATGCCTTAACAGGCAACTAAGTTCTAAGAACCTACCTATTGTTAACATCTTCAAAATATTGTACACTTAGTTCGCAATAAAGAATTTGAATTTGAATTTGTAAAATTAATGTTAGGTATAGGAAAAGGTGGAAGTAAAAGGGGTTAAATTAATTTTATTTATTTATTTATACAACACATTAAATCTTTCTTTGCAGGTTGCTATAATGCAATAGTTAAGTACAAATAAATAAATACAGTATTTCTATTTTCTTAATGTCCCTCTGGTATCATCGGATTTCCGAATACAAACGAATGCTAATTTCCATGTTCATTAATTATTAGATTTATCGTGTATAATAATTTGAATTCAAAACTAAGTACTTTATTGTTGTTTTGTTTTAGTTTCCATGTGAACTATATAGAGCTGTAAATTGTTTTCCTATCTGTCGAGCGACTTTAGCGGCTTTCCTCCCATTTTTTAGGGTTCCGTAGTAAACAAGGAACCCTTAAAGTTTCGTCATGTCCGTCTGTCTGTCTGTCTGTCCGCGACTTAGAGAGACGCTTAGTACTAGAAAGCTGTAATTTGGCATGGGTATACATATTAATCACGCCGACAAAGTGGTAAAATAAAATCAAAGTGGTAGGTAAAATTTTTGGATTTAGGGATTCGTTTTCGAAATATTAATCTTGCCCCTGCAAGTTTAATGGTTGGTTTTGGGTATGTGAAAAAATTCACGGCTGTAGCATACATAACGAAATTAAAAGGAAAAATGTCACAGCTAAATAGACTTTACAAGTTAACGAGTAATAGTTGACCAACTTACATTTGCGGTTGCAAAAACATGTTCTCCCATACAGAATGTATGGGAGAACATGTTTTTCAACTACAAAGTTAAGTTCTTGGGATAAATTCATCCCAACTACAGAACTCTTCATTGTGCGTGGTCCGACACGCACTTGGCCGGTTTTTTTAAATAAATTACATTAAGTTAGAGTATTAACAACTCTATATACTTCCAAGTCGATTGAGAGCGTCCGGTCTGCACCAAGTGCAAGGGGCAACTGATAGAAATCTGACGACTAACAAAACACGAGGTTTGCCGAGGGACAGTAAGAACATAGTTTATCTGTAAATAATTGAAAATAAGGAAAAGAGAATATCTATTTATATATTTATATCTATTCATATTTTTTTAAGTGTTTGTGTGAGTGTAGGTGTGTGAAGTGCCTGACTTGTTTAAACAAACATACTTCAATATATAATAAATACCCAGCAGGTACAAATCGTGCACTGAGCTGGTCTGAAGCTGAGAAGTCAAACTGCAGTCAAACGACATCTGTCACCTTCATCACTGCCAGTGAACGAATCAGTAAAAACAGCAAGAGGCATTGTGAGAACCAGGTTAGTTAAAATGGCAACCACTGAACCCAATAGGAATGCCATTTTAAAACTGAAAATACCCGCTTTCTCGAAGAAACGCATTTATTTATCTAAGTAATTTGAAAACAAAATCCCGTGAACACGATAACCACATCTGTTTAACGACCGCTTTCTATAGCAGCCAAGCGCTGCAAGCAGAAATAGTCCTTACGGTGTATAGAGATGCGTTTCTTTGATAGTACAGTGGGCTGCATCAATTTAGTACAGCCCACCCACCGCACATTACTGTCGCGGCCTGCAACAGGGGCATCGATGGACGATCGTGAAAATGTGGGCCGAGGCGAAGCCGATACATACGTGAGTCCATCAATGCTTGGTTGCGACAAAGGCTTTGTATAGTACTTTTCTCAAATAATGCGCGGAAATTCAAACTAAGTAAATTAGGTAATAGGCCTGTGTCCACATTTTTATTTTTTAGTCCGTCTTTCAGAAAATAAAAAATATTGAACATGTATTTTTAGGGTTCCGTTAAAAAACGGAACCCTTATAGATTCGTCATGTCTGTCTGTCTGTCTGTCTGTCTGTCTGTCTGTCTGTCTGTCCGTCCGTATGTCACAGCCACTTTTTTCCGAAACTATAAGAGCTATGCTGTTGAAATTTGGTAAGTAGATGTATTCTGTGAACCGCATTAAGATTTTCACACAAAAATAGAAAAAAAACAAATAATTTTGGAGTTCCCCATACTTAGAACTGAAACTCAAATTTTTTTTTTTCATCAATCCCATACGTGTGGAGTATCTATGGATAGGTCTTCAAAAATGATATTGAGGTTTCTAATATCATTTTTTTCTAAACTGAATAGTTTGTGCGAGAGACACTTCCAAAGTGGTAAAATGTGTGTCCCCCCCCTATAACTTCTAAAATAAGAGAATGATAAAACTAAAAAAAATATATAATGTACATTACTATGTAAACTTCCACCGAAAATTGGTTTGAACGAGATCTAGCAAGTAGTTTTTTTTTAATACGTCATAAATCGTAAACTTATCGTTACTTGCTGCTACGGAACCCTTCATGGGCGAGTACGACTCGCACTTGGCAGCTTTTATTTTATTTTTTGACGAAATCAAAAGATTACGGCGATACATTGAGTTAAAATATGGCATGACGTCACGCCGTACTAGATTTTATACGACGTTGTGACGTAGCGAGCCCCCACTCCCCAACTTTAATTGCGTGTTTTCTAAGTTATTTTTGATTAATATGATAAAGCAAAAAAATACGTGTCTAATATTTTTTTATTATCTGAAAGACGGACTAAATAGAATTTTAATATTTTTACCTAGGAAACTACCCTATTATAAATTCCAGAATCAATGACGATAAACGATAATTTTTCACGCGCCACTATGTTCATGTGGTTCTTCTTTACTTTAAACAGCTCTGTTTGCAAGCCTAATCGAAATTAAAATAAAATCTTTGATAAGTTACCTCCTTGATTGCCATTTGTTGAAGTAAAAACTTCATTCCATTTTTAAATAGCACTACAGATATGGGTTTGCTTTCATAGTAATTTATTCGGTCGCTAAACACGACATTACATGGATTTTCATACAAACTTGCCGGTCAGGCGCTCGCAAAATAATGCTCTAATTTCCAAGCACGATTGAGAAAAATAAATTTAATACAGAAAATACCCCCACAACTCCTGTACCGTTGTATATAAACACAATGTTTTTCTTGCCTTTATAATTATTTTTACTCGAATGTTAATAGTTTGATGTACAGAATGCGGAGTTAACGGCAATGTAATGAATCGTTTTATGCCCTTTATAATAATTATTTATCATTCTGGTCTTATAAAGTATTTCACTTCGACTTTTAAAAGACATAAAATATTTTTATTATATTTTAAGGCGGAGGCATTCTTCTAACATAATACAATTTATTTCACAGATAAACATACAAATAACATCGATCCTAATATCCTTAGGCCTGCAACCCGTACTCAGTCGGGTCAGGGTCAACGTCCTCGCGCTGTCATGCGAAGCATCCTGCGTGCGTATGTTGGCGGCGTCGATAAGCGCACCGCTTGATGTCGATGAACTAACGCACGCGTTTACACCGGTTTGCGAAGCGTGAGTATTTACATATACATAACATCACGCTAGTATTCCCCGACAGGTTAGATAGAGGTGTCTATGGTACACCCATATTTCGCCAGTTATATTTAAGTCCCATATCATAGAGTGCGAACCTATAGATGTATGAGGAACAGGGTGTAAAGTTCACTCCTCAAAAGGGAGGGTCCTCCGACCAGACGGGTGTTGTGTCTAGTGCGCAACTGCCCGACGATCGATGTCGGGTCGTTATAAACTCTGCATGCGCGATGCAGGATTTGCGTGACGTCAGTAAGAATAAGAATAATTTTTATTAGTCCATTGTTACAAAATAAATTGCAGAAAATAATGATATTGTATGCTTACTGTAACTAAAATATTTACCATAGTATTAAAACAGTGGTCCCCAAACTCGGCAGCGCCTGTATCTTGGGGGCCTGAGTTGCGCATCTTAAATTTTAATTTGAAACATGTTTGCGTTAGCTTAAATTTAATTTCAGGATGTTTGAAAATGGACAGAATAGTTAATTAAATAAGGGTACCGAACTATCAATATAAAAACAAATTGAACAAAAAAAAAAGTGTGTGTGTGAGTGAGTGTGGGTGTGTGTGTGTACTTCCAAGTCGATTGAGAGCATCTGGTCTGCACCAAGTGCAAAGGGCAACTGATAGAAATCCGACAACTGACGAAACACGAAGTTTGCCGAGGGACATTAAGAAAATAGAAATACAGTACCATGTTTGACGAAAACACGATTCCATAAAAATTTCTCGATATAAACGAAAATAAACCACTGGTAAAAAAAAATACTTCAAATTAGACGATGAAACTTTGCATAATATAATAACTGAACTAACTATACAGCAGAATCGTTTTTTTTTTTAACTACCTATATTTTCGCCATTAAAATAAATTACTTAAACTTTTGGCGTCTTAGAGCCGCGAGCGAGATAAAAGTGAATTTGAGCTGAGGTACTATGGGCTCTTAATGATAAAAAAAAATCGTTCAATGTATTGTGTTCAGTGTCATTTGAAAGTGGAAAATCCCATTTCATTATAAGCTGTTATCTTTACTGCCCTTTATAAATACATTTGTTAATTATACAAAAGTACATAATGTACCTACTTAGAGACAGAGTTCAAGGAACATGAGGATAAGATAACCAAGTATAAATAAATATGAATGCATAAAGTGTTTGCAAAGTTGCAGGGTTTAAGTTCAACGAATGCATTGATAACGACGCGTGTTTACATATACTTCTTCATGCTATCACTTGTACGGAGTTGTTGTGTGTAAAGAAGCTTTTTGACCGAACAATTGTAAATACGATCTACGTATGCTTTGTTTACACAACACCCGTGCAAGTGTTGGCGTGAAGAAGCATTTGTGAAGACGTCTAAGTACAAACAGATCTCATTTCCTTCTTCGCTTCAACACAGATTATGCGTTATGTTATAGTTTGACCAATACCGCTGTACCGTGCCTTAAGAATACGCGGCGAGACGGGGGGTAGTGTTGACCAATGAGCGGCGGGCGGGACGCCGTGCGCCGAGAGCTTTGACGAATTAGCGGCCTGCACTGCTCCCCCGTCTCGCCGCGCGCCTTCCTAAGGCGCGGTACAGCGGTATTGGTCAAACTATAACTGTACGTTTGCACTGGGGAAACATCACAACAAAACATGTTGAAATCTCTAAGTTCCTTTAAAAAAATGTATGGAAAATTGGCAGACAATAGAGATTCCAACATGTTTTTGTTGTAAATGTTTCGCCAGTGCAAACGCACAGTTTGATAAAAACGTAGCTAGTACAATTTGACTGCTCAAAAGCTTCTTTGGCACAACCCCATACAAGTTTTGGTATGAAAAATAATTTGTAAACACGCGTTATGGACTAAGATTCTATATAAATACTTGAATAGTAAATAATGAAGTAACAAATATCTTACTGCATAATGTAAGAAAGACAAAGAAAGGGTGATCGTAAAAAAAAACTATCAATAAAAAATAATGCCTCATTATTTTTGCAGTCGCAAGCGGTAGCGGTAGCCACATTTCTTATTTCCATACAGTAATATTGCCTAATTAATCAAAACAGCGAAATATTTGACGTCTATTTGCGACGTTGCCCACTTTCAGAATAAATGCACATTTCTCCGCTCCGCTGCCTCGTTCTGCTCCAATGGACAGGCAGCCTTAGGCTGTGCGTTGTCTGTCAATGAATTAATTAACAAATTAACGATTTTATATTATTTTATTTCCAGATACCCAAAACGTCGCAGCATACTCGAGGATGTTCTCCAAGAGCTTACAATTTTAGCTAAACAGAACCACCAATGTAGGGCGGCAGAGGAAACTCAACTCTATGCTCTTTACTCCATACCTGACTCCTTATGTCGGTTGATTACGTGACCAACGGTACTCAGGTTACTATACCTATTGTTCAGGAAAGGATGGGATGAATGCCAAATGTTTTATTTTTAATGGTTTTATCGTAACATGAGAATATAATATAGCTTGTCCAGTCTAAAATTAGGTTTTTTTTTATGAAGTGAAAATTTCTTTAGGCGCGTTGGGCATTTTTGAAATGGGAAAAAGGAATTGAACTCTCGACACCATTACCGACCTCATTTTTGTAAACGCGATTGTGCTCTTTATTTATATTACGTTGCGGATCAATGTTCTATGCAAGTATTTTTACTTTAAAGGTTTTGGAAGTTTTTTTTTTTGTAAACGTTATTGTGCTCTTTATTTAGATAAGGTTACGGACCAATGTTCTATACAAGTATTTTTCTTCCACCAAGGCGATCTTGTTCAAGTTTTCACTTCCATCGCCACTACCGGAGAGCTAGTTTTTTTTTTTTTTAAATGGCCTCTTGCAAGTCATCCTAGGAGGTTGTCGGCTGCTTAACCGGACTTTCGTGTGGCTGCCTCAATAAATTAAGGCCTCCAGCCAGGGCATAAAACTTAGAAACTAAGCGACTACACGCTAAGGGCACCCCCTTTGGGAACGAACCTTGGATTAGGGCGTTGCTGGGGGAGGACAGCAATGGACAGGCTGGATCGGATTAATTCTGAAATGACGCGCCCCACTGCCGCAATTTACATACACGGCGCTGCAGCTTGTATGTAAAATGCGATAGTGGGGCGCATCATTTTAGACTGGACAAGCTATATCAGCCTAATATTGTCGCACTGCAAGGCAAAAGCCTTTCCTCATTCAGAGCATTTATCATTGATCACCACACTTGCTCATGTCGGATTGACAATTTCAAATGTTTATTATAAGTCAAATGATGGTCATTCGGTGATCGAATGTTTACCACCGATATATTTGTAAACTTATTTTAAAAAAAGTGTAATGTAAGCTTTTAATATATTTTAATTTAAATAATTTTGTATACGTATTTTATTGTGTATGTGTTGAAATTTAATTTATTTTTACTAAAATATTGCAAGTTCTGTTTTCTTACACCAATTAGGAAAAATGTAAAGCTCCATGTACACGGTGCAAGTTTCTGAAACGTTCAAAAGCAATAATCGCATGCCATAAAGCACGTTCAATAATTGCCATTCAAGAATTGCATGCAAGTGCTTACACGCGTGCGATTTCCTTAAAATGGCATACAATAATTGAATGCAAGTGTTGCCGTTCAATAAAATTGCATGCGACTTACACCAAGGCAATTTTATAGCAAAGCGATTGTTGCATGCAAGTTTTACCTCGTCTTAACACAGAATTGCACGTCCTTGTACAATTGATTCAAGAATTGCCCGTATTTGCGCTGCCAAATATTTTATTAAAATTTTATTGAACGTCTTCTCAAGATTTTTATTACTTGTTTCATTCGTTCGTACTTGTAGAGTTAAATGCGATTTTATTGTACGTGCTGTAAATTGTACGTGGTGTTGAGATGGTGCCAGTCAATTGATGCTTCAATTGTATGGTATGCCACAGGCAATAAACCTGCACCGTGTAAATGGAGCTTAAGTTATAAAAAATTGCTTATCGTCACTGTTCTAATACCGCGTGAATATTATTCAATGCACATTTAAGCGTGTGGGGTAATCGCTGAAATCCATAATTAAAAACACGATTTTGTTTCTAAGTGACTTTTTGGAACGAAGTTCTTTAACGCGACTTGTAAACTTTCAGAAATCGTCACGCTAAAAATTGTTAATACTTGTGACTGTCTTCGTCTAATTCAAAGAGAAAGAAAGAGAGAGAGAACGCCGTCAGAAAAAAACAAAAAAGTAAAGTGATTACAGTGTCGTGGGATAAAATCGTACATATCGGCCCAAGTACACTGCATGCCGGAGGAAGAGAGAGAAAGTTTGAATTTGGTCAAAATGAAAATCCAAGAAGCCGGCTGCGAAAATTTTCAAATTTTTCGTCATTGATATCGTTTTCATAGTTTTCGAGGATGCTAAAGTTGATAGTAAGGTCAAAATGAAAATCCAAAATGGTGGACACGAAAATTTTCAAATTTTTCGTCATGAGTGTCGTTTTCATAGTTTTCGAGGGTGCTAAAACCGATAGTGAGGTCAAAATGTAAATCCAAGATGGCGGCTACGAAAATTTTCTAAATTTTCGTCATGCGTGTCGTTTTCATAGTTTTTGAGGGTGCTAAAGCCGATAGTGGGGTCAAAATGTAAATCCAAGATGGCAGCGTGAGAAAGAACTGCGTTCCTGACGGGGGTCCCCCGACTGCACACGTTTTTTTTTATTAAATCGTTAGTTTGTGAGATATGAGATGTTTTCGGTTACAACCGCAGAAATAACTTTATTTTTCAGTTTCTTTGAGAATTACCATGAAATACAAACTTGTTTTTGCTGTCGATAACATCAAAGTTGTGCATGCGTAAATATTCATCCTTACTACGAAACTCTTCTTTTTTGAGTTAGGCGGTGTTAGAACTTAAGCGACGTGGCAGCTTTTGAGTAGGTACTTACTTATATTTCTTCGAACATACTTCTAATCTCATCCAGTATTACACCAAAAGAGATCTTAATAAATTAATTAAATAAGCAACTATTTTTTTAAGCAAATAATGTGTCAACACTTTGTTCGTTTTGTAACTTTTTATTTCTGTGTCGATGGCAATCGACACAGAAATGTGACCTTTTGACGCGGTCGGGCGAATCTAATGATTTAAATCTTGATGCATATAAAGCTGAGGGCATTATTTAAGTATAGGTATACTTAAGTATATTGTTACAGTGAATGTCCGATATTAGAGTCCGGCCGTATTCTTGAGTTTGATACTAAGGAATATGTGTTTTGCAAATTTCGTCCTTATTCCAACTAGAAATTGTCCAATCGACAGGTGTCAGGAACGTATTATCTCGACGGTCGGACTGTAGTGAATGTTAAGATGCACCAGTGTATGTCGACAAACACAAACGATGGTGTAAGTTAGAAATTGTTTTATTAATTTACTTGAATCCGACATACACCAGTGAATGTTAACATACACCAAGGCAATGTGGTAGACGCCTAGGTAAAAAAAGAAAATATTTAGTCCGTCTTTCAGATAATAAAAAAACATTAGACACGTATTTTTTGCTTTATCATATTAATAAAAAATAACTTAGAAAACACGCATTAAAGTTGGGGAGTGGGGGCTCGCTACGTCACAACCTCGTATTAAATCTAGCAAGACGTGACGTCATGCCACATTTTAACTCAATGTATAGCCGTAATCTTTAGAAAAGAAAAAAATACGTGTTCAATATTTTTTAATAATCTGCAAGACGGACGAAAAAAAATTTGGACAATTTTTTTTTCTGTGAATCTTAGATTTATAAATTAAGTGAATATTTTTCGCGTAAATTGCTGAAACAAACGCCAGACTTTGTTCGAAAACCGAAAAAGTCAAGTAAAATATTAGTAAAAATCACCTTGATCCCCCGATATTTTTTATGTGTAATCAACAATAGTACTAGATTTCCGATGAGCACATCAAAAACGGCCCGAAAAATAAGACCACAAATAATGTTGTGGTCATAGTTTTTTCAACCTTATTGCTTAGAAGTTATGTTTTATTTTTCCATAAATATTATTGTTCTTATTTTAAAAATATGTTTACTTTTCAATCGAAGTACAAATATATTGCAAAAGTTAATAAACTTTGAGTGTTAAGGTTTATAATCAAGTTACAAGCAATTGCGGCCACGAGCGATGTGTTTTTGTTCCTAATCCTGAAATCTAGTACTATTGTTATTTTTTTAGCAAATTCATTACCAACTTAAATGATCGTTTAGGTGTCCAATTGTTTTATAATAAATTTCCCTGACTGTACATTCATATTAAAGCGGGTGGGAAGCTAGTAGTTTATAAAAATACTTGTGTAAGGTAGGAGTGGTAGGACATTCACGATTAAATTTGAATGACGTAAAACCATTAGCAAGTCATTGCAATGTAACTCTTATTAAATTGTAATAAAGTATAAATTAGAATGATGGCCGTGAGTTTAATAAAACCCTCGGCAATCATTCTAATTTATATCTTATTTTACAAAGATAAAAATTACATTTCAGTGACTTAATAATGGTTTTACGCCGGTCGTGAATGTGCGCCACTTAAGTAGTCGGCGGCAGACACAGTTTCAAATGTGTATAATTTTGCAGTCTTCAAACATGAGTTCTTCGAAAGTATTTGAAGATATGTCTGACGTCGGCTAAAACGGAAAGTTACTTGTAAATGGCCAATACTTTTATACAAACATAGTTTGTAATAATGAAAATAAACGAAATTGTACGTTAATCGTTTTTAATTTTATTCACTTAAATGTTCAGTCTTATACAATTTTAACTACATACATAAACAGTACAAATCATAAAATAATAACAGTTTAAAACTATACAAATACACTAAAAACAGCAGTCCCTTTGATAATCGTAAAATAAGAAAATTTTAATTGGTCGACAACAATATGATTTTGGCGGATTTACGCATGTGATGGCTTAACCTATTAATAAATAGACACGTTTTTAGTGAAGATTTTTTGAAAAATGTGACCTATGTTAAAAAGTGGTTCGATTGATTCTGCTCGTTATTCTGATCAAACTATTTTCAGGTTTTGCGCATTTAACGTTACACGTTTGTATACGCCCAAGTCTATTTATGAAATTGTACGCGCTCGTTTTCGTTATAAATCATCGTCTATTTCACTAAATAAATAAAAACTGTAAAAATAAATACAAAATAAATAAAACTAAAAATATAAATAACTTTACTAAATAGCATCCATATTAGCTACGCCACCAACGAGTTCGAGCCGTCGACTAGTGGAACCTTAAGATTAATGTACAAACTGACTCTGACCGCAGCGACCTTTGGTATCGCTGCAGTCAGCCTGGCCATAAGGCGGCCCAGTGCTCTGTAGAACCAAACTGCAGTCTTTGTGCAGCTGCAAGGAAGTCTGCAGGGCACAGAATGGGCGGGAAACCCTGTGGCGCGCCCAAAAAACGCAGCAAATGGTGGACTAAGGCAGGCGAGGCGCATCACGAGCACGCATGTGTAAATGCGATAAATTTGAATTCCGCAGTTTACCTTAGTGCATCCCCCTTAACATTCTGATACGTCATTCATATATATTATAATTAATACATTTTATTAAAATTATTCGACACAGTATCGTAATAAACACTTTATTTTTTAAATGACCTTCATTCTAATGATTGATAGAGGTACTAATAAAAGATTAGGTATAGGAATCCAATGCACGTCAATGTGTAATGATAATGTGTGAGATCTTGACGTGATTATGATTTAATTGATTGAAAATGTTTGAAATATTACGTCATTGAAATACGATTCTAGCCTACTAAATTTATCTCTTCCGCATTACAGTATAAATTTCGATACAAGTTTCGCAACTTGAATTGAGCAACATTTTTGTTGCATTTTTGATACTCACACCTCAATGTCAGTTATTTAAAGTGCGCGTAAAACAAGACTGCGCGCTACTGGTGGCACTGGCGTGCTTAATTCTATAGAATTAATATATTCAAAAAATATTAAATGTATATTAATATTTATTAATCTTAATTAATTAAATAATTCTATACTTAATTGAGACGATAGCATACTTATTAGTTGCGATTTCAGGCGCGCGCAGAGTTATCTTGCGAGCACTCAGTCAGCCTCAACAAGATGAACCTATACATCGCATCGACAAGAATTCATTTAACTGTCTACAATCTTTATTTCATATTATTTTAGACTTATCAATTTGTAGAGCTTGTGGCTCTTGGCATGGGCGTACCCAGCATTTTTTATGGGTGGGGCAGAAGTAAATAAACTCGATAAGTAGTAGAAAATTCTCTCGACAAAACTCTATAACTACGCATGCGCGCTCGATTCACCGGGGTGCATTGTTTCGCGCGGTAATTTTCCATTTTACCAAATAAATTATTAACAAATTACAAATTTTTTTGCTTCGAGTCAGAGACTAGGGTGGGGCAGATCACCTTGCCCCACCGTGGGTACGCCCATGGGTCTTGGCAACATTTTACACATTCTTAATTCTATCTGCTCATTGAAACTGCAATAATTATAGAACACAAATTGTAAGCAATGAAATTAATATTATTGTTATGTATACATATTTTTGAGGCTGACTGTAACTATTTACTTTATTAAAAAAAATAAGGGTAGTAATTTTTTTCATCTCAGATTTTGATGCCACCGTTCACGAGAGCTAGTCTTTTACAAACTATACGATCGATCCTCATTCATCTTAAAAACCAAGGGCGCAAAGGTCATATGCACTGGCGGGACACTTGGCACATTCACTCCAGTATCATACGTGTTACATCGAGGAGCCGTGACCAGGATACAGGTGATGATGGAGAGGAACATCGCTATTAATGCCCAGAACATGAGGACTAAGAAGAAACGGGTCCGGCGCCATGTTATTTCTTGACGGGCGGTCTGAACTTCTTCTGTGGTTAGTGGTCTGAAACAAGGAAGTACGTGGATTACGTGAGTTAATACAAACCAAAAAGTTATGCGCTTCGGTCAACTTCGTGTTTCCGAATCAGCACGAACGTCGCGCCACAGATTAGGTAACCCCCAAAATTTTATTTAGCCTATCAGACAGATAATAAAAAAATATTAGACACGTATTTTTTGCTTTATCATATTAATAAAAAATGACTTGGATAAAACGCATTAAAGTTGGGGAGTGGGAGTTGCTACGTCACAAGTATGTATAAAATCTACATACAAGTGACGTCACGGCACATTTTAACTCAATGTATCGCCGTAATCTTTTGACAACGTAAAAAACAAAAAAATATGTGTCCAATATTTTTAAATAATCTACAAGAAGGACAAAAAATATTTTTTTAGTCATCATCCCTATTCTTCTAAGTTTTGTAATGCCGCACTTATCATTGCGCTGATGTACGAAGCTTTCTCTGCCGAGTTACCTAATCCGGTCGCAGATTGTCATCTGAAGAAGTTTTGAAAAGTTTTGTGGACAGACAGGCCTCTACAACACTCAGGAATCGAAAAAAAATTGTCTCATACAAGTTTAAATGTTCTAAATTATCTGTGGACATTTTTCTCGGAATGTCAGAAATCATAGGCAACAAACTATAATTGGAAATCTGTTCTCAAAATATATAAAATTATAACGCGGGTTCGTTCGAAATTCGAAGTTTACATTTTCTTGTTCTTTTTCAGCCAGTCTTCATTATGGCGACCAGTATCCATCATAAAAAAGTATGGAGTCTCATTTTCTACGAAATGTATGGGAAAAGTGTTTTTGCGATTTCTGACTTTTCTAGTACTCAAACCTCAGTGTTGGTCCTATGGAGATTTTTAATCCTAATAAGAAACAGTATCGACTGGCATCAAAAAAAGATTTTTTTATATTGCCAATTTTCCTGCTGACTACAGTTTTTTTCTGTGAATGGGGATCAAAATTCCTTAAAAAAATAAGGACTGTCTCCTAAAACCCTTTTGCTGTAACTACAACAGCAACAGCTGGGTAAAACCCATCATTGCTGCCCCGTTTCGAAAATCCATCCTGTATACGATTATGATTTAGGTATGTAAAAACATATTGAAGTATTTATCTACAACATGTAAAAAAAAACTTGTCCGATTCGAGAGGGTGTTGCTAGGTATGCACTGAGAGTCTATTTATGTGATAATTATCAGGAAATAAGGAAAAAATATTCACCATTTTTTTTTCAATGGCCCATTTTAGCGGGTTATTACAAGGGGCGCAACAAGTCATAATTATGACCCCTGTTGAAAATTTTCTCATTTTTTACAGATTTGGGGTAATTTTGCTACAAAAAAAATGAGAATTTTAAATACTAGTAACTTTTTTGTTTTTAATAATAATTATTTAAAAAAATACATTTTGGTAATGTTATTGCAGTATCTATGTGCCTCTTTCAGATCGGACAGGGTTTTTTTACAGATTGTATAATATCCTTTATTTCATTAAAATATTTATAAATTACATTTTTAAATATTAGAATATAAAAAATAGTAGCCCACCGGTATCGGGAACAGGGTCCAAGTTACCGGCGGTCAGGGCTGGAGAGAGGAACCTCCTGACAATGCGAGCCGTGTCCAGGAGTACCGCTTTCTGAATCAAGCCCTAGATCCAGCTGCCCAACGAGAGCCTCTTTAGGTGTTGGTCGAGGCTCTTGGCGATTAAGCCATTGGCTGTCACGATTATCCGAACAATGATCGCTGAGTCCACATCCCACATGTCGACAACCTCGCGAGCCAAGTCAAGATACTTGATTTGTTTATCTTTCTCGGCTTTCACAAGCTTCCCGTCATGCGGACCGTTATGTCAATAATCATGGCGCGCCGCTCTCCTTGATCCACCACCACTATATCAGGCTTATTGGCAACAATATAAACATTTAGTGTTACCTACAATATTAATTATTGCAATTCACAAATCAATAGTTGCCAACCAAACATAATGCTGATCTTTGAACCCAGAACTCAGAAGTCATATTAAAACTGATTAAAATACAATTAGTAACAAGAGTCTTCTAAACTATATCCATTTCAAATTATCGTATTTTTATCTCCAATTATAACGCCAGGTTATTCTGGGTCAAATATAATTAGGTGTCACAAGACTCGAGTGGTAGGCCTAAATTAGTTTATAAATTATTAGAATACCTATTTATGAGACTGATAATAATTATACAAATAGAAGGATACCGTATTAGTACTGTTAATTTTGACCTATTCATATTTTATTTAGGTCACTAATTAGCGATATTTCATTTTTCCATACAGTATATTGCCAAATTAATCAAAAAAGGTACCTAAATATTTAATAGCTATTTGCGACGTTGCCAACTTTTTTAATGAACGCTCTTAAGTCCGCCTTTGTACATTTCTGTGCTTGACGTGTTAAATAAATAAATATATACTTTTGCAAAATTTACATCATGACATCCACATTAATTCATCCTGAGGCCTGGAAACAAGCCCATGTCATCGTCTTGCCCAAAATTCCTAACCCGGTCTCTCGAACCGATTTCCGATCCATTTCTATCCTCCCTTATCTCTCCAAAGTTCTTGAGCACATTGTTCATCAGCAACTTTCTGCCTTTATATCTTCGAATGACCTTCTCAGTCCTTTTTAATCTGGTTTTCGACCTGGTCATAGCACAGTAACAGCTCTTTTGTAGGTTACTGATGAAATCCGCTGGGTGATGGACCACAAATCTCTCACCTTGCTTCTACTGCTGGACTTTAGCAGTGCCTTTAACTCTGTCGATTTCAATATCTTTCTAGGAATAATTAAATCTTTAAATATTTCATCTTCTCCTGTTGGTTGGTTCGACTCCTATCTTAAAGGCCGCTTGCAGCAAGTTCGTCTTGAAGAGTCTTCTTCTGACTGGTGTTCTCTTACCGCGGGTGTGCCTCAGGGTGCCGTTCTCTTTCCCCCTCTCTGTTTTCATAAACTCTGTCACCAGAGCCATCTCTTCCCACTTCTATCTCTATGACGACGATCTGCAGTTTTACACTCACTTTTTAATTAAGGCAAAATACGGAAGCAGCGGTGTCTGCCATGAACAGTGACCTGGATTTGATTAGCGAGTGGTCGCGGTCCTTTGGACTACAAATGAACCCTAAGAAATCCCAGGCCAATACTATCGTTACTGTCTCCACACTGTCTGAATGGAGTTCAGATTGCATATGCAAATACTGTATAGACCTGGGGTGACCGTGGATTCTTACCTATCGCGGACTCCCCATGTTGGTCAAATCAGTCATAATGTCCTCTACACGTTCCATTCGTTGAAATGCCTCCAGAGCTTTTTGCCCTTCATAATCAAAATCTCCTGGCTCAAATCCCCATACAGCCCAGGATAGACTACGCTGATGCCTGTTATTTGGATGCCACCAAGGAACTTTTAAATAAACTTGAACGTTCGCAAAACATCTGTATTCGTATTGTTTTTAACCTTAAAAAGTATGATCACGTTTCTAACTTCCGCAAGATACTGAAGTGGCTTCCTATTCGACTTTGCAGGAACTCTCGGATATTATGTCTGCTATTTAACATCCTTCACAACCCTAAAATGATATCCTATCTGCGGGAACGCTTTTAGAAATCTCCTTAAATCCCTTCCCCACTCAACCGACTTCTACTCCTACTCCTTCAGTGTGCACGCGGTTCGGTTGTGAAATTCACTTCTGCCTGACATTAGGGACTGTCAAACTATAGCAGTTTTTAAAAGAAGATTGAAAGAACACCATCTGTCCACTTTGTCGTAGTTGAATTTTATGTATTTATTATTTTATACTACATTATAATTAAGTTTTGATACATATATTTTAGTGATATTTATTTCAGAAGTATTTAAATATATTCTCATAGTGTATGTTTATATTTAAATTAGTGAAGAGTATTTTCATATTATTAATTTTGTTTTCTCTTCTACTCTTACACACGTTGTCTACATCTCTCTAGCTACTTTCCTAACGTATGTATGCTGGAAGAGATTTCTTTAGAAATCACCATTGTACGTATTTTTCTGTTCCTTACTTTTTGTCTGTTTATGTGTGTACATAAACTGTTAAATTAATAAATTAATTTGCCAGTTATTTTAAGGTATGTCACATTTAATAGGGGGCTAACCTATGGCCCTAAACCGGGCTACAGACTAAAACTGTGAATCAGAGTCCGAAACTAGCAATAGCCTATAATTTTCCCACTTCTGGGACACAGGCCTTCTCTCTGAGACAGAGAGTGGGCCTGAATCCACCACGCGGACACAGGGTTGGCGGATGTCACATGCCTTCAATTTTTTTGGTTCTAGGACATGCTGGTTTCCTCACTATGTTTTCCTTCAACGTTGAGAGCAGTGGTGATGAAATAATTTACACAAAGTGTCTGCCTGGGTTCGAACCTTCGATATTGTACACAACTCGGTAAACTCATTTCACTGGTCAAACTCAAAGTCAAATCATTTATTTCAAATAAGCCACTGGCACTTTTGAATGTCAAAATTTACAAAATAATAGAACTGATTCTAGTCGCCCCTTCCAAAAGGTAGTTTTCGTATGGAGAATAATGGGTAAGAAACTCCACCGTTACTCTTTTAAAATGTTTTACAATATTTTGAATAGGTACACCTAGAATAAAATTACTATACCACAATAGGTAAAAAGAATTAAAAATGAAGTAACGAACTATAAATAAATTAATTATTTGAAAGACACATGGTACTCACTAGGTCTGCTCTCTGAAACTAGCAATAATAAAGTAAAAATGCAGAAGTACCTACCCAAATCGTCTACATCTTGCAGCTGAACCATGTCCTAGTAAAGGTTGTCTTTCAGGATCCATTTCTTTTAGTTTTTTCTTAGAGGAGTTTTTCACCGAAAAGGTCGTATTCTCTGCTCTTGTCTTCAATCTTCCCTTTTTAAATTACCAGCCAGTATTCTTTTTCTGTCAAAATTCTTCGTGAAATCGAATCTCTTTAGTCACAACACTAAAGACTCAGAAGGTCTTTCCAAATTAAAAAAAGAACTATTTTATTTTCTCTCAATCACGTGTAGTCTTGAAATATGTTCACTTAACCTCTTACAGGCTCAAACGAAATAACACTGATTGAGTTGAGTTAATTAGTAATAGTGTTAATTATAAGTTTGTTATTGAGTTAATTACGTGACTGCTTATCTTCTCGTCTCGTACGGGGGTATATTTGCGATCATTAGGCCGTATTCGCGGCGGTAGCGGACAGCGGGGTGGCCGCGACAGCGGCGCGATCAACTGCATAGTTTTATATGGAACTGTTCTCGATGGCAGCGGCGGGCGCTGGGAGCGAGGACAGTTCCATACAACATGTAAAAAAACCCTGTACGATCTGTGAGGATTTTTTTAGATAGCATACTGAGAGTCTATTTATGTGGTTATCTTTAAGAAAATCGAAAAAAAAGTCGTCTCATTTTTTTCATTGGGGATTTTTACCGGGTTTATCACAAGAGGCGCGAGCGGCCGTCCTTTAGCGGGTGTCTACAAGTCATAACTTATGACCCCTGTTGAAAATTTGCTAATTTTTAATGAATTTGGGGTAATTTTGGCACTAAAAATATGATTTTTAAATAACAATAACTTTTAATTTTCAATAATAATTCGACTTTTTATTATTTTTTGATAATGTTATTTCAGAACCTATGAGCCCCTTTCGGATCGGACAGGGTTTTTTTTAGATATTGTATAAAACTATGCATTTGAATGCGCCGCCCCGCTGCCCGCTGCCGCTGAGAATACGGTCTCAACGTTGTTTGTAAAGCTACGCTTGCATTATAGCGGGGCGATAAGCGGAGCGGAGTGACGCAAAAGTGACTGTTCGCACTTCGCTTACAGACGCTTCACTCGAGTGAATATGTTCGTTTTTATGGTTCCGTAGTAAACAAGGAACCATTATAATTTCGTCATGTCTGTCTGTCTGTTTGTCTGTCTGTCTGTTGTTCGCGGTCTGACTCTGAGACTCTTAGTACTAGAAAGCTGTAATTTGGCAAGGATACACATATTAATTACGCCGACAAAGTGGTAAAATAAAATTATTTTTAGGGTATCTCCCCTACACGTACAGCGGTGATGTTGTTTTTTTTCTATCCCATGGTGTGGGGTATCATTGGAAAGGTCCTTCAAAAATATTATAAGTATGTGAAAACCATTTTTGGATTCAGGGATCCGTTTGCGAAATACTAAGCTTTAAAGTGCTAATTTTTGTTAGAGTCAAGTATCCCCCTGCCAGCTAAATGGTTGGTTTTAGATGTGTGAAAAAAATCACAGCAGTAGTTAATATAACGAAATTAAAAGGAAAACTATCACAGCTAAGTAGGTTCTACAAGTTAACGAGTAATAATCGACCAACTTATATTTGCAGTTGCAAAAACATGTTTTCCCATACATTCTATATGGGAGAACATGTTTTCCAACTACAAAGTTAAGTTTATTTTTGGGATAAATTCATCCCAACTACGGAACCCTTCATTGTGCGTGGTCCGACACGCACTTGGCCGGTTTTTTTGTTATTTCATTCCACGTTCAACGTTTGAATCTTGGGAATGAACGTTCATCTACTCCTTTTATGAAATTTTTCGATCAGTTTTTATTATTTATTTATATTAAGAATTATTTATTTTTATTACCCTGGCGCTTTCACCTTTTAATAATTCCTTTTTTGTTAAAATACTCATACTCACAGTTATCTCCCAATTCTAAGCTAACAGCACAATAAGATTTTTCCTCAATAAACTTTTACACTCCCTTTTGTTGATAAAGATATGATTCCGAACAACGCCGCAGGCGGCATGGCGGCAGTGCTGCGCTTCAGTGCTGCCTGCCGCGTGATTTCGAGCACTGCGGCGCGGCACTGCTGTTCGTGGTTTACTTCTCAACAGTTGTCAACTATCACGTGTTATCACTGTGATGAACGCCCGCACTACTGGTCTGCCGCGGCGGCAGGGCGACACTACCGCGCAGCAGTGCCGTCACAACAATGACACACAGCATTGCTACCGTGCTCAGAATGCAATCTCATATAGGTGACGTGCTTAGTGGCTGTGTCGGTAAAAAGATAGATTAGCATAGTATTGGTTGGTCATCTACTGTAAATTAAGGTAACTTATTAGTTTTATGGTAAATAATTAGAATACTGATTAAATAGTGATATTATGTGGGGAATTGGAGATGTGATGGTATGGTGTAGAATATTGAATTTGATATTGGCAAAGAAATATAAATGACTGACAAAATATTTTGGTGTTTCATATTATTTTCCTTATCCCTGAAATATTGTAAATATCTAGTTTTATTAAATAGTATGAATAGATTACGATATTGGGGATTTGTATCTATTTTGAGGTTAAATAATTATATTCGGAATTAAATTAGTGATTTTAGAGCAAGGACGATTCTTATTACCAGTGCAGGTTACCAGTAGTAATGCGGCAGCGTTGCCGCGTGCGGTCGGCCTTGTTCGGAATCATACCTTTACTCAAAAATGCATGTAATGTGGTCATTATTTTGACAACCTTGTTTGAGCAAAGTCGACCTTGCCGTTCTGTTTCAAGGAGCGGCCGGCAAAGTTTTGCTGGTCGCTCTAACAGGCCGGCAAAACATTGCGGGCCGCTATTTTGACGTTTCAACGTTTTAAAAAATCAAATGCAAAAAGATTTTATTTAAAACACAGCTGTTTGTATTTATAGAGATAGGTACAAAAAGATTTTATTCCATATTTGGCTGTATAGTTCCAACTACCATTGTTAAAAAAAAAGAAGTAACAAAAGCACCGTTCAGCGAAAATTTTATTTTTATTTAGTGACTTTTTTGCTAAAAATGAGCTCTCAAAACAAAAATTATTCCGATTCAATGTGTTTAACACCGCCAGACATTAAAGATGAAGCTAAATTAGTGGTTGAAAATTGAATACCGCGAAACTCAAAGGAAAAATATAAGCTTGCATATGAAAAATTTGTGCCGAGGAAAATCAGTAGGAAATCTAAATCTTTACTTGCTGGTTTTATTTAGATTAGGTACTTGCATTTTTGAGTAAAGCACTATACAAGCCTTGGCCCATTATGACTGCTTCGCTGGTCACGTTATGATTGCCTCGAGCTAGCCTAGCTACGCTCTAGGCCTTCCAGCTTGGCCATCATTGCAGCCCTTGCTGTCCTCGCTGTAAAGGCCTCGACCTACGGCCTCGGCCTTTATCTCAGCTCGTCCATCAAGTGCTGCACGCTGACCGCGCTGTGTCGGCCTGGAGCTGCGCTACGCTGCGCTGTCGGCCATCATCAGTGCGACCAGCAAAGTAGTCATTATAGACCGCGGCAGTAATGTACTATTATTTTGAAAAAAATTAAAACTCAAACTCATTGAGGACTACCGTAGAAGATAATGAGGTTCTTCAGTTTCACGCCAATATATCTAATCGCGGGCACTTAGATAGTTTTCAATATCAGTAGTTTGATACTTGAGAAAACCCACTTGAAGTAGCGAGGAAGCGTGTAACCGTGCAGTGGGTAACCTCGTACCGTTTCAAGTGGGTTTCGGCATCAAAACAATTTATTATTTAGTTACTTATTTTCGGGGAAATCCGTTCTGACTAGTTCTTGTGAAAATGTCCCAATCTGTGTGGTTTCTGGTGTTATCGATGTCGATATGTTGTTCCTGCTATGTTCGTACTCTTTTAGACACTTCTGCAACTCCACCGGCTGGTATCGTCCTAGGATCTTCGACTGAGACAGGGTATACCAAATACTTGGGAGTGCCTTATGGATTGATAAATAGTAGCAATCCCTTTGGGGTAAGCATTTTGTAATTATTACATGCCCACATGACACGAATATTCCCGATCAGTAACACCTTGTCAACACTGTTGACGATCGGGAAAAAAAGTGTTGACGAACGGGACTTTTTTCGATTACTACCGACTAGTACCGAAAAAAAAATATCCGTTCGTTCACTGAGTTTTGATGAACGGAACTTTTTTTCCCCATCGTAGTAGAAAAGTGGAGTTCAATTATTAAAGACAACACGATTTTTTTATTTTTTATTACTGATTTTGAAGCAATAAAATTAAAACAAATGAAAAAATACTTCTTTTTTACTTTACAATCAGCGTATCAGGAATTTGGCAACACAGAAATTCAAATACCTGTGTATACAGGGTGGCAGGGACATCGACGCGAAAACTGTTACCATGGATTCAGTACATGATTTTGAATCCCTGTACTGAAATGTTCCGTCTGTTATTAAAAAAAAAATCTGCTTTTCCATACATTTTGACCGCGTAGGTCACTTTTCTATAAAACAGCAATTTTTTTTTTAATAACCGACGAAAAATTTCCGCAGCCGTCACAGGAACGTCACAAGAGAAACGAAATTATTCGAACCGAACGTGACGTCCTGATGACGGCGATCGTTTGTCCGCTATGACCGAACTCGGCGGTACAGTATGATAAGAGAGACAAAACAAAAGCCAGGCGAACGGCACCGCCCGATATGACGACGGCAGTGTGTGGATAAGATCAAACATTTTTTCATCCATTTTTTTATCCCATCGGCCCGTCACGTTCTCAGGCCGAGTTCTAGCGGTCGCGCCAAACTGTTCGAAACTTCGTCGGCCGGGATGACGGCGCTTGGGTAACGGACGTGCGGTGAAGACGCGACCATAGTAAGGCCGCATTCCTACTTACGTTAAAAGTGGTCATATCGCGAATCCAACCAAATTTAATAGTCACAAAATTTAAGGGTTATTGAGTAATAATTGTGATTTTGGACTTTGGTCGGATTCGCGATATAATCACTTTTGGCGTAACTCGGAATGCGGCCTAAATGTATGTACTTTGGTGCCGTCATTTCGTGTGACGTCCCGTAACGGGTGTGGTGGACAAACACACTTACTGTGAGGTACTGATAAGATAAAGTTGATCATTTATTTATCCAAAACATGATCAATTGCTCGTACAAGAAAGATATCCCGTTTGATAACCAATAAGATGGCTAATAAAAACAGTTGATAAACAGATAGTTTAAACTTTGCACATCAATTGTCGATACTTTAATGTCAAATTATATAAATGTCATGCAAATCAAAATTGAAACCTAAGCTAAAGTAACTAAGTCATTATTACCATGGGGTCTAGCCGGACAATAGGTTTGTGGCGGCATTTACTTCACCACATCCAAACTACGCTTCACACTGACGTCACGCGAAATCTTGCATCACGCAAGCAGGATTTACCGCGCGATCAGCATTTCAATAACTTCTCGATATATATATATATATATATATTTTAAATAATAATGTTGATACAACTCATCTATCCTAAACAAAAACACAATGTACAGAGTTAAGAGCATTTTAAAGATAGAGTTAACGACAATGTCTGTGCTAGTATTAACTGTGTGACAGACATCGGCGCCTTCCTCCTACAATCATGGTTTGCTATTCGTTTCAATATAATGATACAAAAATAGTCCTTGTACAAATTAAGTTACGCTTATTTTAAGTAATAAAATAATAAAAAAATTGAATTTAATGTAAATCTCGATAAAATCTATCGTCGGGCAGTTACCCACTAGACACTACACCCGTCTGGTCGGAGGATCCTACCTTTTCTATAGAGGATGAGTGAACTTAACACCCTGTTCCTCATACCTCTATCTATAGGTTGTACTGAATTTCATTATAACCGGTCAATATAACATTTTAAAATGGAACCTCAAAAATTAAAAAACGAATTAAATCAAGTTAAAAAAAAACGAATTCGAGAATCGATTTGCTTTCTTTTTCTCGCAGAATGTATGCAAATGTAAGTATTCTCCTCGGAGATAAAAGTGTTTTCGTCTTGGATGAGTTTGAATCTCTCGCTGCACATAGGATTCTAGTCATAACTCAGAAAAATAAGAAAATGTCATAATTTAGAAAATAAACTTTATTATATTGTTAGGACAGCAGTGAAATCACAATTTAACAAAAGAATTATTTATTAACCTAAAAGCTAATCACATGAACTTTATAAAAGTAATTATTAAACTTAGCAAAATTACAATCAGAGGAACAAAATCATCACCAATTAAATCAATAAAATAAACCAGAGAATAATGAGATACCAGATTTTAGCAGATTACACCGAACGGCCGACGAGTAGTACGTACACGACGCAATCCGAACAGAAAGTGAGTCCGAGGCGCCGCTCGCAGTGGTTTTATAGTGAGCGCGCCCCACCCCGTCCGTGTGCCGTGTAGTAGTAGTCAACAATATTATATTATATTAACTCCTCAATAGTCCAATAGGGGCATCCCATCCCACGCTTTATTTCATTATTACAATATACCACAAATTGTGATGTTAATGTTTCATTGTTGTTTGCAGCCGGCTGTCAAATACCCACACTTTGAAGAACCCTTTGAAGCGGCCAATGATAACGTCAGTTGTCCCCAACAAAGCTTCAGTGGTGAACCCACAGGCAATATACAATGCCTCACCTTGAACATCTATGTGCCAGACAGATCTACCACCAAAATTTTTCCCGTGATGATATGGATACACGGTGGGGCATTCACTGGGGGCAATGCCCAAGGATCAGCCAGCGACCCAATCTCCTTGCTAAAAAATGACGTCATTGTAGTAGCCATTAATTACAGACTTGGTATTTACGGTTTCATGTGTTTAGATACACCGGAAGTACCAGGTAACCAAGGGCTTAAAGACCAAACATTAGCTCTAAGGTGGATTCAAGAAAACATTGCAGCTTTCGGAGGAGATGTCAACAAAGTTACTCTGTTTGGTGAAAGCGCTGGTGGCATGTCCGTGAATCTACATTTATTTTCTTTAAATGAAAAGTTATTCAACCAAGTAATTATAGAAAGCGGATCAGCTCTAAGTTACTGGATGATGGTGGAATCTAATAACACTATACCTTTAGCGCTCTCTAAAGAATTGGGATTTATAACTTCAGATATAAATGATGCGCTGAATTTTCTTTCTACGGTTGATGCACATTTATTAGTTAAGACAGCTACTGACTTGAAAATTACCAGTGGTTCAGGCAATGATCAACCTCTTACCAAACCGTGTGTTGAAAAAACGTTTGAAGGAGTTGAAAATTTTATAACGGACCATCCTATGAATGTTAAATCTACTAAAGCTAGTGGGACTCCAATAATCATTGGTCATAACGTAAGAGAATTTGCTTTTCAGTATGCTAATCAAGATGAGGAGTTTTTTGAAACATACGATCTGAAAATGTTGTTTGAAATGGGATTCGATATGGATAATGATTTAGAAGAGGCTTTGAATGCAGTAAGACATTTTTACTTTGGTGATGAAAAAATCAGTAAGAATGTCTGAGAGCAGCTTGTAGAATTGGGAACTGATTTGATATTTGGCCACTCGACGAAGAGGATGGCCGAAAAACTGTTAGATAGTGGTGCGGAAAACGTTTACCGCTACGTTTTCTCATACCTTGGAGCCAGTCATGGGGATGAGCTGGCTTATTTATTTGACACGACGACGTCGAACCCATTTGCAAATGTAACAGAGGATGAGCAACTCCTAATTGATAATGCACTAGTAAAAAGTCGGTTAACCACGCTTTGGACAAACTTTGTTAAATACGGGTGAGTACGATACAGTATAATTTTTGCAATGAACATTACTAACATTGGTGAAGAAAAACATCGTGAGGAAACCTGGACATTGGCTATGTCCGCACAGACAGGCGGCTTGCTGAGCTCCTAGAGTCTAGCGAGTAACCTAGCGAGTAGCTTAGTAAAACGAACGTTCTAGAATGTTCGCGACCGGCCGCACTGCGCGCTTGGCGCCTTTTTTTTTTTTTTTTTTTTTTTTTTTTGGGTGGGAAATTATCAAATAACTTCTCCCGCTCTGAGCGGAGCGGGAGGGCGTGTCAGACTCTTACTGACTAAAACCCACCCGTGTTCCTTCGGTTGCCCTGTTGCCGGGGGCCACGATTTCCCGATCGGTTTTCTTCGAACCCCCGGCAGGCATTGGCCCTAGTGGACCCCTTCAATTCTGCTGACATCTCTTTGAGGCGCGCGTGGAACACAACGCGCCGTCGACCCGGGCTTGGTCCTTATCGGACAGCGAGCTACCCATTGCTCACCGTCCGCAAGCCCGCGCCTACGGTGGCCGGAAATCGGCTCGCGATTCCCGCCCCGGGCGTCTCCTCCTGCGGCGGTTAGGGGCGTGAGGGCGCGAAATTTGCCTCTCCCTCACGCGTTCCGCCTCCTCCTTCGCGAGCATTACCGCTTCGCAGAAGGAGGTGACGGCCTGCCATTTCCTCTCGCTCCGTACCATGGCCTGAACCAGGGCCGGACGCGAGAGATCACCGCCGCCGATCGCCTCTACGAGAACACGGCGTTGCTCCGCCCAAGCCGGGCAGACCTCCACCGTATGCTCCACCGTGTCCTCAGGCCGATCCACACAATGGTGACACCCGGGTGTTTCCTCCCGCCTTATCCTGAACAGGAACCTCCCGAAGCAGCCGTGTCCGGTGAGGACCTGCGTCAGGCGGAAGGTGAGAACGCCGTGGCGTCTCTCCAGCCACTCCTCAAAGACGGGTCTTATCGCCGCGATTGTGGCGTGCCCAGCGCGCTTGGCACCTGGCTAGTCGCTTAGCTTGTATCGAAGTAAACAAACGTGTTGGTTTTTTGTCACGAGGCGCGAGGCATTTTAAAAGAAAAAAATGGATGAAATATGAATTGCCTCAGTTTTTAAAAGAGAACCTCTGTGGAATAAAGCTAATGAACTCCATAAAAATGCAGTTGTTTTAAAGAAACTATGAGAGGAGGTAGTAGTTGAAGTGGAAAATGATGGTAAGTATCTACTAAAAGTGATCTGTTTATTAATGACGTGTTTTTTAATTTTTTATTGAAAAATTAATGCTGTGAATATATATTATGGCGTTGGATTATGTTTTTCAGGCAATGTGTTGTTCGACCCACTACGCAAACCACCTCTTAGTGCGGCCACCGTGTATCCTAGCAAGTAGCCAGAATGCAAGCCGCTAGGCTCTAGGCGCTAAGCAAGCATCCTATCTGTGCGGACGTAGCCTTATAGTTTAATATTATAAGTCTGAAATCGCCAACCCGTCTTGAACAAATGCCGTGATCAATGCTCGTGCCTTCTCTATATGAAAAGATGCCTTTGCTCTGTAATGTGAGAGTAACTATAGGCTAGGATAGGTATTATTATAATTTTAGCATACACAAATACAATGCTGACCTTAGAGTTTATCATTCATTAGTCTTAGTACTGTATCTTAGTGGGCACGGCATTTGCGCTGTGAACATGAAAGCCGTAATTCAATTAGTTGTTCGTAAGCTTAGTATTTTATAAGTGTCACTATAAATGTTATTCTTTTTCATCAGAAATCCAACTCCGGAACCATCAGAACTTTTACCATTCACATGGGCCCCAATAACAAACACCACTCAGCCATACCTAGATATGGACTTGGATTTCACACCCAGCAGCAGACCGAACCATGAAAGGATGGCATTCTGGGACTTGTTCTACAAACTTTATGGAAAGTACCAAAAATGGTATCCGATTGAACCAACTCTTCCGTGTAATAACGGTTCAAAACTAGAAAGAAATGTGTTCATCAGTATTGCCATTCTATTGTTACATTACTTGTTCATAAACAATGACTTGTCTTAAATATTTGTGTTTCTTTTGGTTGTTGTAACCTCCGAAACGCTACATAATCGCAACAGTCCCGCCAGCATCCTGAACGCATTGTTCGACTCAAACTCAAAACATTTATTTCAATTGAACCAATTACAGACACTTTTAACTGTCAAGGAGTCGGTCAGTCAGAAAGATGAAGCTAGTTGCCCATTCCAAAGCGTAGTAGGTTCAATGGAAAAGAACGATTAAGAAACTCCATGGACACTCTTAAATCAAAATATTCTTACAAAATATTGGTTACTAGCTGTTGCTAGCGACCGCGTCGTTGTTTACGATCCAGGATAAAAAGTATGTCCTGCTCCAAACAAACAAATAAACTCATTTTCGTATTTATAATATTACAAACGATACTGCAAACTTAAACCATTGTTTGACCTTTGCGGACACCTAACCCGCAGATTTTTTCACTACATTTTCAGATGGTACTTCAATAACACTGAACATTAGTATCAGTTGTTTAAGAATGCGGCGACGCATGAATTGTCCATACAAACGTTATACATAAATAATTTGCAATTTGAGCATATTTCCACCATATTATGTTGATATTCGGATTGAGACAGTATTTATCTAGGCTCTGACAACTTTTTGTTTCCAAAAACTTACCTTTAAATGAAGTGTAAGCGAAATGCATTTCATACATTTTTACTGCGTAAATGACATATTTTCATATTGTTTTTTTTATGTATTATAAATAACAATATTTGTAATATTGTTGAAACATAGTTTATGTTATCAAGTTACAAATTATCGAAAAAAAAAATGGAAATACATTAAGTTTTCATTCATAATTTTTGGTATTACGGAACACATCCAAATTTATCACAAATTTTCGAAAGCTAGTAGTGCTATCGCGTCAAGCAATAATTGTCAATGTGTGCGGGTAGTATTGCTTACTGTAGGTGTATATCGCTCCGACAGGCACTCACACTAGCGCAACGTGCTTGGAATAGAATTTTGCAAGCACGCGAGCCGCGAGTTGCGAGCCGTATTCACCGGCCTCTTAACTGATTGTCACATGCCGTATCAAATTGATATTGATCTTATGGATGCTGTTTTATCTTTTATCTTAACGTCGCGTTATCGTTTGTTAGGGAATACCAAACCATTCAAGATTACTCTGTATAAATATCAGTTTGATCTTATTCTGTATAGTAATGTCAAAAGGCTTGAACATGTGGTCAGTGGTAGTATTACTCTCAGTTTGTGTTTTAGTGCAAGGGCTATCCAGAATAGACCCTCTTGTGTCTACCAAAGGAGGCCTGATTAGAGGACAACAGTTTGGCGATGGGTACGCCAAATTCTTGGGTGTGCCTTATGCGGTAGTGGATGAGAATAATCCATTTGGGGTGAGCTGTGTTTTTTAAATCTCTATTGTTGGTAGGAGCATAAAAAACTCTTCGAAAATTTGGCCGCACAGAGCTGTATTCTGCATAATGTACGCTGAAGTAAATCTCAAAAAAACGGAATCCTTAAACCCACGCCAATTAAAATTTGAGCCGCCAACTATGATCACGTAACTACCCAATACTATTTTGAATCTATTATATTTATTAGCAATTTTATTCGTTTTTCAGAGCAAAGCGTATAATCATTTAATATTACTTTACAGCCATCAGTACCACATTACGGTTTTGACGACATCTTTGAAGCATACGAATCAAACTCGTGCCCTCAAATACACAGAGGTGTCGCCATGGGTACCATCGACTGCCTCACCATGGACATCTACGTGCCAAGTATCGCTGACTCTCGACACCGCTTGCCAGTGATGGTATGGATACACGGCGGGGCATTCATTGGGGGTAGTGCCCAAGGAGAAGCATTCGAACCTACCAGTCTACTAAAAAATGACGTCATTATTGTAGCTATTAACTACAGACTTGGTATTTACGGTTTCATGTGTTTAGATATACCGGAAGTTCCCGGAAACCAAGGGCTAAAAGATCAAACATTAGCTCTAAGATGGATTCAGGAAAACATTGCGGCTTTCGGAGGAGATGACAACAAAATAACAATTTTTGGTGAAAGCGCTGGTGGCATGTCCGTGAATCTACATTTATTTTCGTTAAATGAAAAGTTATTCAACCAAGCAATTATAGAAAGTGGACCAGCTTTAAGTTACTGGATGATGGTAGAATCTAATAACACAATACCATTAATGCTTGCTGAAGAATTGGGCTTTATAACTTCAGATATAAATGAAGCTATAAAGTTTATTTCTACTGTTGATGCACATCTATTAGTTCAATTAGCTTCTGACTTGAAAATTACTAGTGCTTCAGGCAATAATCAACCTCTTACCAAACCGTGCATTGAAAAAACATTTGAAGGAGTTGAACATTTTATAACGGACCATCCTATGAATGTTAAATCTACTAAAGCAAGTAAGACTCCAATAATCATTGGTCATAACGTAAGAGAATTTGGTGGTCAGTATTCATACCAAGATGAGAAGTATTATGAAACATTCGATTTAAAAATGCTGTTTGAAATGGGTTTCAATATGGATAACGATTTTGAAGACGCTTTGAATGCAGTAAGACACTTTTACTTTGGTGACGAAAAAATCAGTAAGAATGTCTCGGAGAAACTTGTAGAATTTGGAACTGATCTAATATTTGGTCACCCGACGCAGAGGATGGCAGAAAAACTATTAGAAAGTGGTGCGGAAAACGTTTACCGCTTCGTTTTTTCATACCTTGGAGCAAGTCATGGAGATGAGTTGTCCTTTTTATTTGATTCTAACTCGTGGGCAGATATAACAGAGGAAGGGCAACAGTTGATTGATCAATCATTAGTAAAGAGTCGGTTAACCACGCTTTGGACAAACTTTGCTAAGTACGGGTGAGTAAGAAGTATAAAAACATTTTCATTAAATTGTTGTTGTTGGCTATGATCCAAGTTTTGAGTATAATATGGATGGCTATAGGAGTAGGGGAAGACTAAAGACACGATGGATGAACTAGGGCTAAAAAGGGGGTGACTTCCGAGATGACAATTAACAGAGAAGTAGGGAAGCAGAAGACATGTCGCGCTGACCACAATTAATTGGAATAAGGGAATGATGATGATAGTGAGGTGGCTTTGATCTTCCTTAACCCTTTGTCCAAACCACGTTGACCTGTTAACCGACGAGTCATTAATAATTGTGTTTCTTTTGCTCATCAGAAACCCAACTCCGGCGCCATCAGAACTCCTGCCATTCACATGGACTCCAATAACAAAAACTACTCAGACATACTTAGATATGGACTTGGATTTCACACCCAGAAGCAGACCTGACCACGTCAGGATGGCATTCTGGGACTTGTTCTACACAGTTTATGGAAAGTACCAAAAATGGTATTTGTAAAAAAATTGTATATCCGGAAAGAAGACTGTAGTTCATTTGTATTGAACTCAATTCAAAATATAATTGTAAATAAAAACTTGAAACTGTAAGCTATTTGTAAAGTTGGCAGAATCATCCCAGCGTTGTTTTGTTTTTCTCCATCGACGTTATAATTATTTCTCATGACAAAATATATTTTGTTTATGTGTATGTACGAATCTTTGTCTTTAAACATAGTGTCGGTGTCACACACACCGACAAAATATCGTAGGAATTAACGTTCATCTGTTCCTTTCATAAAAAAATTATATTATTCGGTAGGCAAGTGAAAGATGTGCCGAAATCCATCATTGTGGTTCACTAGGTAATTAATTCATTTTGCACTTTTGATTTATTTTGTGTTCAGTATTTTCACTTCGAGTGAAAGATGCCGAATGAAAGACCAAAATAAACCAATAGGTAAGCGTCAGACTTTTTATTATGCTGCTATTTGTACTGCTTGGTAGGTTAATGACTCTGCAACTCAATCTGCCTAGCCTTTTTCCAACTATGTTGGGGTCAGCTTCCAGTCTAACCGGATGCAGCTGAATATCAGTATTTTACATAGAGCGACTGCCTATCTGACCTTCACAACCCAGTAACTGGATAATACGATACCCCTTGGTAAGACTGGTTGTCAAACTTTCGAGCTTCTGACGACCCGTAACGACTATCAAAGATCCACGAATGACAGCCGAGACCAACAGCTTAACGTGCTTTCCGAGGCATGGACGAGTCTCGGTATGTAAAGATGGTCACACATCCACAGACCAACCCCGGCAGGCGTAGCTTAACCTGATGGATCGACCCATGCGACTGTTATTATTTAGCCACTAGCTCGTCTTTCTGACTGAATGACTCCAAAAATCACGCACTCATTTTTTTCTGATGCCGTTGCGACTTTTTAAAACAAATGATTGCACCGAAAACAAAACACTATACCCGCTCAAACACAGCAGCAATGCTTGACTAGATTAAATGGGTCTAGCACGAACGCGCGGACTACATGTGATGTATATTTGAACGATTTTAAATTGAAAATACTCGTTTCGCAATTCGCACATAATTACATAACATAACGCCTGTGTTTAAAAGTAAAGGATAAGTAGAGTTGTGCCTATAGTCCCCCACATTTCGCCAGTTATGTTTAAGTCCCATGTAATAGGAGGCGAGCCTATTGCCATCAACCGGGCATAAATCCAGACTCCGGGCTGCCACTGAGAAATTCTTGACAGAAAACCCAATAAACACTTTGCCTGACTTGAGAAAACGACCTAATACACCGCTGTCAGCAGTCGGGTCTGACTATCAAACTTTTTCTTCTTCATAATATTAAAAAGTGTTTATCGCCACATCAGTATGCCAAACCTACTAATATTATACACGCGAAAGTTTATGTGGATGGATGTATGTTTGTTACTCTTTCACGCAAAAACTACTGAACGGATTTGTATGTCAAAGTCAAAGTCAAATCATTTATTTCAAATACCAAACGTCGAAAGTCGTCGTCGTCGTTCTTTTGTACGTCAACATAATAAAAAAAAAACAGATTCTAGTCGCCCCTTCTAAAAGGTAGTTTTCGTATGGAGAATAATGGGCAAGAAACTCCAGCGCATGACAGTTTATAACCTTGATTAACACGTAAGATACTTTTATCCCGATATTTCCACGGGATCGATACTTATGCGGGTGAAAACGCAGGATACTGCTAGTAACTTATAACATTCGTGGAGGCCCGTTGGCAAACACGTACACATAAAGCATCTTCAGTATCTATCAGAACTCCTGCCGGTCTTTTTTTTTTCCACCTCATGCTAGAGATTGAAAGAAAAGAAAAAATTAAATAAAGAAAGAAAGAAAAAAATAAAGAAAAGAAAGAAAGAAAAAATAAAGAAAAAAAAGAAAGAAAAAGAAAGAAAGAGAAAGTACATTTATTTAGCACATATCAAAAAGCACACAATGGTGCCGATTCTCTTGTACACCGAACTAAACTAACCAAACTATCACTAAAATTCCTTACTTTTGACTATGAGAATCTCAAAGCTATTCTGCAAAATAAATTCTCTAAATTTAAAAATAATTTTGACACATCTAAATCGAATTTGACAACCGCGACTCCACACGTGATACCTAACCACGTGAATCTTTTTAGAGCCGGAGGCGCGCAGGGGGGGCAGCCTCGACGTGTTTTACATGGATTTTTCACTTTTTGTGTGGAAAATAAGAAAAAACATTACCTACATGTTGAGTGTTAGGGGTTTAAGAGCTTTATAAAGGGTGTCGAAATTTTCATTATTTTTGCGATTGGACTCACCGTTTTCGAGATATAAGCAAAAGAAAAAAAAATATTCAGTACTGTTTTTTCATCTGAAGTGAACACCTCGAGGTGTTGGTGTAAATTTTAGTTCATGACAACCAATTTTATTCCACATGTTTTTAGTCGCGATTAAAAATAGTCATATTTAGTTAGAAAATCTAAATTTTAGTTTAAAAACGTCAAATTCAAAATAGCAAAATTGCCATTTTCACTAAACTAATATCTCAGTGCCATCTTAGTGCTGTCAAACTAAAATATAGTTAAGTTGTGTCACTTTAATCTATTTCAGAATGAGAAATCGTCGTTTGACAGGAATAAATAAAATTTTAGTGATTTTTAGTTTAGTTTAGAGGCATTTGTGACAAGAGAATCGGCACCAATATAATTAATAGCAGATAAAAAATAAAAATCACACACACGACACACATTAACACTATTGACACGTCACTTCAAGTTGACTTCACCTAAGTTTTCACATACTAGAATTCACGCCACCACTCAAGTGCGATAGACGCGGCGATGCAACGGCATGGACACTAGGTCCATGCCGTTGCATCAAACTGCATTTAAAAAAAAAAAACTCAATTTTCCGCCGGATTTCAGAGGTGGCGCGGCCTCTGAGGCCGTTTCCTCATTGGTCAGTGCGGTATCATTTCGATATAGTATGCTCGGTATACCGAAACGATACCGCACTGCTTTAATTTTTCCTCATCTGTCGGTAAGCAGCGTACGGCATAGTATGCTCTGTATACCGAAATGATACCGCACTGCGTTCATATACGGACCTGACTTTATGTTTTCGGTATAATTTGTACAGCACCGCTTAATTCATTGAAATATAGGCGCTCGGTAAGCTTCGGTACCGAATTAGTGAGCATGCTGTCGTACCGACCAGTGAAGAAATGGCTTTAGTGTCATTTTTCAGAATGGAGCGGTTGGTCCCAACTCTTTGGGTAGGTACTTAAATTTATTAGTCCACAACGTTTTTTTTTACCAGCATAAATCCAAAGGCACCTTAACCCTTAAATTTCGCAGATATTTAATAATTGGTCAAACTTCAATTCATAAGAGGATTAACTACACATGCCAGCGAGGTTTGATAACCAATCTAAAGTTTTGGGTCCCTCTGAGGTCGTGTGGCCTCTAATGCTGCAATATTTGAACAGATCCTCGATTTATTGGTTGTTACTTGAACGTAAGTTAGTTTAAACTTTAAAAGGATCACCCAAAACTGTGGCTGTCTTCTTAGTTTACTTAGGGCAGGATTCATAGAGCGCTTTGACTTTGCTAAGTAAGCTTTTCGTAAGAATACCAATCAACCTTTAGAAGTATGAGGGACGGTGTAAAGTTCACTCATCCTCTATGAAAAGGGAGGATCCTTCGACCAGACAGGTGTCGTTTCTTGCGGGCAACTGCCCAACGATTGATGTCGAATAGTCATATAGATGTCGTTTGCGCGGTAAACTCTAATTGCGAGATGCAGGATTTATGTGAGGTCAGGATTTTGTGTGACATGGATAATGTGGTAGATGCCGCAGCCACAAACCAATCCCACGAAATTCCTCGCGATGGTATGCGTAATTTTTTCCATGGGGTAGGCAGAAACTATACAGAATGCCACCTACTTCGATGTGCGTGACAGGTTTTGTAATTAGTAGCTCCTAATTATGTGAAAGAGACAGAAAACATTTAATTTTCACTAAACACCCATTTTGATTAACAGACCAACCTATAAGTAAGTAAATGGAAATGCCGAAAATATATATAAAAGGTTCTTCGTTTTACTTCTTTTTTTTTTCTCCGGATACAGGACTATTTACCAGGCTTGCGTAATTTTACCAGCCGCATAGAATCCTTGGTGTTCGAGACCGGCAAGTCCGTTTTGGTCCACGTCACATGATCTTTGTGATCCCTGCGATTCTGTCCAGATGTGCTACGCATTGAGGTTCATCAGGATTGTTATTTAAACTACCCACTTAACTTTTATAGTTATTAGTATTTTCAGGGTTTTCATTTAGGTCAAATTACCTGTTCCGCAGCTGTTTAATGATATTTAATTTTAGCATATTATATGTTTTTTGATGCGATTCTTTTTAAAATATTAATAAATTGTTATACATGTTAAAGCAGTGAATTTTGTATGGTTTTTTGTGATCATTTTTACGACAGCTCTTTGTGCTTTCTCCAATCCAAGAAAATGGGTTTTGGCTGCACTTCCCCTACAGTGGCGCAATATTGACCAGCTTTTGTTTGTCTGGGGGTGCAGAGTCCCTCAGGGATTGAAATATGTGGAACCACCTCGTTTCGGAGATTACAAATTTTATCTGCTTGACCCATCTCAGCCCAATAACAATATATGCGCACCCAAATATATAACGTGTTTCGCACGGTTAAGTTGCATGTGCAGTTATCCTGGAACGGCATATAATGAGCTCGAATAGAGAAATCATGACGTGTTTTGATCATGACTTCACAATCGTGACTTTGGTGATGGAAAAGGGCACATAGTTCGTTTTAGATAGGTTAAACGTTAATAGATTTTTTGTGAGCCAGTTCATAACTCTCCCTGCCGGGGGTTCGAAGAAAACCGATAGGGAAATCGTGGCCCCCGGCAACAGGGCAACCGAAGGAACACGGGTGGGTTTTAGTCAGTAGGAGTCTGACACGCCCTCCCGCTCCACCCAGAGCGGGAGAAGTTATTTGATAATTTCCCACCCAGAAAAAAAAAAAAGCCAGTTCATGACTTGAGTATTCTGAGATAGCAGTGTCATTTGCATAGCTGAATAGTTTGGTATATAGGAGAGATATTGAGCAGGGGTTAGTAATATACAGCAGAAAGATATTAGGACCCAGAATGCTCCCTTGCGGGATGCTATAAGATATTTTATTTTCGTCACTGATGTGTTAATCTATTTTAACTCTTTGCTTTCTGTTAATAAGGTAATTTAAGATATTATAAGCGATACCTCGTATTCTGAGCTTTCTAATTTTGCTAAGAGAATAGGGACAGAGACCGTGTCAAATGCCTTGCATAGACGAGAAATATAGATGGACAGCAATTTGTTTCATCTAGGACATGGGTGACGAACTAATGGCACGCGTGCCATTGGTGGCACGTAACAAAATAATTTAAGCACGGCATTATTTCAGGAATTCAGGTACTTGAGTCATCTATTTTGCAACAGCAGAAGTCGAACTAATCTGTTCTTTAATTCAAATAAATATGAACATTACTGTATAATAATAAAAGTATTATTGTGAATTGTGATCATTTACTCTTGGATCTCGGCGATCACTTAGCTATCGTTCAAAAACTTCGACATCGTTTCGTTAGCGCTTGTCAAAACTGTAACTTGGCTACCATTTCTATGGGATGTAGCGATCAACGTTGTAGAAACGATTACATTTCATTCTAACATTTTGAAGGATCGATAAGTTGTAAACTTGTCTACAAATTTTCTATTCGTTTGTTCTGACCACGTGACATAACGTTGTGATGATGTCATTCCTATGATTAGTTTTCTAATAGCGTTAGTGATCATAGATTATCAACTTTCCTAAGCCTGTAGTAGTTAAAACTAATTACAGGCCGTATCGAAGTGATATTGATCTTAAAAAAATTGTTTTTATCTTTTATCTTAATTCCCGCGATATCGCATGTTAATACCAAAGCGTTAGAAATTACTATGTATAAATACTAGTTTGATCTGACTCTGTCTGGTAATGTCGAAAGGCTTGGAGATGTGGTCAGTGGTAGTATTCCTCTCAGTTTGTGGTTTAGTGCGAGGGCTATCCAGAACAGACCCTCTTGTGTCTACCAATGGAGGCCAAATTAGAGGACAGAGGTTTGGAGATGGATACGCCAAATTCCTGGGTGCGCCTTATGCGGTGGTGGATGAGAATAATCCATTTGGGATAAGCTTTATTTTTAGGGTTCCGTACCCAAAGGGTAAAAAGGGACCCTATTACTAAGACTCCGCTGTCCGTCCGTCTGTCTGTCTGTCGGCTGTCACCAGGCTGTATCTCATGAACCGTTATAGTTAGACAGTTGAAATTTTCACAGATGATGTATTTCTGTTGCCGCTATAATAACAAATATTAAAAAACCGGCCAAGTGCGTGTCGGACCACGCACAATGAAGGGTTCCGTAGTTGGGATGAATTTATCCCAAAAACAAACTTAACTTTGTAGTTGAAAAATATGTTCTCCCATACGGAATGTATGGGAAAACATGTTTTTGCAACTGCAAAGTTAAGTTGGTCGATTATTACTCGTTACCTTGTAGAGCCTACTTAGCTGTAATAGTTTTCCTTTTAATTTCGTTATATAATCTACTGTTATGATTTTTGTTACACATCCTAAATTAACCATTTAGCTGGCAGGGGGGAGGACACTTGACTCTAACAAAAATTAGCACTTTAAAGCTTAATATTTCGCAAACGGATCCTTGAATACAAAAATGGTTTTCACAAACTCACAATATTTTAGAAGGACCTTTCCAATAATACCCCACACACCATGGATTAAAAAAAAAACATCACCACTTTACGTGTAGGAGAGGTACCCTAAAAAAAAATGTTTTTCATAATTTTGTTTCACCACTTTGTCTGTGTAATTAATATGTATACTTATGCCAAATTACAGCTTTCTAGTACTAAGAGTCTCGGAGATAGACCGCGGACAGACAGACAGATAGACG
Organism: Agrochola lychnidis; assembly: GCA_963680765.1. Taxonomy (NCBI): domain Eukaryota; kingdom Metazoa; phylum Arthropoda; class Insecta; order Lepidoptera; family Noctuidae; genus Agrochola; species Agrochola lychnidis. The sequence continues at coordinate 22,080,381 of OY796862.1, forward strand.
GACATGACGAAACTATAAGGGTTTCTTGTTTACTACAGAACGAATAACAATCGACCAACTTAACTTTGCAGTTGCAAAAACATGTTTTCCCATACATTCCGTGTGGGAGAACATATTTATCAACTACAAAGTTAAGTTTGGTTTTGGGATAAATTCATCCCAACTACGGAACCCTTCATTGTGTGTGGTCCGACATGCACTCGGCCGGTTTTTTATTTATTTATTTTATTTTTTGGAAAACTTACAGCTAAACAGACACAATAAGTACAAAATATGAACAAAATATGGCCAATTACAAGTTTCCACATGTAGTTTAAACCTAAATTATATGAACACAACAAAAAAAATTGACAATAAGACTATACACAACAAAAACAGAAAAAAGACTATTTACGCTCGAAGAAGCCATCAGATATAATTTTCTTTAATTTAGCAACACTAGTATTGAAAATGTCGAAAATGTAGTGGCTACCACTGGGGTGTGCAATAAATGAGGTCTACGCAAGAACACAGACGGCACTCGCAGCTCGATTTTGTGTAACTACTCTGTAACACCAGTTGTTCCATTGGTAATCTTGAAAAGAAACACAAAATCTGAAATTTTTCGCCTTTCGTAAAGTGGAAGGATATGAAATTTTTTGCAACGGTAGGTATAATTATATTTATATTGTTCGTAGAAATAAAAAACTCTTCCAAATTTTGACCTTTCCATGACATATCCTGACAGACTTTAATTCTGTATATTGTGCGCAGAAGTAATTCTCACAAAAAATCTAATGCTCCAACACTACGCCAACAGAACCGCCCCCTTTTTTTTTTTTTTTTTTTTTTTGGGTGGGAAATCATCAAATAACTTCTCCCGCTCTGGGCGGAGCGGGAGGGCGTGTCAGACTCTTACTGACTAAAACCCACCCGTGTTCCTTCAGTTGCCGTGTTGCCAGGGGGCCACGATTTCCCTATCGGTTTTCTTCGAACCCCCGGCAGTCTTCGAACCCCCGGCAGTCTTCGAACCCCCAGAACCGCCCCCTACGATTAATAATTACTAAATACTATTTTGACTAAATTATATTTAATTAAAATTAAATTAGTATTTCATACCACATCAAGGTTTTGACGACATTTTTGATGCATACGAATCAAACGCGTGCCCTCAAGTAAGCGGAGGTGTCGCCATGGGTACCATTGACTGCCTCACCATGGACATCTACGTGCCAAGTATCCCCGACTCTCGACACCACTTACCTGTGATGGTATGGATACACGGTGGGGCATGGATTATGGGCAGTGCCCAAAGACCAGCATACGAACTTATCTCTCTGCTAAAAAATGACGTCATTATTGCAGCCTTTAACTACAGAGTTGGTATTTATGGATTCATGTGTTTAGATACACCGGAAGTATCAGGAAACCAAGGGCTTAAAGACCAAACATTAGCTTTAAGGTGGGTTCAAGAAAACATTGCAGATTTCGGAGGAGATTTCAATAAAATTACTGTTTTTGGTCATAGCGCTGGTGGCATGTCCGTGAATCTACATTTATTTTCGTTAAATGAAAGGTTATTCAACAAAGTAATTATACAAGGTGGACCAGCTTTAAGTTACTGGATGATGGTGGAATCTAATAACACAATACCTTTAACGCTCGCTAAAGAATTGGGCTTTCAAACTTCAGATATAAATGAAGCTCTAAATTTTCTTTCTACTGTTGATCCACATTTAGTAGTTCAGAAAGCTTTTGACTTGAAAATTACTAGTTCCTCAGGCACTGATCAATCTCTTACCAAACCGTGTGTTGAGAAAACATTTGAAGGTGTTGAAAATTTTATAACGGAACATCCTATGAATGTCAAATCTACTAAAGCTAGTGGGATTCCAATAATCATCGGTCACAACATAAGAGAATTAGCTTTTCAGTATGCTAATCAAGATGAGGAGTTTTTTGAAACATACGATATGAAAATGCTGTTTGAATTGGGATTCGATATGGATTCGATATGATTTAGAAGACGCTTTGAATGCAGCAAGACACTTTTATGTTGGTGATGAAAAAATCAGTAAGAATGTCTCAGAGAATATTATAGAATTTGGAACTGATCTAATATTTGGTCACCCGACACAGAGGATGGCCGAAAAACTGTTAGATAGTGGTGCAGAAAACGTTTACCGCTTCGTTTTCTCATACCTTTGAGCAAGTCATGGAGATTTGTTGTCCTATTTATTTGATTCAAACTCGTGGGAAAATGAAGATGAGCAACTCCAGATTGATAATGCACTAGTAAAAAGTCGGTTAACTACACTTTGGACAAACTTTGCTAAGTATGGGTGAGTAAGAATTTATGGCTACAACAAGTCACAAGCCCGTCGGGATTTCCCGTCGGCAAATATTATAAATTTCATCCCCTGTTGAACCCCTTTAGGGGACGAATTTTCAAATTACCTTTCTTAGTACTCACCTTCACTAAAAACTCTTGTGTTAAACTCCCTTTTAGACCCGGCGATTTAGCCTGCGCGTTTTCTGTCAGATTTAAGGGGGAAGAAAAAATATAAAATTTGAATTTCGCGGGCTACCCTGACGCTTTCGCCTTAATTTAAGATTTTTCTTATGCATACCTACCACCTATTTCATTTTTATAATTACAATAGATGACTTTGATTTTCATTGAGTTGATGCCTAAACCACGTAGACCTGTTTACCTACGAGTCATAAATTGTGTTTTATTTTCTTATCAGAAACCCGACTCCGGCGCCATCAGAACTCCTGCCATTCACATGGACCCCAATAACGAACACCACTCAGTCGTACTTAGATATGGACTTGGATTTCACACCCAGCAGTAGACCTGAACATAGCAGGATGGCATTCTGGGATTTGTTCTATAAACTTTATGGAAAGTACCAAAAATGGTATCCGATTGAACCAACTCTTCCGTGTAATAACGGTTCAAAACTAGAAAGAAATGTGTTCATCAGTATTGCTATTCTATTGTTAAATTATTTGTTCTTAAATAATGACTTATTAAATTGATATTTTTGTGTTTTTTTTTTGGTTGTTTTAACCTTCGAAGCACCACAAAATCGCAACAGTCCCGCCAGAGCATCTTGAACACATTGTTCAACTGAAATCATTTATTTCAATTGAACCAATTACAGGTACTATTGATTTGTCAAGGAGTTGGTCAGTCAGAAAGATGAAGCTAGTTCCTTATTACGAAGCGTAGTAGGTTTCATGTTCTGTTAAAAAATGTACTTATATCCAGAAAAAGGAATCTGTATTTTTTATATTGAATTGATACAAGGAAACAATGTCAATGTAAAATAAGGTTGGGAATTCATAGGTAAGATTATGGAAATAAAAGCTATATTATTATTTGCTTTGTCCCGACTTAAAAAGCTAGGGGACAAGGAATACAAGAAAACAATGTAAATAAGGTTGGGAATTCATAGGTAAGAAAAAAGAAAGGAGGAAAGGATGTCTACTATTATTTTGAATATGAATGTCGGCACATTACATTTACACGTGGTTGACCGCACGGGGTGTCGGGATACAGAACCCGTATGGGACGGCCGCTGCGCACACTCTACATCACTCAGCCTACAGACGCGCGCCACTACGGGCATTTCTTTATACTATTTTCTATATATTGTTCAGAAGATTTATGGTATTATAAATAAATAAATAAAATAGTTCGGACGTTTGTTTTGCTATGTTTAAAGGTACTCCCTTTCTTCTCATAAAATTGTTTATCTGAAAATCATTTTCCATGACACGTTTGCTACAAACTACAGTAAACATAATGTGAAAAAAATCGAAATTTTGTTCATAATCTCGAGTATTGTAATAATTGAATCTAGGAGATTCAATTATTACATTACTCATATTTTGCATAAAATAAAGTCATATGTCCCAAGTATTATATTACATAATGTGTATTATTCCGAATGTTCATTTATAATAAAATTGTTAGGCCTAAAACATTTGCAAAAATTAGGTTTTAGTAATAAAAACGAATCGCTATAAATCCGACTCCACGCAGTCTTATCTGCCCAACCCCTAGAGTGTAATTTAGAACCACGTAGGCGCGGAGGGGCGACTCGAGGCGGCCTGCGAGTTGAGGAGCAGGTTATCGTAACGCTCGCCGCCATGGCTGAGGCTGGCCGGCTTAGCCGGCCAGCAAGACGAAGCTGCAGTGGTGAGCGTTAAACCGTCTGCGACGATAAGTTCGCGTGGGACCGCTGGAGCCGAAGCCATGACAGAAACCATTCCTGCTGCATGTTGCATGCTTGCTTGCATGCTACATGCTGCATGCTTGCTTGCGTGCTTCTTATAGGAAAATAAAAACCACATGTTCACAATCAACTGTTTTATTAAGTGATAATACATGCAGCGCCGTAACCGTGACAAAAGCCATAATGCTTTTGCATCATTTTTTTTTTAATTATTTAATTGCACAGCAGTGGTGTAGGCTAACATAAAAAAAAAAAAAAATTAAGGTTTATTTATTAGGTTAAATAAACATATAATTTGAATTTAGGACTTACAACTTTTATTGAAAATGATTTTAAGTCTTTTGTATATTATTGATTGTAATATTTATGACAAACAAATTTAGGACATATTGTATTTAGAGATTTAAATTTTATGGCATGTTATATTATGTGATATTAAGTTCGGGCAAGTTATCATTCGGACAGACGATGATTAGGACAAAAAAAATGGCACTTTAGATTATTGATAAAAAAGTTAGGGAACACAATAGAAAACCATGTTTAAAACATTACTTTTCATTCATTGTTGACTGCATTTTAAAAGTTGGTATTTTTTCTATTCTGGAGGGTTTTGGTCTTAATAGGTAGAGAGCTGTATTTTCTTTTTGCTGTCGCAAATGTAATTAGAACAGGTCTGACAGTTTCACCCTTTTATGGTATCACACCTATTTTAATACAGTCCACTAATCCTTTCATTATAAACTCCCAACTGAGCCCAGTCAGTGGTTGGATTCACCCTTTACTAAGACAATATTAGCACAAGCGTACCACATCGTCAGTCGGTTACAGAATTTCTAACGATTGCCTTGTTATATAAGTGGTTATTTTAAATTGTCATGTCACACTGCCTTAAACTACTCCATTTGGAAGATGCTTGCTGTATAATCTGCTGTCATGCGACCGTCCCTATCTAGCAACGGGGCGTTTCTATCAGGGCATCCAAATTACGTGTCTCGCTAAATATTATTTTTTTGGATCAGTCAGAGGCCTAATCCAGTTTGGGGTACTTGGTGAAGCCTACACAGGGTAGGCTTACCGGGAAGTATGCGTACATCAAGTGCAATCTAAAGCAACCTGCAGTCAGTCAGTTCATACGGCCACCTTCACTAACCTTTGGTTGATTTGAGTTCGTAAATAATTACAAGGTAGCATTTTAGCTCAAATTGGTGCTAACGAGTTGCAAGAATTAATTCGGTTCAGTATTCCATAAGCGGTGTGACCGGCGTCAGTGTCAAGTCCTGGTTGTTGTTGTCTATATATGTCACACCCCATAGAAGGCTTTCTCCGAGACCCCAGAACCTCTGGTGCAGAACTTCGATCACGTCATAAAAACGAACAAGAGGGGACAAAATAGTGAACACTCACCCAATCGTTCACAGACACAATCACTGAGATTCACACGCCTTACACGCTATTTACATTAATACTATAATAATGTAACCTAGTCTAAAACTACACTTATTAAGTATTTAACATAATAAATAACACTCTTGAGCACGGTCTCTCCATAGAGACATAGTCTCATTGCTATCGACTTAGTTCTATTTCTGCTAGCCTAGACTACGTCGACCGCTCCCTATCGTGGTCTAAACCCAACTGCCATTATTGACTGCAAATATAAGACGTCCCATCAATTCCTAAAAAACACCAAGTTCAGCTCATCTTCCCACACTTTCGCAGAATAGGCTTATGGCTGTTTTTGTACGATTTCTCAATTGTTCTAAGGGTTCGTTTGGGTATTGCTCTACTTATGGTGGCCAGAAGAGGGACTAGCATTGAAAGTTGAGATTAGAAATTGGAATATAAAGCATGGAATATGGAAATATTTTTTGAATTATTGCATTCGACCTGTCCATTGAATTATTCCCAACTATGTTGGGGTCGGCTTCCAGTCTAACCGGATGCAGCTGAATACCAGTATTTTACATGGAGCGACTGCCTATCTGACCTCCACAACCTAGTGATTAGGTAACACGATACCCCTTGGTAAGACTGGTTGTCAGACTTTTTGGGCTTCAACTACCCGTAACGACTGTCAAAGATCTACAAATGACAGCCGGGACCAACGGCTTAACGTGCTTTCCGAGGCACGGAGGGGACTTGGTATGTAAAGATGGTCACCCATCCACGGGCCAACCGCGGCAAGCGTAGCTTAACCTGATCGATCGACCCGTGCAGCTGTTATTACTTAGCCACAAGCCCCTAAAAAAGAAAAAAAAAAGCTTAGCCAATAAAGAATTTGTGCTTAACAAAAAAAAAAATGTATTATTATTTGTTTAGTATATAATATTTGGCACATGTGTTTTTAAATAAATATAATATTTTGTTATTAAATTGGAGTGCGTGACAGACGACAGTCAAAATTGGTATCAGTTGTTGTAACTAATTATGTACCACAAGCCGTATCAAAGAGATTTTAATCTTAAAAAAATTATTTTATCTTTTATCTTAATTCCCGCGATATCGCATGTCGTTCGAAATTACTCTGTATAAATACCAGTTTGATCTTACTCTCGCTAGTAATGTCGAAAACCTTGGAGATGTGGTCAGTAGTAGTGTTCCTCTCAGTTTGTGGTTTAGTGCGAGGGCTATCCAGAACAAACCCTCTTGTGTCTACCAATAGAGGCCAGATTAGGGGACAGTGGTTTGGAGATGGATACGCCAAATTCTTGGGTGTGCCCTATGCAGTGGTGGACGAGAATAATCCATTTGGGGTAAGCTTGGTTTTTAGGGTTCCGTAGTAAACAAGGAACCCTTATAGTTTCGCCATGTCCGTCTATCCATCTGTCTGTCTATGTCCGTGGCTTCGCTCAGAGACTCTTAGTACTAGAAAGCTGTAATTTGTCATGGGTATACTTAAGTGGTAAAATAAAATCATGAAAATATTTTTTAAAGTACTATCGGGGACACTCCCGCCTGACCACCACTAAGCTCATTTTTGCTTGCATAGCCCCACCCTGTTTACCTTGAATAGACGAATGAAAAACAAGACCGGCCGACCGAGCGCACTGACGACGCATGCTGAACGTGATGTATTGTTATTTTCAAACTGCTATTGTTATGTTATCTGCTGGCTTATGCAACCAACAATGTGACCGGTAATTGTAAATTAAAAATTCCAACAAATATTTATATTTTCTTCTAAAGAAATGAAAATATATTTGCTGAAATATTTAATTTATTATGGAAATCTTATAAAATCCTATAATATTAAACAAGTAATATCTGTTATCACGTTCTCTAAAACGTCTCTAACAGTTTCGATAAAATTTGAAATAACGGGGCTTTAGGGGGTGAATGTGGTTTCACTGTGACTGTAATGCGTGTGTAAAAGAGAAAGTATTCGAGCAACTAGTTGCGTTATTGCTCTCCTAATAGGCCAAAACTTTAAAGGGGCGTGGCTCGGCGCCTCCGCATGATTTAGGCTAAATATTTTTAAGTGATCAGGCGAAAATGGCCGCGATAGTACTCACGCCCTTCACGTAAAGTGGGGATTTTTTTTCACATCTGTCGCATATTGTGGGGTGTCGTTGGAAAGGTCGTTCAAAAATATTGTGAATTTATAAAATCATTTTTTAATTCAAAGATCCGTTTCCGAAAGCTTTAAAGTGCTAATTTTTGTTAAAGTCAAGTGTCCCCCTGCCAGCGAAATGGTTGGTTTTGGATATGTAAAAAAATCACAGCAATAGTGTATTTAACGAAATTAAAAGGAAAACTATCACAGCTAAGTAGGCTTTACAGGTTAACGAGTAATAATCGACCAACTTTTATTTGCGGTTGCAAAAACATGTCCTCCCATACATTCCGTATGGAAGAACGTGTTTTTCAACTACAAAGTTGAGTTTGTTCTTGGGATAAATTCATCCTAACTACGGAACCCTACATTGTGCGTGGTCCGACACACACTTGGCCGGTTTTTATATAATATTGTTCGTAGAAACAAAAAGCTCTTCCAAATTTTGGTCTTTCTAAGACTTGGCCTGAAAGAATTTAATTCTGTATACTGTGCGCGGAAGTAAGCCTCAAAAAAAATCTAATGCTCCGACACTACGCCAATCAAACTGCCAACTACGATTAATAACTACTAGATACTATTTTGACACAATTATATTTAATAACAATTAAATGAGTATATCGCGAATAATCTTAAAATTTTACTTCACAGCCATCAGCACCACATCAAGGTTTTGACGACATCTTTGATGCATACGAATCAAACGCGTGCCCTCAAGTAAGCCAAGCTGGTGTCTCCATGGGTACCATTGACTGCCTCACCATGGACATATACGTGCCAAGTATCCCCAACTCTCGTCACCACTTGCCAGTGATGGTATGGATATACGGTGGGGCGTGGGTTCTGGGCAGTGCTGAAAGACCAGCAAACGAACCTATCTCTCTGCTAAAAAATGACGTCATTATTGTAGCCATTAACTATAGAGTTGGTGTTTATGGATTCATGTGTTTAGATACACCGGAAGTCCCAGGAAACCAAGGGCTTAAAGACCAAACATTAGCTCTAAGGTGGGTTCAAGAAAACATTGCTGATTTTGGAGGAGATGTAAACAAAATTACTATTTTTGGTCATAGCGCTGGTGGCATGTCCACGAATCTTCATTTATTTTCGTTAAATGAAAAGTTATTCAACAAAGTAATTATACAAGGTGGACCAGCTTTAAGTTACTGGGTGATGGTGGAATCTAATAACACAATACCTTTAACGCTCGCTAAAGAATTGGGCTTTCAAACTTCAGATATAAGTGAAGCTCTAAATTTTCTTTCTACTGTCGATCCACATTTAGTAGTTCAGAAAGCTTCTGACTTGAAAATTACTAGTGCCTCAGGCACTGATCAACCTCTTACCAAACCGTGCGTTGAGAAAACATTTGAAGGAGTTGAAAATTTCATAACGGAACATCCTATGAATGTCAAATCCACCAAAGCTAGTGCGATTCCAATAATCATCGGTCACAACGTAAGAGAATTTGCTTTTCAGTATGCTAATCAAGATGAGGAGTTTTTCGAAACATACGATATGAAAATTCTGTTTGAATTGGGATTCGACATGGATAACGATTTAGAAGACGCTTTGAATGCAGCAAGACACTTTTATATTGGTGATGAAAAAATCAGTAAGAATGTCTCAGAGAATCTTTTGAGAATTTGGAACTGATTTAATATTTGGTCACCCGACACAGAGAATGGCCGACAAACTGTTAGATAGTGGTGCGGAAAACGTTTACCGCTTTGTTTTCACATACCGTGGAGCAAATCATGGAGATGAGTTGTCCTATTTATTTGATTCAAACACATGGGCAAATGAGGATGAGCAACTCCAGATTGATAATGCACTAGTAAAAAGTCGGTTAACTACACTTTGGACAAACTTTGCTAAGTATGGGTGAGTAAGAATTTATGTCTACAACAAGTCATAAGCCCGTCGGGATTTTCCTTCGGCAAAAAGATGAATTTCATCCCCTATTGAACCCCTTGAATTTAAGATTTTTCGTATGCATACCTACCTATTTCATTTTTAGAATTACAATAGATGACTTTGATTTTCATTGAGTTGATGGCTAAACCACGTAGACCTTGTTTACCTACGAGTTATAAATTGTCTTTTATTTTTGTCATCAGAAACCCGACTCCGGCGCCATCGGAACTCCTGCCATTCACATGGACTCCAATAACGAAAACCACTCAGTTATACTTAGACATGGACTTGGATTTCACACCCAGCAGCAGACCTGACCATAGCAGGATGGCATTCTGGGACTTGTTCTACAAACTTTATGGAAAGTACCAAAAATGGTATCCGATTGAACCAATTCTTCCGTGTAATAATGGTCCAAAACTAGAAAGAAATGTGTTCATCAGTATTGCTATTCTATTGCTAAATATTTTTTTCTTAAATAATGACTTGTTATATTGAAATTTTTGTGTTTTATTTTGGTTGTTGTAGGTAACCTTCCAAGTGCCACAAATTGGCACCAGTCCCGCCAGAGCGTCTTGAACACACTGTTCAAATGAAAGCATTTATTTCAATTGGACCAATTACAGACATTATTGATTTGTCAAGGAGTTGGTCAGTCAGAAAGATGAAGCTAGTTCCCCATTGCAAAGCGTAGTAGGTTTATTGGTATGATCTGTTAAAAATGGTAAGTACTTATATCCAGAAAAAGGAATCTGTATTATTAATATTGAACTCAATTCAAAAAGTTATTGTCACTTTTTAACTGTAGGATGATATTTTGTTAAGTAAAGTTGACAGAATCATTCCAGGGTTGTTTAGTTTTTCATCGACATTATATTATTTCTCATAAGTATTCATGACAAAGTATATTTTGTTTATGTATCTTTGTATTATACACAATATTTTTCTTCCTGTCGTCTTTCTATTATTTTAATGCAACTATACTACCTGGGTGCTCCCTAAGGTAAAATGGTAGAAAGGCATTAAGTCCGCCTTTGTAAAATTATTTTTTACATACGCATGAAGTTGACTGTTGAAGCATTTAAACGATGAGTGAAAGAACACTATCTTTCCACTTCGTCATAGTTGCATAGTTATTTTAAATCTCATTATAATTATATATTTTTTAGTGATATTTATTTTAGAAGTATCTATGTTAGTATATTGTCATATTGTATGTTTATATTGAAATTTATGAATTGTTTTATTTTATTCTTTGATTTATGTTTTTGTTTTCTCTTCTACGGTTACGTACGTTGTCTACATCTCTTTTTATATACGTTCCTGCCACAGATATGCTGGAAGAGATTTCTTTAGAAATAAGCATTGCCTTTGTACGTATTTTTCTGTTCCTTTCTTATTGTCTGTTTTTATGTGTGTGCATAAATGGTTAAATAAATAAAATTTTAATAAAAATATTCACCCCTCCCCCCGCTCCTAGCGCATTGGCTCGCCCCCTTTTACATGGGACTTAAACATTCTTCCGGGGTGTTATGTACAGGTACAAAGTACAGATGTATAAAGGCTATATTATTATTATTTCGTTTATTTATTTTGATTATTATTATTTTCATTTTATTATTATTACTTGCCTTGTCCCGACTTAGAAAGCTAGGGAACAAGGAGGAGGGGATACAAAGAAACAATGTTAATATAAAATGAGGTTGGAAATTCATAGGTAATAAATAATAATAATAATAAAATCTTTATTTATCCAAAAACATACATAGTTTGAAAATACAGTGTGATATTTGGTTTAGAAAATACATTTATAGTTTGTTGCAAAATCTGTACAAGAATAATGTTCACTACCTCTTAAGCTAGGGTATACCTGTATTATAAGAGGTAAGAAGATTATGGAAATAAAAGCTATATTATTGTTTTTGTTTACTTTGTCATCATCATCATTAAATCATCACCGGCTTAGCCGGCCAGCAAGACGAAGCCGCGGTGGTGAACGTTAAACCATCTGCGACGATAAGCTCGCGTGGGACCGCCGGAGCCGTGACAGAAACCATGCCGGCTGCATGTTGCATGCTCGCTTGCAAGCATGCTTGCATGCCACATGCTTGCTTGCATACTACATGTTGCATGATCACTTGCGTGCTGCATGCTTGTTTGCATGCTTCTTACGGGGAAATAAAAACCACATGTTCACAATCAACTGTTTTAGTAAGTGATAGATAATATATGCAGCGCCGGAGCCGTGACAAAAGCCATATTGCTTTTGCATCTTTACACTTTTCTTTTTAAATTATTTAATTGCTCAGCAGTGGCACAGTATAGGCTAGCATAAAAAAAGGTTTATTTATAAGGATAAATAAACATTAAATTATTTGAATTAAGGACTTATAACTTTTATTGGAGGTTTTAAGTCTTTTGTTTATAATTGATTGTAATATTTATGATAAACAAATTTAGGGCATATTGTATTTCAGGATTTCAATTTATGGCATGTTATATTATGTGACATTAAGTTCGGGCAAGTTATCATTCGGACAGACGATGATTAGGACAAAAAAAAATATGGCCCTTTAGATTATGGATAAAAGGTTAAGGAATACAATAGAGAACTATGTTTAAAACATTACTTTTCATTCATTGTTGACTGCATTTTGAAAGTTGCTTCATTGGTAATTTTTCTACCCTTTAGAGTTTTGTTCTACAACTCCCGCGGGGACCAGCTGTATTGGGAGTGAAGAGATGGAGGTTGGCTAGTGGCTATTCTGAATAGTTTTTGCAATTTATGCTTCTTCGTTGTTAGAACTATTAGATATTTGTAGGTTTTGATGGAAGAAAATTTGTTATATCGCTCGTCTTGTTTTTCTTCTATGGGCAAATTTTGCTTAAGGCAGACACAGTGACTGTTATTTTCCGGGGATTCAGACATGTTTATATTTCGTCTTTTCTAGTTTTTTGTGGATGTTTTCCCTATTTTAAGTTTTCTCCAGGATAATTAATCCGTCGAATAAACTATAGTGGTAAGCCTACGGGGGATAGGCTTCCCGGCAAGTGTGCGTACATCAAGTGCAATCCAAAGCAACCTGCAGTCAGTCAGTCCATAGGGTACGGTAACCTTCACTATCGTTTGGTTGATTTGTGTTTGTAAATAATTACAAGGTAGCATTATAGCTCAAATTGGCGGTAACTAGTTGCAAGTATTAATTCAGTTCAGACTTCCATAAACTTTGTGACTAGCGTCAGTGTCAAGTTAGTCCTGGTCGTGGTTGTCTATGGTCTGTTGGTAGAGTAGTTGTCTATTGGTAAATGTCACACTCCTTATAAGGCATTCCCCGAGTCCCTAGAACCAAACACTGGTGCAGGATACCGCGACGACGTCATAGAAAGGAACAAGAAGGGATAAAATAGTGTACACTCACCCAATCGCTCACGAAAACACTCACTGAGATTCACACGCCTTACACGCTACTTACATTGATACTAGACTAATGTAACCTAGTGTAAAACTACACTTATTATTTAACGTATTAAATAACACTCTTAAGCATGATCTCTCTTCTCTCCATAAAGACGCTTAGACTTATTGCTATCGACTAAATTCTATTTCTGCTAGCCCGGACTACATTGACCGCTCTCTATCGTGGTCTAAAACCAACCGCCATTATTGACTGCAAATGTAAGTCATCCCGTCAATTCCTGTAAAACACCACGTTCAGCCCATCTTCCCACACTTTCACAGAATAGGTTTCTGACTGTTCTGGTAAAATTTTTGGGATTTGTTTGGGTATTGGCCCACTTATGATGGCCAGATGTGGGACTAGTATTTGACTAGTGATTTGAGATGAGAAATCGGATTTAGAATTTGTTGAATTATTGCATTCGACCTGTTCGCCAGTACTTATCCTTAGTTTGTTTCTCATTACATAGAGAATTTATGTGTTTCTTAGTGGCCCGAACCATGTGCCGGTTTTAAAATATATCGATGTCTTACGGCCGAAAAGGGATAAGCGACATTTTTTGAGAAATTCAGTTATACAAGGTTACTGGTAACTCGACGTATTCCTTGCAGGACGTCATAGTAGGATTAAAATGCAACAAATTAAGCCACCAAATGTTCTACCGAAATTCAGTAGTTTTTGAATTAGTTAAGAGTTTTAGTTTTTTTATGAAAAATCCCAGATTAAATCATTTGAAACCAATTTAAAAATGATTTACGGCGCGACTGTACTGAAATTTAAGTTATCATCATAGTTGACGCCGTAGCAGACCTTTGTTAATAATTAAAAGTTCAATAATGCCTAAAACTTTGGCAAATATCACTAACCAAACATTTAATTTTTTGTAATTTTTGCTATTACTTCATAAAAAATGTAGTCTAGTGCAAAAAAAAATGCTACACCTGGTGTACAAATTACTAAGAAAATATCCTTGTCTTATCAGCTATCCAAAAAGGTATGAAAGTTAATACAAAATCATGGACTACATTATGAAAATCGTTTTTGATTTAGTACAGGCGTGCGTTTCACAAAAAGGTGATTATTCGAAAAATCAAAAACAAAATCGTGAACATTATTATTCTTTTTAATCAATATTAACCTTTTGACCGTCAGCCTAGTTTTACCTAAAAACTCACATCTTGTCGACCCTAATCTCAAGTGCTTTGATTTTTGGGTAGGCCTTCGGAAAAACGAAGGATTCGTCAATATACAGTCGTTAACATGGCATATATTATACCTTTCTGGCTTCGTTATGAGTTAATCTAACTAAATAACTATGTTTTACAGATAATTATACTAACCTAATTTTGCAATGATTTGATATCTATTCATTTTGATAATTTTCACTCACATAACCTTGAAACTTTATCACAATATATCGAATTCACACACTCATTCTCCACACAAACACTTGATTACGACAATACAATGTGTAGGCCACACCATAAACACAATAACAGAAACCCATAGCACTTGAAACCTTATCTAAACCATAAAAACTTTTTGTTTACACAACGATAAAAATTTGGCGGTCGACCCGCGCGCGGACCGGTCGTGAAACTGGTTATTACTAGTTTCGTGTACCGTCAGAGCAAAAACACTGCGAGTGAAATATTTTTATATTATAATATCCAAGTACGGTTTTTGTTGTAATTTCTTTATAAATAATTATTGTCATTTTATTATGTTACTTTGTTTTAGATAACAATATATTATAGTCGGTGTCTTGTGTTTTGTATTTTCGTTTTTTGCCACCGACTTCCGAAATTAAAGTTATTTTTCACTTTGTAGTGTTTTTTTTGGAGGTCGGTTGTTTTTTTTTTGTAAAAAGTTTTTATTTTTCACTTTTTAGTTGTGGTACCTACCCCACACACATTCGAATACCACTACCTGCTACAAGTGACAGAAACTTATCATATCATGTACATACTAAGTGGGAAAAAAATACGTATTTTGTAGCTAACTCAAAAACTGTCAAAGCAAAGTTAATAAAATTTATATGAGACCAATTCGAGAGCACACCCTTTCAAACAAAAAAATAATTTTCAAAATCGGTCCACAATTGACGGAGAAATCGGTGGACATACATAAAAAAAAAAAACAAACATACGCGACGAACATATAACCTCCTCCTTTTTGGAAGTCGGTTAAAAATAGTAATGACCTGTTCAATATAAATATCGGAGATAAAAATGTTGTTTTGAGATATCCCAATTATTATTATTATTTCGATTTCTTTAAAAATATTGAGTCTCCATTATTTGTACAATTATGGTGTGTTTGTGTAACAATTATGGTGGAAAATACATTACATACATTATTATTCTATCTATCTTTCCTTATAGGTACCTAAATCCATCTACAAACCCACCCATATTCTCTCGCATAGACAGAAGGTGGAAAAATCACGGTCCAAAATGATAGGTACATAGTTACTTTTTGTATGGTTTATACCATTCAAGTGGAAACTGTTACCGCCTTCAATCCTCCTGCGTTGCTGTACATGACCCCATATACTTACGGATAGTTATCTAATTCCATGAAGGAAGGAGCTATAAAAAGTGTGAAATAAAAAATTGTTTTCAAGAAATATATTTAAAAAAAACACAATACTCAAACTCAAAGGATTTATTTCAAATAAACCAATTACAGGCACTTTTCAATTGTCATCGGGTTAGAAAGATGAAGCTAGTTACCCATTCCAAAGCGTAGTATGTACCATCGAAGAAACCCATACCTAAGCAAATCGAAAACAAAATCCCGTGCACACGGCCCTTTCTTTTCGTAGGTAACCGTTACTACATCGGCCGAGCGCTGCAAGCAGAAATAGTCCTTACGGTGTATAGGTATGGGTTTCTTCGATGGTACACACGACGATATATCGTATCGACGCGTCGTTAGAACCGGGACAGCATGGAGGCGGCTAAAAAGATAAAAAATACTAATTACTCCACTGAAACTAAATAAGTATAGGTACTAATACGCTATACAGAAAATATTTACCACGGTGCGCGGTGGAGCCTTGGGGCAGTTCAGGATCGGGACGCGTGCCAGAGTCAAGGAACCCCATGATGATAGCGCAACGGGTGGCGTTCTGTCTGGGCGGAGCTCTCCGCGACCTTGAGGACAGCCTCGTCATATTAAAAATATCAGAAAACAATCACTTACTAAAGTAATAGTCTACCTGTAAATACCATGATCCTAAAAAAAAAAACATTAATTCTATTTGAGGACATCCACCTTTTTTGAAGACGGTAAAATAAAAACAATTAGCGACATTTATTTTTCTTACACATGTCAAATAAGAAAACTTCGTGAAATAATAAAAATCCAATATGACAAAATTCCAGTTAGAACAAAAATATGTTTGTTCTAATTGGCGTTTTTTGCAGTCTGTACATTTCCCGCCTACTATGAGCGCAGTGTCATGGTACGCGGGAATTACGCCGAATTTTACTTTTGGAAATACGATTACGATAAGAATACGCAATATTATCAGTAGCTATAACCCAAATTATGTTCGTAGATAAATAAACTAGGTACTTATGTGTATTTCAAACAGTATACAAGAATATTTATCATAAAAACTTTACTAAACACGGCGGCGACAGCTTCAAAATTTGTGCATTACAAAACTTTCGTTATCTTTTCACGGAAATATTTATCACTTTTCGATAAACTAACACTAAATATGAAATCTATACTTATTTCTCAGTAATTCTGTATAAAATTTTAATAAGATTACTCACCGTTTTCTTCATAAAAACATTGCGAACAAATGTAAACAACACACACACTTCACTGAGTTTTGACAGTATGGCGGCGTCGCGTCACACAAACCACAGATACATTTTGTTTGTTTTTTTTTTTCGTTCATTTTAGTGGTGTTCCCAGTAAATTGTTACTAAAACCGGTCAAGTATTAATCGATTAGTCGAATGATACAGCCAGATCGTGTTGCAAGTGCAAATAAATGTCAAATATTATCGTGCAATGGCAAGTAGGATCTTTATGCACCGCATAGGTGCATAAGGATTTGGAATTTGACATTTGGAGCATTTTATCTTATGCACCTATGGGGTATCACGCGACATTTGAAGAGTTAAAAACTTTAATTACACACATTTCACACGTCTTGTTCGATGTGCTGCCCTCGGTTTCGAATACATGTTCTTATTCGCTTCCTTACTTCGGTTTTTGTTATTCTTGATGTGATTGTTGCCCTCATCTGGTCCGCCGCATTTGTAATTCTCTCCCTTAGTTCTTCAATTGAATTTACTGGGGTCACATAATCTAGATCTTTCATATGACCCCAGACGTAAAAGTCTAGCGGCGTCAGATCAGGGCTTCGTGCAGGCCACGGAATCGGCCCACCGCGCCCTATCCATCGGTTTGGATAGTTTTCATCCAGCAATTGTCGAATTGTGATTCGGAAGTGGGCTGGACATCCGTCATGTTGGTAAATCATGTTTGCTCTTCTTTCTTCCGGTACATCCGTGAGCAGTGCTGATAAATGATTTCTGAGGAAATCTTCATAAAGTTCCCCATTTAGTGTTCGGGGTAAAAAATGTGGGCCAATTAATTTGTCGTCAATAATACCCATCCAAACATTAAGCGAGAACCTTCGCTGGGATGCGGTTGGTTTCAGTTTTTTAGGGTTTGCTTCTGCTTTCGGTGCCCAGTAATGTAAGTTGTGGTAATTTGTGATACCATCACGATCAAAACATGACTCATCGGTCCACAGAATGTTTTTTTAAAAGTTTTCGCTGTCGGCGTCGGCACTTAGCATAAAACGACAAAATTCAAGCCGTCTCGGCGGATCTCCTTCTTCTAATGACTGGACTGGTTGGTAATGGTATGGATGTCGGCCTGACAAGTGAACTACAGACCAGACTTTCCACTGCAACATACCAAGCTCACGCGCTACGATGTTTGTCGATGTGTTAGGATCGTCAATAAAACGTTGAAGAATAAGCTCCTCGTCCTCAGCCGTGTATCTCCGGAAACGACCAGTGTCAACTTGCCTGCTTATTTGGACGCTGCCAGTTTCAGATATTCGCCGATAGGTCGATCCGAAGACACTAACGTGGGGGAGTCGGCGGTTGGGAAAGCGAAGTTGATATTCTCGCCGCGCCTCAGCAGCGTTACCGTCACAAAGTCCGTAACAGTACATTATGTCAGCGTATTCAGGATTAGAATATGCAGCCATAGTCAGCGCTTATGAAGGCGCAGCACAGCACAAGAGCAAGATACGCAGCAACAGTTAGGGAAATAGCCAGTAACAAAACACGAGCTTGCGCGACGTAGAGTTGAAAATAACTAACGCTGACGACCAAATTTTGCAAAATCGCACCCCCTGTCATGCCGAGAGAACAATAGCGACCAATCACAAAGCTCCCCGAGTGTTTGGAGTTCAAGCGCAGGTAAAAACTACGAATAATACGAATACGAAACAATAGGTTGACCGTCTCGCAATTTTACCTGCCCCCCATAAAACTCTTCTCTTCCCTGGCACACATGCAAAAGTATTGACAATCATACCTTTCTGAATAACTGATAAGACAAGGATATTTTCCTAGTAATTTTTACACCAGGTGTAGCATTTTTTTTTTGCACTAGACTACATTTTTTATGAAGTAATAGCAAAAATTACAAAAAATTTAATGTTTGGTTAGTGATATTTGCCAAAGTTTTAGGCATTATTGAACTTTTAATTATTAACAAAGGTCTGCTACGGCGTCAACTATGATAATAACTTAAATTTCAGTACAGTCGCGCCGTAAATCATTTTTAAATTGGTTTCAAATGATTTAATCTGGGATTTTTCATAAAAAAACTAAAACTCTTAACTAATTCAAAAACGACTGAATTTCGGTAGAACATTTGGTGGCTTAATTTGTTGCATTTTAACCCTACTATGACGTCCTGCAAGGAATACGTCGAGTTACCAGTAACCCTGTATACATACTTAGAATCGCCTTTTTTTTCTGCGTCGATTGGTCTAGGTAACGTTTGCCTACGTGAAACTTTTTGTCGGTTACGCGGTAGGAAAAATATAGACTTCTGTCAATTTATTTCGTTGTAAACGACTTCAATTTTTGTAAAATTATTTTTTTGGTGTTTGATCTACGAATTATTTAAGAATAAAGAAGTTACACCTTTTGGACTTTTTGTAATATTTTAATGATTGTACGTTAAACTATTTTGGCTGGAAGTAAAAATTCAGAAATATGTATTTAGTTTGTTATGCCTGTTCGTGTTTAAAACATAATTAGTCGTTTATTCCGTTTTGGCCGCATTTTGCAGACTCTGTAGTCTTTTAGTGCAATAGTTCTAAGTCTATTTGATCACGGTGATTTTTTGATACGAGGGTTTATTACAAACAATTGTTATTTAGTATGTTTTTAATTCGATAAGTGTGAGGTGCCATTTTTATGTTAATTAAAGACTGAGCTGATTACCTAATTAAATGGTTTTTTATTGTATACCTATACCTCTTGGGTGAACTTGAAATGTTAAATGCAGAGATAACAGTTTTTTTAAAGTAAAATAATCAAAATACATCCACTAAATAATTGACATCTTTTCAAAAAATGTGCTTGATACAATTTTCCTTTCAGTCAACTATTGTTACATTGTTGGTTAGATTATATTATCACATTTTTTTCTCTAAAAACCAAGACTTGACCTTTTTTTCCTTAATTTAAATAAAACTAGGGTTGAATTTAGGTCATTCATGGGTTGAATTTTACTCGCATCAGATAATTTGATAATTCAATTTACGACATTTTGGGTGATTTTAAAATAAAGACCATTTGGGGATAACCGACAGTAACTGCTTCTTGCAGGCTGAATTACGTAAAAATAAAAACGCCATCTTATAGATAGCATGCTAAATATTATAAAAACTCATTTCCAGGCTTTCGGGAGCTATACTTAATTTTTTATGATTTTTTTTCGTTTATTTTGAACTTTAAATCACTCCCCTGTAAAATTTGAAAAGAGGCGGTTATCCTTTTTCGCCCGTAAGGCATCGATATATAATATTTTGTTAAATTGGATATTGGTATCAGTTGTTATAATTAATTACGTATCGAAATGATATTGATCTAAAATTGTTGTTTTTATCTTAATTCTCGCGATATCGCAGGTTAATACCAAACCGTTCGAAATTACTCTGTATAAATGCCAGTTTGCTCTTACTCTCTCTAGTAATGTCGAAAGACTTGGAGATGTGGTCAGTGGTAGTGTTCCTCTCAGTTTATGGTGTAGTACGAGGGCTATCCAGAACAGACCCTCTTGTGTCTACCAATGGAGGCCAGATTAGAGGACAGTGGTTTGGAGATGGATACGCCAAATTCTTGGGTGTGCCTTATGCGGTGGTGGATGAAAATAATCCATTTGGGGTAAGCTGTGTTTTTTATCTCTCTTGTTAGTAGAAACATTAAAAAACTCTTCCAATTTCTGGCCTTTCTAAAATTTAGCCTCACAGAGTTTAATTCTGTATATTGTGCACAGAAATAAATCTCACAAAAAATTTAATACTCCAACACTATAGCAATTGAGCCGCCAACTACGATAATTACTCGATAATATTTTGACTCAATTATTTTTAATATCAATTTTATTAATATTTAATACCAACGCGAATAATCATTAAATTTTACTTTATACAGCCCTCAGTACCACATCGTGGCTTTGACGGAATCTTTGAAGCATACGAATCACACGCGTGCCCTCAAGTTAGCGGAGGTGTCGCCACGGGTACCATTGACTGCCTCACCATGGACATCTACGTACCAAGTACCGCCGACTCTGTACACAACTTTCCAGTGATGGTATGGATATACGGCGGGGCATGGGTTGGGGGCAGGGCCCAAAGACCAGCATACGAACCTATATCTCTACTAAAAAATGACGTCATTGTTGTAGCCATTAACTACAGAGTTGGTATTTATGGTTTCATGTGTTTAGATACACCGGAAGTACCAGGTAACCAAGGGCTTAAAGACCAAACAACAGCTCTAAAGTGGGTACAAGAAAACATTGCAGCTTTCGGAGGAAATGTCAACAAAATTACTGTTTTTGGTCAAAGCGCCGGTGGCATGTCCACGAATCTACATTTATTTTCGTTAAATGAAAAGTTATTCAACCAAATAATTATACAAGGTGGACCAGCTTTAAGTTACTGGATGATGGTGGAATCTAATAACACAATACCTTTAACGCTCGCTAAAGAATTGGGCTTTCAAACTTCAGTTATAAATGAAGCTCTAAATTTTCTTTCTACTGTTGATCCACATTTAGTAGTTCAGAAAGCTTTTGACTTGAAAATTACTAGTGCTTCAGGCAATGATCAACCTCTTACCAAACCTTGCGTTGAGAAAAAATTTGAAGGAGTTGAAAATTTTATAACGGAACATCCTATGAATGTTAATTCTACTAAAGCTAGTGGGATTCCAATAATCATCGGTCACAACGTAAGAGAATTTGGTTTTCAGTATGATAATCGAGATGAGGAGTTTTTCGAAACATACGATATGAAAATTCTGTTTGAATTGGGATTCGATATGGATAACGATTTAGGAGACGCTTTGAATGCAGCAAGACACTTTTATGTTGGTGATGAAAAAATCAGTAAGAATGTCTCAGAGAATCTTGTAGAATTTGGAACTGATTTAATATTTGGTCACCCATCACAAAGAATGGCCGAAAAACTGTTAGATAGTGGTGCGGAAAACGTTTACCGCTTCGTTTTCTCATACCGTGGAGCAAGTCATGGACAGGAGTTGTCCTATTTATTTGATACAAACACGTGGGCAAATGAGGATGAGCAACTCCAGATTGATAATGCACTAGTAAAAAGTCGGTTAACTACACTTTGGACAAACTTTGCTAAGTATGGGTGAGTAAGAATTTATATCTACAACAAGTCATGAGCCCGTCGGGATTACCGATAGGGAAATCGTGGCCCCCGGCAACATGACAACCGAAGGAACACGAGTGGGTTTTAGTCAGTAAGAGTCTGACACGCCCTCCCGCTCCACCCAGAGCGGGAGAAGTTATTTGATAATTTCCCACCCAGAAAAAAAAAAAAGCCCGTCGGGATTTCCAGTCGGCAAAAATGATAAATTTCATCCCCTTGAATTTAAGATTTTTCATATGCATACCTACCTATTTCATTTTTATAATTACAATAGATGACTTTGATTTTCATTGAGTTGATGGCTAAACCACGTAGACCTTGTTTACCTACAAGACATAAATTGTGTTTTATTTTTCTTATCAGAAACCCGACTCCGGCGCCATCAGAACTCCTGCCATTCACATGGACTCCAATAACGAAAACCACTCAGTCATACTTAGATATGGACTTGGATTTCATACCCAGCAGCAGACCTGACCATAGCAGGATGGCATTCTGGGACTTGTTCTACAAACTTTATGGAAAGTACCAAAAATGGTATCCGATTGAACCAACTCTTCCGTGTAATAACGGTTCAAAACTAGAAAGAAATGTGTTCATCAGTATTGCTATTCTATTGTTAAATTATTTGTTCATAAATAATGACTTGTTATATTGATATTTTTGTGTTTATTTTGGTTGTTGTAACCTTCGAAGCGCCACAAAATCGTACCAGTCCCGCCAGAGCGTCTTGAACACATTGTTCAACTGAAAGCATTTATTTCAATTGAACCAATTAAGAGCAGTGGTGGCCCAGTGGTAACGGCCGCGACTTACGAGTTAGGTCGTGGGTTCGAACCCAGACAGGCGCTTTACTTTGTGTAAATTATTTCATCACCACTGCTCTCAAAACGGTGAAGGAAAACATCGTGAGGAAACCGGCATGTCCTAGAACCGAAAATTCGATGACATGTGACATCTACCAACCCGCACTGGGCCCGCGTGGTGGATTACGGCCCACTCCCTCTCACAGAGAGGAGGCCTGTGTCCCAGCAGTGGGAACATTATAGGCTGCTGATGACAGGCACTATTGATTTGTCAAGGAGTTGGTCAGTCAGAAAGATGAAGCTAGTTCTTCATTGCAAAGCGGAGTAGGTTAAATGGTATCTGTAAAAATTAAATATCCAGAAAAAGGAATCCGCTTTATTTGTAATGAACTCAATTCAAAATGTCATTGTAAATAAAGACATAATGTAACTGTAGGATATTTTTTAATGAAAAGTTTACAGAATCATACCAGTTTTGATTCGTTTTTCATCGACATTACATTATATTTTGTCATGATAAAGTATTTGAGTACATGACTTTGTATTTTTTATAAAAATTTTCTTCCTTTTGTCTTTCTATCATATGCCTTGTTTTGTCTTTGCATCACCTTGAGGTAGAATGGAAGGAAATGCCTAAGGCATTAAGCCCGTCTTCGGGGATTCATCATCATCATCAGCCTATAATGTTCCCACTGCTGGGACACAGGTCTCCTCTCTGTGAGAGGGAGTGGGCCATTATCCACCACGTGGGCCCAGTGCGAGTTGGTTGTTGGTCTTCGAATTTTCGTTTCTAGGACATGCCGGTTTCCTCACGATGTTTTCCTTCACCGTTTTGAGAGCAGTGGTGATGAAATAATTTACATAAAGTAAAACGCCTGTCTGAGTTCGAACCTACGACGTACAACTCGTAAGTCGCGGCCATTACCACTGGGCCACCACTGCTCTGGTGATTAGAAGCGTGTTATATTATGTGTGAAATTGATCTAAAACAGTCTTTAAGAGGATTTGACAGAGCTACCTATACTCAAGTAGGTGGAGCCAGACGATGAAATTATACAATTTCTTTGTTTGAGTACAGTAGGTACATTGAATGAGCAACTAAAATTATGATAATTAGTTCATATTTATTAAATAAAATGAAATCTAATCTTTAATAAGTAGGTATGCAAAAATTTTTCCAAATTTTCGCTCAAATCATTACAAGGAATTTATTATTAATCATTTCGCTCCAAAATAAAATAAAAATTTATCAGAATTATCAGGTAAGTGATGTGTTATTAGTTACCCAAGTAATCAATCATCATTCAATAATCTATACAGCAAGGTCCAATTGACCGAATCGATAGTTTATTACAAGAAAGCGATTACTTTATTTTTAATCCTGGCGACGAAGAGCGAATAACCGTCTCGGTAGACTGTTATTGAATTACGCGGTTTGATATCTATGCTGATTGCACCCAGACAATTTCTAAAAAACGGATTGTAAGTACCTATCTTCTTCTTCTTCGTTTCGCTCTTGACAGAGCGGTCGTGGTCACAATGAACTGTGTCCCATCGCAGGTGTAGTCGTTGCCCGCCTCACGATCTCCCTCCATCTAGTTCTATGAAGGTCTGGCACATTCATTAACAGGGCCTCCATCCGTGGATTTTATTTGATCAGTTTACTTTCCACTGTGCCGTGCACCACTGGACGCTCTATGGAGTCATTATTCCGCCTGGAGACATGACCAAAAAACTTCAGTATTCGAGACTGTATTAGTGCAGACACTGTTTGCTGCCGAGTTCTTGGAGTATGGAGACGTTGTGAGGAATTCTGTCCATTATACCCAAAGCATTCTTCGTCAGCACCACATTTCTAGAGCATCTACTTTTTTCTTTTGCTACTTATCTTAGGTACTTTTAATCCAAATCAAATTTAACTAGTCGATATTGTCCTATTGCAAGGCAAAGGCCACCCTCTCCCGTTTCCACACAATTCTGTTTTCTGCTAATCCCGGCCACTGTCCTTTCGATAAGATCCAAACTCGTGCCGCCATCCTCGCCTTGGTCTGCCGTGATTTTGTCTAGCGTTTAATGGGATTTCTTTTAGCACATTTCTCATTTGACATGCAGCAGACATGTCCGGCCCTGGAGTTCGTCTCTTGGATCTGTAAGGAACACAACCCTGCATACCAAAACAGTTTTTACTGCTTTCTCTGGTGTTGCTAGAACCGTGGAGCTGCCACCTCTCCAGTCGACGGTATTTAACTAGGTACTCACATTTTCCATTTTATACGGTGGGGGATGAAACTTCTAAAACGTATTAAGAACTCCTCTTAAAATACCTCCTAACTGTTGTCTACCAAATTCCAAGTTACCAGCACAATAAGATTTTGCCACTACAAACTTTTACACAAAAAAATAAGAAATTCAAACTTTTTCTTTTTATTATATTTTTTGTATTCCATAATATAAATACACGTAGTCGACATGAAATTGTGATACCCAAATTTAGATTAACTAAAACAAGCAAGTCATTTCTTATAAACAGTATCCGCTTTTATAACAAGTTGCCAAAGTCTGTGACAGAACTTAGCGATGGGAAGTTCAAAACCCACATCAAACGTGTCCTTATCAAGAAAGCATATTATAAAATTAAAGACTATGTTGAAGATAAGGAAGTTTGGCAATAATTCCTTCTGCACTTGTGGCTTCCCTGGTACCTCATTAATGGCATAAATAAGTAAGAGTCTATTAACTGCTCCCAAATTACCATGTTTATTTAAATCTTTTTTTTTTTACATTCGTCCTTGACATATTTATTATTCTATTATTTGACATTATATACCTACGATTTAATTTCAACTTTTTTTTTTAGTGACTTTTGTGGACATGATAATTACTCAGATTGATTACAGTTGTAACAGCAATCATATAATTGCGTTTTATTAAAATAGGTTTTTTATTTATTTACTTTTAGGTTTTTTTTTTTTTACTTTTATTAATTTATTTATTTTTTGTATAGATTCTTTTCTACATATTTTGTGAATGTGAGAACGCTGTAGGCTTAGTGGATTGTAGACCTGTTGACCATTTTCTATTTTGTTAAGTACTTGGTACTTATTGAAAGACCTACACTGTCCTCCCATACCTAGAAACACTGTTATATGAAAGTATTGTAAAAGCCAATTATTTTTAAAAGAGTAACCGTGGAGTTTCTTGCCGGCTCTTCTCCATAGGAAACGACCAATTGGAACCGTGCACCTAGATTCTGACGTTTCATAAGTGCCCATGTAGGTTTATGTGAAATAAAATATTTTGATTTAGATTTTGATTGATTTTGAGAACTACCGTAAATGGTATTGAGGTTCTTCAGTTTCACGCGAACATAACCGCGAGCACTTAGTTTTTAATATCACTAGTTTGGTACTTGAGAAAAACCACTTACAGTATCGTGGAAGCGAATAATTGCGTACTGTTTCAAATGGGTTTCTGCATCTGCAGTTTATTATTAACATACTATTGGGAAGTTACATTAATCATCAGTTCGTTCTGACTAGTTCTTGTGAAAATGTCCCAATCTGTGTGGTTTCTGGTGATATTGGTGTCGATTTGTTGTTCCTGCTATATTCGCACTCGTACTTTTATTCGTACTCTTTTCAAAACTTTTTGCATATATTTTGAATGCGGTTTTTAAATTGAAAAATCTTTGATTTAATTAAAATGAAAACTACGTCTTATTAGGGTAATCGTGTACTCGTATATTGTGTACATAAAAAAAAAACATGATTGAATCTGCACTACGCATACTTAAGGCAACAAATCAACACAGACATATGACGTACTCTATTAATAATAAAAATAAATAAATAAAAATATTTTATTGACATATAAAAAGATGTTACATTAATTTGAAGCCCTGACTCCTGAGCTAGGTGGTACCTGTGTTACAGGAATCAGTGTCTTCACCCGTTTTTTGAGTATAAACATTCTATGCTATAAAATAAAAAATAAATTTAAAATGCTCTTGAGTGGTTTGTGTGCGTGTGTGTTTGTTGTGTTTTTGTGTATGTGTGAGCGAGTGAGTGTAAGTGATTGTGCTTGGTAGATTGGACTTTGGGTGTATGTGAGGATTTGTGTGCCTAATTTGTTATTTAATGATCACGAGTATTGTTCTTTAAGTATGTTTTCTGTCTGTAGGTAATCCAGTGTTTGAAGCCATGTGTTTAGTTTTATCTTAGTTTTATTTTTTGTTAGTGGGTTGATGTGGAGAATTTTGTTTACTTTATTATAAATATAAGTAGCTAGGTATAGGCGTTGCCGTCGAGCGGCTGCGGTCCTATACTTGACTGCGCGGCATACATTAGTGATGTATGCCGCGCAGTCAAGGTTCAACTCTTATGTTTTGTTGTGAGATTTACCGGTGTGATTTCATGCTGTTTTATTATAAGATTGAGAAGGTATAATTGTCTCACTGTAAGTACCTGACAACTCTCATACAGGGTTTTTGTAGGGAACCGCCACGGTTTGAAGGTCATGACTTTTAGCAGAGATCTTTGAGCTCTCTCGAGGTGTATCATGTAGGTTTTACAAGCACCTCCCCATGCCGTGACACAGTAACCTATGATTGATTGTGCTAGTGCTAAGTACACCGCACGGAGAAGTTTAAAGTCGGCCACTTGCCGCAGTCTCTTGAAAGCCCATATAAGTTTCCTAACACGGGAGGCAATCTGTTCAATGTGGGGACGCCAGGTAAGTCCCTCATCCAGAATCACACCCAGGTATTTCATTGTCTTTTGTTGTGTGATTGGAAGACATGAACATGGAGGACTGTTATTGGGGTCATCACAAGAGTGTGCTTTAAGGCTTATTACTGTAGGTTTAGTTTTTGCGAAAGTAAATTGCAGAAATGAGGTTTTCGAGATATTAAGGGTTAATAAGTTAACTTCCAGCCAGTGGATTATTTTGCGTAACCCTGCCTCTGCAAATTGCCGTGCCGCTTCCCAGCTCTCTCCATGAAATATAAGTACGGTGTCGTCTGCATAACTAAATATTTTACCGTTAGTAAGAGACTGCTGACAAAGATCATTCACATAGAGCAGGAAAAGACTCGGGGATAGGCAGCTACCCTGCGGCACACCATAATGAACTCTGTCTTCATTGCTAATGACCTCACCAATCTTCACTTTTTGTGTCCGGTCATTGAGAAAGTCTGTAAATATGCTTAGGGCCCTTCCCCGGATTCCAGCATGCTCTAACTTGGTCACAAGGGTTGGAATACAGACAGTGTCAAACGCCTTGGCTAGGTCCAGAAAAACACCCAGACATTTTTGCTTTGAGTCAACTTTTCCAGTCACGTAATTAACAAGTTGATTAACTACGTCTGCAGTGCTTTTTCCGGACCTAAAACCAAATTGTGTGTCCGCTAATAATTTGTGATGCTCTAAATATTTCATGAGTCTACGGTTCAATAATTTTTCCACTATTTTCGACAGTGTTGACAAAACTGAAATAGGTCTGTAGTTTTTAACATCGCCCTGGTTTCCACCCTTGTGAACAGGTGTGATTAAAGATTTCTTAAAGATACGGGGAAAAACTCCTTGCTCAAAACAGGCTCCAATAAGCTTTGTGAGAGGTGGTACTAGTACTTCTTTACCCAGTTTGAGGAGTTGAGCCGGAATAGAGTCCCATCCTGTAGCACAATTATTTTTTAGGTTGTTAATGACTGTCTCTACTTCTGCCTCGTCCGGAGAAAGTAGAACCATAGAATTTCGCGCAGGGGGTGACTTATTTTTGTATGGGGCAAGTGGGGGCGAATTTTGGTTTTTGATAATAGTGTCTGCCAATTGCTTCCCAATATTCGAAAAATAATGGTTTATTTGTTCAATGGCATTAGGCGCATCCACATCTTCAGTGACAGGTAGAAGTTTATCAGCCGACAAGTGTTTTCTATTTTGGTTGGTTATAGATTTTATAATATTCCATGTTTCCTTATTGTCCTTTGAAGTTTTTAAAGCGGAGCTTTCGTGATCGTTTCTTAATTTCCTGAGTAATAGATTACAGTGATTACGATATCTTTTGTATGATAGCTCGACTATTCCGTTTTTTGGGTCTGACAGGAATTTTCTGTGGAGTTTATCCCTGTGTCGAATACATAATTAATCTATTAATTAGGTACCTATAAAGATAGATAAACCATTCATTCAACACACAAAAGCCCAATTAAAAGATAATAAATTTGAAGACAAAAGGAGTATGTAAGGATCGTAGCAGGTGGCGTTCTGTAGTTTCTGCTTACCCCCATGGGAAGAAGGCGTGAGTTTATGTATGTATGTAAATTTGAAGGTAAACAATAAATAAAATTATACAATAAAAAAAACTGAATTATACCAATTATATGAAAATGGCTTCTGTAGAAGCACAAACTTGTTCGAGATTGAGATTGCAATCCTTGATTGTGAGGACGTGAGTTACTGATATGATCAATTGCTCATTACCTACAATCCCATTTGATAAACGATAAGATATGATTATTTCTTGGTTCGACTCCTATCTTAAAGGCCGCTTGCAGCAGGTTCGTCTCGACGAATTTTCTTCTGATTGCTGCTCTCTTATTGCAGGTGTGCCTCAGGGTGGCGTTCTCTCTCCTCTTTTCTATTTTTATTAACTCTTTCACCAGAGTCATCTCTTCTCACTTCTATCTCTTTGCCGACGATCTGCAGCTTTACAATCATTTCGTAAGGGAAGATGTGGAAGCCGCCGTGTCTGCCATAAACAGTGACCTGGATTTGATTGACGAGTGGTTGCAGTCCTTTGGACTGCAAATCAACCCTAGTAAATCCCAGACCATAATTAATGGCGGCAGGTATATGCGGAATAGATTCAATGTTGCGTCGCTGTCTCCACTCTGTCTGAATGGAGTTCAGATTGTATACGCAAAAATGTTTAAAAACCTGAGGGTGACTAGCTTAGGTAATTCTTTGCAAAGATCAAAACATTGTTTGCTATCATTAGAACGCAGGCATAAGGGTCAACCGTTATTTAAAAAAACCGGCCAAGTTCGTGTCGGACCACGCACAATGAAGGGTTCCGTAGTTGGGATGAATTTATCCCAAAAACAAACTTAACTTTGTAGTTGATAAACATGTTCTCCCATACGGAATGTATGGGAAAACATGATTTCGCAACTGCAAAGTTAAGTTGGTCAATTATTACTCGATAACTAGTAAAGCCTACTTAGCTGTGATAGTTTTTCTTTTAATTTCGTTATATAAACTACTGCTGTGATTTTTTTCACACATCCAAAACCAACCATTTAGCTGGCAGGGGGGGGGGGGAACACTTGACTGTAACAAAAATTAGCACTTTAAAGCTTAATATTTTGCAAACGGATCCCTGAATCCAAAAATGGTTTGCACAAACTCATAATGTTTTTGTAAGACCTTTCCAATAATACCCCACACTACGGGAAAAAATAAAATAAAAATAAAACATCACCACTTTACGTGTACCCTAAAAAAAAATGTTTTTCATAATTTTGTTTTATCACTTTGTTGGCGTAATTAATATGTATACTTATGTCAAATTACAGCTTTCTAGTACTAAGGGTCTCGGAGCTAGACCGCGGACAGACAGACAGACAGACGGACATGACGAAACTATGAGGGTTCCTTGTTTACTACGGAACCCTAAAAACGTTATTGTGAATTAATGAAAGAATATATTGAGTTACAACACATGTCTAAATGCATACCTGATCCAGGTAAGGTTGCATATTTTATACCTCATCATGGTGTTGTACGTGAAAGTAGTTCAACTACTACTCCTACTTATCGTGGACTGCCCATATTGCTTAAGGCGTTCTGTCAGTCCGTTTACTCGAGCGGCCTGTGGGTGGCATATACAAGCCGAGCCCACAACATCCTGCGCATACAATACAACAACGCTTTCAGGATGATGTTGCGGTTGCCGCGGCGTTGTAGTGTGTCTGCAATATTTGCTGCAGTGCATACAGATGGCTTTCACGCCATCATGCGTAAGAAAGTCGGCTTCCTTACTACAATGCTTGCGTAACACTCGTAACAGTATCCTGAAAATGATTGCTAGCAGACCGGACTGCCCCATCCAAAGACACTGAGTAAAAATAGCAATAGGTTTGTGCTAAATTGAACTAATTAATTATATTATTAACAACACTAAAATAGCATGTAAGCACAATCTGTTACTAACCACTAACAACTTAAAGAAAGAAGTTGAAAACCACTCAGTCATACTTAGATACGGACTGGGATTTCAATCCCAGCAGCAGGCCTGACCATGGCAGGATGGCATTCTGGGACTTGTTCTACAAACTTTATGGAAAGTACCAAAAATGGTATTATAACTACCCTCCCATATAACTAAATGAAAAATTAAATCATTATAATAAAGCTAATCTCTCCAACAAACAGCGGCCGGACTGACGAATGGACGGGGCACCCGCACCGCCCCCGCTCCCCGCGCGCCGTCGCTTAATCACTCCGTGAGTTTTTATGCGGAGCTTATGTCAAATTGAACGCTATTCGATTCCATATTTCCGAGATTAAATAAGTTACGAAAATTCTAAAAACGTACGTCTGTAGAGTTCGTATTCCTTATCTCATCTAGCTATTAACTCGTTTTTGCTCCATGATCACATCGAACTCTGTTCTACGGATAAGTCAAATTGTTTAACTGATTACCACATGCTGTATCAAAGTGATATTGATCTCAAAGATGCAGTTTTATCTTTTATCTTAACTCCCGCGATATCGCATGTTAGGAAATACTAAACCTTTCAAGATTACTCTGTATAAGTACCTGTTTAATCTTATTCTCTCTAGCACAAGGCTTGAATATGTGGTCGGTGGTAGTGTTGCTCTCAGTTTGTGGTTTAGTGCAAGGGCTATCCAGAATAGACCCACTTGTGTCTACCAAAGCAGGTCTGATTAGAGGACAGCAGTTTGGAGATGGTTACGCCAAATTCTTGGGTGTGCCTTATGCGGTAGTGGATGAGAATAATCCATTTGGGGTAAGCTACTGCTTTTTTAAATTTCCATTGATGTTAGGAATACAAAAAGCTGACCTCACAGTGCTTTATTCGATATAATTTGCGCAGATGTAAATCCCAAAAAAAATCCTAATGCTCTAACACTGTGCCAATCGAGCTGCCAAGTACCATTAAAACTACTCGATACTGTATTTTGACTCGATTGTATTTAATATCAATTTTGTTAGCCTTTCACACCAAAGCGAATAATCATTAAATTTTACTTTACAGCCATCAGTACCACATCATGGCTTTGACGACATCTTTGAAGCATACAAATCAAACGCTTGCCCTCAAATACACGGAGGTGTCGCAATTGGTACCATTGACTGCCTCACCATGGACATATACGTGCCAAGTATCGCCGACTCTCGACACCGTTTGCCAGTGATGGTATGGATACACGGCGGGGCATTCATTGAGGGTAGTTCTCAAGGAGAAGCATCCGAACCTATCACTCTGCTAAAAAATGACGTCATTATTGTAGCCATTAACTACAGACTTGGTATTTACGGTTTCATGTGTTTAGATACACCGGAAGTTCCAGGAAACCAAGGTCTTAAGGACCAAACATTAGCTCTAAGGTGGATTCAAGAAAACATTGAAGCCTTCGGAGGAGATGTGAACAAAATTACTGTTTTTGGTGAAAGCGCTGGCGGCATGTCTGTGAATCTACATTTATTTTCGTTAAATGAAAAGTTATTCAACCAAGCAATTATAGAAAGTGGACCAGCTTTAAGTTACTGGATGATGGTGGAATCTAATAACACAATACCTTTAACGCTCGCTGCAGAATTGGGCTTTATAACTTCAGATTTAAATGAAGCTCTGAATTTTCTTTCTACTGTTGATACAAATTTACTAGTGCAGATAGCTTCCGACTTGAAAATTACTAGTGCTTCAGGCACTGATCAACCTCTTACCAAACCGTGCGTTGAGAAAACGTTTGAAGGAGTTGAAAATTTTATAACGGATCATCCTATGAATGTTAAATCTACTAAAGCTATTAGGACTCCAATAATCATTGGTCACAACATAAGAGAATTTGCTTTTCAATACGCTTATCAAGATGAGAAATTTTTCAAAACATACGATATGAAAATTCTGTTTGAAATGGGATTCGATATGGATAACGATTTTGAAGACGCTTTGAATGCAGTAAGACATTTTTACTTTGGTGATGAAAAAATCAGTAAAAATGTCTCAGAGCAGCTTGTAGACTTTGGAACTGATATAATATTTGGTCACCCGACACAGAGAATGGCCGAAAAACTCTTAGATAGTGGTGCGAAAAACGTTTACCGCTTCGTTTTCTCATACCTTGGAGCAACTCATGGAGATGAGTTGCCCTATTTATTTGATTCAATTTCATGGGCAGATATAACAGAGGAAGAGCAACAGTTGATTGATGAATCACTAGTAAAGAGTCGGCTAACCACGCTTTGGACAAACTTTGCCAAGTATGGGTGAGTAAGAATTTATCTACGACAACTCATGAACCCGACGAGATTTCCTATCGGCAAAAATGACGAAATTTCTTCCCCAATTTAACCCCTTTAGTAAACGAATTTTCAATTAACTTTCTTAGTACTCACTTTCGTTAATTATGAAACTCTTGTGCAAAATTGCATGTTTTTAGACCCTTTCAGTATGAATTTAAGATTTTTATTAAATAGATTTAATTTTTATAACATACAATAGATAACTTTGATTATATTATCATTGACTTAACGCCTAAACCACGCAGACCTGTTTACCTACGAGTATAAATTGTGTTTTATTTTTCTCATCAGAAACCCGACTCCGGCGCCATCAGAACTCCTGCCATTCACATGGACCCCAATAACGAAGACCACTCAGTCGTATTTAGATATGGACTTGGATTTTACACCCAGCAGCAGACCTGATCACGTCAGGATGTCATTCTGGGACTTGTTCTACAAACTTTATGGAAAGTACCAAAAATGGTCTTTGTAAAAATGGTACATCCAGAAAGAGCAATGATTTTTATTTGCATTGAACTCAATTCAAAATGTCATTGTAAATAAAGAACTTAGGTCTGTAGGATAGAATATTTATTCATGTAGATGTTCCACAGAGCTTGTAGACATCTCGCGGTCACTGTTACAGCACTATAACACTTTTCATACCAATCAAACGTAGACAAAAGCTATAGACAATATTGTTGCGGCGCTTGTACGCCAAAACTATTCATTTATACAAAAAGTTCAGTTATAAATAATATGAAAATGTCTCTAGTTTAATTTTTTTTGTATCTATTTTCACCGTAAAATGAGTCTGAAAGGAGATAATATAATTATTATCAAAAAACTTCTCGTTTTTAATTTTTTTTTTTTCGATTTCCAACCCTCTTTTTGAGCACGAGCGGGGTAGTGTATAATAATAATTAAATGTCTTTTGAAAAAGTACATTCAGTCGTTTGGATGGTAAGATCCCAAAGAATCCTACATAACATTAATAAATGTGTATTTTATCCCCACAAATTACATTCTTATACTACTTAGTTGACAGGTATTTCGACAAAAATAAAAATAATTTGTGGGAGATCAGGAGTCTAAACTAAGCCTAGGCCTGTATTTTAGAACTCCAGGCCGTAATATACCACTGCTGAGCAAGGGCCTTCTTTTCCTTTTCTCCCCTCCTCATCATCATGATCACTGGCAGCAGTAATGCCACTATGGCCACTAGCTCTGTGCAACCTTCTGAAGAGATGCCAGCCCATATATGTACAGAGCCTCCACCGTGTTGGACTCTTTCTGTGAAGCAGGCTTGAATGTATCGCTCACCAGGTCACTTGTACACTTTTCGCCTTCCATCGAAAGTGAATAGTGAGAATCGAGACTCATCAGTAAACTTTAAATATCTTGTGTACTTTAAAAGTTATTGCAATTTTAAAAGTGCGGTTCTAAGTTTTGAAGGCCAGTGTAGTTAGGTTCAGTGACATCAAACTGCTCTGAGGGTGGCTATACGCGTGCCCTAACTCCTGTTTCAATGTTAAACGCTCCACCTATTTATGCTGCTCGGAATGTCTGCATTATCGTTCTTATCATCTAAAGTCAAGCAGTTTTAACACACTCGCAGTATTGCAACAAGCCGAACAACGCCGTATAATCCCCAAAAGAACGGACAAGTAGAGCGACTGAACTCTACTCTTTGGAAAATTGACAATCCAATGGCCTTAAGATTCAGAAACCTGCCTATAGAGAATTTTTCTCAATCCTCTATTTCAGGCTTTGAACCAGGCTCTACACTCTATTTGCTCCCTACTCTACACAGCAACTAACTGTACTCCGCACGAGAGGATGTTTACACAAGCGAGGATGTCACCAAATGGTGACTCTATACCTATTTAGTTAACAAATTCAGATCAAGTACTGTTGCGGAGATTCGATTGCACTAATACATAAATATCAACTAATAGTAGAAGAAGTTGGTCTGATTCAAGTTAATTCGGATTATTACTTATTCGTGAAACGACCACATCAAATCGTTAATTATCACCATTAGATCAAGACGGAGAAATAATTGAAAGCGTAACAGCTGATGGCAAATTAACTGATTCTTTTCCACAAAATGAGCTTCCTGTCCAAGATACAGAGGTGCCATCCGTAACTGTAGCGCCATTTCAAAGATAAGACAATACACAGGATAATACGCCACACTCTGCTCCGGCGTTCAACAAGAAAAGGCAGCGCCTGTTTGTTTTGGAGATTACGTTGTTTCTTAAGAAGGTCTGAAGAATGTAGAAAAATATATCCTATTTGTGTATTGTCCTATCACTTATGTCTAAGGAACATAAGTTCACCTTATTTCATAACTTATTTTATCAAATTGTGTATTGTCTATTTTGTTGATTATAACCGTTATTCTAAAGGTTTATCTTATGGTTAGGTACTGATATGATCTATTGCTTGTACAAGAAATCCCGTTTGATAAACTGGCAAGTAAACAGTTGAATAGATAGATTAAACCTTTCACACCACCTGCTCTATATTGTCAAATTGTAATATGTTATGCAAAGGTAGCCGAAGATACCTAAGACTCTATAACCCTAGGGTCTAGCTGGACAATAAATTGTACTAAATTTAATTATAACCCGCTAGTCATTATGAAACTTGAATTTGGAACCTCAACAAAAAAATCATATAAATGACGCTCTAATTTTTTTTTCCATTGTTGATGCAAATTTATTAGTTAAGACAACTACTGTCTTGAAAATTATTAGATGTTCAGGCAATGATCAACCTGTTACCAAACCGTGCGTTGAGAAAACAATTGAAGCAGTTGAACATTTTAAAACGGACCATCCTATGAATGTCAAATCTACTAAAGCCAGTAAGATTCCAATAATCATTGGTCATAACGTAAGAGAGTTTGCTTTTCAGTACGCTAATCAAGATGAGGAGTTTTACGAAACTTACGATCTGAAAATGCTATTTTTTAACCGACTTCCAAAAAGGAGGAGGTTATATGTTCGTCGCGTATGTTTGTTTTTTTTTTTTTTTTTTTATGTATGTCCACCGATTTCTCCGTCAATTGTGGACCGATTTTGTAAATTCTTTTTTTGTTTGAAAGGGTGTGCTGTCGAATTGGTCCCATATAAATTTTATTAACTTTGCTTGGATAGTTTTTGAGTTAGCTACAAAATACGTATTTTTTTCCCATTTATTATGTAGATGATATGTTAAGTTTCTGTCATTGGTAGCAGGTAGTGGTATTCGAATGTGTGTGGGGTAGGTACCACAACTAAAAAGTGTTAACCGACTTCCAAAAAGGAAGAGGTTATATGTTCGTCGCGTATGTTTGTTTTTTTTTTTTTATGTATGTCCACCGATTTCTCCGTCAATTGTGGACCGATTTTGAAAATTCTTTTTTTGTTTGAAAGGGTGTGCTCTCGAATTGGTCCCATATAAATTTTATTAACTTTGCTTGGATCGTTTTTGAGTTAGTTACAAAATATGTATTTTTTTCCCACTTAGTATGTAGATGATATGTTAAGTTTCTGTCATTGGTAGCAGGTAGTGGTATTCGAATGTGTGTGGGGTAGGTACCACAACTAAAAAGTGAAAAATAAAAACTTTTTACAAAAAAAAAACAATCGACCTCCAAAAAAAAAAACACTACAAAGTGAAAAATAACTTTAAATTCGGAAGTCGGTGGCAAAAACCGAAAATACAAAACCTAAGACACCGACTTCCGAATTTAAAGTTATTTTTCACTTTGTAGTGTTTTTTTTTTTGGAGGTCGATTGTTTTTTTTTT
This sequence comes from Agrochola lychnidis, assembly GCA_963680765.1. Lineage (NCBI taxonomy): Eukaryota > Metazoa > Arthropoda > Insecta > Lepidoptera > Noctuidae > Agrochola > Agrochola lychnidis. The sequence goes on from OY796862.1 coordinate 22,117,633, forward strand.
TGTAAAAAGTTTTTTACTTTTGGTGATGAAAAAATCAGTAAGAATGTTTCAGAGCAGCTTGTAGAATTGGGAACTGATTTGATATTTGGCCGCTCGACGAAGAGAATGGCCGACAAACTGTTAGATAGTGGTGCGGAAAACGTTTACCGCTACGTTTTCTCATACCTTGGAGCCAGTCATGGAGCTGAGCTGACTTATTTATTCGACACAACGACGGTTAATTCGTTTGCAAATGTAACAGAGGGTAAGCAACTCCTGATCGATAAAGCACTAGTAAAATTCAGTTAACCACGTTTTGGACAAACGGGTGAGTAGGATACAGTATAATTTTTACCCGACTGCCCCAGAAGGAGGGTAATGTTTTTCGAGAGTATGTATGTATGTATGTCTATTTCTTTGGCACGCTCTGTAGCCTAAACGGCTTGATGGATTTTAACATATGAGGTGTCGTTAGGTTCGTCTTAATAGTGGGAGTGACATAGGTTATATAATATTTATGTATTGCATCTGCAAATACAAGAAAAAGGGAGGGTAGGTTTAAAAAAAAACAACATTATTGGTATCAAATAAAAGTTAGTAATGATTCAATTTCAAATATTCATATTTATATATTAATAAAACTAAAAAGTTTGAAATAAAACAAATTATTTAAAATAAACAAAAAACCCGACTGCGAAAACTCATAACTTAAAAGAGAAAAACAAGCATTATAGTCTATAGGACTTTGGTATTGCTGGCGGGGGACAAACCAATAACCTGAAATTTTGGTGAAACTTTTGTTTATCCGCCTGCAATACCAAAATCCTATAGATTATAATGCTTGTTTTTCTCTTTTAAGTTATGAGTTTTCGCAGTCGGGTTTTTTGTTTATTTTAAATAATTTGTTTTATTTTGTATAATTTTTGCAGTGGGGTGGGTGGTGGTTGGTGGTTTGCTCTTAAACACGAGGTTGTGTTTTCAAATTCGGGCAAGGACCAATATGACTTTTTCAATTCATAAGTACGAATTTTCTGAGTTTATCTTGAACATTACTGACATCGGTGAAGGAAAACAACGAGGAAACCTGGACTTATAGTTTAATATAAGTCTGAAATCTCCAACCAGCATTGAGCAAATGCGGTGATCAATGCTTGTGCCTTCTCAATATGAGAAGAGTTTCAGTACATTTTGGGACTTCATTATCATTGAACATTGGTATCAGTTGCGTAACTGATTACCACATGCCGCCGTATTGAAGTGACATTGATCTTAAAGATACTGTTTTAACTTTTATCTTAACTGCCGCGATGTCACGTGTTATGGAATACCAAACCTGTCGAGATTACTCTGTATAAATACTAGTTTGATCTTATTCTGTACAGTAATGTCACAAGGCTTGAACATGTGGTCAGTGGTAGTGTGGCTTTCAGTTTGTGGTTTGGTGCAAGGATTATCCAGAATAGACCCTCTTGTGTCTACCAAAGGAGGCCTGATTAGAGGACAGCAGTTTGGAGATGGGTACGCCAAATTCTTGGGTGTGCCTTATGCGGTGGTGGATAAGAATAATCCATTTGGGGTAAGCTTATGTTTTTTTTATCTTTCTTGCTGTTAGGAACATAAAAAAATTAGCCTCACAGGGCTTTATCCTACACTAGCTTTTACCCGTGGCCTCGTCCGCGTAGATGTCGGAAAATATCCCACGGGAACGTACTTCCGGGATTAAATGTGGTAAATCCTATGTGTTAATCCAGGTTATAAAGTTATGAAACTAGTTGGATAAGGATTAATATCATGATACGAATGTCATCATCTTTCGATTCTACCCGAGTTTTGATTGACTAAATTGAACAAAAAATTATTATTGTGAGTTAAATGGAATAGTTGGACATCCTTGCGGACTTCATAGGTAATGATGAGTTCTATATACATGTAGTACGTCATTATTTTATATTTCATCAATAGTTTTTGCTGCGCACGCCAAAAATTTACTTTTATAGGCAATTTTGTATACCTTAAGTTAGATTATTGCAATTTTCGTGGGGATCTCTAATTTTTTTTAGGATTTAATACAGTATTTTTTTTTAATCGGTTAAGGATGTTTTGAGTTTATACATTACAAACAAACAAACGTACAAAAAATCTAATCTTTTCTCTTTAATATTATTATTAGTTAAGATAATTTGCGCAGATATTCCCAAAAAAAAAATCTAATGCTCAAACACTATGCCAATCGAGGTTCCAAGTACTACTTAATACCTTTTTGACTCGATTATAATTTATATAAATTTTATTAGCTTTTCACACCAAAGCAAATAATCATTAAATTTTACTTTACAGCCATCAGTACCACATCATGGCTTTGACGACATCTTTGAAGCTTACGAATCAAACGCATGCCCTCACGTACATAGAGGTGTCGCCTTGGGTACCATCGACTGTCTCACGATGGATATCTACGTGCCAAGTATCGCTGACTCTCGACACCCCTTGCCAGTGATGGTATGGATACATGGAGGGGCATTCATTGGCGGCAGTGGCCATGGAGAATCAACTGACCCAATCTCTCTGCTAAAAAATGACGTCATTATTGTAGCAATTAACTATAGACTTGGTATTTATGGTTTTATGTGTTTAGATACACCGGAAGTACCAGGTAACCAAGGGCTTAAAGACCAAACATTAGCTCTAAGGTGGATTCAAGAAAACATTGCAGCGTTCGGAGGAGATGTGAACAAAATTACAATTTTTGGTGAAAGCGCTGGTGGCATGTCCGTGAATCTACATTTATTTTCGTTAAATGAAAAGTTATTCAACCAAGCAATTATAGAAAGTGGACCAGCTTTAAGTTACTGGATGATGGTGGAATCTAATAATACAATACCTCTAACGCTCGCTGAAGGATTGGGCTTTATAACTTCAGACATAAATGATGCGCTGAATTTTCTTTCTACTGTTGATGCACATTTGTTAGTTCAGATAGCTGCTGACTTGAAAATTACAGTTGAATCAGGCAATGATCAACCTTTTACCAAACCGTGCGTTGAGAAAACATTTGAAGGAGTTGAAAATTTTATAACAGACCACCCTATGAATGTTAAGTCTACTAAAGCAAGTAACACTCCAATAATCATAGGTCATACTGTAAGAGAATTTGCTTTTCAGTATGCTTATCAAGATGATAAGTTTTTCGAAACATACGATATTATAAAAATGCTGTTTGAATTGGGATTCGATATGGATAACGATTTTGAAGACGCTTTGAATGCAGTAAGGCACTTTTACTTGGGTGATGAAAAAATCAGTAAAAATGTCTCAAAGAATCTTGTGGAATTTGGAACTGATATAATATTTGGTCACCCAACACAGAGGATGGCTGAGAAATTGTTGGATAGTGGTGCAAAAAACGTTTACCGCTTTGTTTTCTCATACCTTGAAGCAAGTCATGCAGATGAGTTGCCCTATTTATTTGATTCAAACTCGTGGGTAGATATAACAGAGGAAGAGCAACAGTTGATTGATGAATCACTAGTAAAGAGTCGGTTAACTACGCTTTGGACAAACTTTGCTAAATATGGGTGAGTAAGAATTTATAGCTACAACAAGTCATAAGCCTGACGGATTTCCCATCGACAAAAATGACGAAATTTCTTCCCCTATTTAACCCCTTTAGGGGATGAATTTTCGAATTGCCTTTCTTAGTATTTCCTTTCGGTATTTGTGAAACTCTTGTGCAAAATTCGGATGTTTTTAGACCCAGTGATTAATTTGTTTGTCCTGAGGCAAGGCGATTACGTTACGATTCCGATTAATGTGCGGTGCACTAGGCAGTTTCATACTGAGAATACTGAATGGCTCGAGTTGATACGGTGACAATCCCTTTCCGAGTTGATATTTGTGCTATTTCCTTTAGGCTGCGCGTTGTTTGTCATAATGAATCTAAGATTTTCATTAAGTACAGTTAATTTTTTCGACCGCCCCGTTGGTCTAGTTGTCGCAAGCGCTACTGCTGAGCATGAAGTCCTGGGTTCGATTCCCAGGTCTGGCAATGTGTTATTGGGTTTTTCCATCTAGAATTTTTCAGTAGCAGCCCGGGCTCTGGATTTGTGCCCGGTTGATGACAATATTCTCGCCACCTTACATGGGACTTAAACATAACTGGCGAAATGTGGGTGTTACTGTAGGTTAATTACAGGCGTGATGTTTTGTTGTTAGATTTCATTTTTATAATCTACAATAAGATGACTTTGATTTTCATAGACTTTATGCTTAAATCACTTAGACCTATTTACCTACGAGTCATAAATTGTGTTTTATTTTTCTCATCAGAAACCCGACTCCGGCGCCATCAGAACTCCTGCCATTCACATGGACCCCAATAACGAAGACCACTCAGTCGTATTTAGATATGGACTCGGATTTCACACTAAAGAGCAGACCTGACCATGGCAGGATGGCATTCTGGGACTTGTTCTACAAACTTTATGGAAAGTACCAAAAATGGTATTTGTAAAAATAGTACATCCAGAAAGAGCAATGATTTTTATTTGTATTGAACTCAATTCAAAATGTCATTGTAAATAAAGAACTTAAGACTGTTAGGATAGAATTTTATTCATGTAGATGTTCCACAGAGCTTGTAGAAGCCTCGCAGTAGCTGTTAGAGACAGCACTATAACACTTTTTATACTAACTAAGCGTAGACAAAAGCAATAGACAATATTGTTGCGGCGCTCGTACACTAAACTATTCATTTAAATAAAAAACAGGTCAGTCATAAATTATAGGAAATTTTCTCTATTTTAATTTACTTCGTAACTATTTTTTCATATCGTTGGAATAATATTTATATAACATAACATCACGCCTTGTTTCCCCGAAGGGTTGGGCAGAAGTGACCCTGTAGCAGGTACACCCACATTTCGCCAGTTATGTTTAAGTCCCATGTAATAGGGGGCGAGCCTATTGCCATCAACCGGGCACAAATCCAGACTCCGGGCTGCTACTGAGAAATTTCAGATAGAAAAACCCAATAACACTTTGCCCGACCCGGGAATCGAACCCAGGACCTCATGCTCAGTAGTAACGCTTGCGACCACTAGACCAACAAGGCAGTATATTTAAATATATTTTGTAAAAATACATTCTGTTGTTTGTTTGGTAGGATTTCAAAGAATTCTATACAGAGTGACATACATCGACGCGAAAACTGTCACCATGGATTCAGTACATGATTCTGAACTTCCCTGCGTTGAAATTCGTAGGTTATTGAAAAAAAATCTGCTGTTCCATACATTTTGACCGCGTAGGTTGTTGACGCGACACTTTTCTATGAAACAGCTGATTTTCTTAAAATAACCGACGAAAAATTACGACCCATGGAGTTTCAGAACCATGTACTGAATCCATGGTAACCGTTTTCGTGTCGAAGTCCCTGCCACCTTGTATAACAATAAATAGTATTATACTATTTTAGTTTACAGGCATTTTGCCAAAAATATAAATAATTTGTGGGAGATCTGGACTCTAAACTAAGCCTAGGACTGTATTTTAGAGCTCCAGGCCGTAATGCGCCACTGCTGTCCCTTTCCTGTTTCTTCCACATCATCATCATCATCATTGGTAGTTTGGCCTTGTTCCTCCCACTGGCCATGCTATGCTTACCAGTACCCTAATTCCGTAATACAACACAATCTGTTTCGATTTGAAACAGATTACTAATCCATTGCTTCATAAGTTGGCAAAAAAAATGCTCAACAACGTAAATAACGCAATGAATGTTGTTAAACTGTCAAAATTAAACAAATTAGACATAATTGTTTACGAAAATAAGTTACGCAATTAAGCTTCGACCAAACCTGAGCCACCACAACGCGGGAGGCGGGAAGCGACGCGGGAGCGTCTACCGCGCGGCGGACGCTGCTCGTGTTATATGGCGCCTTGCAAACCTACGCGACCGTAACGCGGGAACACCGCGTCGGCAAAGCGGGAGTGAGCGGGAAGCACGCGTCTTGTGGTCAGACGTGTGTACAGATCGTTACAATCATTATCACGGACGTCTCATTATTTAACCTCCACGATGACAGACGATAGTAATATAGAAATATTTGTCGAAAAAGTAAGAGAATATACTCTTCTATACGATCTGAAAAATCCTGGATATAAAAATATTCGTAAAAAGGATAAAATATGGGACTCATCGGCCAGACTCTGATGAATCGGCCAGAGTCAGACTCTGATGTTAAATATGAGACTGACATAACACAACAATTTAGGTGGTTTCTAAGCTATAGACGTGCGGCTGTAACTGTTCACTAAACAAGTTGAAGAAGCTGAAGTTCGCTGTTCGCGCTGTAGTCGCGCAGGTGTGCACGATAATTCCTGCGTTAGTTTCGCGTTGTTAACGCTCCTGCTTCGCTCCCGCGTCCCGCGTTGTAGTCGCCCAGGTTTGGCCGAAGCTTTAGGGTACTGGTCTGTGCATGTCCCATCCAGATCTTTCCCGTGGTCTTCTGTAGGTATTCCACTGGCTAATTTGGTCTACCAACGCTCCTTCTACCGTTTCTCTTTTCCCCCTATTAGACATATTATTATTACTGCAAACATTGAGTGAGTGAAAGTTTGTGTGTACATTAAATAAACATACAATATTTTATAAAATGGGGCAAAAAGGCATCACGGTTGTATCTGAAAAAGCACAAAGCGCTTCTCACTAATGGAAACGAAATTGCAAACAGACTGTTTGCTGAAACTTCACCTGAAAGCTTGAAAACGGCCGCCTTCAGTTATAAACAAAGATAGAAATGAACGTTGTTTGTTTTTTTAAAAGAGTATCCTTGAATTTGCTTCTTGAATTGGGAGCAGCAAAAGATAGAGGGCCTATTGAGCGATTGAATATCGATTTTTTTTTGGGTGGGAAATTATCAAATCACTTTTTCCCGCTCTGGGCGGAGCGGGAGGGTGTTAGACTCTTACTGACTAAACAGTTTCCATGTTGCCGGGGGCTACAATCTCCCTTTCGGTATTCTTCGCAATCCCGGCAGGCATCGGCCCCAGCGGACCCCGTCAATTCTGCTGACATCTCTTTGAGGCGCGCGTGGAACACAACGCGCTGTCGACCCGGGCTTGGTCCTTATCGGGCGGCGAGCTACGCATTGCTCACCGTCCGCAAGCCCGCGCCTACAGTGGCCGGAAATCGGCTCGCGATTCCCGACGCACAGGGCGTCTCCTCCTGCGGCGGTTAGGGGCGTGAGCCCCGCCTCCTCCTTCGCGAGCATTACTGCTTCGCAGAAGGAGGTCACGGCCTCGCATTTCCTCTCGCTCCGAACCATGGCCCGAATCAGGGCCGGACACGAGAGATCACCGCCGCCGATCGCCTCCACGAGGACACGGCGATGCTCCGCCCAAGCCGGCAGACCTCCACCGTATGCTTTTTAAGACCTCGTACCCGTAATTTTACCAATGTTAGTAGCGGAGCTGACTGTGACTATATGCTGGATAGTTGAAAGAATAAGTACTCACAAATGATCTTTTACATAAGCTTATTTTATATGAAATGAAATTGTTTATTCTGTAAATAGGATATAGGAATCACTTTTACACGTCATATTAAAAAAAAAAACAAACTAGATGAGTTCGGCGTTTCCTATCTGACTACTCTGAGAAACAAACTCAGAGGTCGCAGTCTCTTTTAAAGTCCGGATATAATCTTGGTCAGGCTATATGAGGACCATATAGATTAGTGTCTGAAACGGTCTTTTGAGGAAAGAAATACAGATTTGTGTGGACCTGTACAGTCAGTGTAAGCATTTGTCAGTTATCGTGGACCTCAACTCAGAACTTGATGATACTATCGAGACTTCTTAATTATATTACGTCAGTTTAATATAATGTTTTATACATATAAACCTTCACGAATAAATTCTCTAAATGATGGTAAAACTGCATCTAAGTAGTTAAGAAGAACAACGCGGTCACACAGACAGACACGAAAAGTGACTTTTATTATGTAATAAAATAAAATTGTAAAGTATCCACCACACGGGACGGGTGCACGCACACAAACCCATGCACACTATGCGCCTCGAACGGCTATGGACGCGTCACACACACGTGTATGTATTTTAGAAGTAATCAATCTGATAACATTACTAGATGATAAAATGATTGCCTGCAATCGTTTAAGTGATGACTATTATTATCCTATACTATTAACGAGCAATATTTGTGTGTTTTTTGTTTGTTTGTTTTGTGTTTTTTTGTATATTGATTTCTACTCACGTTCTCGAAATCGGCCCTAACCATTTCGATGAAAGTTGCAATATAGGGGTTTACGGGGGCGAAAAATCGATCTAGCTAGGTCTCATATCTGGGAAAATTTGTTTTCTCTGTATTTTCACCCGAGCAGAGCTCGGTCGCCCAAAGTTTAGAACAAGATAATGAATAATGGCATGACATTATTGACATTAAAATAATGATCATGGCAGCATGGAATTAGTAAGTACCCACTATCACGGCAGTATAGAATTAGTGGGTATTATCCTGTACTATTAAATGGGTATTCTCTATTTTCACCAGAGTAGAGCTCAGTCGCCCAGGTACTATATATTAATTATATTTGAGCCAAAATTATCCAAAACAAAATATAAAAACATACAGCATGTTTTAATAATTTGTTTATAAATGTACACGCACAGAATTTTCCCGGAATTTTCCACCCCAGGGCCTATTTTTTTAGGTGTGCTATTTTTCCTACGGACCCACATTATTGTACCTCACGATGGGGAGCAGGTGTACGTAGGATTATGGATAATCCCAGCGAAAATCAAGCAGAAACACAACATCCCAGGACTTTATTCTGAAGATTTATCACTTTTTGTACAACTTTATATTGTTTTTTTAACAACCTTTAAATCCCTTATATTGTTTTGTTCAGATATTGGTGGGACATTACTCATCTTTATGTTTTAATAAATTAATTTAAGAATTTCGAAAATTATTTTGACAACCTTCTTTGAGATAAATCGAAATTTCGGTACTGGTCAAATACATCAATAAATGTCAGCGCCCAGCCGGCAATGTTTGTATGAAAATCCATATCTGATGTGTTATTTAAAAATGGAAGGAGCTTTTTACTTCAACACATGGCAATCAAGGAGGTAACTTAACAAAGATTTTATTCAAATTACGATTTGGCTTGCAAATAGGGCTATTTAAAGTAAAGAAGAACCAAATTAACATACTGGCACCCGAAAATTCATCGTTGTTCGTCATTGATTCCGGAATTTATATTTAATTTACTCAGTAATTTACTTACTAATGTACTGTTATAATATTAACAAGTTTTCGGCCAACGGCTCCGTTCACGTGTTAGAACACGTGAGCGGAGTTATCGGTACGGTCAACCAAATGTTATTGGTAAAACTTGAAATACGAGAACTGCCCTTACTGCTAATACTACATAATTTCAAATAGCCTTTGTTAGCAATCTTAAAACTAGTTTTACAATTTATTTAAATTAAAGTTTTAATCATCGGAAATCTCCAGATTGCTTTGCTCATTAGCAAAGGATTTTTCCATTTCCATAGCTTACCTATAATGTTCCCACTGCTGGGACTCCTCTTTTCGAGATGGAATGGGCTGTAATCGACCACATGGGCCAGTGCGGGTTGACCCAACTTTTTTAGAGGTATACTAAATAATAAGAAAAAAACGTTGAATATGTTCACTTTTGGAGGCAACAAAAGAAAATATCTTACGTTTTTTTGCAAATATCCTACCTAGGTATAGCTCTCTTAAAATTATGTTATTTAGCAGTACCCTCGCATCTAAGTTTTCTAATTCTTCATCACATAATAACTGCTCAGACTTTCACTTGTCGCCCCAGGTAGCAAACTCTTCCACGACAGCCCCGTTGGAATCGATGGTCATGTGTGATGTTGATGACGCCGAAGTTGAAAGCATCATTCTGGCTCTTAAAGATGAATGTGCTGTCGGTTGGGATGGAATCCCTTCCACAGTTATCAAGGCCACAAAAGTTACTATAATCCCTCTCCTTGTCCACATTTTTAATCTCTCCCTATCCTCTGGTATTTTTCCCGATGTTTTCAAAACTGCCATAGTCCACCCTATTCACAAGGGAGGAGACAGGGATCTTGTTTCGAACTACAGGCCTATATCCGTCCTTACAACCAGCTCGAAAATCTTTGAGAAAGTTATCAACGCGAGGCTTGTGAAATTCCTCACTAAATTCAACATCTTGGCCGAAAATCAATACGGTTTCAGAGCGGGAAAATCAACAGAAGACGCTACTCTGGAGCTCACAAATACTATAGTCGAACACCTCAATAATAAGCAGAAGCCTCTTGGTGTTTTCCTGGATCTTTCGAAGGCTTTCGACACCGTTTCTGTCCCCAGATTGATTGACAAGATGGAAAAAATCGGCGTTCGTGGCATTGCCCTCGAAATCTTTCGTAGCTACACTTCCGGGCGAAAACAAGTAGTAAAGGTTGGGTCATTCATCAGTAGTGAGGAAAATTTGACTTTTGGGGTTCCCCAGGGCAGTGTCCTAGGACCAACCCTCTTCCTCATATATGTCAATGAGCTGTGTCAGTTATCTCTCCCGAATACAAAAATTATTACATATGCGGATGACACAGCTCTAGTAATCCATGGCAAGGACTGGTCTGAGACTCGTGAGAGGGCAGAATTGGCTCTGAGAATGGTTATGATGTGGTTAGCCTCAAATCTGCTCACGCTCAATATCTCTAAGACCAGGTTCATCTCTTTTACTCCGAGTATTATTAGTCAACCACCACTGTCGTTTAAGATCAGGGCCCATGTATGAACAGTGGCCAACACCTGTAGTTGTGACCAAATAGAACGCTCTGACGACATCAAGTATCTTGGGGTTATATTGGACAGTCTCTTGTCGTGGAAAAAACAGGTTAATTCTGTTCTGGTTCGAGTCAGGAGATTGATTTATTTATTTAAAAAACTTCGAGCGGCTGCTGATTTTCAATCCCTAAAAATGGTATACTTTGCCCTCGCTCAATCAGTTCTCAGTTACTGCATAACTACATGGGGGGGAACCCACAAGACAACCATGTTGCGGCTAGAGAGGGCTCAAAGAGCAGTTTTGAAAGTACTGGCAAAAAAACCTATTAGATTTCCAACTTCTGAACTGTACTCACTTTGGGAGGTCCTCACAGTGAGACAGTTGTTCGTCCTACAAACTGTTTTTAAGAAACACCTGCTTCTCCCTTACGACCCTCAACCCCTAACAAAGAAGCGACGTGCCGACAGAGTCTGTAAGACTGAGCGCTACAGGTTAGCGTTGGTTGGTCGCCACTTCAACCATATCAGCTGTAAACTTTACAATGACATAAATACAAAATGTAATATTTACCCTATGACTAAAAGTCTATTGAAGAGAAAAGTGACTGACTGGCTTGAATCCTTGTCTTATGAAGAAACTGAGCAACTTGTGGCATCATAATCACGGTAAACATACACACACACACCCATACACAAATACACACACATACACATTTCACCCCACGTCCACTCTACATACTTATACTACATATTAACTTCCACATAGAGTATATTCTCTTTTTATTCAATTATTTTTATTTATTTTTTGTAATTATTTAATTAACTTTCTTTGGGAAGTCTGGAACAATGTCTTTGTGTATATAATTTTAAGAGTTGGGCGTTGATGGCTGCGCCACAGTATTTTACTTTTGTGGCTATCTTCGTTTTCCTATGTAAATTGTAAACTTAAGTTGTTCCAAATAAAGCTTTTATTCTTTATTTGCTTTTGCTACAAATCGTCATATTTTAAATTTCGCGGGTTACATTGAAGAAATCACCTAAAGTCACCTTTTAAATAAAACGACATCCACTATTGACCCGCGATGACCCGCAGTGACCCACAGCGACCCGCCACCCGTGACCTGTTAACATAATGCATTCGTGGTGGTCGAGTCAAAACGACTTTTTTCATCAGCTTTCACTGACCTGAAAGCTGTTACGGTATCTGCATTCAGCCAGTTTTTTTTTTAATTGAAGCGGAATTGAGCGGGCGGAGAGGAGAGGAGCGGGGCGGAGAGGAGAGGAGCTGAGCGGAGAGGAGAGGAGCGGAGCGGAGAGGAGAGGAGCGGAGCGGAGAGGAGAGGAGTGGAGCGGAGAGGAGAGGAGCGGGGCGGAGAGGAGAGGAGCGGAGCGGAGAGGAGCGGAGCGGAGAGGAGCGGAGCGGAGAGGAGGAGCGGAGCGGAGAGGAGAGGCGCGGAGAGGAGCGGAGATGAGCGGAGCGGAGAGGAGCGGAGCGGAGAGGAGCGGAGCGGAGAGGAGCGGAGTGGAGCGGAGAGGAGCGGAGCGGAGAGGAGCGGAGAGGAGCGGAGAGGAGCGGAGCGGAGCGGAGAGGAGCGGAGCGGAGCGGAGAGGAGCGGAGCGGAGCGGAGAGGAGCGGAGCGGAGCGGAGAGGAGCGGAGCGGAGCGGAGAGGAGCGGAGCGGAGCAGAGAGGAGCGGAGCGGAGCGGAGAGGAGCGGAGCGGAGAGGAGCGGAGCGGAGAGGAGCGGACCAGAGAGGAGCGGAGCGGAGTGGAGAGGAGCGGAGCGGACAGGAGCGTAGCGGAGCGGAGAGGAGCGGAGCGGAGAGGAGCGGAGCGGAGAGGAGCGGAGCGGAGAGGAGCGGAGAGGAGCGGAGCGGAGAGGAGCGGAGCGGAGCGGAGAGGAGCGGAGAGTAGCGGAGCGGAGAGGAGAGGAGCGGAGCGGAGAGTAGAGTAGAGGAGCCGAGCGGAGAGTAGAGTAGAGGAGCCGAGCAGAGAGGAGCGGAAAGGAGAGGAGCGGAGCGGAGCTGAGAGGAGAGGAGCAGAGCGGAGAGGAGCAGAGCGGAGCGGACAGGAGTGGAGCGGAGTGGAGAGGAGAGGCGCGGAGAGGAGCGGAGAGGAGCGGAGCGGAGCTGAGAGGAGCGGAGCGGAGAGGAGCGGAGCGGAGAGGAGCGGAGCGGAGAGTAGCGGAGAGGAGCGGAGCGGAGCGGAGAGGACCGGAGCGGAGAGGAGCGGAGAGGAGCGGAGCGGAAAGGAGCGGAGAGGAGCGGAGAGGAGCGGAGCGGAGAGGAGCGGAGAGGAGCAGATCGGAGAGGAGCAGAGCGGAGCGGACAGGAGTGGAGCGGAGTGGAGAGGAGCGGAGCGGAGAGGAGCGGAGCGGAGCGGAGAGGAGCGGAGCGGAGCGGAGAGGAGCGGAGCGGAGCGGAGAGGAGAGGAGCGGAGCGGAGCGGAGAGGAGCGGAGCGGAGCGGAGAGGAGCGGAGAGGAGCGGAGAGGAGCGGAGCGGAGAGGAGAGGAGCGGAGCGGAGAGTAGAGTAGAGGAGCCGAGCGGAGAGTAGAGTAGAGGAGCAGAGCGGAGAGTAGAGTAGAGGAGCCGAGCAGAGAGGAGCGGAGAGGAGAGGAGCGGAGCGGAGCTGAGAGGAGAGGAGCGGAGAGGAGCGGAGAGGAGCGGAGAGGAGCGGAGCGTGAGAGGAGCGGAGCGGAGTGGAGCGGAGCGGAGAAGAGCGGAGCGGAGAGGAGCGGAGCGGAGAGGAGCGGAGCGGAGAGGAGCGGAGCGGAGAGGAGCGGAGCGGAGCGGAGAGGAGAGGAGCGGAGAGGAGAGGAGAGGAGCGGAATTGAAGCTTGTATGGTGACCACCATTACAGAGCTAAAAGGATATTTCGGTGCTATAATGACATTGACAGCTCCGTTGGTACATATTGTGTAATTGTTTTAAGAAAAAAAAAGAAAAATCAAGATGGTCGGTTAGTTCCGATTTTGGCCTCGCGCCAAAAGATCTTTTATAAAGTATAAAAGTTTGTTCAAATTCTCAATAATAAAGTAAAATAAAAATACCTTCCTTCCTTGATCATCATTCTGTCTAACACTTTCTATCTATGTTGTTGGGTAACACGATACCCCGTGGTAACACTGGTTATCAGACTGTCGAGCTTCTGACTACCCGCAACGACTGACAGAGATTTACCACGGACAATTGCGGCAAACGTACCTTTATACTATGATCGAACAATCGGTGCGACTGGCTTTTATAATAATTTCAGAATATTACTTAGACAATAGCAAAATAATAACAGCCGCACGGGTCAATCGCACACTTCTCGTGGTCGATTCGTGGATGGTGGTGATCATCCATAACATATCAAGACCCCTCCGAGCCTCAGAAAGCACGTTAAGGCGTTAGTCTCGGCTGTCATTCGTAGATCTTTGACAGTCGTTACGGGTAGTCAGAAGCCCAAAAGTCTGACAGCCACTTAGGTACCCAGCAACTGAGTTGTGGAGGTCAGTCGCTCCATGTCTGGCAGCCGACTGCAACACAGTTGAGAACAGACTAGGCAGATAGCACATGAAATAGCAAAATGATGGTAACCCTATCCATTTCTATGCGGTCTCGATTTAATGGTTGTTTTATTTTTGCACAAAACGTAAAAGTGCATAGAAAAATATATCGTTGCGTTTTGACAGTTTGTCCATTTAAAATATCGTCGGTAAATATTATCACTATAGAACCGCACATCACTAGTAACAATTTGACATTGACATCGCCTTTATTTCGTCACTATAAGGGCTATTTTCGTAGTGTAGGTCAGCACTGATTTGCGGCTGACAGTAGGTCAAAATTCAAAATTCAAAAGTCATTTATTCAAACTAGGCTGAGAATCAGCACTTTTTGAACGTCAAAATTACATAAGACAGTCTCCCAAAACGCCCACCCTTCACAACTTCCTAGTGCTTTAGCTGGGAAGAAGTGGCGCAACAAACTCCTCAGCAGGTACTTTTTACTCTAGTCTATTTTCGAATCTGTTTTTCTTTATAACATTACGTTTTTCATAGCGGGTTAAGTAAATCTATATCTAGACTAATATTTTATAGAGGTGTGAGTTTGTATGTAGGGGGTAATCTTCGGAACTACTGATCCAATTCTGAAAATTCTTTTACAACTGGGAAGATAAGATATATTTTATGTTAAAACAAGAAATTTCACGCGGACGAAATCGCGGGCAGAAGCTTGTCGTGTATCTTTACAAGTGTTGAAATCCCAGCCGAGAGTCACTAAAGATGTGCTCGATTTTTGACGATCAGTATTGTCGTTCAAAATATGCTGTGTTTTAAGAATCAGTAAGATCTTTCAGCTTCTAACGGCTCAGATACACCTAATCCGTCATCGGCCGAACAATGCTAAACCTTTTTGTAATGACATTATGATCACTGTGATTTTGACAGACTTGTCAGTGGCAGCAACTTAACAGCAACATTATTTTGAGCATAAAGATTTTGACACTGATGCAAAATTAGAGGTAAAATTGCTGTGAAAGGACTGTAGGCTGTATCATACGGTCATTATACGAAACACCCAAATTAACACACACATGTCACATATTAGTATAAATCAGTGGCTCCCAAAGTTGACTAGATCCAAAGCCCACCTAACAAAAACTACCAAATTTGGCACTCACCTCTTGGCTGTCATGGTCAAAAAAGGAGAAGAAGGGCAGAAAAGGAGAGTGAAGGACTGTTCAAACAAGAAAAAAAATTTGGTTACAATCGAAAATTTTAATACTTAATTTAATACAAGGAGAGCTATTTCAATGAGAAGAATGTATTTGTTTCCTATTTTTTGTCATTATAGTTTTGGCATCAACTTCAATTTTAGTTAGTTTTAATCGCAATGAGTTTGATACGTCCAATTTATTTCGGTATTAAATTTTTATATTAATCATAGCTGAAAATCAATTTTTCAAGGCCCATCAAATATTCGCTCGTGACCCACTGGTGGGTGGCGAGCCATAGTTTGGGAACCACCTGATATAGATACCTAAACTGCTGCCTTCTTCGCACGATAAATGATGAATGATATTTATTTCTGTGATATAATTCAAAAAGTACTATTAGATACACGTCAAAATGAAAATTATGTTTATTAAAAACTAGACGAGTTCTGTGTTTCCTATATGACTACTCTGAGAAAAAAGACCGAAATAAACTCAGAGGTCGCAGTCTCTTTTAAAGTCCAAACATAACATTGGTTACGCCATATGAGAACCATGTAGATTAGTGTCTATAATGGTTTTTTGAGGAAAGAACCACACAGATTTGAGTGGACCTGTCCAGTCAGAGCACGCATTTGTCAGTAATCGTCAATATACTGATACACGCGTATGTACGACTTTATTTTATTTCAAAATCCAAAAGTACAGTGAAAAAAAATACTATGACAATTCCAAAATAATACTACTTAGTAGATCATAGAACAGATAATAATTTGATCTCCAAAAACAGGACGTCCTTATAAGTACTCAACAGGATTCCTTTAGTTTTCATCGTAAGTTAATGAGCTGGAGTGGCTCTTCAAACTACTGCAGAGCTCATCAACATCGAATATTGTGGAGAGCTCCTCGAGTTTTGCTTTTTATTATTTAACAACCTACGTGGGTAGTCAGAATCAAGTTTACTTTTGTTTTTTCACACGTCGGGTAAAGTATTTATGGATCTTTTTCTCTCGCCTCCTCCTCGCCGCCTCCACAGGAGGTAAACAGCTGGTATAGAGCTTGCGCACACTGGTGGATGGCAGGGGAGAGCATTGAGGAGGATTAATCCTCTATCCACTAGCACACACTAACAAGAAAAATCCTTTGCGATTTGGCATCCGCCAGGTTACCGGAGCATCCACCGGTATGCCGCGCCATCCTATGTAGTCATCGCTCGCGGGATTAGACTATTCTACTAGCGACTACACAATCGAAAAGTTGCTTTTGAAAGAATGTGGTAAACTCCATCGCATACTGCCGCCTCCCGCCGCGTTATCCTCCAGCGTGTCCTTCGATGCTGCAGAGAAAACTGCGTTGTGATGCTCCAAGGTCGATCACCGAGCATTGAAATATATACCTTATTTCGATTGGATAAGTATTAAATTCAATTGATACATTTAAAATCCTCTGCCTTTCCGTCCGCAGGCCAATAAATGATTGAAATAAATTACATTCTAGTGTTTTAACTCAGCACCAATAAAAACAGACGTGAGTAGGTACCAAAATAGATACCTAGATATATTGATCTGACTGTAAACTTACCCAACATTTATTTCACGCTTACCAACACCCAACCTTGCCTAACTCGATAAGTAAACAAAGCTCTCTCATATTACTTCGATAACAATATATCCAATGACACACGCTACCAAGACAAATCGACACCTCATTTGTCAAAATCTGTCCAGTAATTTTTGAACTTCAAAAGGACATAGGTAATACAAGGTCGCAGGGACATCGACGTGAAAACTGTTACCATGGATTCAGTACATGATTCTGAACACCCCTTTTTTTTTTGGGTGGGAAATTATCAAATAACTTCTCCCGCTCTAGGCGGAGCGGGAGGGCGTGTCAGACTCTTACTGACTAAAACCCACCCGTGTTCTTTCAGTTGCCATGTTGCCAGGGGCCACGATGTCCCTATCAGTTTTCTTCGAACCCCCGGCAGGCTTTGGCCCTAGCGGACCCCGTCAATTCTGCTGACATCTCTTTGAGGCGCGCGTGGAACACAACGCGCCGTCGCACAGTGGGAAAATCGCGTACGTTTCGTCTCAAAACTCTGTATCTCAGTTGTTTCAAAACTAAATGAGCTGTAATTTTGCACACATATACTTGGATGTATAAAGTTTAATAGAAATAATTTTGATTTTGAAAATTATGTTTATTAATTAATTATAAAATTAAACTTAAAAAAATACATGCATTTTATAAGAAAAAAAATGCAAAATATGTTTGTTTAATTTACATAAAACGGAATATACATAGTACCAAACGAGAAAACAAAATATGTACACAATTTAGCAACCTCCTACAGATTTTCATTGACAGCAAGAAGGGCCTTGGCTTCATTTAAAAGTTCTTCCGATATTGTTTCTGAAATTTTTCTCAAACTTGGTATATATGCATCAGAAGTGTACAATAACGTATGGAACACGTCTTCATTGGTAGCCGCTCTTGAACACTTTCTAGAAAGACGAAGTCTACATTTTTTGTAATCCTTATTTCGGGATTATTGCGCGTCTTCGGACAATTGTCCGATAGGTAAAATAGCATAGTACTCAATGATTTTTTCGCCGTGAATAAGTGTTTTATGCACAGAGGAAGGCATATAATACCAGTTATAATTATTTAAGTACAGTTGGGCTGTACTACAGTAATAAGTTTCTTTGAATGTAGGAGACCACAGTAGCTATATCCTCTGGTGACAAATTGAAATTTTCTTGTAAGTAGTCTTCTATATTATGCCCATTTATCAACAAATTGCACAACTATCGTTTGCTACAAACAAATTCACTCATTTTTCAAATCATTCAACTTCTGCGAATATTTGAAAATAAGTAATAACTGCTTTTTAGGGCAACTGAATATCTGACCAACAACTGTGAATGTTTCAGGGTTCGCCTTCCTTTTATTGGTCAATGAAATAGTGCTATGTGCTTATTATCAGTTTCTTATCTATAAAGATAAGAAACTGATAATTTGTACTCTTCCCATAACAAACCTGTTTTTAATTCGACCCTAATAGATAATTGGCCATATTTTATCAAGTAAGGTGGTCAAAACTGTATTAAAACCACAAAAAACTATTAATAATACTCATCACTGTAAAGAACTTTATATCAATTTGACCTTAATAGATAAAAAATAATTTTATGAGAAATAAAACGAAATTGAAAAAAAAAATTGAATTTTATCTCGCGATATGTTTTGATCCCGTGTCAGAAAAAGCGCAAGTATGCGCAAATTTTTATTTTTTCATTGCATATACTAATCTATAAAGATCTTAATACAATAAATATCTCGACAGCGGCAAGCAGCGGTAAAGGGAAAAAGTCTCGTTAAAAAAAAAAAAACACTAAAAATATACCATCTTAAACTATATTGGTTAATTTTATTTTATTAAACCAATGTATATAATATTAATTACTATACGTTATGAGGACATTATAAGCATTCCAAAACTGTATAATACTTGTACATTTATATCAAAACTTTTGAGTAATTTGGCGTTGAATTGTAGTAACGTATTGCGTTTAAATTACGTTATTGAACATGAGTTAGCTTTGATGCCTATTTATATACATTATGATTAAATAAAAAAATTTAAAAAAAATGCGAAAAGAAAGCTTACTTATTAGACTATATTAATTTATTAATTTTATTCCATTACAACGACTTTCACGTAAAACGGTTTTGAGACGGCTTTGTATGGGGCTTTCCCACAGTGCGTCGACCCGGGCTTGGTCCTTATCGGACGGCGAGCTGCCCATTGCTCACCGTCCGCAAGCCAGCGCCTACGGTGGCCGGAAATCTGCCTGTGATTCCCGACGCCCAGGGCGTCTCCTCCTGCGGCGCTTAGGGGCGCGAGAGTGCAAAATTTGCCTCTCCCTCACGCGCTCCGTCTCCTCCTTCGCGAGCATTACTGCTTCGCAGAAAGAGGTGACGGCCTCCCATTATTCTGAATACCCCTGCGTTGAAATTTTTCGTCGGTTATTTAAAAAAAATCTGCTTTATCATACATTTTGACCGCGCAGATATTGCACTTTCACAGCTTTTCGCTGAGCTGTACCTGTTCTTGCACAGATGCGATGCACAGCTTAATTGTTCTGGGTATTTTTTACAAAAGTAGTTAACTCTGCAATCGGAATTATGTTTTTGTTGTCATTTGCCAATGTTGCAACCATGGACTTAATATACAAACTGGACTGAGCTCTCCAAAAATCGTATTATACAAAAATGAACCATATGAATTGCAACTTAGGTTTACATTTGTTAGACAATCTTAGCCGAGGCAAAACGAGACGAGAGAGATAGCCGAGCCGAGGCTATTTGTCCCTTTTTTTCAATTGCCAAAAGATAAAAATGTTACAAGTTGGTAGAAAATATTTTACCAACTACCAAGTAAAACAAGTTACGTATAAATATTTTCAGCTTTTACATTAGTTTTAAATAATTTTATTTATATATTTACAATCTGTACTTAGTAGTAAATAATTTATTATAAGTAAAATAACAATAATGTGATTTTTGGTAGTTATCATAAAATTAAACTGGTAATACTGAAAAGTGACATCTTATCATCCATCAATTGTTGTCATGGCGACATAGGCGACTTTTTCTGTTGTTTTGTGGAAACACATAACGCATTATAAGTTTTAGCTTCGGTTCTTTTTTAATTTTTGTAGTAATAATGGCGAAAAAGTGTATCAAGACATGTAAAAGTGAATCATATGCTGGTTGTGGCATTTCATTTCACAGGTAAGGAATAACAATATTTTGTTTACTAACAATGGTGTCAAGTAGGTTGACCATGCCCTAGACGTTTTGTAGACGGAACACAAAAGCTTTTGTGTATTTCTGATTAAAACTATTGATATTATGTGATTTAAAAGAAGACATAGTGACAAAAATTGAAAAGGGTATGCTGAGATGGTTTGAGGATGAATGAAAGGCGACTAACAAAATTTATTTACAAGGTTGATGTGAAGGGAAAGTCCGGTCGGGGACGCCCTAGGAGGACATATACTGACCTTATTGGTGATGTTCTTCAGAAAGGCCAGGTGCGTAGTACTCGCAACCGGCGTGCGTGTATGACCAGATGTATGAACGTAAATGAGGCAAAAGGAGTATGTAAGGATCGTAGCAGGTGGCGTTCTGTAGTTTCTGCCTACGCCCATGGGAAGAAGGCGTGAGTTTATGTATGTATGAATTATGCGTATAATAAATACAATTTGTACTTATGTATCGCATTATTGAAATAACATTATTTTTATATTGGTTACAGATTTCCTTCGAAAGAAGAAATGAAGCAAAAATGGTTGGATGTAATTCCCGAATCACAAACGATTATCAAAAATTCTGTTGTGTGCAGCCTTCATTTCAAGCCGGCAGATTTTTATATTTATATTTAATAAATGTTTGTCACACACACTTTGGTTTATTTTCCTTTGCTTTATTTAAATACCCAAACACCAGCTCTGTAGAGAAAACGGAAAAAAAGAGCAAGATAAGGTCCCTGAACGAAATTCTGCATGCACCCTTGCCTACTTCATCATAAGTCACGTATACGTGATCATATTAAATTGATGATTCGACTCCAGACGTCTCTCAACAATATTGTAGTCTAGCTATCAATACTTCTTTTCTCAAAAAGGGTACACGATCCAACACCGGCCTACAACACAACAATGTTAGTGTCAAATCGAGCTTTAGAGAAAAAAAAAAGTTTTATATTATTTTGTCATAAATTATTACTTTATAAGGTAACTTAATTTCAATATTTTTGTAATACAAAAAATAATTTGAAATCACCTTAGTTACAACCGGACACAAATTATCTTTTTCAAAACGAACTTTCCTGTTTGATAAAAAATGTTTGGTCACCCTATTAGAAAGAGATAAACAGCCTCGGTATACATGTCTCTCTCTGCTCGTGTTTTTGGTACGAGAGCTCAGTCCAGTTTGTATATTAAGTCCATGGTTGCAACAGTAATTACGCAATATTGTCTTTGGTCCGTGGCCTTGACATCAACCAATGAACCAGTGTTATATTCATGGACTTAATATAATATTTAAGCTATGAACAACAATGTCAACGTTTTTTGGATTGAATACGAGGCTTTTGGCTACTTTTGTATTGTGTATATTTTGTGTCTAGTTTTTTAAAATGTGTGTTTTGTTTGTGCAGAATAAACAAGTTTTCTTTCTTTCTTTCACTTTTTATTTTTATTTTGAAATGTTTTTTTTTCTTTTGTTTTTTATAAAAATATTTAAAAATGTAAACGATAAGTACCACATTTAAACAATCAATAATGTTATGTTACTTTTCTGTACTAAAATTATTATGATTTTGTTTAATTCATTCTGGTTCTTATTAAGTTACATTTTTAAATATTTCTTAAAATAAAAGAATTCAAAAAAACATTTAAATATATAAAAAATAGAGGTCCGCCGTGTCGGGAGCAGGGTCCAAGCTACCGGTGGTTAGGGCTGCAGAGACAGGAACCTCCTCACAATGCGAGCCGTATCGAGGAGTACTGCCTTCTGAATCAGGCGCTTGATCCAACCGCCTAACGAAAGCCTCGAGAGATGTTGGTCGAGGCTTTCGGCCATCAGGCCATTAGCTATTACGACAATTGGCACAATGATAGCCGAGCTCACATTCCACATGTCAACAATCTCGTGTGCTATGTTTGTTTTAGATTTTGTTTTGTATCCCTGAAATAAAGGATAACAAAAAAAAAACATAATAATTTAAGTATAGAAAAGTAACATAATGTTATTGATTGTTTAAATGTGGTACCTGCCTATAAATACAATTTTGTGAAATTGTTTATAAAATGTAATATTCTGAATTAGGAAAGTTATGGTATTATGATTCCATACACTTTTTATACTATTTTTGTAATTCAAAAAGCAAGAAATTAAAGGCTATTTTATTTTATTTCGTTTATTAATTTTGATTCTTATTAATTTACATTTTTAAATATTTCTTAAAATATAAAGAATTAAAAAAAACATTTAAACTATTTCATTAATTTTTTATATTTTTATTATTATTTTAAATACTATTCTATTCTAAAAAACGAACAAACGATAAATTAAACAGTTAATCTGAAAACAGTGAAGGAACTTAACTCCGCTGCAGTTTACAACAAACAGTAGAACTTGAAAGTTTCCACAGAGTTTCCAGCCAAGTGTTACTAACAGTAAAAACTTCCCTATTTTTATTTCAAATGAAAGCAAAAAGTACAATTTACGGCTAACGAGCACCGGTTTCTTCGACTATGTCGTAATATCATGAATGTTTATGTTGTTAGTAAAAACCTAAAGAAAATCAAGGCTTTTATATTCTGTTCTCCCTTTTATTCAACATCCAAATCCGTAAAAACTGTTTTGTACATACTAAATTGTCTTTTACGTTCATAAATTACGGGTTTGTGGCGAAAATGCCAAAAAAGAACGAATGTATCAGTTAACACAACGTAATTTACGCCGCTTAAAGTGAGTCACGGAAATTACGTTGCTCACTGCCTGTTTCGTGCCCGTGGTGTGCGTCACGATTCGCGCAACATGAGTGGACTAAAATTCAAAGTAATCGTAATTTGACTCATTTTTGCGCACCGAAAATAAGCAGGGTTACGCTCATTTAGCCCCTCATACACATTTCAAGTTGGCTAAAAACTTCAATACATTTCGCTAAAGTGAGAATTCAGATGGTTCAATACGCTGCTTCAAAATCGATTAAATCGATACAATAGAAGTTGAATGCGGATAATTCCGCCGGCGAATGTAAGCGCATAATATATCAGATTGCTGGCCGGGAATCGATAAATAGATATGTAACAGGCACGGATTTGGGGTAAGGGGTAACGCGACATTCCCCTATTTAAAATACCCCAATCACTTGCTATAATGTTTTTAACAAGATGTCAAAAGGAAGGAACGAAGTGATAAATGGTGTATTTTCTTATCACGTAAACTAAACACTGGTAATAATAATAATAGTCCTCCAGACCTAATTTCTGCCATGGTGGCCAATCTCAGCTGAGACTAAGCATCGACGCAGGAGATGTTTAGGATCGAGTGTTAGAGCAGACACAGATTTCGACGTCGTTTCATACCATGTGTTCTTGTTTTTTTTAGTGAACCAATAAGAAAAGCTAGCCTTTTAAATACGTCTTAATATAATTATTCCAACTTGTATAATATTTTCCCACTGCAGGGCAAACGCCCCAAAGACCAAAAAGAGAAGGCACGAGCATGGATCACCACGCTTGCGCATGCTTGCCATAAATTATCTTCCTTCACCATAATGTGCGTGATGTCCTAGATATACTAAAACCCCTCCGTAAATTCAAGGTTTAAGTTTAGGATAACTTTATCTACTTAGGCGGGGTAATTACGTTACATGCTTACAATTGAAATGCCTTTCATTTTGACAATTCAACACAACATTCATTGCGATATTTACGATGTCGAGCAAACGAATTTTTCAAACATGAGCAATGGAGTAAGAATTTCCAAAATCTTTTGGATTGGGATACAAAGTATGTTACTCAATTACCCCGTGATAAGGGGTACTAAACTATCTCTTAAGGTTTGTCTCCAAGTTCAGCCCTGAGGCTAGTGGAAAACGTTCGTGGCAGATGGCTAGGGCCGCCAGTGGCATCATTTCCGGTGCCAGACGGGCTGCGGTATGTAACTGCCTTGATGTGGAATGTATGTAAGTAGAATAAATGTATAGTACGCGAGCGTTAAGAGGGCATATGGAGTTTTAGGTTTAATTCACAATGATATGGCAGCGGCCAGCAGCAAAGCAAAGGGCAGTGTCAGTGTCAAATAATTTTAAGCGATAAGGTTTAAAATTATTTGACACTGGTGCCGTTTCCCTTATTCACAAACTAAACTAAATTTAAGTTCAGTGCATCTTTTTCTTTCTATTTCATTAAGAATAGGACAGAAGATAAGTTTTAGTTTAGTTCTGTTAAATTAATCAGCGCTTGACGTAAATTGACGTAATTTTAGTAGGCAAGTTTTTAATCACGTCTAAACTTGTATGGAGTAGTGACAGGCGCTGATTAATTTGACAGGACTAAACTTAAATTTATCTTCTGTTCTTTTCTTAATGAAATAGAAAGAAAAAGATGCACTGAACTTAAATTTAGTTTTGTTTGTGAAGAAGGGAATCGGCACCACTGACATTTATCACTAAAATACATAGTATCACTTGAGAGACACAAAAAGGTCAATCGCGCAGACACGGACGGCTGTACGACCTTTTGTAGAATGTAAACTATTCCAATGTAAATCGCGATACCGCGGCTGTGCCCAGCCGCTGGCAACCGAGCTCCTTCTCGTGGCGACACTACTTGCCGAGCTCGACGCTGCCTGTCGCTGCCCTCTCAGTGGCTCAGACACTACAAAGCCAAACTTTTTCTAAAAATTAATGTGGTACAATATCAACAGCCGAGTACTATAGGCAGCTGAATGTATTTTTGTGTTTATAGTGAAAATAAAAATGTATTTGCATGATACAGTGCAGCCCGCTTTTACAAAAATAACAAAAGCGTTGTGACGGTCAAAATGTTGCACTTTTTTTGGTCGAGCCCTCATTCGCCAATTAGTGTGCAGATGAGGAACTTTGTTCGAAAAATATTTCCAGATTTCCCTATTTTTCGATTAGCAGATTCCCTAATTTTAACACGCTATGCCAGAGAAAGTCCACTCAAAGCTCTCTGACTAACTAACTTCGTATTTATATGTTTCATACATTGTTAAAATGGAAACATTTTTAATCTCTTGAGTTTACAAATATAAGATTTAAAAAAAAAAACAGTGGAACTCCGGGAGTGCCGACAAAAGTGAAAACTTGAACAAGATTGCCTTGGTGGAAGAAAAATTCTTGTACAGAACATTGGTCCGTAACTTTATTTATATAAAGAGCACAATCGTGTTTACAAAAAAAAAAAAACTTTCAAAACCTTTAAAGTAAAAATATTTGCATAGAACATCGCGTCTACAAAAGAGAGGTATCGGTAACGATGTCGCAATTTCAAGTGTTTTTTTTTTTCTATCTCAAAAATTCCCAACGCGCCTAAAGAAGTTTTCACTTCAAAAACTTACCCACTTCGATGTTTATTTAATTATAGAAATTTATTTCCACAAAACGGTAAGCGTCTCCATTCCCTGGTGTTTCAGTCTATATCAGCTTAACAAATAAAACTTGAAATTATTTTCATGACAACATCTTACCATGCCGCATCCGAGCGTCGAGTGGCAGCGGTAAGATTTAGGTGAACACACACAAGCAGCACTTACTGTTAGCATACTTATGATCTTTTGCATGTCAGTGCATATTTCAGATGTTCAGAATAAAAGACGAAAATAAAAATGTATTCATTTATGTCGTAACTTTTCATTTCATTTTTCGATCATTCGGAGCGCGAGATCCAACATCATTGGATTGGTTCACTAATGAATTCTTTTTTCACTTTTGATTCATTTTTAACCGACTTCCAAAAAGGAGGAGCGTAGCGCGTATATGTTCGTAGAGTGTTTTTTTTTTTTTACCTGTGTCCACCGATATCTCCGTCATTTGTGGACAAATTTAAAAAAATATTTTTTTGTTTGAAAGGGTATGCTCTCAAGTTGGTCCTATATAAATTTTATTAACTTTGCTTGGACATTTTTTAAGTTAGCTGCAATAATACGTATTTTTTTCCCAATTTAGTATGTAAATGATATGATAAGTTCCTGTCACTGGTAGCTGCAGGTAGTGGTATTCGAACGTGTGTGGGGTAGGTACCACAACTAAAAATTGAAAACTAAAAACTTTTTACAAAAAAAAACAACCGACTTCAAAAAAAACACTACAAAGTGAGAAATAACTTTAATTTCGGAAGTCGGTGGCAAAAAACGAAAATACAAAACCAAAGACACCGACTTCCGAATTTAAAGTTATTTCTCACTTTGTAGTGTTTTTTTTGAAGTCGGTTGTTTTTTGTTTTTTTAAAAAAGTTTTTGTTCACACGTTTCACTTCGAGAGAAAGACAAAAATGATCAGAAATTGAAGCGTCTGGTCAGCTTACAAGTGTCCATTCATTGCAACCATCTTTTAGATCACACTAATGGAAACACAAAAGATTTAAGATCTGTCTGACCATCCATCAGGGATATAGGTCAGAAGATTTATATTCCCTAAGTGGATTGAGCTTTCCACATGGTTGAAATGTGGAAGACTGCGAGATATGGCATGGGAGTGTAGGAAGTCGTTTTAAAATGGTGGTTGAATTAGAAGTACTACTGAAATATTAAATTGTGTTTAATAACAATTGTTTTAATTTCATCTTAATGTTTAATGATCTAGATAGGTTTGTAGGTCAGAAGTGGCTGGAAATTGCTAAGGACAGAGAGACTTGGAAGGATAAAGGGGATGTCTTTGCCCAGCAGTGGAACATAAAATAGGGTACCAAAAAAAAAAATCGTCAACTAATAATTTAATTTTAACAGAATACATTTTTTTTTTGTACAATCATAATAAGTTGTCAGTATTATTGAAATTATGTTGATCTACTCTCATATTCGAATTATAAAATTCAAAACGAGTTTATATTGACACACTTTATAAACACAATACCGAAATTTAAAAATAGAATCTTATTATAACATTTTTTCTCTAACAAAATAATACTATAAAACAATTTTTTTCTATTACGATGCAGGGCTATTCCAAGAAGTTAATATCACCAAAGAGTTTCCATCAACTTTTGCATTGGAACGTTTAAACGGGGGACAGCAGCACCCGCTGTAGCGCATGTGCGGTGATGTGCTGGTGCAGACGACATTCATTTGTTTTGTTGTACTGAATTTCGTGGGATTTTTCAAATTTATTCTTGATCTTTAACTTTGATCTTTTATTTAGTATTAGGTTCAATCCCAATGTATGAGAGTAGATAAAGAAGTGTATAAACTGCTCACAGCTAGGTATTAAAACATTCGTGTGATACTATTACTCATGTTTTAATACCCCTCATTATGCAACAGTTTCATAAACTACTATTATACTTCGATTTTTAATAATATTTTGTTAATAATTTACACTCTACTTATTTTCCACCTTCGTACCATTTCTGCTGGTCTCTATAAAGTCTGTAGAAAACATCCCAGAAAGCCATTCTGTCCTGGAAGGGTCTACCTTCAACGGTCAGCTCGGAGTCAAGATTTAGGTAAGGCTGAGAGGTCCTCGTGATAGGCTCCCATTTGACAGGAAGCAGCTCCGATGTTCCGGGTGTCGGGTCTCTAAAACAAAATATATCTTTGACAAAAAATACCATAATCTAAAGGCGGTAAGAACCAACTAGAGTAGTTTGACGTGGATGTCGATGACCCGACCTAATAGAAAGCAATCGACCCGCAATACGAGATCACCTTTTCTATAAGAACCCTGTTGTTGTTTAAACAGAGTCAAAAAATCTTATCATATACCTCATAAATGCTGGAAGAGATTTCTTTAGAAATAAGCATCACCTTTGTACATATTTTTCTGTTCCTTTCTTCTTGGCTGTTTACATGTCTTTGCACAAAAGGTTAAATAAAAAATACTGGTTTTTCATTCTCTAAATCATACCCTTTTTTCGTGCTAAAAACGATCAAAATTGCTTGAACTATTACTTCATATTTGATTGGGGTTATTCGGAACTAAATATCTATCAAGTTATTCTAGATAAGTTCTGATAACAATCAGGTAATACGTACATTCAACATAGCATCATATTGCTAGTAAGATATTAAAATACGTTATGGTGAACTAATATTGTTTTCAACATTGCCCAATTCTAATTCTGAGTCACTAAATCAGTCTAGAAACAAAATAAACAAAAAATGCCGATCGATGAAGCAGAAATTAAATAACACATTATGTACTAAATGTTATGTCGTTTACTCAAAGGACATGCAGAAACTATAAAAAGTCGTTAGTCCTTTTAAAACAAATTAATCACATAATGCTAAAAACCTAAAAATAGCTGAGGATTTTTGGCTCATCTACTATATCCAACCACAAACAATGTCCTACTCACCCGTATGTTGCGAAATTAGTCCAAAGAGTTGTTATCCCGTCAATCATGAGTTGATCTTCAGGAGTAATAATATCTTTCTTGAATATATCATAGTCGAATAAATATCCAAGTTCGTCAGCATGTATAGCTCCCGTAGCATTCAAGTTATACGCCACCTTCAGCAAATTCCTGCCACCGCTATATGAGAAAATGTAACGGTAAACAGTTTTAGCACCAATATCTAAAAATCTTTCAGCCATTCTTTGTGTTGGGTGGTTGAATATAAAATCTGAAGCAAAGTCTGTTATTTCATATTTAACGTTTTCACTTGTTTCCTCATCTCCAATATAAAAGTGTCTGACGTCATCTAAAGCATCTTCTATATTGTCACCTAAATCAAACACTTTGCTAATTGTGTCGAAATTATAGTTTGAGAAGAAATCTGCATCTTGGTTTCCGTAATTGAAGGGCAGTTCATTATTTGTGTTCCCAATAATTATTGGAGTAGTCTTAACTTTACTAGATACAATATTCATAGGATGCTCTGTTATGAAATGTTCAACGCCATCAATATTCTTTTCAATACATGGTAATGTTAGAGGGTTTTTGGTGCCAACGGCCCTAGTTATTTCCAAGTCATGCGCTAGTTTTACTAATGTCAGTGCATCTATAGATGCAAGGTAATCAATAGTCTCGATTATATCATCAGTAGTAAAATCTAATGCTTCTGCCAGTTTCAAGGGCACCACGTTATCATAGTCAACCATCAACCACGGACTTAAAGCAGGACCGCTCTGAATTATTGCTTTCTGGAATAAGCTCTCATATGAAGATAGCAGGTGTAGGTTCACAGACATGCCACCGGCACTTTCACCGAACACAGTAATTTGTCTTGCATCTCCTCCGAAAGTCTCAATATTCTCATTGATCCATCTCAGAGCTAACACTTGATCTTTGAGTCCTTGATTTCCTGGTACTTCTGGAATACCCAAGCACATGAATCCGTAAGCACCAAGTCTGTAATTGATTGCTACTATAATGACGTTATTTCTCAGCAAAAAATTAGGGTTGCCGAAGTCATTAGCGCTGCCACCGATAAAACCACCTCCGTGTATCCATACCATTACTGGCAAACGGTGTCGAGAGTCAGCAATACTTGGCACGTAGATGTCCATGGTGAGGCAGTCAATGGTACCGATTGCGACATTGTTGTCTACTTGGGGGCAGACATTCGACTCGTATGCTTCAAAGATATCGCTAAAACCAGGATGCGGGTCCGACGGCTGTAAATAAGATTACCATATATTAACATGATATGATGCTACGTCACATACAACTACTAAGATTCACACGATTCTATAGCATCAAAAGAACTTAATAAAAACTTCTAAATAGTATTTCAGTGATAGTTCATTGAAATACTACATAGTTGTACTCGTTCAAAGTTAATGATTTTTCTTCATGGCAGAATAGGCTGCCAAAATCATTAAAAAATATATATATTAAAAAAATCTTACCCCAAAAGGATTATTCTTATCCACCACCGCATATGGCACACCCAAGAACTTCGCGTAGCCTTGGTCAGACCTAAGACCCCGGATCAGACCACCCTTCGTAGAGACGAGGGGGTCTACTCTGGACAGACCTTGGACCAGACCACACACAGACACTAACAAAATCGCAGGCCACATGTCCAATCCTCGTGACATTATGTTTGCAATGACTAAAATTACCTTGAATGTTGAAAGATGAGTTAAGAGATTCGGTGCTAAGATAAATGATAAACAGCATCATAGTGATATCGATAACTTAACTGATATTGTAGTGATAACTGATTATGAATTTGGTATGATAGTAGGTAGGTCAATAATGTGAGCATAGTTGTACGGGCATAAGGCAGTACGAGAAAGAAAGAAAATAGAAAATTCGGAGTAATAAAATACACTTACAAACTATTTAAAAAAACTCATGTCTAAAGGGCCTCAGTTCAGCATCTTACCATCTGATGCTGAACTGAGACTATCATCGCCTCACGATGATTTTCAACCCACGAGTGTCATACGCTGGAATACGTTTAGCAAATTCATCCTGAGCCGACTAGTCAACTCTTCCTACCTCGTTGGCAAATATGAAAGATATTTCACGATAATGGATGGCAATGAATTAGGGAAAGGAGAAGTAGTAATTTTCAATAGTGGTGTCACCATGGACAAGTGATGTTGGAAGTTGGAACGTCGCGTCGGACGTGCGTCAATTCTTTTAGTTTATACAATAGTTTCGATTTTTGTTTTATATTATATTTTATTATTTGTTTTGTAATCCTCTATTGGGATTTATATAATTTCCATAGGTGTGTCCGTGGCATCACAGAATACCAGCACTGTGATATTTTTATTTATTTTTAAATATCGCAGCATTATCTCTCTTTATGGCCTCGCACAGGTCGTTATTATTTTTGTTGTTAGTTTAAAATACTCCTTTCTTTTTTATTACTGTTTTTATTTCCAGTGCGTGTCCCAAATAAAATATTTTTCTTTCTTTCTTTTCTTTTGGTGAAACGTCATAAATGCACAGGGATAAGGATAATATTTTTTATATAATACATATTTTTATTGATAAATCTCAAAACTAAGCGAATCTGTTTTTACAAAATTAAACAAATGACTAAAGTTTGACAACACAATTTTCGCAAACATTTCATAATACATATAAATATTCACTACCAAGTCATTTAAAATATATAATACCAAAATATCTACTTTAATTTAAATATGACTACTATACTTTGTAACGCTCCTGATCTGATATTTTTTTGGAAGCCCTCGTCTCATTTCTGCTGGTCTCTATATAGTCTGTAGAAAACATCCCAGAAAGCCATTCTGTCCTGGAAGGGTCTTCCTTTAAGGGTCAGCTCTGAATCTAGATTTAGGTAAGGCTGAGAAGTCCTCGTGATAGGCTCCCATTTGACAGGAAGCAGCTCTGATGTTCCGGGTACCGGATCTCTGAAATGAAAACAAGATTTTGTTTTAAAACTATGAAATACTTACAGGCTTTTCTTAAGGACGAACGTTAGAATTAAACGTAATGTAAATTCGAAGAATTTGAATCGAAAATACAACTATAATAACTATCTATAGTCCGTGCAATCCACGAAGACGCGCCCCACTCCGCTCCACGTCGTACTAGAGTTCAGTTTACAGTACAGTAATCGCGGAGTGGGGCGCATCTTCGTGGATTGCACGGACTATAAACTAACACAACTAGCATCTGATGGGGCAAGCTCAATTTTGATCACCCTAAAATATGAATAATAATATAGTCTTAAAATTAAGTTAATATCATGTGTGAAACGAGTATTTCCAATTCAAAAATCGTTCGAATTTACATAACATTTACTCCACGCGTTCATGCGAATCCTAAATATCATTCATTACAAACAATACTATCATCTTGTATGAATTATTGAATAGAATAAAATTGTATTTTAAACATTTTCTAATTCACAATAAAAACAGCCCTCTAAAAGTGGTTAGTTAGTGTACATACAATGGCAATCGATATACTCTGTTTATCACGAATTCAAGTAGCGATGAGTTTTACATTTAAGATAACAACCATTGCGTAATCTAGAACTAGAAGAGTAATCTCACTTATAAAAAAGTGAAATAATTGTTTTTATAAAATAGTTCAATATCTCGAGACACCACTGCTGAATCATAGTATATTTCATCAGTTGAATCAGATAATCCAAAAATGGAAGATGGAAAAGAATTGTATTCCATTTGTAAATTCACGCTTTTTTCAATGTGGTTAAGTAAATAATAACTAAACTATCGGACATAAATAGCAACTTATAACATAGTGTTTGTATAAGAACGTTCTGATTTTGCTATAATTATGTAAAGATGCTACTCACCCGTACTTAGCGAAGTTAGTCCAAAGAGTCGTTATCCTGTCAATCATGAGCTGATCTTCGGGAGTGATAGCATCTCCACTGAATATATCATTCTCAAATAAGTATCCAAGTTCGTCAGCATGAATAGCTCCCGTAGTATTCAAGTTAAATACTACCTTCAGCAAATTTCTGCTACCGCTATATGAGAAAATATATCGGTAAACAGTTCTAGCACCGATATCTAAAAATCTTTCAGCCATTCTTTGTGTTGGGTGGTTGAATACAAAATCTGAACCAAAGTTTGTAATTTCTTCTTTAACATTTTCACTTATATCGTCATCTCCAATATAAAAGTGTTTGACGTCATCTAAAGCATCTTCTAAATTGTCACCTAAATCAAATGCAAGGCTTACTAAATCGAAACTATAGTTTGAAAAGTAATCTGAATCTGCATTTCCATACATGAAGGGCATTTCATTATCTGTGTGTCCAATAATGATTGGTGTATTCCTTACTTTAGTGGAAACTATGTTCCTAGGATTCGCCGTAATAAAATGTTCAACCCCGTCTATATCCTTTTCAATACAGGGATATACGATAGGTAACTCGGTGCCACTAAAATAGGCTATTTTTAAATCATAAGCCAGCTGAGTTAATGTATGTGCATCAATAGATGCAAGATAATCAAGGGCTTCAAGCGTATCTTCAGTATTGAAATCTAATGCTTCTGCTAGTTTCAAGGGTACTGTGTAGTCAGCGTCAAATAACGACCATGGACTTAAAACAGGACCGCTCTGAATGATTGCTTTCTGGAATAAGCTTTCATACGAAGACAACAGGTGGAAGTTCACAGACATGCCACCAGCACTTTCACCAAACACAGTAATTTGTCTTGCATTTCCTCCGAATGCCTCAATATTCTCATTGATCCACCTCAGAGCTAACACTTGATCTTTGAGTCCTTGATTTCCTGGTACTTCTGGAATATCCAGGCACATGAAGCCGTAAATACCAAGTCTATAATTGATTGCTACTACAATGACATCATTGCTCACCAATGAATTTGGAGTACCATAGACACTGGCGCTGCCAGTAGCGAAACCGCCTCCATGTATCCATACCATCACTGGCAAGCGGTTCCGCGAGTCGGCGGTACTTGGCACGTAGATGTCCACGGTGAGGCAGTCGATAGTACCGAACACGACATCGTTCTCTACTTGAGGGCACGCGTTTGACTCGTATGCTTCGAAGATGTCATCAAAGCCTTGATGCGGAACTGCCGGCTGTTAATTAAATTGTAATTAATTATATTGTGTGACTGGTTTTTGTTTAAAAAATACTTCACGACTTTTCTCATTCAATCCTCCACATCCACCGTGACAACCGATTGTAACATAATTTCTCGCTCACCAGCGGACGCCACTTTCAGAATTCCTTTTACATATCGTCGCTCGACATCCAATACCGCGAATGTGACATTTTTGACGAAAATTATTTTTAGATACAGGATCACGCATTTGAACACATGTAGAATGAAATAAAACAAAAATTTGATTTTGTCAAAAATTTCACATTTGCGGTATTGGATGCCGAGCGACGATATCATACTCTTTTGTAGCTATCAAAAACTACTAAGTGTATCAAAATTGTTATCTTACCCCAAAAGGATTGTTCTTATCCACCACCGCATATGGCACACCCAAGAACTTCGCGTAGCCTTGGTCAGACCTAAGACCCCGGATCAGACCACCCTTCGTAGAGACGAGGGGGTCTACCCTGGACAGACCTTGGACCAGACCACACACAGACACTAACAGAATTAAAGACCACATGTCCGATCTTTGAGACATTTTTGCAATAACTAAGGTGACTTATCACGAATTTCGTGTCGAAAGATGAAGATAAGAAATGCCACAGCATCTTACTGACATCAATATCTGATAGGAAAGCGATTGATAACAATGGTGATGTAATTTGAGTTGAGAGTTGAATGAAGTTTGTACGTACTTATTTATACAAACTATTGTAAAACATTTTAAAAGAGTAACGATGGAGTTTCTTGCCCATTCTTCTCGATACGAAAACTACCTTTTGGAAGGGACGACTAGAATCAATTTTATTATTTTGACGTAAATTTTGACGTTCAAAAGTGCCACCGACGAAAGATGAGATAAGCAAATAATTTGTACCTATTTTAATTGCATTGACATTTTATTCTCATCATCATCATCATCATCAGCCTATAAATGTTCCCACTGTTGAGACACAGGCCTCCTCTCTGTGAGAGGGAGTGGGCCGTAATCCACCACGCGGGCCGAGTGCGGGTTGGTAGATGTCACATATATGTCTTCGAATTTTCGGTTCTAGGACATGCCGGTTTCCTCACGATGTTTTCCTTCACCGTTTTGAGAGCAGTGGTGATGAAATAATTTACACAAAGTAAAGCGCCTGTCTGGGTTCGAACCAACGACCTACAACTCGTAAGTCGCGGCCGTTACCACTGGACCACCACTGCTCTCACATTACATCTCATCATATTAGTACATTTTATTCTATTGTTATCTATTGTGTAAGTTGCCGTATTGTGAAATTTAATTTTATATAATATGGGTTTTGCCTGTTTTTTTCAAGTAATACACTACCAATGGCCGTTGACTCCGTAGTCAGCTGTTGTTTTATTTTTTCTATTATTGTACTTATCCAGCACGTCTGTGGAAAGTCAAAGTAAAATCATTTATTTCAAATAGGCACATGTATGGCACTTTTGAACGTCAAAATTTACAAAATAATAGAATTGATTCTAGTCGCCCCTTCCAAAAGGTAGTTTTCGTATGGAGAAGAATGGGCAAGAAACTCCACCGAAACTCTTTTAAAATGTTTTACAATAGTTTGTATAGGTACGTACATTAGTTAAATAATTATATGTGAAGACGATGCACCTAGAATAAAATTACTATAGCACAATAGGTAAAAAGAATTTAAAATGAAGCAACGACAGATAATTTAATTATGTGATAGATACATGGAGTTTTACTAGTAAATTTAATTTGACCCTGTATTCTTAACAGCCTCACCGTTCATTATACCCCAATTTCCAAAATCAAAATCAAAAGTCATTTATTCAAACTAGGCTGAGAATCAGCACTTTTCGAACGTCAAAATTACATAAGACAGTCCCCCGAAACGCCCACCCTTCACCACTTCCTAGTGCCTTTAGTTGGGAAGAAGAAGTTACGCAACAAACTCCCCAGCAGCACAGCTGTCTGTTCAAGTTAGAAAAAAAAAAGATTCTATACAATAGTATGCAAAATAATTTACATTACGCAACACAAAACATAATTTAAATGATAAATTATTGGACATATGTCAGCTAGCACACGCCAATATACCATAAATATCGATAACTATACTCAAGCAGAAATAAAAATCAAAAATAACGTAAACAGATCTAAATAAAAGCCTCCAGGCATAAAGGCAAATGATAAACTAGGACCATCGAGGTAAAATAAATAAACAGTTAAAGAATACCGAATCTAATCCCGAAATTATTCCCATAACAAACGGTTCGTATAACCGAACCGAACTTCTCCATTGTCCCGTCGGCGTCGGTATAATATCGTACGATGGCAAACTTTCCGCATTTATCGCATAATTTAATTGAATAGAAAGTTTCTTTTGTTCTTTGCGTGAAACCCATAATTTAGTGGCGGCCATTGAAAGATCGCCGTTTTGAGACAAAGAACTTTTGAATTCTGCAGGTGACGTCTATACGGGAGGTTAGTTCTCGCGTTTACGCTACGTTTTCTGTATTTTTTTTTAAGTTTGATTGACATCTTAAAGCCAATTTGGTCCCGTTTTTTAAGAACATTCGCAGTTTAATCTTAGTCTCAATCAAAAATAATTGTTTAAACTAATCTATAAACAATACAAGTTAAATATAAAATAAAAACAATGAATTATCTTAACACTAAGCTGCGGGACGTACACAAGTGGCGAGTGGCGCGGGCGTGGCTACGGTGTGGCGCGGGCGTGGCGACGGTGTGGCGCAGGCGTTGCGCCAACCGTTTTATATTTCATACAAAATGTATAGAAAAAATGTGGCGCGGAACATACATACAACGCCCACGCCGCACCGTCGCCTCGCCCACACCACGCCTCTTGTGTATGTTCCACGCCACGTTATTCCTATACATTTTATATGAAACTAGCGGACCTGACAGACGTTGTCCTGACCGAATACCGCCACCTATCGGGTCCGATTGTGAATCTAAACCATTCCCAGATCCCCTTGAACACACACAAAAAATTTCATCAAAATCGGTCCAGTCGTTTGAGAGAAGTTCAGTGACATACACACTCACCCCGCGCCACTCGCCACTTGTATATGTTCCGCACCTAAACCTAACAGCAAACTAAATGGCGTCGAAATATTTCACCGTAACGCTGTCAACTGGTTATATGCCCAAGAGACTGTTAGGATTGCCACGTAGTCTGGCAATGCTTAGCCTCTGGCTAAAAGCCAGCCCAGCTCAATCCATCAAAAAAAAGATTTTTAAGTTCGAGAACTAAAAGCCTGAAGTCACGTCGAAATTCAAGTCTCGACAATCTATGTAAAATAATAAAAGTTTCACTTTAAAAACTTGACAAAAATGTTCATAAATTAGAAGTATTTTATACCGATTAAGACAGATTGGACTGCGAACGTTCTTAAAAATACCGGACCTGGCTTTCTGTACCCTAATTACGTAATACGACACAACCACAATCTGTTTCGATTTGAAACAGATTACTAATCCATTGCTTCATAAGTTGGAAAAAGAAATCTGCTCAACAACGTAAATAACGCAATGAATGTTGTTGAACTGTCAAAATGAAACAAATTAGGCAAAATTGTTTATGAAAATAAGTTACGCAATTAGGATACTGGTTTCCGAAAACTAGTCAAACCCAAAAGAGTTTATTTCAATTAAACCATTTACAACATGCACTTTTGAACTGTCAAAGAGTCGCCCATTTCAAACCGTAGTAGGTTCCTGTGGAGAAAAACGGAGAAGAAGCTCCAAGGACACAATTTAAAAAAAAAATGTTACTAAAACTTGGTGACAATTTCATTTTTGCTCAAATTATACAAATATCTTTATAATCATTATAAATTCATCAAATTAAGTAACAAAGGATTGTAAAAAGATTAAAAACTCACAAAAAAAAATGCGTCAATAAAAATAGCAATAAAATATTTACAGAATATTTTTACACATTTTTTCTTTGTTGCAAAAACCCAAAAAGAAATATCTACTGTGAATATATATACAAAATATTTTGTGAAGCTTCCAGCTCTCACGAAATTTAATAAACTTAAACACATCCGTAGCTTCGTAGCCGCTGTAGCACTCTCGTAGCGCTACGCCGTAGCACATAAAACCGTAGCCGTCAAGAGAGCAATGCTAAAGTATCGGTACAAAATTTAAATGAATTCAGAAGATAATATAAATGTCACATCTACGTTGAATATTTAAGATGGGTGGTATACAGGTTAAGTTTTTAACCAGTGCGCAAACTTTAACACGTGACTTCACTCATCATTATGAATAACTTTTATTATGGGACCAAACCTGAAATCGCATTCCATATGTAATTACATAGATGGTATAACAAAGTAAAAAATCAATATGGACCCTGTCGGGCATAGCAAAATTAAGAGAGAGGAAGAGGGCTAAGTAGCAATTCAATATTATTATAAATTATTCCTGCGGCCTTCACAAGGTCATCGGTCCATCTTGTGGGAGGCCTTCCAACGCTACGTCTTCCGGTACGCGGTCGCCACTCCAGAACCTTTCGACCCCATCGGCCATCCGTTTTGTGAGCAATGTGCCCTGCTCATTGCAACTTAAGTTTGGCATTTGGCAATTCTTCGGGCTGTGCTTTCCGCTGGATGCGGGAAGCACAGAACCGGTCGAAGTGACGGTGCTTGGGAGAGGCCTATGTCCAGCAGTGGACATCTTTCGGCTGGAATGATGATGATGATGATGATAAATTATTAGATGTGTTTAATTGGGTGTATAATTACCAGTCAGCCTATATATCTAACTAATTTCGAGTACATTGTATCATTAACTCATAATTTAACACTCTATCGTCTACAACACTGAGAACAAAATCTCGTCAAAAAGTGATATGGTATTTTGATCAAATGAAACTTCGTAATCACTGTTAATCAAAAACCGGCCAAATGCGTGTCGGAACACGCACAATGAAGGGTTCCATAGTTGGGATGAATTTATCCCAAAAACAAACTTAACTTTGTAGTTGAAAAATATGTTCTCCGATACGGAATGTATGGAAAAACATGTTTTTGCAACTGCAAAGTTAAGTTGGTCGATTATTACTCGTTAACTTGTAGAGCTTACTTAGCTATGATAGTTTTTGTTTTAATTTCGTTATGTAAACTACTGTTGTGATTTTTTTCACGCACCCAACCATATATAAACCAACCATTTAGCCGGCAGGGGACGACGACACTTGACTCTAACAAAAATTAGCATTTTAAAGCTTAATATTTTGCAAACGGATCCCTGAATCCAAAAATGGTTTTCACAAACTTCCAATATTTTTAAAGGACCTTTCTAATAATACCACTCAACGTGGGTTAAAAAAAAAAAGAAAAAACATCACCACTTTACGTGTATGAGAGGTACCCTAAAAAAAAAATGTTTTTCATAATTTTGTTTTACCACTTTGTCGGCGTAATTAATATATATACCTATGCCAAATTACAGTTTTCTAGTACTAAGGGTCTCAGAGCTAGACCGCAGACAGACAGACGGACATGACGAAACTATAAGGGTTCCTTGTTTACTACGGAACCCTAAAAATGAAAAAGAATGAGGGGGGAGTCCCTCCCCCATGCCACCCCCCGCTAATGGGATAATCACACAAACCGGCATGGTCCATTTTATACAAAATGCAAATGAAGTTTTTTCCGAGTAAGCACTTCATTATGAGCACGATTTCGGTTATTTTATCGTTCTGGGATGAAATTTTTGCGAACAGAGAATTACGTTTTATCACCGTAATTGGGGTAGGTTAATTTAAGGTTAAGCTTAAAAGAAGTGTTAGTTATTAAGGAATACAGTTTGGAAAATATTTCAAATTGTATTTTTAAAAACTTTACATTAACAGCCATAGCTTGATTTTTCCACAAGTTTTCTTTATCTAAGAGTTAATAATAAGCTTGGACCCTATAGCCGCATGTATGAAAAATCATCACTAGAGAATGGCTCGACCGATTTGACCGATTTCTTTTTGTTGTATTCGTAATTTTCTAGACAAGGTTTGCATGAAAGAAAATTTTCGACCACCGGATAAGTCGGAAATACACCCGGGCGACGCCGGGCACGAACAGCTAGTTAACTATAAAATTATAAACTTTAACAAGCCCGTCATCAAGAGTACATCAATACATCATTGTCTGTCTGACCCGCCAACGCCATCTTTCGGAAGTTTCGTAAAACAACACCAGAAGTCATTAATCATGCGGACGTCGGCTGCGGACATCGACGGTCACGGTCGTCCAATTTTTGCTGTCTTTATTTATTAATTTAGTTATAAAACTTGAGGGCGAAGAATTTCGTTCATTAAAGTTTTTTAATATTTAGCCTGCTTTCATTTAGGATCAGATATTACCGACCCGATTTCTGAATTGAAAATTTTAAGTTAAGAACTTGTGAAACTCTACTTTATCATTACTATAATTATCCTTTATTTCATTTTTAAGCATACTATTTACATTTTTAAATATTCTTATAAAAATAATTAAAAAACATTTAAAAATATTAAAAATAGTAGCCCACCGATATCAGGAACAGGGTCCAAGCTACCGGCGGTCAAGGCTTCAGGGACAAGAACCTCCTAACAATGCGAGCCATGTCCAGGAGTACCGTTTTCTGAATCAAGCCCTTGATCCAGCTGCCCAACGAGAACCTCATTAGGTGTTAGTCGAGGCTCTTGGCAATTAAACCATTGGCTA
Source organism: Agrochola lychnidis (assembly GCA_963680765.1). Lineage (NCBI taxonomy): Eukaryota > Metazoa > Arthropoda > Insecta > Lepidoptera > Noctuidae > Agrochola > Agrochola lychnidis. Next base: position 22,158,161 of record OY796862.1, read on the forward strand.
ATACGATTATCGGCACAATGATTGCTGAGTCCACATCCCATATATTGACAACCACGCGATCCAAGTCAAGATACTTGATTTGTTTTTCTTTCTCGGCTTTCACGAGGTTCCCGTCATGCGGGACTTTTATGTCAATAATCATTGCGTGCCGCTCTCCCCGATCCACCACCACTATATCAAGCTTATTGACAACAATAGTCCTGTCAGTGATGATTATTATTATTATGAGGTCATTTTTTTTTTGGGTGGGAAATTATCAAATAACTTCTCCCATTCTGGGCGGTGCGGGAGGGTGTGTCAGACTCTTACTGACTAAAACCCACCCGTGTTCCTTCGGTCGCCCTGTAGCCGGGGCCACGATTTCCCTATCGGTTTTCTTCGAACCTCCGGCAGGCATTGGCCCTGGCGGACCCCGTCAATTCTGCTGACATCTCTTTGAGGCGCACGTGGAACACAACGCGCCGTCAACACGGGCTTGGTCCTTATCGGACGGCGAGCTACCCATTGCTCACCGACCGCAAGCCCGCGCCTACGGTGTCCGGAAATCGGTTCGCGATTCTCGCCCCGGGCGTCTCCTCCTGCGGTTAGGGGCGTGAGGGCGCGAAGTTCGCCTCTCCCTCATGCGTTCCGCCTCCTCCTTCGCGAGCATTACCGCTTCGCAGAAGGAGGTGAAAGCATGAGGTCCTGCGATCAATTTCCAGGTCGGGATTGGTTGTTAATTGAAAAAAATAGTGGCACTCCGGGAGTGCCGACAGAAGTGAAAACTTGAAAAAATCGGCACCGCGATAATCAACGGGTTGATGTATTTTTAATAGTCAAAAGCTGGTGTCGTAACAGTGTCGTAAAATCAATGGTTTAGTCCCATCTCAAAAATGCCCAACACGCTTAAAGAAGTTTTCACTTTAATAATAATAAATAATAATTGGGTTTTTCTATCAGGAATTTCTCAATCTAAATTCTGGATTTGTGCCCGGTTGATGGCAATAGACTCGCCGGGGTATTACATGGGACTTAAACATAACTGGCAAAATGTGGGTGTAGTATAGGTCCACCTCTGGTTTAACCTTCGGGGAAAATAAGCGTGATGGTATGATATTATTATAGTCTGTGGCATTTTTTGGAAGATAAGAACACACTTTGCCTTTAAGGTACAATTCCGTAGGCGACCGCAGGCGGCAACTGCAGTTGACGTGTCACTGTGACACGACTGGTTTCTATGAATTTCTATGTAATACCTTCCTCTGTAGGGCATCTCATAGGTGACCTCTAAGGTCATGACTGACTATTAACCGGTCAATCCTGTGGTTGCCTTAAGCTGCTACACTTAAAACCTCCAGCCAGGGGTTATTCAACTATGCTAATTAAAACTAGGTAAACGCTCGCTAAGGGCACCCCTTGTGGGGTAAGAACCTCGGCTTATGGGACGGGTTGGATCTTCTGTAGTTGGCGACACGTCACCTTTATAGAAATACATAAGAATACATAGAATCTAAACGTGTCGCGGCGACACGTCGCCTACAGTTGCCATCCATGATCGGCTATGGAATTGTATCTTTAATGTCACTTGGAAGATGGATTGGTGACCACAGTTTGTTGTTATTGAACACACCGATAAGAAAGTTGTGTCATATTCTTTGCTAGGTTTTTTAATTGTAACTGTTTCAACTATTAGGTAAGTAGGTAAAATCAGGGAAATTATTTTTTTAAGCAAATTGACTACCAACTTAAATTGTCCGTATATTCAAAATTCAAATCACCACTGTCATATTTTGATAGTTGCATGAAAAAACTTTTTCACTCCTCTTGCTCAAAAAGGCCGTCATTGTAGAGTACCAGAGCGGGGAAAAAATAGCATTTCTTGCTCTAGGGCAAAAAGTATTTTTTTTTTAATTTTTGTCTGTTCCAACGAGCCTTGAAAAACGAAAAAGGCTTTATTCTTATATAGAATAATCACGATTACTTATTACTGGTTCACAAAAAAAAGAACAACATTTTATTTTTGAAAATGGAACTAAATGCGGCTATCTCTTCGGTAGAATGCGTACATTGAGTTGTGGCTACAGAAGAAATAAAAAAGGCATTGGCGCGAAATCTTTACAATTTATTTAAAATTACGAATTGAATTGGTGACCGTAATATAATTTACAACAGTGAAAATGTCATTAACTAGATAATGAGAACATCTTCACAGAGGACTGAAATTAAGATCCCGGAAAAACATCTCGTTAAATATCCAGAATTGTACAAATTGTACATTTAAATAAAATAAACTATTTAATATTGTATTGGATTATTTTATTTTCTCGCAATCGAAGTGAAAAGTAGAGTGTAACTCGGTTTCTATTTACTCCCTCGCTAAAGCTCGGGAGTAAAACTACCTCGTTACAATGGGTTATTTTAGCCCCTCGTATAACAATCTACTATTACACGAAAAAGTGACGTAAGGTGTCAATTTGCTTAACAATTTCCCTGACTGTACTTCTAAAGAACACAAAACAATAATCTAGAAAGAAACTAACAAAAAAATTGCAAATCTTTCCACAAAGTTTCATCTCATTAGTTTTACATAAATTAAATGTTTTTCAGTAATTCAATGCGCTTAGAATTTTTATACCTTACTCAAATTATGAGTTATTTATCATACCATTTCTCAATTAATACAACCTTACAAATACACATTTAACAAAAAATAAATCATTTCCTCTCAGAGTTATCAGGAAAGTAAACAACAAATCATTATTGGAAAAACTCGGAAAGATTACAAGATTATTAACTTAAGCTAGAAGATAAGGAAATTGACGGCAAAATAAATTTAAACAGTAAAATTGTGCCGCCGGACCCAACGATGCGGAGTTTGCCAAACTTCTTGGCAGTATATGATTAGGTATAAATGAGACAAAAGATGTAGTATAGTCTAGTTATAATTATCCAAAGGTGCATCTTATATACCAACGACTACGTGCCGATAACAGACAGTAGAAACACTTAATAGATATTGAACGTGCGATAAAGAACATAAGATTGCGATGTAGATTGCAGATACAGCACAGAGATATTGTACTGCAACAGTACACCCCCCTTTAAAAGAAAAACAAAAAATAAATATTATGGTAATAGTGTTTACAATATAAATTTTGACCTAGACCTTACTAGTCATTTGCTGATGTATATAAATAATAATGCTATTGTACGCGGTGGAATTTGATGACGCCTGTTGTGGTGTGATTTGCTGACGTCTGTAATTTTGACTTAGCTGTTGCACGAGTGTTTATTTTTTTCCGTTAACCTCTTCATTCTCCTGTCCAGTGTTTTCATTATGCCGTAAATTAGGATCGCACCGATTGTTAAAATAATCTGTCCCATTGCAACATTTCTTGTCCACCGTAAGTCCTCCTGGATCAAGTTACGGAGTTTGTCCGCTTCGTTTTGATTGAGGCAACTGTCCGTATTGTATGTTATCTGGTCCTTAGAACTTTGATTTCCCATTTTAGATGTCTTGTTGTTACGAGTAGTTGTGAATTAATGGTATATGTTAAGATCTACGTTAATATATATACGAATAACTTGCTTCTATCAGCGATTTTTATAGACGAACTACTGGCTTTACTTTACGTCCCGATCGTGTAGTGTACGTGTGTGAATGTCTGTCGCAATCCTTTGAATCTGGCACGTAGTTTGATTCGTCACTGATCATGAATGCTGGTTTCAATCTATCAATTGATATCACTGTCTCTTTATCCCTAACTCTAATGCAAAATGTTTTATCTGTTTTACTAATTACTGGGTAGGGTCCCTCATACGGCGGTGTCAGGGCTTTCTTCATTCTATCACACCGAACAAATACGTGTGAGCATTCTTTGAGTTCGGGATGCACAAATATAGCTTGGTTATGGCTTTTTCTTTTCGGAATTGATGTCATTCGTGTGATGTCCTTTTGAATTTGTTTTACAAATTCTTCGTACGTTGATAACTGTGCTGCTGATGACTCAAAAAATCCTCCAGGGAGTCGTATTGGCGTTCCATATGTCAACTCTGCTGAACTATAACCTGTGTCTTCTCGCAAGCTACTCCGCAACCCGAGTAAAACTGTTGGGATTTCTTTTAACCAATTCTCGTTGGATTCCCTTGTCATTAACGCTACCTTTAAAGTTCTATGAAATCTCTCTATCATTCCATTGGATTGCGGATGATAAGGTGTTGTCCTAATTTTATGTATTCCCAAAAATTGTGAGAGTGACTCAAATATTCTTGATTCAAACTGTCGGCCTTGATCCGTAGTAATGCGCAATGGACATCCAAAACGAGTAATCCATCCTTCGAAAAGCGTCTTGGCTACTGTTTCTGCAGTTATATCTCCTACCGGAAATATTTCGGGCCATGACGTACAACGATCTATGATTGTGATTAAATATCTCTTCCCTTGTGAAATCGGAAGTGGCCCGACGATGTCAATATGTAAATGTTCAAAACGCTGCGCTGTCATAAATGTACCAGGAGGTGATATCGTATGTCGTTGTATTTTTGACTTTTGGCAGGCTATACATGATCTACACCAACTATTGATATCTTTGTTCATATACGGCCATAAATACCTTTGGGTTATCATTTTTCTCGTAGTTCTTTTTCCTGGATGGCTCATACCATGAATGGTATCGAAAATTTGTTTGCGAAAATGCTTTGGTAAGTAGGGGCGGCTTTTTCCAGTAGACGTGTCGCAGGTGATGCTTATTGTGGAACCCGGAAGCGCAATGTTTTTGAATTTTAATCTTTTATTGTCATGTAATTTACTTAGTTCATTATCTGTTGATTGACATTTTTCCAATTCAGCGTAATCGATAGGTGATGGCACGTATATTTCCTCTATTCGAGATAAGGCATCGGCGGTAATATTGTCACGTCCGTTTATGTGTTGGATGTTGGTACTGTATTGTGAAATGAAATCTAACTGCCGGACCCGTCGCGGTGTATCGTTTGATGATGGTTTTTGGGAGAATGCGTATGTCAAAGGTCGGTGATCCGTAAATATTGTAAATTCTCTTCCCTCGATCAATCTGCGGAAATGTTTGACGGCCATGTATATTCCTAACAGCTCTCTGTCAAACGTAGAATATTTTTGTTGAGTTTCGCTCAATTTTTGCGAAAAAAAACCTAATGGTTCCCAATTGCGTCCGGATTTTTGTTGTAAAACTCCACCAACGCAAGTAGCACTAGCGTCGGTCATGAGCGCTAGTGATGCGCTGCGGGAAGGATGCGCTGTTAATACTGCGTTTTTCATGCTTTCCTTGCATTTCTCGTAAGCTTTGTCTGCTTCCGTTGTCCAAGGCACAGGTGAATTATCGTTCTTTTTTGAACCATGTAGATATTCGTTTAAAATTCTTTGATTTTCCGCTGCGCGTGGAATATTACTTCTGTAGAAATTGACCATGCCCAAAAATCTTCTCAATTCTTGAATTGTTTTCGGTTTGGGAAATTCCATGATTGCTTTGTAATTTCCTTCGCTAGGTTGTATTCCTTGGCTCGTTATATGATAACCTAAGAAATCTATTTCCCTTTTGAGAAATTCGCATTTTTCGAGATTAATGGTTATTCCATTCTCGTGTAAACGTTTGAAAACCGTTTCTAAATGCCGATAATGCAAATCTTCGTTGTCCGATGCGATGAGACAGTCGTCTACATATATAAATACGAAATTTAAATCTCTAAATAAGGAATCCATGAATCGTTGAAATGTTTGTGCCGCATTGCGTAATCCGAAAGGCATTCTTAAGTACTCAAAAAGTCCGAAAGGTGTGATGATGGCTGTTTTCTCTATATCTTTAACAGGAATACAGTGGTATGCTTTGCGTATATCCAACTTGCTTAGTATCTTCTTATTTTCTAAAATGTATGTAAAGTCAGTTAATCTTGGTAGTGGGTATTTGTCCGGTACTGTCGTGCTATTGAGCATTCGATAGTCTCCGCACGGTCTCCATTCACCATTTTTCTTTTTTACCATATGTAACGGGCTTGCCCATGGGCTATCTGACGGTCGGCAAATTCCGAGTTCTATCATATTTTGAAATTCCTTTTTGGCTATGTCGTATTTTTCCGGAGGTAATGGTCTTGCCCGAGCTGCGACGGGTGGTCCTGTAGTGATAATGTGGTGTTCAATCTTATGTTTGGGCGCATTGCGTAGAGAGGACTCTTTCGTGATGTCTTCGTATTTGTTTAAAAGTTGTGTAATACGTGGATTCGTTCCCACTGCGACAGTACGAATTGTTTGCTGTGTCGCCTTCTCTGAAGTTACATGCGTTGTCAGCTCTGTAACTTTGTCGATAAGTTTGCGACCTGCTATATCGACTAATAGTTTATAGTGCTCCAGAAAATCTGCTCCAATTATTGGTTGTGTAACATCGGCGATTATAAAATTCCATTTATAACATCGTTGTAGTCCTAAATTCAAGGTAAGCGCCTTCTCGCCGTAAGTCCTAATCTTAGTCCCATTTGCAGCGTATAGTGTGTATTGTTCATTTTGTAAAACTGAATATCCCTGTTGCTTGCTAATGACTGAGATATTTGCGCCCGTGTCAATCAAAAACTTCATACCACTTTTTCGGTCGGTAATGGTGAGGCGATTGGATGGGTGGATTGCACAGAGTTTCGCCGTTGTCCGTGCCCTTATTCGTTTCCCTGGTTCCGTACGTAAGTCATTGGTTTCCAACCGCATGGTTTAATGCAGTTCCTTGCATATTTTCCGAATCTTTCGTGGTAGTAACAAAATCGATTTGCTCCTCTATAGTTTGTTCTCGGCCTCATAATCGGGAGTTGCTGACGTTTCTTGAAATGATCGTGCGTGTTGGGTCGATAGCCATATTGACCTTGCTGAATTGCGTCAATATCTATCTGTAATTTTGCTAGCTGGGTTAAAATGCATGCTGTATTGCTGTCGTTTGAAGTGTCGTTGCTAACAGCTGATATTTCGGTTACTTTTGAATTCATTATTATTTTGTCTGCAATTTGGCTCAGTTTGTCAATTTCCATGTCTTCCGTAACTGCTAGAACCGTAGTAACTGATGTTGGTAAAAGCCTGAACCATAGTAGTTTAATTGTTTCGTCACTGATTTTTCCTCTCCCGAGGACCCGCATCTGACGTAATAACTGCGAAGGTTTTTGATCACCGAGTTCTGTCTCTGATATTAACTTTTGAAACTGCCGCTGTTCTGTTTCTTCGTAACAATCAATTAAACGTTCCTTGATGTTTTTGTATTTATCTGTAGTCGGTGGTGAAGTGATTAGGTCACTAACCTGTAGTATTTCTTCCTTGGATAACTTTGCTATTACTGTACAGTATTTGTATTCGTCTCCTTGCTTCTGTGGTGCTAATATGGCTTCTAGTTGCGTGAACCATAATCTTGGTTGGTCTTTCCAAAATTCCGGAATGCGGGATAAAACCGAGGTGCCAGCAGCTACTTCAAGCGTTCCTTGCTGATTTATGTTCGCCTTGCACGGTGATTGTGCCATGTTTCTTGCTGCGTATACGTTCGTCGGGGTCACCAATTTGCCAAACTTCTTGGCAGTATATGATTAGGTATAAATGAGACAAAAGATGTAGTATAGTCTAGTTATAATTATCCAAAGGTGCATCTTATATACCAACGACTACGTGCCGATAACAGACAGTAGAAACACTTAATAGATATTGAACGTGCGATAAAGAACATAAGATTGCGATGTAGATTGCAGATACAGCACAGAGATATTGTACTGCAACACGGAGAGATAGCGTAATGCTCTAAGTTATTATCCCTTACTATTGTACCTACTTATTCAATATTCAACACTTTATTGCATTCCATAATGTATATGCTTAGGTGGTAAACATTTACTTAAGAAACAATCCTGGATCCTGTCAGGCACAGTTAAAGAAAGATAGTAGATAGAGATGAGGACTTATCGTTTATCTTATAATCTAACTATTCTAAAAAAAACATTTTTGTAGTGAAAACTTCTTTAGGCGCGTTGGGCATTATGCGGGGATCGTGCGGTCCATGGCCCTTTACGGGGCGCCGGTGTGGGCGCGTTCATTGAGGTTGCGGCCAGCCCGCCGGTTGAACGCGTCCCAGAGGGTCATGGCCATCCGGCTGGCCCGAGGATACCGCACGGTCTCCTGCGAGGCGGCGAGCCTCCTTGCCGGATTACCGCCATGGGATCTGGAGGCAAAGGTCCTCGCGCACGTCTGGGAGTGTCGCGAGGAGGCGAAACGCCGGGGCTTAACTCCGATGCCGCAAGAAATTGCGGCACAGCGGACAGAGCTCCGGCGGGATCTCATGGCGTCATGGAGGGTGCGATTGTCGCAACCCCGCGCTGGGCACGCCACAATCGCGGCGATAAGACCCCTCTTTGAGGAGTGGCTGGAGAGACGCCACGGCGTTCTCACCTTCCGCCTGACGCAGGTCCTCACCGGACACGGCTGCTTCGGGAGGTTCCTGTTCAAGATAAGGCGGGAGGAAACACCCGGGTGTCACCATTGTGTGGATCGGCCTGAGGACACGGTGGAGCATACGGTGGAGGTCTGCCCAGCTTGGGCAGAGCAACGCCGTGTCCTCGTAGAGGCGATCGGCGGCGGTGATCTCTCGCGTCCGGCCCTGGTTCAGGCCATGGTACGGAGCGAGAGGAAATGGCAGGCCGTCACCTCCTTCTGCGAAGCGGTAATGCTCGCGAAGGAGGAGGCGGAACGCGTGAGGGAGAGGCTAACTTCGCGCCCTCACGCCCCAAACCGCCGCAATAGGAGGAGACGCCCGGGTCGGGAATCGCGAGCCGATTTCCGGCCACCGTAGGCGCGGGCTTGCGGACGGTGAGCAATGGGTAGCTCGCCGTCCGATAAGGACCAAGCCCGGGTCGACGGCGCGTTATGTTCCACGCGCGCCTCAAAGAGATGTCAGCAGAATTGACGGGGTCCGCTAGGGCCAGTGCCTGCCGGGAGTTCGAAGAAAACCGATAGGGAAATCGTAGCCCCCGGCAACAGGGCAACCGAAGGAACACGGGTGGGTTTTAGTCAGTAGGAGTCTGACACGCCCTCCCGCTCCACCCAGAGCGGGAGAAGTTATATGATAATTTCCCACCCAGAAAAAAAAAAAAAAAAAAAAAAAAAAAAAGGCTCGTTGGGCATTTTTGAGATGGGAAAAAACAATTGTACTCGCGACACTGTTATCAACACCTCATTTTTGTAAATGCGATTGTGCTCTTTATTTATATTACGTTACAGATCAATGTTCTATGCAAGTATTTTTACTTTAAAGGTTTCGGAAGTTTATTTTTTTTGTAAATGCGATTGTGATCTTTATTTAGATAAGGTTATGGACCAATGTTCTACACAAGTATTTTTCTTCCACCAAGGCGATCTTGTTCAAGTTTTCACTTCTGTCGGCAGTCCTGGAGTACCACTGTTTTTTGTGTATTTTATATGAAATTTAGGGAATTTAAACATTTGTTTACACTGTAATAACATTTACTTAATAACTGATTTTTTAATTTTTCGTAAATAGATGTTTTTTTTTCTGATTGATTCGATTTATTTATTATAAATGTCGGAGACGGGTATGTGACTCTCGTTATTTTCAGGCATATTTTAACTACTGTGGGCGTAGTGTGGGTAGTGTTGGATAGTGCGCAATAGAAAAACAGTTTGCAGTTCAGAACACATTATAATTTACTATCAAATTAATCACACTAGCTAAATTAAACACACACTAACACAATGATCACAAATTACAACTAACACAATAACTGAGCGTTCCGTGACGTCTTCACTTCGATGCGATCAGAGGTTGAATGCCTCCTCGCCGTGGTCTTAAAACATCACGACTCTGTAGAAGCGCGCCTTTGGTGTGGGTAGGTCACTTGATGTCGCCAGTGGCGCGCTTGCGATTCGTTTTGTGTCCGTACTAATGACCGGATCCGACATATATTTACTAGCTACTAGCACTAGTTATTAGTTATCTTTATATATATAGCCTATGTTACTCAGTATATAGCATTATTATAGTTATGAAGTTAGGATGATAAATATAGTTAAGATGTGACTCATTTTGAAGGTACGGTTACAAAAATACGGTATATAGGATACAAAAATGCTTAGTGATCCCAGATTTTTGTTCGCAAACGAAACCAAAAGGAAGATTGGATGTGCGGTATTGATACGTTTCGAATACGAGTTTCCAATCGAGGACCTGTAGTAAAAACATTGCGAGCCGACCTAAAATTCCTTTTGAAATATTTAGCCAGTTTATTTGGCAATGTCTCCTCCATTCTATTTGTAAAAAAAAATAGATGGACAAACAATATTTTCTAGCTTTTGGGCAAATGGTCGTTTACAAATAGAGGGTTTTTAATTACTTATTTTATTTTTGAATGAAAGCTCGTGGCTAAGTAACAACAGCCACACGGGTCGATCGATCAGGTTAAACTACACTTTCGTCGGTCAGTCCATGGATGGGTGACCGTCTTAACATACTGAGTCCCCTCCGTGCCTCGGAAAGCAAGTTAAGTCGTAGGTTCCGGCTATCATTCTTGGATATTTGACAGTTATTATTGGTCTTTAGAAGAAGCCCGAAAGTCTGACAGTCTTAATTATAACTTGTCTACTCTGAAATGACGCGCCCCACTAGGTACCGCATTACCCAAAGAAATTTTGATGCATTTTTATGTTCATAATATTATTATTTTAATTACCAACCGTATACGGAACACGATACTGTGCTCTAAGACACAAATTTCTGACGTCACCCAAAAAGCAGGCAAGCTCAAGTGGAACTAGGCCGGACACGTTTGCTGCATGTCGGATGCATTGTGGGCTAAGACCACTACAACTGGCTCAGGATAGGGTTGGGTGGAAAAAGGAAAGGGAGGCCTTTGCCCTGCAGTGGAACAATACGGGCTAATTATTATTATAGTATTATGTAAATATTATCTTATAATATTAAACGATCAATATTTGTATGTATATATATTTGTTTCTGTATATATTTGTACCTACTCAAGTTCTCGAAATCGGCTCTAACGATTTCAATGAAAGTTACAATATATACGGGAGCGAAAAATCGATCTAGCTAGGTCTCATATCTGGGAATATTAGTTTTCTCCGTATTTTAACCCGAGCAGAGCTCGGTCGCCCAAAGTTTAGAACAAAATAATGAATAATTAATTATTATTAATTATTTTTTATTCTGTTTGTTTTAGCTGTAAGTCATCCATATTTAATAAATAAATAAATAATGACATGACATTATTGACATTAGAATAATGATCAATGGCGGCATGGAATTAGTAAGTACCTACTATCATGGCAGTATGGAATTAGTAGGTACTATCCTATACTATTAAACGAGCATTCTCTACATGCATTTTTCTTTACAATGTAAAAAAATTTACTTCCTATTCCATAGTAATGCGAACTCAGTTTACGTTTACATACACCAGCACTTAACCATAATAGAAAAAAAAACAACAATTTAAGAATACGCAGGAAAATCCAGTAATACTCATACGGGTTGAAAAAGAATCCAAATAAAACGGAGCCACGGAATTGGTCCCGCACTAAATTCCAATTTATGGGCCCTGGTACAGACCTCTAAAGTGTAAACGTGGCCCTTGCCGCAGTTAGCGAGTCCCGGATTCCCGGGATATCCCACTTTTTAACTTCTCACTTTTATATCCCATCTCAGACTTTTATTTGAGTATTTATATTAGAAAGTTATAAAAGTGTGGCTTCTCAAACATCCCAATCCTGCTGACTATGCGAGGTTGCAGAAAAGCTCCTAGCGAGTCACCAACTGGAAATCTCTTAACCGACTAAGAAACCACGTGGGCCGCTCCAGGTACAAATTAGTCAGGTGGGGTACACCGATGAGTTTTTAAAAAAAAAAAATGAAATTTTTTTTGAGTGGTAAAAATTATTAAATAACTTCTCCCGCTCTGGGCGGAACGGGAGGGCGTTTCAGACTCTTACTGACTAAAACCCACCCGTGTTCCTTCAGTTGCCATGTTACCGGGGCCACGATCTCCCTTTCGGATTTCTTCGCAATCCCAGGCATCGGCCGATGAGTTAACGACGAAAAACAAGTATAGAAAATTCAATTGGTCATAATTTAATTTAATGTTCTTGATGGGGTTTTCATAGAAACAACTAAATAACGTTTGTGTGCAAATAGAAATATTTATCAAGAAGCTAAAACGTGGCAACATACATAGACGCTGTACTGACATCCTATCATTAGGTACTTACTAAATATGGGTTGGCGATTTCAAACTTGAATTAACAGTTCAGCGAGATATTTGCGTATCACACATAAAATGACAATTGATCACAATTCCTAGTCACTTTCATTGCGTTATTTGTATTGTTGAGCAAATGATTTTTTCAAACCTATAAAGCAATTGAGTTATTATGTAATCAGGATGCAGGTTTCCTCACTATGTTTTCCTTCACCGATGTCAGTGATATTCACAATAAACTTAGAAAGTACATATATGAATTCAAAAACTCAAATTGGTACTTGCCCGTATTTTAACCCACAGTGCTATCCCTCGCAATACCCTATCATACTCAAAAACCGTGTGTTGTGTTACACAAACGAAAAAAATACCTCATATTTTACCCAGGTTTCACATAAATCCCGTTTTATAATCCCGGGCTAGCGCCGCACTAGTGGGCTTACCTACTAACTCCGACACACTGCGACAATGTCCCACATGACATTGTCACTCGTGAACACAACGTAGAAAAAATCTCGCAAAATGTCTGCGTATTGTTAGTATTCCCGATGTGATTTGTCCGATTTTCATAGTGAATTTTGACATTATGTTAATGTCAAATATGATTTTTAAAGTGAAAACTTCTTCAGGCGCATTGGGCATTTTTGAGGTGAAAAAAACAATTAAACTCGCGACACCGTTACCGACACCTCATTTTTTTGAACGCGATTGTGCTTTTTATGCGCGATATTACGTTACGGATCAATGTTCTATGCAAGTATTTTTACTTAAAAGGTTATAGATATTTTTTTATTTTTTTGTAATCGCGCTTTATTTAAATAAAGTTACGGACCAATGTTCTATACAAGTATTTTTCTTTCACCAAGGCGATCTTGATCAAGTTTTCACTCTGTTTTTTTGTTTTTTTTTTTGCAAAAAAATCGGAGAAGGTCTATGGGCGGCCAACTTGGGCATGAGTCCGTCATCACTCGACCAGTCAGGCCGAAAGAGGCAGCACGCAGTGTTCAATGCGCGCCTTTATGGGAGGATGTGCGGTCGTGGGGTCAGCCGCACTTGGTTGTGGGGCCTGCTACGCGTGGCGGGCTGATACCAATCGGAGATGCTCGCGAATGTACGAGAATCAAAGTTAAATAATTTGATTCAATTAGGCACATGAAAGGTACTTTTGAACGTCAAAAGTTTTTACAAAAAAAAATAGAGTTGATTCTAGTCGCCCCTTCCAAAAAGTAGTTTTCGTATGGAGAAGTATGGGCAAGAAACTCCACCGTTCTCTTTTAAAATATTTACAGTATTTTGTAAACATCAAATATATAATTATATGTGAAAACTATGCACCTGGAATAAGATTACTATACCAGAATAGGTAAAAATAATTAAAAATGAAGCAATGACAGAAAAATTAATTATGTGATGGATACATGGTGCACACATATTTACAAGCATTGTAAAAGTATCTATACGATATTCCTAAATTTTTTACAAATAATACTAATAAGTCAGTGTGTGAGTTCAAGTAATCACATAATGTAAAATCAATGTTATAATAATAATAAATTATACAATTAAATTAATTAGCAACCAGTTTGATTTTGTCTAGACTCTAAATTGTCCTATGGAGCTAGACCAGCATGTTTCCAAACATTCTTATCTTGGATATAATCCTCTAATTTGTAATTTGTTGTATGCTTGTTTACAAAGAGTACTTTTAATATGAGTTTTGAATCTCGCGGGCTCCTTAGCTTAGTCATGGTAGTGGGAGAAACCGAGGCGAGGGGTATTTGTCGGTAGGAGTTTGACATAACCCTCCGTACGGATCCATGAAGATTTCTTTACAGCACAAATAACATAGATAACGTACACTTACGCTGTACTACACCATAATAACACAAAACTTCACTTTTGCATTTCCTGCAGTAGTAGGCAGGAGTGGACACTAACGTTTCCCTCTTCTCCTTTTTGTGTGGTTAGTGACTAACTTGGTGTCAGAGTTTTAAAGCCACCCATGGGCCGCTGACTTGCCTTCATATGACGTCGAGAAATATCTCCCAGGCATACTGGTTTCCTCACGATGTTTCACTTATTATTAAATGCCCATGATGCCAATGTCCATGATGTTTATTTTTTCTGTCAAATGCTTTCAAATAGGGAGCGAATCTATTGCTATATTGAAACAAACCCAGTAACGGGTCGAACGATTTTTGAAGTGAAAACTTCATTAGGCGCGTTGGGCATTTTAGAGACGGGAAAAAACAACTGAACTCGCGACACTGTTACCGACACCAGCTTTTGACCATTAAAAAGACATCAACGTGCTATACATTTTCTGCACAGTAAAATTGTTCAACTTTTCAATTCTGTCGGCACTCCCGGAGTGCCACTATTTTTTTTTTTTACCTAAATTCTAAAACCCAATAATACTTGGCAAACTACCTTTATTCTTGAACAAAACCTCAAGACTTTATAACTGCATAATTTTGATTCACCGATAAACGAACGAGGCTACCAAAGAAGGCGACCACGTCAACCAATCGATAATGTATGAATTATTGCACAGTTTTGGACGATTCTTGACAAGTTTAAAGCGATGACAATAAGTGTTTCAAATTCTTAGAAAAATAAAATGACAATTGATTAGCGATATTTACGATTTCATGCCATTGCCAAATGGCTCAAAACTGTAGTTTTTTGCGCCGCTTGAAGGTCGCAACAGCCGCAGCAGCGGCGCCAGTACAGCCCGCCATGAACATGATAATTAATTAAGTTTAATTAATTGACCCAAAATCAATCTGCTTTACCTTTTCCCAACTACGTTGGGGTCGGCTTCCAGTCTAACCGGATGCAGCTGAATACCGTATTTTACATGAAGCGACTGCCTATATGACCTCCACAACCCAGTAACTGGGTAATACGATACCCTTTGGTAAGACTGGTTGTCAGACTTTCGGGTTTCTGACGACCCGTAACGACTGTCAAAGATCCACGAATGACAGCCGGGACCAACGGCTTAGCGTGCTTTTCGAGGCACGAACTTTAATTAATTGACCCATTAAATGAATTAATTAATATACAGAATGTGGCGCCATTCAAATCAAATTACGTAAAAGTTAAGAAGGAATACAAACTTGAACTCCAGAATATAATTATTCCGTCTAAGTAGAACAATACTCAAACAACATACTCAAACATTCGCAGCAGGCTCAACTCTCACTAAGCTGAGTATCGCTGAGTAACAAATCAGTAGAAACTCGCAGACCTGAAATGTGGCCTGTACACACTTGAGTTGTGACTTCTACAGAGAAATTGTGAAGTGTGTGGTGTGATCTGTAGGAAGAAGCGATTTGAAGAGCTAACATAATATTTCAGACATAATTTTTGAGGGACTCGTGTGGTAATAACAGCTACACAGACTGATCTTCAAGGTTAAGCAATGCTTGCCGAGGTCAGTCCGCGGATTGGTGACCATCCATTACATACCGAGACCCCTCCGTGCCTCGGTTTGTCCCGACTGTCTTTCGTATATCTTTGATAATCGTTACGATTAATTAGAAACTCGAAAGTCTAACAACCAGGTCTAAGGCTGCCTGTCCACTGAGAGATGTCCACGGAGAAATGTGCCAATATTAACCAATAGGAGCGGAGCTCTGCAGCGGAGTTTAGATTCCTCGCTCCGCTGCAGTGGACAGGCAGTCTTACCAAGGGGTATCTTGTAACCCAGTGATTGAGTTGTGGAGGTCAGATCGGCAGTCGCTTCATGTGAAATACTGGTATTCAGCTGCATCACGTTAGCCTGGAAGCCGACCCCAACATAGTTGGGGAAGGATTTACTCAAAAACAAAGCATTGCAGTACTCGTTAAAAAAAACAGTTTGACAAAATAAGTACCTACTAAGTATATCTACAACGTGTGAGTGAGCACTGCTCTCCTAGCTAGGTTATGAAAACCTGTGTTAAGGAGAAGCAGTCCGTCCCCTAAGGCATAGTATAAGGAGAGGTAGTAAGCTATCTTCATACAAACGCATCGCGCGCGGCTTGTATGTGTATCTATGCGTCGCCGCACGCAAACTTAACAAAATCTTGACCCGTTTCTCGTGAGAAACCGTTTGTATGAAGATAGCTTACTACCTCTCCTTATAATATCATCATCATCATCAGCCTATAAATGTTCCCACTGCTGGGACACAGGCCTCCTCTCTGTGAGAGGGAGTGGGCCGTAATCCACCACGCGGGCCCAGTGCGGGTTGGTAGATGTCACATGTCTTCGAGTTTTCGGTTCTAGGACATGCCGGTTTCCTCACGGTGTTTTCCTTCACCGTTTTGAGAGCAGTGGTGGTGATGAAATAATTTACACAAAGTAATGCGCCTGTCTGAATTAGAACCTACGACCTACAACTCGTAAGTCGCGACCGTTACCACTGGGCCACCACTGCTCTATTATAACTCCTTATAATATGCCTAAGCTCCTTATAATATGCCTAAGGTATAATCACGTAAAGGTTAAATTTTTTTTAGGTAGGGCAGCTCGTAGTTGACCTCTGAGATCATGACTATTTAACCGGGCTTTCCTGTGGGTGTCTTAAGCTACGACACTTAAAACCTCCAACCGCTCACTGTGGGGTACGAACCTCGGCTTAGGGCGTCAACCGGAGGGAGGACATCAAGGATGGGACGGGCTGGATCAAAGTTTTGATCATGATTATTAGTCGGGGGTAAAGGTTACATAGTGCTTTTGATGTTACTGTTACAATTTTGGTAAGTGGTTGTATTAAATTGCTTCTGCAAAATTTTTAGACCGCCTCCACAAGTCAGACCGCAAGAAGTTGCATTCCACCGCCGGTTAACTGCACATGCCGCAAATAAAACTACGATAACAAGGAACACTGGAATTGTATCTTACGGTGTGGTGGCAATGTCACATACTGTGTTATTATTTTCAAGAAAGATAAAGCGGGGTCTTCGGTAGAATAAGAGGGGTTCGTGGTAATATAGGGTGATTTTTTATGAAATAGAAAAAATCTTTTACACAAATAAAATAATAACATAACAAAAGATTTTATGAAGAAGGTGAGCATTAAGGAAGGATTTTGAAACTGATGGTTTTTGTAATGGAAGTTAGTAATCTTTGTCGTTGGAAAATCCCAAGATGTGACGACTGTTTCTTATAATATTCTAGATAAGAATGCTTGGAAGCATGCTGGTCTAGCTCCATAGGACAATTTAGAGTCTAGACAAAATCAAACTGGTTGCTAATTTAATTGTGTAATTAAATATTATAACATTTTTTTTTTACATTCTGTGATTACTCACACACTGACTAATTAGTATCACGGTACCTACTTTTACAATGCTTGTAAATATGTGAACACCATGTATCCATTACATAATTATTTTTTCTGTCATTGCTTCATTTTTAATTATTTTTACCAATAGGTAAAAATAATTAAAAATGAAGCAATGTGCACAATAGTGGTATAGTAATCTTATTCCAGGTGCATCGTCTTCACATATAATTATATAATTAATGTATACAAAATATTGTAAAACATTTTAAAAGAGTAACGGTGGAGTTTCTTGCTCATTCTTCTCCATACGAAAACTACCTTTTGGAAGGGGCGACTAGAATCAATTCTATTTTTTGTTTTTGACGTTCAAAAGTGCCTTTTTGTGCCAAATTAAATTAAAAAAATTCAAAATTCAAAAGTCATTTATTCAAACTAGGCTGAGAATCAGCACTTTTCGAACGTGAAAATTACATAAGACAGTCCCCCAAAACGCCGACCCTTCACCACTTCCTAGTGCGTTTAGCTGGGAAGAAGAAGTGGCGCAACAAACTCCCCAGCAGCACAGCTGTCTGTTCAAGTTAGAAAAATGATTCTATACAAGAAATAGTATGTAAAATAACTTACATTGGTGCCGATTCCCTTGTTCACAAACTAAATTAAATTTAAGTTCAGTGCATCTTTTTCTTTCTATTTCATTAAGAAAAGGACAGAAGATAAATTTTAGTTTAGTCCTGTCAAATTAATCAGCGCCTGTTACTACTCCATACAAGTTTAGACGTGATTAAAAACTTGCCTACTAAAATTACGTCAATTTACGTCAAGCGCTGATTAATTTGACAGGACTAAACTAAAATTTATCTTCTGTCCTTTTCTTAATGAAATAGAAAGAAAAAGATGCCCTGAACTTAAATTTAGTTTAGTTTGTGAACAAGGGAATCGGCACCATTATGCAACACAAAACATAATTTAAATGATAAATTATTCGCCATATGTCAGCTAGCACACGCCAATATACCAACCAAAAACATCGAGAACTATACTCAAGTAGAAATAAAAAATAGAAACTAAACGTAAATATAACTAAATATCTAAATAAAAGCCTCCAGGCATAAAGGGCGTGCCCGCTTACATAAAACTATTTAAAGCAGTAATTGGAAGTTATTATAAATGATAAACTAGGACCATCGAGGTAAAATAAATAATTTGACTTAATTGAAATAAATTATTTGACTTTAACTTTGAATAAAATCTCTTACTGATGTAGGCTATAGGTCTAAATGTTACATAGGTACGATAATCAGGCAATAACGTTCCTACTGCTAGGACACAGGCCCGTGGCGGCATCTATAACGCCACATACAAATACACTGACGTCACGCAAAATCCTGCATCCCGCAAGTAAAGTTTACCGCGCGACGAGTATAATATACAGCGTGGCGCTTTAATGGTGACATTAATTTAATACACGTATACGGATTAGCGTTTTATTTTATAAAGATATATTAAATTCATTAAATGTTATTATTCATTGATAAATTTAAAATTTTCTAAAAATAGCATCTTGGTGCAACCTGTACTTAACAACTGCAGCGCAGAGGTCATTTACCGGGGTCACGGATCATAACATCGCATCAATGAAAATAAAACGAATAACGTGCAAAGAGAAGGCGAATTGAAGGAAAGAGAGAGCCCTATGTCGACGAGCGATTGAAAATTTTAATTTTTCAATTTACGAATAATTTTTTCTTATTATATTTTTATGATTACTGACCACTAGCCTTACTCGTGTGATAAATTAATGTCAACAACAACAACGTCCCGACATCGATCGTCAGGCAGTTGCTCACTAGACACAACACCCGTCTGATCAAAGGATCCTCCCTTTTTCTATAGAGGAAGAGTGAACTTTACACCTAGTTTCTTATACCTCTATAGGCCTTCTCTCTATTAGAGAGAGTGGATCATAACCCACGATGCGGGCCCAGTGCGGATTATTGGATATTACTGTTTTTGAATTTTTGGTTTTAGGTCATGCCGGTTTCTTCACGTTGTTTTCCTTTACCGTTTTGAGAACTGTGGGGATAACATAAATTACATAATGTTAAGTGTTTGTCTGAGTTCGAATCCACGACCTACGACACGTAAGTCGGGGCCACTATCACTGGGCCACTACTACTCCTTTACAGGTCAACTGTTAAGTGACGGGCTATCACTGGGCCATCAATGCTCCTTTACAAGTCAACTGCTGCTCCTTTACAGGTCAACTGTTAAGTAACGGGTTACCACTGGGCCAACACTGCTCCTTTACAGGTCAACTGTTGCTCCTTTACAGATCAACTGTTAAGTAACGGGCTACCACTAGGCCACCACTGCTCCTTTATAGGTCAACTGTTAAGTTACGGGCTATCATTGGGTCACTACTGCTCCTTTACAGGTCAACTGTTAAGTAACGGACGGGTGGTCTACTGATCGCAAGCACTACTGCTGATCATGACGCCCTGGATTCTATTCCCGGGTCGGGCAAAGTGTTATTGGTTTTGTCTATCTGGAATTTCTCAGTAGCAGAACGGAGTCTGAATTTTTGTCCGGTTGATGGCAATAGGCTCGACCCCTATAACACTGGACTTTAACATAACTGGCGAAATGTGAGTGTGCTGTAAGTACATCTCTGCCTAAACCTTAGGGGAATACAGGCGTGATGTTATGTTATGTAAAATCAAAGAATTGATTGATTAAGGCGGGACCTTGTGGAAATCCATTATAAAATACAATAGACGTTGATACATTAAGTTACCTGTTCCGCTTAACTATTTCTAAAGAGCCATAAAAACTCTGTAAGAAATCGACACGTGTTTCACCTCTCAAAGAGACATCCTCAAGATGACGATTGACTTGTCACGAACCCGAACACGGCGTGTTGCCACACCGAGCGCTGGACGCTTAAAGAGATTAAATCTTGCATGATTGAAGAAACTAATTTGTACGTTGTTGAAGCTTAGTTCTGGACGATTCTTCTTAGGTTTTTTACGACCCTGCATTTATTTTCAAGAAGTACTTACTTTACCCAAGGCGCGGCGAGCGAATTAAAAATGCATTTGAGCCGTTTACCTCCACTTCTCTCAAGAAAACACAAGGGCGATGATTGCGATAGGAACAGCAGCGTTTTTATTTGTCAAGGTTCCCGGCCACCGTAGGCGCGGACTTGCGGACGGTGAGCAATGGGTAGCTCGCCGTCCGATAAGGACCAGGCTCGGGTCGACGGCGCGTTGTGTTCCACGCGCGCCTCAATGAGATGTCAGCAGAACTGACAGGGTCCGCTAGGGCCGATGCCTACCGGGGTCGCGAGAACGTCCGAAAGGGATACCGTGGCCCCTGGCAACATGGCAACTGAAGGAATACGGATGGGTTTTAGTCAGTAAGAGTGTGACATATTCCCGCTCCGCCCAGAGCGGGAGAAGTTATTTGATAATTTTCAACACAAAAAAAAAATTGGGCTTTACTGGCGCCAACCGGTGAGCACAAAAACGATAGCCCCCGTTGCGTAACACACTTACAATGGCAATAGTTTTTATTTTGTCAGTTTAATCACATTCATTGCGTTATTAACGTTGATGATTAGACGAATTTTTCAAAACTATAAAGTTCATTGCTTTATAGGTTTAAAAAATTTGTTGTGGGTTTGTGTTGTTTGTTTGGTTTTGTTATTTTTAAGAATTTGCCTATAAATCCTTCGAGTTGTGATTGAATGTATGTTACTCAATTGGAGTGCTGCTTAAGTTACAAAGTCTGACACTCAGGACGAGATCCAGAAACGTAACTTAGCACGTGCTTTGACTTGGACGTGTTTCCATCTCTATCTTGCACTTGTAGTTTGACAGATAAGTGAGAGTGACAGGAATAACGCTAAATCAATCTGTCTAGCCTTTTCCCAACTATGTTAGGATCGGCTTCCAGTCTAACCGGATGCAGCTAAATACAGATATTTTACATGCAGCGACTGCCTATCTGACCTTCACAACCCAGTAACTGGATAATACGATACCCCTTGGTAAGACTGATTGTCAGAGTTTTGGGCTTCTGACGACCCGCAACGACTGTCAAAGATCCACAAATGACAGCCAAGCACAAAGGCTTAACGTTTTTTCTGAGGCACGGAGGACTCTCGGTATGTAAAGATGGTCACCCGTCCACGGACCAACCCCGGCGAGCGTAGCTTAACCTGATAAATCGACCCGTGTGGCTGTTGCTATAACAGCCACACGGGTCGTTTCTTTTTAAAACGTTACTTCGCTCTTGGCTAAGCTATTTAGCCAAGAGCGAAGTAACGTTTTAAAAAGAAATCGAGGCCTTAGTCTAACTTAGCAACTATTATCTAAATATAAATGATACAATCATTCCGAAATCGTCTGTAAAATTAAAGTTCATCATCATCATTTCAGCCGAAAGACGTTCACAGTTGGACATAGGCCTCCCCCAAGCGTCATCACATCGACCTGTTCTATGCCTTTTACATCCAGCAGCTTTCTGCGGTCTTCACAAGTTCATAGGTCCACCTTGTCACCTTCCAACGCTGCGCCTTTCAGTACTCTCTCAAATCCATCAGCCATCAGTTCTGCGAGCAATGTGCCCTGCCTATTGCAACTTAAGTTTAACAATTCTTCGGGCTATGTCGATTAGGACTACTAAGTTAGAAGATCAGTTAGGAGAGCAGTAGTGGTCCAGTGGTAACAGCTCTGACCGAGTTGTAGATCGTGGGTTCGAACCCAGGCAGGCGCTTTACTTTGTGTATTTAATTTCATCACCACTGCTCTCAAAACGGTGAAGGAAAATATCGTGAGGAAACAGGCATGTCCTAGAACCAAAAAATTCGAAGACATGTGACATCTACCAACCTGCACTGGGCCCGCGTGGTGGATTACGGCTCATTCCCACTCACCGGAGGCCTGTGGCCCAGCAGTTGGGAACATTATAAGCTGATTATGATGAAGTTAGAAGAAAGAAATACAATTCCGTATGTTTTCACAGGGGACGAGAAGAAAACAGAGCGTAAAATTAAGTTGTGCTATCAATTACGTCGCTGCACGAAACGAAATCATTCCAAGCATCATTTGTGAACTACATCTTACATCTGTATACCTAGATGAAAATAAGTAATTGAATGAAAATACATTAGGTAATCCTGAATAAAACAGAAAGTTTTATAGACAGTCTTACCAAACTGGGTTATGGATAGGGTTTGCAATCTGCAATCCGGCGTCATTTCCAATCCGGCCGGATCCTGTTTGATTCCCATCGATCCGGCCGGATCCGGATAATTTTCCCTTTTCGTTCCAAAATGGACTGTGAATGAGTTAATCGAGTAAGTATATTATATAGGTTGTTTATACAAAAAAAAATCAGCTGTTCCCTACATTTCTGTTCGCATAACTCGTCAAAATGTAGGGAACAGCTGATTTTTTTTTCGCGATAACAGCATTGGTCCCATAGTGAAAGTTGTTCATAATGATAAGTACAATGACCCCTTAAGAGGTTTAGTATAAACAAAAACGAACGTTGTATAAAACAACTGACTTCAGAAAAAATCGGCCAAGTGCGTGTCGGACTACGCACAATAAAGGGTTCCGTAGTTGGTACGAATTTAACCCAAAAACAAACTTAACATTGTAGTTGAAAAATTTGTACATACATACAACATATTTTTCAATTACGTCACGGTCAATTCTCCAACTGAAAATGTAAATTTGTAATTGCTTGTTTTTTGTGTGTTTAATCTACAAAATTAACGATTTTCGGACTTTTTCTTTTACATGTGCTGTGAGATTTTGCTACCTTTCATAATTCTAGATCAACGGCAAGTATCGTAGATTTATATTTATTTGCGACTATCAAAATATGTCGCATAGGTGGCCGTATTTTTTTTATTGCGTTGCCTATCATACATACTTATTTCAAAGTACCTGATCGATCGAGCTCTGCTCTGGTGAAAATAGAGAATGCTCATTTAATAGTATAGAATAGTTCATACTAATTCTATGTTTAATAAATACCGCGCCGTTTTCGAGAACGTGGCTACAAATATAAAATATATGTATGTGTCGGATCCGGTCATTAGTACGGACACGAAACGAATCGCAAGCGCGCCACTGGCGACAGGACGTGATATACCCACACCTAAAGCGCGCGTTTCTACAGCGTCGTGATGTTTTAAGGCCACGGCAAGGAGGGGATTCAGCCTCGGATTGCATCGAACTCAAGATGTGGCGGAACTGTTCTCGATTCGTGGTGCTCAGTTATCGTGTTAGTTGTAATTTGTGATGATTGTGTTAACTGGTGATTTTAATAAACGCCGTCGCACCCGGTGTGTGTATAATTTAGCTAGTGTGATTAATTTAATAGTAAATTATAATGTGATCTGTGTTCAGATCTGAAACTGAAACTGTTTTTCTATTGCGCATTAACCAACACTACCCACACTAATAAATATTGCTCGTTTAATAGTATAGGATAGGATAAAACATTAGGTAAACTTCCAATATCTTATTAATAACGACGTTTTCACTTTGCAGGCTATCCGATCCATTGCTCAGATCCTTGTCTAAACATCTCAACTTACCGGAGATGCTGCAATCTCGTAGCGATATTGGTTATCTATCGACTATGATCAGGAATTAATGGCTCTCCCGCCATAGCTTTTGACAAGATTAGTTGTTGAATAATGCAGTTTGGAGTGATATTTTCAGCTTCTGAAATACTGCTGTAACAGAGGATTTTGAACCTTGTGATAATTTGTGTGTCGTTTGATTCGCTGGGATGCTGTTGTTTGTCGTTTAGGGCGAATTTTACTTCAAACTGAACGTGACAGCTCTTGAATGCGCTTTAGGTGTCCTAGAAGCGGTCAGTTTCATTCGTGAAATTCGCTTTTATGATTATTCACAATAGATTGTATAGCTATGTTTAATAGTTGTTCGGTACAATATTTGCAACAGAACAGCTCAGCACTTTTGCCTGCGTGCATTTTCATAAATGCATGTTTCGCATCTATTACCATTCAATACGTATTCGGATACCAACCGCGTAACACAAACCAAACCAAATCAAACCATCTTAGTGCTAATTTAGCTTAGATTTACCATTTAATATATCATCATCATCATTTCAGCCGAAAGACGTCCACTGCTGGACATAGGCCTCCCCCAAGCACCGCCACTTCGACCGATTCTGTGCTTTCCGCATCCAGCGGATTCCTGCGGCCTTCACAAGGTCATCGGTCCATCTTGTGGGAGGCCTTCCAACGCTACGTCTTCCGGTACGTGGTCGCCACTCCAGAACCTTTCGACCCCATCGGCCATCCGTTCTGCGAGCAATGTGCCCTGCCCATTGCCACTTAAGTTTGGCAATTCTTCGGGCTATGTCGGTTACCTTGGTTCTCCTGCGGATCTCTTCATTTCTGATTCGATCACGTAGGGAAACTCCAAGCATAGCCCTCTCCATTGCCCTTTGGGTGACTTTTAGCCTTCTGATAAGGCCCATTGTGAGCGACCACGTTTCAGTACCATAGGTCATCACTGGCAACACGCACTGTTCAAAGACTTTCGTCTTGAGACACTGTGGTATGTGGGACGTTTATTTAATATATAATAACCAATATTTATATTTATTTATTTATTTATTATGGGACAATAAACAGCTACAATATAAAATGTTTACAAATAATAATATAGGCTCATAAGTAGTATTAACAATATTGCAACCCACTACATTATCCGCATGTTAACAAAATTAAGATAAGGTAAAAAAGTGCCACTAGATTAGCATTACTCAGATATTTAAAATAATTGATTATTAAAATACAATACAATTAATTAATTATTAAAAAAAAATTAAATAAAAATAAATACATTTTGGCTTCAATTTTAAAAATAATAATTGGGTTAATACCTTATTGTTACAAATAAGAATTGAGATTATTGAAAAAATTTAAGAATAAAGGAATTGACCGTACAATACAATTCATTACTAAAAATAATTAAAACGGTTAAATAAATTAAATTAAATTTAGAATACTTAATACTCACACCATTTCATATCATTAGATAAAATTTTAAAAACATTGGACTTAAATTTCGATTTGGAACATACAAAAATATCAATATCAATGAAGTTACGATTATAAGATTCCACTATACGACGAACAGGGCAACGCAATCCTGAATTAGTCCGACAGGTATTTACAGCGAACGATGTACCTGCACGGACACTACGCTTATTTACAGTGCGGGGCACTACATAGCATAACTTACTGGTGAGATCAATGGAATCGAAGTGATTATGAACAATACCGTGTAGTATGTTGGCTTCTAGAAACTTACGTCTAGACTCTAATGTTAACATATTATATTTACTTAGTAATTGTGAATACGACAAACACCTTTTATAGCACCTATAGTACATGGCGCGAAGAAATTTACGCTGAACCTTCTCGATCATATCCATATATTTCTTATAAAACGGGTTCCAGATTGGGACCGCATATTCGAGCTGTGAACGTACAAGCGTCTTGTATAAGTAAAGATAGGTGGAGGGCCGTTTAAACTCAGTAGATTTAATATAACCTTTAAACCATATTACTTCGTATCATTAAACCAGTCTAAGATAATACCAAATCAATATCGACCAACTCAGAAGGTAGTGCTAAACCAAGCAAGCACTACTTTCTACATTGTCCTTCGAGCTTTTAATTACCAGTGACAACTTTCTACAATAGTCGTATTTTGTTTTGATAAGTCGAAATTGACTTCATTAATTATTACAATGTTAATATTGTGCATTAACAACAACAATAGATTCGGTTTGCTGTAGAATAGTTTAGCATTTTTTGTCTCTCAAATACATTCAATTTTATATACCTACTATTTTTTGCCCGCGCTTTGTTAATCCAGGTTACAAACTATTTATGTGCCAAATTTCATGCAAATCCATTCAGCTTTTTTGTGTGATTGAGTAAGAAAAATCCAAACATACAAACTTTCACATTTTTATGGTATTGGAGGAGCTCGTGGCTTGTGGCTAAGTAATAACAGCTGCACGGGTCGATCGATCAGGTTAAGCTACGCTAGCCGCGGTTGGTCCGTGGATGGGTGACCATCTTTACATACCAAGTCCCCTCCGTGCCTCGGAAAGCACGTTAAGCCGTTGGTCCCGGCTGTCATTTGGAGACCTTCGACAGTCGTTACGGGTAGTTAGAAGACCAAAAGTCTGACAACCAGTCTTACCAAGGGTTATCGTGTTACCTAGTAACTAGGTTGTGGAGGTCAGATAGGCAGTCGCTCCATGTAAAATACTGGTATTCAGCTGCATCCGGTTAGAATGGAAGCCGACCCCAACATAGTTGGGAAAAGGCTAGGCAGATTGATTTTTTAACCGACTTCCAAAAGGAGGAGGTTCTCAATTCGACTATATGTTGTTTTTTTTTTTTTTTTGTATGTTTGTTACGCGATTACTCCGTCAATTATGAATTGATTTTGATGGTTCTTTTTTTGTTTGGTAGATCATACTTCAGAGGTGGTCCCATATAAATTTTATTAACTTTGCTTGGGTAGTTTTTGAGTTAGCTTCAATAATACGTATTTTTTCCTCACTTAGTATGTGGATGATATTATGATAACTTCCTATCACTGTTATTTACATAGCAGGTAGTGCTATTCGAATTTGTGTGGGGTAGGTATCACAACTAAAAAGTGAAAAATAAAAACTTTTTACAAAAAAAAAACAACCAACTTCAAAAAAAACACTACAAAGTGAAAAATAACTTTCAGAAGTCGGTGACAAAGAACGAAAATTAAAAACCAAAGACACCGACTTCCGAAATTAGTTATTTTTCACTTTGTAGTGTTTTTTTTTAGTCGGTTGTTTTTTTTTTTTTGTAAAAAGTTTTTGGTAGGATATTTCAAAAGAATTAAGATATTATACAATACAAGTGTTCTTTATAATGAACACGATTTAATGTCATGACGTATATTATACTAGCTTCTGTCCGCGACTTCGTTTGCGTGGTAGTCGATAAAATACAGCCCATGTTACTCGCTGATAATGTAGCTTACTATAGGTGAAAGATTTTTTTTATCGGTTAAGTATTTTTTGAGTTTATCCATTACAAACAATCAATCTGCCTAGCCTTTTCCCAACTATATTGGGGTCGGCTTCAGTCTAACCGGATGCAGCTGATTACCAGTATTTTACATGGGCAGCTTCCACAACCCAGTAACTGGGTAATACAACACCCCTTGGTAAGACTGGTTGTCAGACTCTCGGGCTTCTGACGGCCCGTAACGACTGTCAAAGATCCACGAATGACAGCCGGGACCAACGGCTTAACGTGCTTTCCGAGGCACGGAGGAGTCTCGGTATGTAAAGATGGTCAGCCATCCACAGACCAACCCCGGCAAGCGTAGCTTAACCGGATAAATCGACTCGTGCGGCTGTTATTACTTAGCCACGAGCTCCTCATATTTATCCATTACAAACAAACATACAAAAAAACTTTTTACAAAAAAAAAACAACCGACCTCCAAAAAAAACACTACAAAGTGAAAAATAACTTTAATTTCGGAAGTCGGTGTCTTGGGTTTTGTATTTTCGTTTTTTGCCACCGACTTCCGAAATTAAAGTTATTTTTCACTTTGTAGTGTTTTTTTGGAGGTCGGTTGTTTTTTTTTTTGTAAAAAGTTTTTATTTTTCACTTTTTAGTTGTGGTACCTACACCACACATATTCGAATACCACTACCTGCTACCAGTGACAGAAACTTATCATATCATCTACATACTAAGTGGGAAAAAAATACGTATTTTGTAGCTAACATTATACGACACTTATTAGGTTCACGTTAGTTTATTTTTATTGCCTTCTATAGAAGGTCAAATTAAATAAGGTAAAGCCTCATGTCGTGCCCGGTTGATGGCAATAGGCTCACCCCCTGTTACATGGGACTTAAAAATTACTGGCGATATGTGGGTGTACTATAGGTACACTTCTACCTAACTCTTCTGGTAATATATGTGTTATGTTGCGTTATGTATTACTACAATTCAATTTCACCCGCACATCTCACTCATATCTCTCAAAAACGAATCGATTGTCACTTTTTTTTGTTCGATTTCAATTTTATTCCACAACGAACACGCTGGCCGAAAATCGATTCCCGCTTTTGTTTTTTTTTCGCCGATTCGTTGATTTTGTGGTGAACTCGTTTGCAGTGACCCCCAATGGATGGAAACGGCACTGACTTGCATATTTGCGGTGGTGATGTTATCGTGAACTTCCACGTCACAGCATCACGAAAATACACGGAAGTAAAACGTATGGAAATAAATATGATTACGTTTTTAAATTTCTGTCTACGATAACGTTATAACCTGCACGTATTGCCATACATTTTATTGAAGTGAAAACTTCTTTACGCGCGTTGGGCATTTTCGAGATGGATTAAACCATTGATTCCGCGACACTGTGACGACACCAGCTTTAGACCATATGTATGTCTTCTATAATATCGTCAAGTTAGAAATGATAAAAGCGCATATTCATAAAGTTCGTCTAATGTAAATTAACTTATAGATGCTATTAATGTCAAATATTTGGAACGAAGTTCCTTATCGCGCCCGACCGACCGACCGACCGACCGACCGACCGACCTACCGACCGACCGACCGACCGATAGAGTTGCATAGCTTTTTAAATTTTAAATTCTCGGAAACGGCTGGGAATATCAAAGTTTTGATAAAATTTCCCACCCCCCCTAGTATTTCCCTCTCACCTAGAACCTATATTCAGTTAGACCCCTTAGACCCCATTTTTGACCCCCTTTTCTTTTGACCCCCAATATCTGTAATTAAGTATATCTTTCAACTCTCTTATATATATAACCTCCCCCCGAACCCCCCCTCGATATCCTCCCACGACCCCCTGATCCTGATACACCCCCCCTCTCCCTTCCGTCCTCTTCTCCCCCCCTCCTCCGTGCCCCTTCAGGGTTACCTCACCCCCCCGGGTCTTAACTTTGGAGCCAGAGGTCGTAGAACTATCAAGTTTGGGGTCCCCGAAATCAGGAGAAAAAGACCTCTCTTATGGCTCCATTAAAATCACGGGAAAACGCCGCATTATTCCCTATTTTGATATTGTGTGGTGCTGCGGTGTACGCTGTGTGTGTGGCGTATGCACTCACTTACCTACTCATTTTATTACAATTCCTTCACTAATTAATCGAAAGGAACTTCGATCCATCCGGGTGTCCCTTGACACCTCTCAGTTTTTTATCACTATTGTACGGTTGGCTGTACATAGTGTACATGATAAAGGAAAGTTACACGTGGAAGCTCTCTCTCTTTAGAGCACCCGGCACCATGTTTTTTGATACAAAGTGCATTTTTTGTTTGGTTTCTTGAGTTTTTCATTAATAATACTATTGTGAACAGAATTTTCATTCATTAGGGACAACGAGTCTTGTGCAATTGCTCCGAAAAACTGGAAACTCGTTAATAGTAACAATTCTTTACTTAATGAATACTTTGAATAGGATATTGGGATTTTCCATCTGAAATATCTCAGTAGCACATTTTTTTTGTGTGGGACATTATCAAATAACTTCTCCCGCTCTGGGCGGAGCGAGATAGCGTATTCAAAAATTCAAATTCAAATTCAAAACTCATTTATTTAAACTAGGCTGAGAATCAGCACTTTTCGAACGTCAAAATTACATAAGACAGTCCCCCAAAAACGCCCACCCTACACCACTTCCTAGTGCCTTTAGCTGGGAAGAAGAAGTGGCGCAACAAACTCCCCAGCAGCACAGCTGTCTGTTCAAGTTAGAAAAATGATTCTATACAATAGTATGCAAAATAACTTACATTATGCAACACAAAAGTTGCGCAACGTATCAGACTCTTACGGGCTAAAACCACCCGTGTTCCTTCAGTTACCTGTATGTTGCCACGGTAACCCTTTCGGACAAACCCGTAACCCCGGCAGGCATCGGCCCTAGCGGGCCCCTTCAGTTGTGCTGACATCTCTTTGAGGCGCGCGTGGAACAAAACGCGCCGTCGACCCAGGCCTGGTCCTTATCGAATGGCGAGCTATATCTCAGTAGCACCCTGGAGTCTTGGTTTATACCCATTTGATGGCAATAGGCTCGCCCCCTATTACTGGCAACATTGGCACATCGACACTGGTTTACATTCTGTGATTACTCGAACTGACACACTGACTTTTTAGTATTTCTTGTAAAAATTTTAGGAATACTTTTACAATGCTTGTAAATAAATATGTAAACACCATGTATCCATCACATAATTAATTTATCTGTCATTGCTTAATTTTTATTTTTTTACCGATTGAAATATAGTAATCTTATTCCAAGTGCATCGTCTTTACATATAATTATATATTTAATGTATACAAAATATTGTAGAGTAGGTAATGCTGGAGTTTCTTGCCCATTCTTCTCCATACGAAAACTACCTTTTGGAAGGGGCGACTAGAATCAATTCAATTTTTGTAAATTTTGACGTTCAAAAGTGCCTTTTATATGCCTAATTGAAATAAATAATTTGACTTTGACTTTTGCGAAATGTTCGTGTACACACAGCTACACATCAAGCTATACATTTCCAGTATAAGCTGACCTCGCATTGTACGGAAATCTTATGCAATGCGAGATCAGCATAAACTGGAAAAGTATAGCTTGATGTGTAGCCGTGTGTACTACAGGTACACCTCTACCTAACCCTTCGGGCAATAAAAGCATGATATTATGTTATATATTTGAATAGGATCGTTGAATAAAATAAAATACCAAACATAGTACTTAACAAACACTTTATTTAACAATAATTATTATCAAAATAACATAATTAACTGTAACGACTGTCGGCGTGCTGTCTCTGGTACCACTAACATTTAATATTGAATGTCATAACTTTAAAAAGTAACAATTCAAGGATTTTTTGACGAGTGGCTAAAATTGGAACAAACGACGCCATCTTGCTTTTTTAATGTATACATTTCACAAATGTTTATCAACAGCGCCACCCTATCAACGTCATTCAAGTGTCAAAAGATCCTTGTAGCACTCTATCTATCTCTTTCTCTCACATTTGAATAATACGCCTTTGGATATATCTTTCTCACAAAATAAAAGTATACCTTTCAATATAAATCGTCAGGATATCGTAGCATGGAAGACTTAGATATGCTGCACTGACCAAGAAAGTGAATAAAACATTTTGACCCAGGTTTCCGCCATTTGCGAACTAGAAACACAAAATTGTATATGAAATCACGCTATTTCCTAAAGGGTAAGAAACTATGAAACGCTACGCACATTTCAATATAATTTATGTTAAAATGACATGTCTTTAAAAATGACATTTCTTTAACACTCTCCCTGCCATGGGAACCGCTGGCGACCCCCAAAAAATGTTGTTCAGCTGGCCATAGCACATACGCAAGAGAAGTATCACATTTTCTATAACAGTACGCCAGTAGTTGTAAAACTATTTGAATTCGGAAGGTCAGGGCGGATCCCACGGCGTACTGTAAGATTTTTTTTGGACCCACCGGGGTATCCCACGGCCTCTAGTAATAATTTTGACTTTTGACTCACTGCGTTCACAAGCAGAAACTTTGGGGCCCGCCGGCGCGCCGGTGGCCTCCATGGCCTCCTGAACTTAAAAAGTTTTTTATATTGTCGGCAAGGAGAGTGTTAAATGACATGTCTATAAATGCCACGTCCTTAAAATAACATGTAGGTAAATGACATTTCTTTAAAACTGAAAAACTCTTTATTTTGTTTCTTGGTTTGATGTGAATGTTATTTAAGTATTTCTGCTGTTCTGTTTCTTTATTATTTTCATAAAATTATTTTCTAAGTCATATTTACATGCGGCTGTCAATTTTTATAGTACGATCGTTTAAGACAATATTGACGATATGTACATCGGAAGGTATTGTACTTTTGTTGGTATAATTATTTCCAGTATTTTTCCGTGAACTTTTTCTGTAATTTAATTATATTGATCTTGATGTTTGGTTTCCATTTTTATGAAGGAAATAAAAAAAAACATTAGTTCTTTACTGTATTTGTTTTTATAGCCTACATAATTAATTCAAGGCTTTTCGTAAGTGTTTTAATTAACTGAACTCTCTCATAAAGTTCTATTCACAGGATGTTTGACTTTTCGTCATATAAATATATAATTATATTATGCTTTAAAAGTTATGACATTCATTCATCTACGAAATAAGATACATCCACATTAAATATCTATTTATAGTAGCTAGAGAGATTAAATTTAGTCTAGAGATAAATATGTCAGAAAATAAACGCTTAAACGAAGTTCTAATGCGCAGTCGGCTAAGTTCTATACAGGGTTGTTTCATTTTTAACAAAAATATTTATATCAATTTATTAATTTTAAAAAGCAAGTTTTTTTTTTTACCGATTTGAAAAAAAAATGCAATGAGAAAAAATTATTTAAATTATATTATTAATGTTTATGTTCAAGTGTTTGCACCTGAGACGAAAATTCTCATCTTTGTCGACCGCGCATTGGGTCCAGTAAAGCATAATAGGCCAGTAACTATCTTTAGGAACCATAAATTACAAATAATACAGTAATTAGGATTACGAAGAGATTTGACCTAGGCATCATATTGAAACTTAACTAAATATAATATTTCTGAGCGTTAATTTTGTCCGCTTGCATCAAAATTTAACCAATCAAATTAGTCACGGTTTTGTTAATAGTTACATTATAATATGAGGATTTACTATCCAAGTAAAAAAAATCAATTTGACGTAACATGCTTACAGAATAATTTAATAGGACAATGCTTATAAAAGCAAAAGCATTTGCATTAAGGTTCTTCATAGCAAATTCGGTAGATTGCTAAATTGATTGGTGTATTTTACAAATAATAATCATCTGCAAATAATATTTCGATGCAACGGATCACACAAATTAAAGCATGATTTCATAAAAAAGGCTTAAATTTTAATACAATTACAGAGGGTAAATAGATGGATCTCTACATAAACTTGTATAATTATACTGTGGTATATTTTACATTGCTATATTATACATCTTTTTTCGGGTAATTATAATATCATAATTTTTCATTACATCATCTCAATTTTAACTGATTAGTATACACAATTTTATCAATCAAACATGACAATATAATAAGTGTAATGGCAATTTTTTGTAAATAATAAATACATTAATTTTCAGTGTACAAACATAAACTTTCGTTGTTATAACTCTGTGTAACTTTAAAATGAACGGAATAAATTAATTTATTCCACCCAGAATATAAAGGCTCCCGCAGACAAGCACGACAGGACAGTGCGACGCGCGACGCGATTCTACGATATATATCCGTAGAACAATTTCTATGAAAACAGAGTCGTTGTGTGACAAGTCGCGCCTGTCTGCGGGAGCCATAACACGTGAATGCAAATTTGCGCCCTCCGCTACCAATCAAAATACAATACAACAAAGGTTTTTATTGAATAATTCATAGTGAAAGGACAGAAAATATACCGCCAATATTCAAATGCCGATTTTTTGGGATCGATTCCCTAAGAATTTTTGTTTTGAATATTCTGATGAATCAACCTGTATATTTTATGAATATGTTTTATTTTTTTCTTTAATGTTTTTTTATTAAAAAAACTGATTTGCATATGAAGGTACAACTATGTTGTGTTTCGTAGGTGTATCGTATCTAAACTACAAGTACCTAATTTAGTGTCACATTATTTTAAATTAATTAATTAATCCTTTAAAAACGTTAAAACTTCCAAAATAAAAAGTTTTATTGGATATATTTTTTGTTTACTCTTTGAAAATAACCTTGTATTGTATTTGTACACATTTGTAAAATCCATAAAATTATTCTTGAATCCCTTTTAATAAATAAAATACATAGATCACAAAATGTGAAAAAAATATTAATACTTTTTCATTTCTCGGACGGCATACAAAAATAAATTTTGTTGGTGTTCTGAATATTCGTTTGTGGCAGTTTTTCATAAAATTGAATTGAACAAGTTGATAATGAAAACGAATATCAAAATGTAGAGGCGCGCTAACTTTAAATGAAATGGGTCTTATCAATCGATGTATATATATATACCTATATATTTTGTATGAACGAGCAAAAACAACTTTCTCTCATAGATTACTTTTTTATTGTTAATAAAAACTTGTTTTTTTTTTTTGCTTCTATCGATAAAATCAAGTATAAAATTACATTTATTTCCAACTTCTTCAAATACTTTATCGTTCTTATTTGATACACATCGAAAAAAAAAAAAAAACCACTCGCTCTAAAAAAAACTATAGTTATATTATATACACAATCAGTTCAATATAACTACAAAACAAAACTCTTATATTACAATACGATATAAGAATCTGAGGAATCTAAACACGAACGACATTTAGATAGAAAT
This sequence comes from Agrochola lychnidis, assembly GCA_963680765.1. Taxonomy (NCBI): domain Eukaryota; kingdom Metazoa; phylum Arthropoda; class Insecta; order Lepidoptera; family Noctuidae; genus Agrochola; species Agrochola lychnidis. The sequence goes on from OY796862.1 coordinate 22,193,202, forward strand.
ATGAAATTTTGTGTCGATAGTACTGTGCCAAGAGACCGAAAAATAATAATATATTCTTTATTTCGGACTACACATACAAGTACACACTATCCATATAATGTTAAAAACAATGACATGATAAAGAAAGAGCTGTATAAATTGTCTTTGAAAGCCAAAGAAATAATCCTTTAAAATACAGAAATAAAGAAAAAATTATAAATTAATAGTGAAGACGGCCAACAGTTACAGACGGACTGGTTGAGATACAGAAGAAGAAAAGGCTTAAGAAAATTGGTTTGAGAGGATGTTGTCATTTAGAAAACGATAGCTTAAGAAATCAAAGAAAAAAAAGAAATTCCAACTTTTAAATAGTATAATTTGGGTGCTATCGAGGACGACCTAGAAACGGGTGGCGAGATAACTTTAAGCAGAGGGCTGGTTCGAGATGGCGCGGTAGAAGAGTACTTGAAAGGACTTGAGAGCGGTCCAGCAGAGGGAAAGTAGCAACTAGTTAAAATAAAATCAGAAAAGAATTCACGCGACTCTTGCTCAAGAGACTTGCATCTTGCGATAGAGACTGCGGAGAAAACAAAGCCAAAGTTTAGAGCACGCCACGAGTCACAAAGGACGCGCGCACGTGTCGCTTGACGCAAATCGCATCGCTCGAGGGTGTGAACCCCGCTTAACACATAAATAAAAATCTCGTAAATTTACCACCGATCCTAAATAGAAACACCCACACAAAACCACCTTCACTTCATTTACTTCAAACGATTCCACAACACATGCGAAGTCACATTGAATCTCTTTCAATAATATTTATTCAGCTTCGTACGTGTCACTTCCATTAACATCAAACTGGGTTTCAAAGGCATACATGTCGTGTTAGATTGTGCTACTCATTATATAAACCAACATTTATTGGTAATCTTCAATGATTAGGAAAACGGAAACCTCCAGAGGATCTTTTCCGAGTCCTGCCTGATTTAAATCTAAGTATGATTATATCCCACCCCTCTATTTTTATTTCTCCTTCTTTTTTCAATCTACTTACTTTTCTTGAAGTCTGTCAAATTATTTCATTTTGTCTCGTTGGTCGCCATTGCAAATTCTGATTTAAAAGAATAATGTGATGGTTTGTCCCAAATTAAAAACGAATCTTTTGGTCTTATTGTTTTTCATAGATTTGCTTTAGCTGGTAATTGAAATATCCTCTTTGTTTTCCAAACCTATATATATCTACATTTAGATCAACTCTTAATGAATATTCACTCCGCGTTTTCAAACGGAGCGTAGTCGATGGAATGTGCCTAAATTAAACTTAGCTTCAATAAGTACCCGTGGTCGGTACTAAGAAAGTTTTTTGCCGGCAATTTGTGGCGAACATTGAAGTAATGAGAAACTTTGAATGAAACTTCAATATATGAGTTGATTAAAAACTTGAAGCACTGTAATTGGCTGGTATTTCATTTCGTTAAAATGATCGAAATGGACAATGTAGTGGTAGCTAGATCAATTCACATTGGACTCTCGACAAGAGGACAGCGGGTCTAAAACGGCAATATTAACCAATTCTTCTAAGAGCAATTCATTTTCTGAATTCCCAACAATTCCTCTATGGACATATTTTAGCTGAATTCATATCAGAAACATATGTGGTGTAAATACTGCCACAAGAAAAAATGAAGACCGTAATTTTACCGAATAATTTTTCTTTAGAGTTTTTATTAATCTAATTAGATTTTTATTTTTTTATTTCTACAGTTTAAATGTTATTTCATTAAAATACAAAAATGACAAACAGATGAATTGCGTAATATTATTATATTATTTATTTTTTAAAAACGTTGCCCCACACTAGGAATTTCTCCTGTATCGTGGGTGCGATTACAAACATATAAACTCACATACACAAACAGCCAGACCCGGAACAACTACTGGTAGGTCATACAAATATTTGTTCCGTTCGGGAATCGAACCCGCGACACGCAGCGCAGCAGTCAGCCGCTTAACCACTGCGCCAACCGTGCCGTCGTGAATTGAATGTAGATAATATTATGAATTGTCAGTTTGTGTGATTCATATTATTATCATATTGTGATTCTACCAAAGCGGCCGTTTTAAGCCCCCTCGATAGTGTAGGTATAGCATGATTTGCGACAAAGCTCTACATCCATACCCTGCAGCCACTCCGTCGAGGTAGCCCCACTTTACCAGGTTGGAGTTACATCTTCCCACTTGGGTCCGGAAGCGAACATGCAGTCAAAGTGACCTCTACGCCCCACCGACGACGCCGTGGAAGTGGCAAAGTTTCGGGCCGACGAGATTTAAAATACTGTCATGCCAGCAACATGAAGACGAAGAAACAGTTCAATCTAATGTTGCATGTGTGCCTAGAAAACTCAAGTCACTTAGTGCAGCAATAAACCGATTACGTACCGTCTTTACAAGAACAACCTATTGAATTTTAAATCACATCGAGCACGCGACTACAATGGGCACAGTACTATGAACAGTCCAATAATAGAACTTTACTATCGAATATTCATGTAGAATGACTAGTATCGATTTTAAATATAGCTTAAGACATTATTCTTCACAATAGTTTGTTCATTTTTATAGTAAAACTGGGAATTTTGATACTTTGTAAGAATTGAAATATAAATATTAATACAGGTTAGGTAAAATTTTAGGTACGCACCTAGTAGATAAAGAATCTAAAAAATTTAAAAGGGTTAAAAAATTATGATGACATAAAAGCAAAATTCAAGATTAAAACTTTCAGATAGGATGAAATATATGAAGCTTTAGATAAGCATAAATATTTACGAAAGGTTCTAAAAGAGATACAGTGAAAATTTTTAGAAAATCTACTGAAAGCGTAGAAAAAGTCTACTTTCAAAATAAATTCGAAAATAACAATATTGGTCCGAAGTCAGGCAGAAATTTTTATATAGAGATTGAAGAAAGATATAGATATAGATAGACGAGAAAAGTAGTAAAGCGTACGATTCGTCGACTCGATAAAAATTTCTTATATCGATAATGATACATTTAAAAATTACATGTAGTTTTCATTGATGGTAAAGTGATAATATGTAAGTACGTAATGAAGTACTTACCTCTAGTTCATTTGAAGTACCTATTTGATATACAATTATGTGATAATCTTATAATTCGACTAATTTAGTAAAAGGTTAGAGATATAACATATCGTCGTAATTAATATTTTTTCACTTTTTCGGAATCTTTTTGTATCAAATCGATATAAGATTTTATAATACTCAGCGAAAGAGTGTAAGCGTAGAAGGAAGTGCTGCAAAAATAATATTCAAGGGATTTAAAAAAGAAACAAATAATAATTATTCTCTAAATATACTATAATTTCTAAATATAGCGATAATATAAATCCTTTAACACAAGCCATCTAAAAATAAATATCAATGCTTATAATTATGGCAGTACTTAAAACTAACCGATTAATTTCGTATTGGTGCTTTTTAGTAACATGCAGAATTGCACCGATTTTAATCATGTTCCTAATTTTGATATTATTCAAAATTAATTATTTTTTAATTCATTCATTTTTTTTCCAATCGATTTTAAATCGATTTTTGAATCGATAAGGTCTTTTAGTTTTAGGCCCACTTGCACTACTAAACGTATTAACGCTAAAAGTATTTAAAACATAATTCTCTGTCATTTTCAAACAATTGACGGAAATAGAATGATGTTTCAAATACGTTTAGCGCTAAACGTATTTAGTGATTTCTGGTACAATTGGGCCTTAAGTCTCCGTTTGCTTTCAAAGCGATATTCATTTTGTTAAAGTATTTCTGTTTTTCAACTTTACATTTATTATATCAGTAAAATTATCATCAGTTTCGCTCCGAGCGTTTATTTTATTTTACCAATGCAGCAAGCGTTCCAGCATTGCCAACTTTCTAGTATAATATATTTCTCTAAAGCTTTATCTAATGCTAAATAAATCTGAGTTTATCATAATATTATTTACATAATATTCTTTAAAGTACTACGGTTATATCTTTTATGTTTTATCTTTACTGTGATTAAGGTGAGTGGCTTTCTTTTAAATCTTACTTTTACTTTGAAGTTTAGTAAGACAATGAGTTGTCATTCATCTCCAAAAGATTTATACCTATACCTTTGTAATATTAGAATTCATCAACTGCTTCTGCTTTTGTATGAAATTTTATGGGTTTATTTATAACCATTGTTTAAGTTGATGATTAAGGTCTGTTTTACCATACTTACCTTCTTTAAGTAACGTTTATAAATAAACCTTTTTTTTCTCGCCTTTTTTTGTTTTTACTAAAACTGTGTTTTACACTTCGCCGCTTTACTTAATCGAGTAGTTAGAAAATTATTCGAAATATTCAAAACTAATAAAAGTATTTTATTGAAATTTAGACAGCAAAACATATGTTTATCAGCTAGTTTGTTAATTCCAAAAAAGTTTATTAACAGCAGCAACGGTTCTATCATATCTTGATAAAAACGCAATCGAAGAAGTACAAAGTGTAACTAAAGACATTTTTTTTTTTCATTTCTACACTTGAATAAAGTCACGTAGGTAAGCTACTGAGCTAACTTAGATGAGGCTAGAACTTAGATGGCTGTTTAAATCTCTTTTCCAAAGTTCTCGTAAGGAGGAGTCGTTAGTTTTATCAACGGTTTAAAGTTTTAAGTTTATAGTGGCTACAGAACAACGAAGTGTCTAATTATTGTCTACAGCCCTTAAGGGTACACTAGTCGGTAATTATTCTATACAAACGTACTATAGTGATAACTCGTCTGTTTGACGGTGTACGTTCACAACAAAAAAAATATGAATTTGCCTTGTATCTAGCCCTGTATGGAAGCAGAAATGGGAAAAAAGTATTGGTTTGGAAGTTATGAGCGTCGAAACTTCCATATTTCAACACTCATTTTAACTTATCTTTGGGCGTAATTAAATAACTTATGCAGTATGACAGTGGCAAAGTAGAAAACGTACAGGATAATTTTTTGAAAAGTTCAAATACCTACCTAATTTTATTTTGAGTAGATACATCTAGGCGTTTTTCCATAATATCTATACACCCAACTTTTCCGACGTGATGGGTATCATTAGGCCGCACGCACTTTGCATGCGTTTTCGTACGAATTTCACTCATGCGTACACGTACGAACACGCACGAACGATATCGACCTTCCAAGTACAAAAGGAGCGCGCAGACTGTGTACGACTTAGTCGTACGTATAGTTCCGACATCCGAAAACAATCTGAACTTATTGAGATTTGTTCTATTTGACTAAGAAAAACTTATCCAGTGTGCGCACTCAATTCGTACGACCATGCTCGTACGTGTACGCTCGAGTGAAATTCGTACGAAAATGCATTCAAAGTGCGCGCGGCCTTAATCATCGTTACCGATCACGTCCGAAAAGTTTGGTTCGTTAATTTAATTTCATCTTGTACAGTATCTTTATTCCTGATCTAAATAAACATCAGTGTACAAAATATCTTCAATTTCATATTCAGTAGCCAATTAGTGCTCGTTACACAACAAACTCGATACTGTCCAATATAATTAAATGGTATAAAATTAATTGGGTCAACGATTCATGCACTTATTTACCATAATTAATAACCAACTGTAGTTATAACTAAATTTATTTATACACGTAATACTCGGTGACATGACTCATTGAAATCAAGTTCAGTTTTGTTCAAAAGTAGTCATTAACAAATGAGTTTTCGACGTCGAAAATTGAAAACACTAGTGTCTGTTTATATAGTACGAACACTGAGGCTCTGGACACACCGAGGTAAGTCCCGCGCGCGATGCGGGACGCGACTACGCGCGTTGTTTGTTTTTAATGATCGAGAATTCACGCGACTATTTGCGTCAGTTTGAACACCTTCATACAAGTTAGTTGACACAATCGACGCGAGCGAATTTCATAGCTTTAACTAACAATTTTGTCTCGTTTCAAAACATGAATTTAACTTAAATTTTGGAAATTATGACTTTGTTTTATTGCAAATGCGCAAGCAATAGTCTATCTCAGACTTAAAGGTCTGCACCCAGCCTTAATCACAGTAAAGCTAAAAATTTTGAACACTGCAATTAAACTCAAAATAATTCCTATAGTAATTATGTGAGTTTGCAAGTATTTACACCAACAAAACATTGTCTAGCGGCAACACACTAAAAAACACTCAAAAATAAAATCTATTTCTAACATATTTACATACTCAAATTGGCTTTATTTCAATAAATCATCACATCGATTGTAATTTGCGATATGATTTAAATATTAAAATCGTTACATCGCCAAATAATTTTTATCGCAAATTGCTATCGCTAGAAACTCCAACACCAAACATTTTTAATATTTCGTTTATCTCGACAAAGTCTACGTAAATGAACCAACAAAATCTTGGCTCTCATTATTAAAATATCATCGTCACCTTTCAAATTACTGCGTTAATTAATGTCTGGCGGTAATTAAAATGGAAAATCTCCTAACATGATGTTTTTATAGACATTATAATATAACGCGCACACATTGGCAAAGAATGGGTGTTTTGCTGCTAATCTGAATTAAGCTGATGTCAGACGCTTCACTTGAGTGAATATTCATTTTTAATTCATTCCACGTTCATACGACACCGACAGAACTACACAGAAATTAACGTTCATCTGCATTTCATTTAATTTTTCGATTATTCGGTAGGTGACCGCTTGATGCCGAATGTCGAAATTCAACAACGTTGCATCGGTTCTTTAATGAATTCATTTTTCATATTTGATTCATTTTGTGTTCTGATGTTTCACTTCGAGTGAAAGATGCCGAATGAATGACAAAAATGAACAAGAAGTGAAATGTCTGATAACTGTATTAATGTTATATTTATTTTCTATAAAATAGTACCTATATGAATAGTTTACGAATTCGTTGTTTTTATAAGATTTTGTTAAAAGTCGTCGGCTTAGAGATTTTATTGTGAACTCGTATAATATGTTACGTTTATGTAGATTGTGTTTATTTCTATCTATCTTTTCGTTCAAGAACCAAAAATGCTTTTATTGTAACTATTTTACATACTACAAAATATTGTAATTTACTTATACAATATAGGACGAAGTACATATGTGACATTCTTAGCCAATACATGCGCATTTTGACACCATAACCCCAGTAAATACTACAATATCTATATAATGACGCATAGAATTCGTTCTTTTGTTAAATCTATTCATATATCTATACATACCACAGCCTCAAAGGCTACTTTAAACGATTATTATCAGGTTATTATAAGAGGATTGAAAGAGAATGTTCTAGAAGACAGAAAGAGTACATTCGACGTCTAAACTGTACATTTGAGCACATAGATCGTACGAGCGAGTTCAGATGCAGCTGATTATGAGACGCTAAACGAAGTGCTAAATGTTTTTTATTTATTTATGTTCAGTCGGGGAAATTAATTTTAAAGAAAATGGATACCCTATGTCAATTTGCCATGTTATAAGCTTGACAAAGAATTTGTTCTTTATCAAGTTGTATCAAAGAATGACACTTCTTGTGTTTTGGATATATGTACAACAATAATTTATATTGGTAGTCAGCTTAAGAGGATTTATCCTAAAAGTTGGCAACGTCGTAAATAGCTGTCAAATATTTTCCTATTTTGATTAATTTGGAAATATTACCGTATAGAATTAAGAAATGTGGCTAACTATGGAACTAAAATATTGATTATGGAATGCAATAATTAATATTATAATACCGAATATTTAGTTTTAGATGTAAAAAAAGTATTCGGCAACTTTCCAAATGTCTTTTTTACACCTAAAACGGTTACAACATCAAATTCAGTGTTATAATTGCAATTCATTTTAATATTCTAGTTCCTTAGTTAGCCACATTTATTATTTTCATACAGTAATATTGCCAAATTAATCAAAACAGTAAAATATTTGACATCTAATTGCAACATTGCCCACTTTCAGAATAAACACTCTTAACAATTAATCTCCCTGACTTTACTCGCGCAGATGCAATAGCGACATGACATCAAGATTTCTGTACTAAATCTAAGTTAAATATAAATGTATTGTACACATAAATCTTCCGGCATAAATTCTCTGAATGATCGTGAAAACCGCATCAAAGTTCATTGTATAGTTTAGAAGATCTAAGCGGTCACACAGCGGCCACGAAAAACGACTATGTCAAGCCAAGTCAGAGACTCATGGGCGGCTTTAAAACTCTGACACCAGGTTAATCACTAAGCACACGAAAATAAGAAGAAGATTATAATTACTATTTTTAGATAATATCAATATAGATATAGAAGGAATCATTAATTTTATTCGAAAATATTTCGTACTTACATGAAATTAATATCAGTATGGATTTACGGGACTGCAAGATATGCACAGAGTTTTTATTTGTTTTTATTGTAGATATAATGGCTTTACCGTAGATCAGTTCCAGTAATTATAGAAGTCATTATTTAGCTTTCAAGTAATTCTTCTTCGTTAATTCGTGAATATTAGTTTAAAATGTTACTTTTTCATTTCGTTGTTTCTTTGCATTGAATGGAAACCGCTCATCATCAGCTGCTAACACGCCCATCCGAACACGCTGAACGGTACATATTTAGACTATTCTTATCAAAATCTACTACAAACCTCGCATTGTCGCTTACTACTTTCTCACTTGCAAAATCCACACATTCCAGAACAACGCAAGCAAGAACGTCGTAACCGACAGTACAAGATCTGGAGTTTATTTTTACTAGTTTTTGCATTTCACGAGTGCACGTCAACTATTGCAAATTAAACTTTATATTAATGATATAAGTCCCATGACGCGAACTCGTGATTTGAAACGACTGTACAAGCACTTAATCCAACCATGTTACCAGAATTTGGACATTCAGAAGCCTGGGATGACGTCATAGGCCTCTAAACTGGACATGATAAGGTAGATCAGCCACAGAGAGAAGAAGAACATGGAGGTGATGACCTTGATTCTCTTGGGGCCTCCGAGCTCGCCTCCGATGCTCTTCCGTCTTCGAAGGACCAGGACTAGGACAGCTACGCAGGCCTCGGAGCAGTACATTGTGACACTGAAGGCTAGGCTGTGAAAGAAAATGACGATAAGGATGATTCAGCAATTTTTTTTTTGTTTTTGAAGTGAAAACTTCTTTAGGCGCGTTGGGAATTTTTGAGATGGGAAAAAACAATTGAACTCGCAACACCTTTACCGATATCTCATTTTTGTAAATGCGATTGTGCTCTTTATTTATATTAAGTTACGGATCAATGTGCTATGCAAGTATTTTTATTTTAAAGGTTTTGGAAGTTTTTTTTTTTTTTGTAAACGCATTTGTGCCAATGTTCTATGCAAGTATTTTTCTTCTACCAAAGCGATCTAGTTCAAGTTTTCACTTCTATCGGCGCGCCCGGAGTACCAATGTTTTTTTTTATACGGTATTGGACCTTGGTCTTTTTATTTTACTATAACCAATCGCACAGCATGAAAGATTAACAACTTAGTTCAGGTATGGACAAATAAAATCACTTTTTGTTGCATGAATGTCCTAACCTAGGCAAGAGTATCCAAGTCAATTTTAAACTAGAAGCGCGCTTTTCGTCAGACTCATTTACATCATCTCTTTAAAAAAATACTAAGGAACTTTACGCAGGCAACCAATGATATAATAAGTAAAAAAAAGTACGCATGGTTGGTTATACGTGCTCCGCAAGTGGTACGTCAAAGTTAGCCAAGTTACATTTTTGTTTGTCTCTTTTTCGCTCCCGGTAACTACCACATGCCGTTCTATTTCCACATGTCGCCGCCCCCGCAGAATAAACGCGTAAGTGCTATTGAGGCGATTTTGATGTTAATCCATATTCGTTATGTATAGGTCAAAATACATTACCTCAATTTTTTCCAGATTTTTTCATCAATTATTTACAAAGTTACATACACACGATATACCGTAACATAATGTTATAATTCCGACCTTGATGATATAAAAACTTAATTACCTAGGTATACATTATCAGAATTTTTTCGACTGCACCAGAATAAACGCGTAATAGCCCATTAACGGTATCACTGTACTGCGGAAAACGCAAGTAATATTACATTGCAAAACAAAAAAAAAACCGACCAAGTGCGTGTCGGACCACGCACAATGAAGGGTTCCGTAGTTGGGATGAATTTATCCTAAAAACAAACTTAACTTTGTAGTTGATAAACATGTTCTCCCATACGGAATGTATGGGAAAATATGTTTTTGCAACTGCAAAGTTAAGTTGGTCGATTATTACTCGATAACTAGTAAAGCCTACTTAGCTGTGATAGTTTTCCTTTTAATTTCGTTATATAAACTACTGCTGTGATTTTTTTCACACATCCAAAACCAACCATTTAGCTAGCAGGGGGGGGGGACACTTGACTCTAACAAAAATTAGCACTTTAAAGCTTAATATTTTGCAAACGGATCCCTGAATCCAAAAATAGTTTTCAAAAACTCGTAATTTTTTTGTAAGACCTTTTCAATGATACCCCACACTATGGGATAAAAAAATAAAAAATAAAACATCACCACTTTACGTGTATGGGAGGTACCCTAAAAAAATATGTTTTTCATAAAAAAAAAATACCACTTTGTTGGCGTAATTAATATGTATACCTATGTCAAATTACAGTTTTCTAATACTAAGGGTCTCGGAGCTAGACCGCGGACAGACAGACAGAAAGACGGACATGACGAAACTATAAGGGTTCCTTGTTTACTACGGAACCCTAAAAAACAATAGTGATAAGAAAAAATAACTCAAAGTAACATTAACGTTAAAAATAAACTAAAACATTTCTGTAAAATGTTTTTTTATCAATGACTCAAAAACAGTACCTGTTGAACACTTAACATTAATTAGATTATCTACAAAAAAAAATCTTTTAAACGAAGTAAAAAACAAACTTCTATTCGGTGTAGTCATAAAGTTATGGATCAATTTAGGTTTTTTATTTTTCCTGTAAAATTGACTTTTTACACTTGCGCGTTTATTCTGCGGGGGCGGCGATGTCATTAATAGTGTGACTTTGGTGCCGATTCCCTTGTTCACAAACTAAACTAAATATAAGTTCAGTGCGTCTTTTTCTTTCTATTTCATTAAGAAAAGGACAGAAGATAAATTTTGGTTTAGTCTTGTCAAATTAATCAGCGCCTGTCACTACTCCATACAAGTTTAGACGTGAGTAAAAACTTGCCTACTAAAATTACGTCAATTTACGTCAAGCGCTGATCACTGTGCCGTTTTAAAGATCGAATTTTGGGTAGGAAACCTACATTATACCTGTTTTTAATTATAATATGATTGCAGGTAACTACAAAAGAATTGACATTACCACTTCCTGATCAAAAATCAAGAAGAAGAAGTAGGATACTTACTTCCCAGGATCAATAATGAACCTCTCGCCTCTGCTCCAGTGGACGATGGCTGCCAGGGTCCATGCGACTCCAATGCCGAGGAACACATTGACGGCATTGGACCCCGTTACGTTCCCCACTGATGCGTCCGCGTACTTGTCTTGACATGCTGCCACTTTGCTGGCGAAGGTGTCTGGGAAGAATAGAGTATGTGAGAAGATGAGGAGAAGAATAGGAAGAGGGATAAAATTATGTAAGAAAATGGGAAGAAGGTAGATATTATGGTGATAAAAAGAGAAAAATGCTGTTAAAGATAATATTTCAGTATACAAATAAAGATCGGTTATTTAATGTACGAAAAACAAATATTATTAAAAAAGATATCAGATTTTCTTTTTGTTAGTTGTTTTCTTTAATTCAGCATCTTTCACTCGGAGTGAAATGTCTGAGCGCAAAATAAAAAATATATAGTTTTTAATTTAGTGAACCGATCCAACAATATTGAATTACGGCACTTAGCCATCTTTCACTCATCTACAGAATAATAGAAAAATCAAACAAAATGAACGCGGATGAACGTTCATTCCAATGTTATTTTGTCGGTGTAGTATGAACATTCACTCGAGCGAACCGTCTGGTATCAGCTTAAGGAATCATGTAAATCGAGAACGAAATACAATGCAACGAAACGTATTAGACATTATTCCCATTTTAACTAGGTAATGCACTTAATGAACCGTAATAATTTCTCTCAAAACGGTGAAGGAAAACATCGTGAGGAAACCAGCATGTCCTAGAACCAAAAATTCGAAGACATGTGACATCTACCAACCCGCACTGGGCCCGCGTGATAGATTACAGCCCACTCCCTCTCACGGAGAGGAGGCATGTGTCCCAGCAGTGGGAACATTATAAGCTGATTATGATGAATAATTTCAATAAACGACAACAATTCCAAAACACGATGTGTTAATAATAATTATGTCAACCATACTGATAAACTCAAATAATAATAATTACAAGCAATGTTTAAGTTTATGTTTTACTGTCACACTATACCAACCGCCAAAAATTAAATTACTGCCCGTTATTTTTTACAACTGATCATAATAATCTCCATTATGTTTTTAATAACAGTTTAAAAAATTATTACCCAATAAAAAACCAAACCGAACACATATTGGCTTTTGTTCAATATTTTAAACCAACTCAATTTTCTAAATCCGGAAACCATCTTTCCATGTTATCTCATATATAGGAACACAGCTTCGAGCGGTATTCAATACCCATGTTCTTAGCGATCACCGCTTAAGCTCCTGAACCAAACAGCTTAAGGCGAAAGCGTCAGGATAGCCCGCGAAATTAAAATTTTCTTACCTACGTTCGTAACAAATATGTATTTACAAAATTATATAATCATTAAGTCTTACCAAGGGGTATCGTGATACCCAGTAACTGGGTTATAGAGGTTAGATAGGCAGTCGCTCCATGTAAAATACTGGTATTAAGCTGCATCTGGTAAGACTGGAAGCCGATCCCAGCATAGTAAAGAAAAGGCTAGGCAGATGATGACGGTCATTAAAATCTTCAATACAGGGTGGAATGGGACATCGACACGAATATTGAAACCATGAATTTAGTACATGATTCTGAACCCCCCTGCGTTGAAATTTTTCATCGGTTATTAAAAAAAAAACTACTGTTTCATAGAAAAGTGCAACACCTACGCGGTCAAAATGTATGGAACTAATTTTTTTTAAAATAACCGACGAAAAATTTCAACGCAGGGGGTTTCAGAATCATGTACTGAATGCATGGTTTCAATATTCGCGTCGATGTGGGATGCCACCCTGTATATCTTACACGGTTTGAAGGCTGAATCATAATTTTGATCAACACCTGACATTGAACTGCAAAATGCAAAAAAACGGAAGAGAATTTCGCGGGCTACCTTGGCGCATCCCCCTTAAACAGAAAGAACTCGAGCAAGGAAAATATTTGAGATTTTTATAAGCTCCTCTTTGAAGATAGCCCCGTGTTTTAATATTGTTCGCATTGAAAGTTTCTGCGAGGAAGCGAAATAATTTTCTAAAATCTTTAACTTGACTTAGTGGAAAAGTTTAGTTCGATAAGACATTATTCTTTTGTGTACGACTCTTGATTTTTAAACAATTCATCCGTTGAATAAGGAAGTTAATTGAAAATAATGAGGATTACGGAGAGGCCTTTGCCCTGCAGTGGTATACAACATGGGCTAACATAACTAGCAAAATATGAGTGTTTATACACCACCACTTATCCTTCCGATGAATACTGCCGTGAAACAGTATTTATGTTTCATGGAGGACTTTATTTAAGGGGACGATAACTGACTTTTAATGATTTTATACTGAAGATGACGTCTAAACGAGTAGTGTTAGTGATTTGAAAAAAATATATGTTAAATTAAAGCACTTTTTTAATATTTTAATATAGGCATATTTTTGATTATGTTTATATTACATAGTGAAATTACATAGTCTAATGCGGATTAAAAACTGAGAATCACGCAAAATCTATCAATCGTATTTTTCTGAAAACTTCACCATTTTAAAGATAATTAAATTATCAATCTTTTAGTATAAGTGTTTTTACGTGTAATAAATTAATAATGCGTCTAATTTGGGACAACGCTCCTTGATGGGCGAGTCCTATTACTGGCTGGACGTACGACGTGTTGCGTGAGCGCAGTACAGAACACGCAAGCTAACCTTTCAAGGTCACTGTCATATATCTGCGTCTTAAGGGGGATCCGTCCATGTAGCCCGTAAAATTTAAAATTTCTTACGTTTTTTGCAAATCGCAGCGCTGTTTTACATTGTGTGTTGATCAAAATATTGAATTAAGAATTTGGCGGGCTACATTGATGGAATCACCTTAAACAAAAAATAGCCCAGTTGTTTCTATTAAACCCCTCATTTTACTCTTCTTGAACAAATAATATTATACAACTGACAACGTCTTTCATATCATAATTCTTCGTACTAAATATTTTTGGCAGCTTTACCCGACTTCTTAAGCATAATTCTGGCGACATTATGAACGAGCCATTTTATTTATGAGATAATATAATTAATGATGGCTTCTTGCGGTTGGAATCCATTTTCATTATTCCTTGGAATAATGTCCATTACGAGAATCACAAAGATTCTGACAGTACATAATACGCGGGAGACGAATGTGTTTTGTTTTTCCTACTTTCCGTTTCATTCATAGATTTCGTAATGAGTAGAGGAGGTCTGAAAGTGGTAACGGTGACTGAAAAGTTATGTGCGGTGTCATGGTATGGGCATGTTATGCGGAGGAGTGAGCAAAATGTCGTGGGAAAAGTTTTGTGTATGAATATGTATGGCTGTAGTATGGGAAAACCAAAGAAACGATGGATGCACTATGTTAGTGGTCGACAAAGTCAATAGTGCCAAATATCATTATTTTTACGACTAAGATTTCTCATGAGAGCCAATCCTTGCTGTGTCCAAACTGTCTCAATACACTTTTCTTAATCCTTAAAACTCCCATCCTCTTTCATTCCACAAAGCTTCCTAAAATTAACTTACTAAGAAGTAGGATGCCTTCATCATCATCATCATTTCAGCTGATAATAATATAATGAAGGCATGTTACATATTAATAAGTTAACCTTGGAAAACTTTGAAAGGTTAACGATTAATTATTTCGATGTCGTATTAATTTTTGGTGACTTCAGAAATAAATCTTTGAAAAATAGTTTGAATTTTGAATAAAACTTGATATTTTATCTTGCTTATTGATCGAAATCCCGACTCCTGCGTATATCTACGCCCGCACTCATCGACATTTGTACAGACAACAGAGCCGTATATGGCTCGCGAGCCGCGGTTTGTCGACCACAGCACTATGTAAAAGATGATATGGCTGGAAAGGGGGTGATTGCGGAGAGGACGACGAATGGAGAAGTATGGAAGTAAAAACACATGTTGCGCAGACCACAAATAAATTGGGATAAAAGCAGGATAATGATGACTTCTCGTTCATTCATGATGAATAGGTAATATATGTATGGTAGCCGACGCGCGTCGAAAGCTTCGTCAACTTTTTGACGTCTTGACATTGAACGACATCTTAACATTAAAAGAGTAACTGTGGAGTTTCTTGCCGACTCTTCTCCATAGGAAACGGCCAATTGAAACCATGCACCTAGCTTCTGACGTTTCATAAGTGCCCGTGTAGGTTTATGTGAAATAAAATATTTTTAATTTTGAACGGTTGACTGGTTACCTGAAAATATTTGGTTATAATACCAGTTTTTGAAGTGAAAACTTCTTTAGGCGCGTTGAGTGATTTTTGGTAGGGGGTAAAATTTTGTAGTGCTTTACTAGAGAATATAGATGGCACTAATACCAATACTGATAATAATTCACTTAAATTTGAATAGATGGCGCTAAACAAAATTGCAAGTTGTCATCATAGCGAAGATGGTGATGATGATGACGATAGTAAAGACATGAGGTCCTGGGTTAGATTCCCGGGTCGGGCAAAGTGTGATTGAATTTTTCCATCAGGAATTTTTCAGTAGCAGCCCGAAGTCTGGATTTGAGCCCAGTTGATGGCAATAGGCTTGCCCCCCCTATTACATGGGACTTAAACATAACTGGCGAAATGTGGGTGTAGTATAGTAACACATCTGCCCAACCCTTCGGGGAATACAGGCGTGATGTTATGTTTTGGATAAAAGTTTATCAGTATTTTTTTTGCAATTTTCAGTCATTAATTTTTTCATCAATTTTTTTCTATAATAGACTTACTCCGATTAATTTCTTCGCAAGAGGTCTATCTAATATACAAATAAAAATCAATTTAGAATGCAAATTATTGAAACTCACCAGGTATACTAGTTCCCAACGCGACAAACACAATAGCAGTGACAGAGTCCCGGATGCCGAGGGTGCATCCAAAGTGTGAAGCCACATCACCGATGACGGCCGTCACCAGGCCAATGCAGATGATGGAAACTACGAAGCAAACGTAGCCACCGCCTATGTCTGTGAACAAAATGTGTATGAGGATACATAGGTAAAATTTAAGATCGTTTATTCTGAAAGTGGGCAACGTCGCAAATAGATGTCAAATATTTCGCTGTTTTGATTAATTTGGCAATATTACATACATACTCGTACATATATAAACTCACGCCTTCTTCCCATGGGGGTAGGCAGAAACTACAGAACGCCACCTGCTACGATCCTTACATAGTCCTTTTGCCTCGTTTACGTTCATACATCTGGTCATACACGCACGCCGGTTGCGAGTACTACGCACCTGGCCTTTCTGAAGAACATCACCAATAAGGTCAGTATATGTCCTCCTAGGGCGTCCCCGCCCGGCCTTTCCCTTTACATCAGCCTTGTAAATACATTTTGTTAGTCGCCTTTCATTCATTCTCCCAACATGCCCAAACCATCTCAGCATACCCTTTTCAATTTTTGACAATATTGGCAATATTGTTGTATGGAAATACGAAATGTGGCTAACGAGTTCCCTAGAATATTAATAATAAATTGCAATTCTGAATTTGATGTTGTAACAATTTTAGGTATAAAAAACCGGCCAAGTGCGAGTCGTACTCGCCCATGAAGGGTTCCGTAGCAGCAAGTAACATTGAATGAAAGGTAAATTGCGGTTTACGATTTATGACGTATTAAAAAAAAACTACTTGTTAGATCTCGTTCAAACCAATTTTCGGTGGAAGTTTACATGGTAATGTACATCATATATTTTTTTTAGTTTTATCATTCTCTTATTTTAGAAGTTACAGGGGGGGGGACACACATTTTACCACTTTGGAAGTGTCTCTCGCGCAAACTATTCAGTTTAGAAAAAAATTATATTCGAAACCTCAATATCATTTTTGAAGACCTATCCATAGATACCCCACACGTATGGGACTGATGAAAATTTTTTTTTTGAGTTTCAGTTCTAAGTATGGGGAACTCCAAAATTATTTGTTTTTTTTCTATTTTTATGTGAAAATCTTAATGCGGTTCACAGAATATATCTACTTACCAAGTTTCAACAGCGTAGCTCTTATAGTTTCGGAAAAATTTGGCTGTGACATACGGACGGACAGACAGACAGACAGACATGACGAATCTATAAGGGTTCCGTTTTTGCCATTTGGCAACGGAACCCTAAAAAGGCATTTGGAATGTTTCCAATTACTTTTTTTTAACTTTTAAAACTAAACATTTGATATTACAATATTAATTATTGCATTTCATAATCAATGTTTTAGTTCCCCAGTTAGCCACATTTCTTAATTCCATATTTCCATTCCATATTGCTAAAATAATCAAAACAGGTCAATAAATCTCCACACACGCAACAAAATTTGCTGCATAATAATGGGCAGAACTTATCCTTCGATGTACCAGATCGCTTAGCTTCGTCTCTGCAAATGCCGAACCCTCTCTCATCACCATCATCTGCCTACAGTACAGTGGCGCGATCACAGATAAATAGCGAGCCTCCCCCCACAAACACGTACAGCACAAGAATATTTACGATGGGGAAAACTCAAGCACGCCCTCGTCGATCTGTCATACGCGCGACTGGTGCTGCCGATATTGATTTAAAAACCCTGGAGCCTGTTAAGTACATTCATGCTTGGAATTTCCATCCAGACGTATCTGTGGAGAATATTCGTTCTTACTTACACAAAAAACACCCAAACATCGTGACCTTCTCCGTAAAAAAGCCTGATCCCGAGCACTCCAGACATAACTGTTTCATAATGGGTTTCAAGATGGACCGATGACCTTGTGAAGGCCGCAGGAATCCGCTGGATGCGGAAAGCACAGAATCGGTCGAAGTGGCGGTGCTTGGGGGAGGCCTATGTCCAGCAGTGGACGTCTTTCGGCTGAAATGATGATGATGATGAATGGGAGTCCCCTTGCAGCTGTTTGACTTCTATATGTCACCCGACAATTGGCCAACAAATACCTCACTCCAGGAATGGTTCACCTACCGGAATGCGAAGAAGAAGACCGAACGTAATGAATCCAGAGAATCATTTTTTCGTGAGGAAAACTAAAAAGCTGGATATGATTTTTTACCAGAATGTTCGGGGATTGAAATCAAGACGTTCGGAAACCAAAAATTTACTACACACCTTCCCAAGCAATTTATTAGCCTTAACAGAAACCAGGCTCGATGACAGCGTATTTGACTCTGAGGTGTTCCCGCCAGAATACGCCGTGCTGCGGTGTGACCGTGTGGGACGCGGCGGCGGCGGCGTGCTTCTGGCCGCGCGCGCGCCCTACTCACTCACACGTTTGGATTGTAAGCCTGAACAGTGCGACGAAATAATATGTGCAGTAGTTACCAAAGGTCGATTACGCTTTGCTTGCTGTGTTGTTTACTTGGCACCTAATGTACCTGATGCTAAATATTATTCTTTTTTTAATTGTATAAGAAGGATTATGCATGACAATAACAAACTGCCACTGGTTGTATTGGGTGATTTTAACCTTCATTCCACTAGGGTAACCATACGTGATGACTTTGAATTGTTTCTTTCTGAATGTAATTTAATACAAGAAAACATAATTTTAAATGATCTTGGCAGAATGTTGGATTTGATTTTGGTTAACTCATGTGTGGCGGGAATCTCAGTTTCAGCATGTTCAGGCATTGTCTCGCCTGAAATACATCATAAGCCGTTGGATATTTCTATCAATATTAACACACCGTACGCAAGTTTGAACGTCAATAAAACCTACTCCGCTAATGACTCGACCACACGTATAACTTTAGAGCGTAACTTCCGTAAGGCAGACTTTTTAGTGTTATACTCTGAACTGGCTGGTCTAGACTGGGAGCTCGTGTATTTATGTGATGATGTTAACGTTGCTGTTAAGACCTTTTATGAATTAATTAACGATATTGTTTGTCAAACAGTTCCTTTAAAAATTATAAAAACATTGCGACGGAATTACCCCAAATGGTTTACGTCTACTTCTATTGAACTAAACAACCTTATAAGCTATTATCACAAGCTCTACAAACAGAATAATAATAACCAACTGCATTATGCATTCTTTACCTACTATAGGCGCTTATTAAAGAGAAGTACGGATTCAGATTTTGCTATTTACACTAATCGTATTCAGTCAAATATAAAATGTGACCCCAAAACCTTCTGGGCCTACGTGAAAAGTAACAGGAAAAATAATGAGCAGGCTACCTTTGGTGACATGTCGCCAGCGCAGGTGGCAGATGCGTTTTCAAAATATTTTAGTAGTGTTTTCCTATCAAAGTTACCATCATTAGATCCTGAGCATGCTATCGCTACTGCGAATGCCTCTCCTAATAATATAGATAATATGAGTATGTCCCATCTGGTTAATATTGATTACATTCACGAATCTGAAGTTCGTGGTGCTATGACTCGGCTTCCTCCAAAATCTACTCAAGGTCCAGATGGAATTCCACAGTACTTGGTTAAGGACTGCTGCGATAGTTTCAAATTGCCTTTGCAGTTTATTTTCAACCTGTCTATTACGACGAACATATATCCAACGGAGTGGAAAACATCTAAAGTACTACCGGTACATAAAAGCGGCCCAAAAAGTGACATAAAAAATTACAGGCCAATAGCTGTTTTATCCATATTTGGCAAAGTATTCGAATCGGTACTCTATAAGAAAATATTTAATGAGCTGCAACGTTGGTTTGCGGAAGAGCAACACGGATTCCTTCCAAATCGCTCAACCACGTCAAATTTATTAAATATTACTACACTCTTAGCCAAAAATGTTAACGACAAAAAGCAGATTGATGTAGCGTATTTTGACTTCCAGAAGGCGTTTGACCGGGTTGATAATGACATACTTCTAAGTAAACTGGCGTTAGCGGGTTTCTCTGTGTCATCGCTTAAATTCTTCGCGAACTATCTGCACGACCGCAAGCAATTTGTAACATACAATAATGCCATTTCGGAGCGCTACTCGGTCACTTCTGGCATAGGGCAGGGCACTAACCTTGGGCCCCTTCTTTTTCTAATAGTAGTTAACGATCTTCCCTCATACGTAAAACACTCCACAGTCTTAATGTATGCTGATGATGTCAAAGTTGCTCTTCCAGTGGCTGACTCTAGTGATACGGCCACACTTCAACTCGACATTGACAACATTCACACTTGGAGCACGGTAAACAACCTCAACCTAAACATTAGTAAATGCGCGGTCATGACCTACTCGAAAAACACACAACCCATACACAACATATACACTTTGAACAATGAGCCCCTGAAACGTGTTTTAACCGTACGCGATCTGGGTGCTCAGTTTGATCCACAGATTACATTTAACCAGCACATACTACAGACCTGCAACAAGTCCCGTAAAAACTTAGGTTTTGTCTTGCGGCAGGCCAAAATTTTCACAAATCGTCAAGCCCTAACGATACTTTACAACTCCTTCATCCGCAGTTTGCTAGAGACTAACTGTGCAATCTGGAACCCCCATGAAAAAGTGTATACACTAGTCATCGAAAAGGTTCAAAAGTCTTTTGTTCGCTACCTATACTTAAAACTGTATGGATATTACCCGTATATGTACCCTACACCATTTGTGCTAGGTATGGTGGGCTACCAAAGTTTAGAAGTAAGGAGAAATCTTGGTCTTGTCAAATATTTCATCCGGCTAATTCGTGGTACCCATTTCAATTCCTTTTTACTACAGCACATCTGCTTTAACATCCCACTACCCATTAGACACACACTACGCCCTCGCCAGCGTCCTCTATTCTCAATACCTCAAACCAGTACCATAACCCTCATGACCAGTCCATTGTACCTAGCGCTAACCCATATTAACAACATTTTGCTGTATGACGAATCCTCAGATGTCTTCGCGAGTACTGAACTGAGATTCCTGAACACTGCTACTCGATACCTGGAATCTATTGCCACTCCCAGTACAATCTCAGAGTGAACAAATTAATGTTTATAATTATTAATAATTTTATTCCAATTTTTTTTATTTTTTTTTTACCCCAATTATGTCTTATTTTATCTAATCTTATCTAATTTTGTCTAATTTAATCTAATTTTGCCGAATCTTGACTAATTCCATTTAATTTCAATAAATTTTGTCTATTTTTATGTAATTTAATCTAATTTTATGATTGTAAGTGTAATTTTAATTACTGATAAATATTGACCTATAACTTGTATGTGTGGTGCAAACTGTTAGTATAAGTTGGTTTTTTAATAAATAAATAAATAAATAAAAATATTTGACAGCTATTTTTACGACGTTGCCAACTTTTAGGATAAACCCTCTTAAGTTATCTTATGTACAATAATCAAACCGTGACAGCATCTATCTATTTTAATCTGCATCCTAGCTGCGTAATAGCAGTGAAAGCCTAGTGGTGAGACTGTCGGGCTGCTAAGTCATAGGTCTTAAGTTCGAACCCAAAGCACACACCTCTGACTTTTCGGATTCATGTGCGTATTGTTTACTTATCACTTGCTTCAAAAACGGTGAAGGAAAACATCGCCAGGAAACCGACATGCCTGAGCGATATTTCTCGACGGCATGTGAAGCCTAGTCAGAAGCCCATGGGGGGCTTTAAATCTCTAACACCAGGTTAGTCACTAACCACACGAAGAGAAAAAGAAGTTGCTTCATACACGATCAATCATAATATGAGTAATTTTGAAGGATATTGATAAAATCCATTCCAAAAATATTTTTTCTACTCAACGACGTAAATAAAGCAATGAATGTTGTTGAACTGTCAAAATAAAACCGATTGTGATTGATTGTGTGTTTCGCAATTAGAGTGTTGGATGTCTCAATGTCAATCTCATCCATCCTACATAGATTTTTTTAATAATGATTCGAGAGCTCGGATAGCTGACAGTGCCCATGTGAATGTAAAAAGTAGTTCTTGATAGGAATAATAAAATTATACTATCTTATCTTGGTCCGTGTGGTGCCGGACTTAAAGAATAGCACTACCCTATTTCTTCCCATGGGTGTCGTAAAAGGCGACTAAGGGACTTACTAGAGAATGGGCAGCAGCGTTCTCTATGCATTTCTAACACCATACTGCGATCGCCAACCCGCCTGCCAAGCGTGGCGATTATGGCATACCCCCCCCCCAAAAATGAAAAGCACCAAAAAGAAACGGCCCCTAGTGCCCGGCGGCCCACCGGCCCTTGGCTACGGTAGCGGTCAAGGCCACGGTGAGGCAAGGGGTGCGAAGAATCCCCGGAAGAGATCCGGCTACCATAACCACCGGAAACTGGACCTGGCAACATACAACACGCGTACACTCCGGACCGACGAAAAGATCATCGAACTCGAGGAAGAATTGAGCAAGTTACGATGGGGTATAGTAGGGTTATCTGAAGTCCGAAGAGAGGGCGAGGACTCGATAATCCTCAAATCCGGGAACTTGCTCTATTTCCGGGAGGGCGACCAGCAGTCCCAAGGTGGTGTCGGGTTTATCGTCCATAAGTCCCTTGTGAGCAACGTGGTGAAGATCGAGAGTGTGTCGACCAGGGTGGCGTACCTTATACTCAGAATATCCGCAAGATATTCGCTGAAGGTCGTACAGGTTTACGCCCCGACCTCGTCACACCCCGACGATGAGGTGGAGACCATGTATGAGGATATTTCCAGAGCCATGCATGGCTCTAAAACTCACTTCACCGTTGTTATGGGGGACTTCAACGCGAAACTGGGCAAACGAAACGATGATGAGCTGCGAGTGGGGCAATTTGGAGTTGGACGTCGAAACCACAGGGGTCACCTACTGGCCAGTTTTATGGAGAAGGAAGGCCTCTTTATGATGAATTCCTTCTTCAGAAAACGTGAGCACAGAAAGTGGACCTGGCAGAGCCCTGATGGTGCAACAAAAAATGAGATTGACTTCATTATGTCGACGAAGAGGCAAGTATTCAATGATGTCTCTGTGATCAACGCGGTGAAAACCGGAAGTGATCACCGTATGGTAAGAGGCACATTGAACTTGAATATCAAGCTGGAAAGATCTCGACTGATGAAGTCTACGCTCCGCCCAGCACCGATCCAAGTCCAAAACCCCGAGAGCTTTCAGCTCGAACTTCAGAATCGTTTCGAGTGCCTAGGGAGCTCCGTGGACGATTATAACGATGGGTTCGTGGAAACTGTCCATACGGTCGGGTCCAAGTTTTTCAAGACCCGTCGTACAAATCGAAACAAGAGGCTCTCTGATGCTACTTTACAGCTCATGGAGGAGAGGCGCGAGATGATTCTGCAGTCTTCAGACGATGCGCTTAAATACCGGCGGCTCAATAGACAGATCTCTAAGTCCTTGAAAAGCGACCTTCGACTCTATAATACGAACCGTATTAAGGACGCAATAGAGCAGAATAAGGGCTCCAAGGTATTTGCTAGAGATCTGTCTATTGGACAGAGCCAGCTTGCGAAACTGAAGACCAATAATGGCAGAATCGTATCCGCCAAACCTGAGCTGTTGAGAGAGATCGAGAGTTTCTATGGACAGTTATACACGTCAACCAGTAACCCCGTTACGAATCTAGCAAACGACCCAAGAGCTAGATTGACCCGACACTATACCGAAGACATCCCGGACGTCAGCTTGTACGAGATTAGGATGGCTCTGAAGCAACTTAAAAACAACAAGGCGCCGGGTGATGACGGAATTACGGCTGAACTCCTGAAGGCCGGGGGAAAACCTGTTCTTAAGGCCCTCCAGAAGCTTTTCGATTCCGTCATACTCGAGGGTCAAACGCCACAGGCATGGAACAGAGGTGTGGTGGTACTCTTCTTTAAAAAGGGCGACAATGCCCTGCTTAAGAATTATAGGCCCATCACACTTCTGAGCCATGTCTACAAGCTGTTTTCAAGAGTTATCACGAACCGTCTCGCGCGCAGGTTTGACGACTTTCAGCCTCCCGAACAAGCCGGATTCCGTAAAGGCTTTAGCACCGTAGACCACATACATACGCTGCGGCAGGTTATACAGAAGACCGAAGAGTATAACCAGCCTCTCTGCTTAGCGTTTGTGGACTACGAGAAAGCCTTCGATTCGATCGAGACATGGGCTGTGCTGCAGTCTCTTCAACGGTGCCAGATCGACTATCGGTACATCGAGGTGCTAAAGTGTTTGTACAAAAACGCCACTATGTCAGTTCGACTCCAGGACCAGACCTCGAAACCTATCCTTCTGCAGCGAGGTGTGAGACAGGGAGACGTTATCTCTCCGAAACTGTTCACCGCTGCACTGGAGGATGTCTTCAAGGTTCTGGATTGGAAAGGGCTAGGCATCAACATCAATGGCGAGTATATCACTAACCTTCGGTTTGCCGACGACATAGTTATCATGGCTGAGACCATGGAGAAACTCAGTACAATGCTCGATGACCTCAGTAGAGCCTCCGAAAGAGTGGGTCTTAAAATGAACATGGACAAGACAAAAGTCATATCAAATGCCCATGTGACACCCACTCCCATGAAGATCGGAGACGCTACGCTCGAAGTTGTGGACGAGTATGTTTACCTAGGACAAATTGTCCAGCTAGGTAGGTCCAACTTCGAGAAAGAGGTCAATCGTCGAATCCGACTCGGCTGGGCAGCGTTCGGGAAGCTACGCAATATCTTTTCGTCCCACATACCACAGTGTCTCAAGACGAAAGTCTTTGACCAGTGCGTGTTGCCAGTGATGACCTATGGTACTGAAAC
Source organism: Agrochola lychnidis (assembly GCA_963680765.1). NCBI lineage: Eukaryota > Metazoa > Arthropoda > Insecta > Lepidoptera > Noctuidae > Agrochola > Agrochola lychnidis. The sequence continues at coordinate 22,218,420 of OY796862.1, forward strand.
GTGGTCGCTCACAATGGGCCTTATCAGAAGGCTAAAAGTCACCCAAAGGGCAATGGAGAGGGCTATGCTTGGAGTTTCCCTACGTGATCGAATCAGAAATGAAGAGATCCGCAGGAGAACCAAGGTAACCGACATAGCCCGAAGAATTGCCAAACTTAAGTGGCAATGGGCAGGGCACATTGCTCGCAGAACGGATGGCCGATGGGGTCGAAAGGTTCTGGAGTGGCGACCACGTACCGGAAGACGTAGCGTTGGAAGGCCTCCCACAAGATGGACCGATGACCTTGTGAAGGCCGCAGGAATCCGCTGGATGCGGAAAGCACAGAATCGGTCGAAGTGGCGGTGCTTGGGGGAGGCCTATGTCCAGCAGTGGACGTCTTTCGGCTGAAATGATGATGATGATGATGACTATCTTAACCGGTTCACAGTCCAATGAACCATATGTCGTCTGTTCAATTGTTTTAACTATTGTGTCTGCATATGGGACAGTGAACCTGTTAACATCAAAGGAAGAGGTGGCGAAACGACCCAGGCACGTACCGCAAGGGTTGGATGGAGGTGGCCCTAGAAAAAGATGCATGGAAGGATTTGGGGGAGGCATTTGCTCAGCAGTGGGACAGAGTAGGCTAACATAAAAAAATAAATGTTAAATACGTGTTTTACTCGAGTAGAGTAAGACCACGCTGATCCTAAGAAACTTCGCTAGTCTCCAACAATATTCTACTCCATGTATCTGCATGCAATGCTTGCCACAGTCATGTTTATCATGAAAAATATTAATAATTTAACAGCTGTGATTTTGATCTTACCAGTGGGCGGTATCAAAGCGAACACAATCTTCCAGAAGAGCGTGACAACGTGCAGCACGTAGTCAAAGCAGGAAGGTGGCTCATCAGGGTCATCGGAGCCTAGAAGAAGTATAACATTGAAAACTTACATCCTGAGTAGTCACTCTTTAATAATAGCATTAATAATAATATCTGCTATAAGTAAAATACGCGTTTTGATGTAGTTGTGGTTTTGTGTGTGTGTGGCTGTGTGGTGTGTTTCGGTGTGGCTCGAAGGACCAATATTAGCTATTGGAGCAATAAAATAATGGACTGTATTAAATAGGCAATGGTTTAATGCCGTCTGATCTTTACGAATTATATAAAATGTCCCGGACAAACATTATGACAGAGAAGTGTCGTCCGTCGCGGTGGAGTCGGTGGAAGCGAATTGTCGTTGCGCCGAGCCTTGCCGCCGCCGCGCCGCACCTCAGCTGCCCGATGACGCACTGATCACGCTGCCTACGCGTGCAGTCCGAGTGCAAAATGTTGTGCTGGGTTCGATTCCCAACAAGCTTGTATGTTCTTTGTTTAAAGAGGGATAGTCTATGCTAGACCGTGCCGAGCGCGAATTGCGTCACTTATAGTCTATTTCAAAATAATCTACTGAAGGTGTAAACAAACCGCAATCATTCCCTAAAAATAATTAGTGACACCTTCATCTGTATTTAGATGGTTCCAACTTTATATCTCACAACTTTTTCATACAATTGTTTTTGAATAACATTTTTAAATTTTTATTGACAAATCATCGACGAAAATTGAGGTTATAAAATTAAACTCAACCGTCAAATGAAAAAATTTTTACAAGAATACCGGGTTCAAGAATTCAAAAGATCGAATCAAAGCACTCAATTTTTAAGTAAAACTACAAATTGGCACGCATAGTTAAGTCTTTTGGTCCATTTATTTACATTACCGTCAAAAACTTGACAAACATTATATATGCAGTAAGTTCATGCTACACCATGTGGCGTCCATTTTCCCCTTCCAAGTCTTGGTCCCTACAAATCAAGCAGACATGGTCGCAGCTCGGGTTGGCACGGTCTAGTATTAATTATCCCTTTAGTAGACAATATGGGCCAGAAAGAGACAGCACATAAATCAAATTCAGAGAGTGATAAAAAAAACAAAACTCATTTGTCTGCCATCTTGACAAATCATAATGATTATGACCTGAATTTAGGAAAAATGAGCCTTATAGTAGTCGCATTATGATGTGTAACATCTGACATCTCCCCGTGGTAATAAGCAACATAATAGCTTGGTAATAAGCCTCGTCAAGGTCGTTTCTGACGGCCAACTCTAACACCGCGCGTGTTCATTGGTCAAATCAAATAGCGCGCGCTTCCCCGGCGTCCTGTTACAGACTTCCGTCCCTTTTCATGAAATCACTCCCACAGATGGCAGGAAAGCGAGAGGAAATAAATGTTACACATCAAAAAGTATCAACATCTGTGGATTGATTTTTAGACCTTCAGATTGTATTTTATGATCGTCTATACATTCTAAAGATGAACATAAAATAATATTATATTATAATGCCTTACCTGAGCTAGCAGTCAGTGCTTCCGAAAACTGTTCCTTCCACGATGACGTGCCTATTATAATTGATGCGTTTGCTCTTTGTACTAGTTTGTCTACTGTATTCTGAAACAACACAGTACAAGTTAAATGTATACCCGAATATTGTCAAAAACAGTTTAAATCTTGAATTGGAACAGTATGAAACTTTAGTATAAACGAATACCGTTTAGTAGATATCACACGCTTCACTTTTTGTTCATTTTTAGGGTTCCGTAGTAAACAAGGAACCCTTATAGTTTCGCCATGTCCGTCTGTCTGTCTGTCTGTCCGTCCAAGGTCTAGCTCCGATACTCTTAGTACTAGAAAGCTGTAATTTGTCATGAGTATACATATTAATCACGCCGACAAAGTGGTAAAATAAAATTACGAAAAAAATATTTTTAAGGTTACCTCCCCTACACGTAAAGTGGTGATGTTTTTTTTTTTCTATCCCGTAGTGTGTGGTATCTATCGTTGGAAAGGTCCTTCAAAAACATTGCGAGTGTGTGAATACTATTTTTAGATTCAGTGATCCGTTTGCGAAATATTAAGCTTTAAAGTGCTAATTTTTGTTAGAGTCAAGTGTGTCCCCCTCCTGCCAGCTAAATGGTTGGTTTTGGCTATGAAAAAAATTACCACAGTCGTTTATGTAACGAAATTAAATGTAAAACTATCACAGCTAAGTAGGCTCTACAAGTTGACGAGTAATAATCGACCAACTTATATTTGCAGTTGCAAAAACATGTTTTCTCACACATTCCGTATGGGAGAACATGTTTTTTAACTACAAAGTTAAGTTTGTTTTTGAGATAAATTCATCCCAACTACGGAACCCTTCATTGTGCGTGGTCCGACATGCACTTGGCCGGTTTTTGTCTTTCACTCTGAAATGAAACATCTGAATACAAAATGAATCTATAGTGATAAATGAATTCATTAGTTAAGCGATCCAACGATGAAGAATTTCAGCACTCGGATATTTTACTAGCCTACAGAATGATCGAAAAATTAAACGAAAACAGCAAATGAACTGTTAAATTCATATGTAATTTTGTCGGTGTCATGATCAATTCAATTGTGATCAATGCATCAAGATGGTGATTTCAGCTGTTTTTTTTTTTTAACCCCTGCAATTAATCTTACATGACCAGGGTCAACAATGGCGATAACTACGAAGCTCAGCACGTCATAAGATATGTCATCATGCAAGATTAGGAATAATCAGTAGTATATATAGTCTGCTTCAAAATTATGTGATGAAAGTATAAACAAACCCTATACAGGTTAAATTGATATCCACAGGTACAGTATTTCTATTGTCCTTCGGGTATTATCGGATTTCCGAATACAAACGAATGCTAATTTCCATGTCCATCAATTAATTATGAGATTTATCGTGTATAATAATTTGAATTGAGAACTAAGTACTTTATTGTTGTTTTGTTTTCCATATGAACTATATAGAGCTGTAAAACTATTTTCCTATCTGCCTGCGACTTTAGTGGCTTTCCTCCCATTTTTTAAATACATTACATTAAGTTTAAAGAGCATTAACAACTCTATTATGCTTCCATGTCGATTGAGAGCGTCCGGTCTGCACCAAGTGCAAAGGGCAACTGATAGAAATCCGACGACTGACAAAACACGAGGTTTGCCGAAGGACATTAAGAACATATTTGTACTGAACGTTTATTAATCCATTTGTTTACATTTTCATAAGATACTTTTAAAATAGATTATAACTAACTTACTTTGAACTCCTTGCTCTCTTTAATCCGGAGCTGGGCTCTGGTGATCTCCCCAGCTCTTGGGAGTCCCATCATGGCGACCACGGCCTCTTCCTCCGGCAGTGTTGCCAGATGATTGGCTTCATTGCCAGGATTTACAGGGTTGTCGTCATCTGCGACAAAAAGGTTAATATTAGAAATTTGGAGAATAGAGGAGAGATACCTAAGAACTGGTTTTTTTTTTAATTTTATTATGTATCTTGGATACGTTGGAATTGTAAATGAATTGCGATATGGAGGGATACATGGCGATCAAAAACACATCAATCTAGTCTGGGGACCGACTGAATCGTGACCTCAAACTTACCCGTTAAAAATCCTGCACCCTAATTGCGTAACACACTATCAATCATAAACGGAATAATTTTAAAGTATATTGCTAATCCATTGCTTCATATATTCTAAAAATTGTCTGCTCAACAACGTAAATAACGCAATGAATGTTGTTGAACTGTCAAAATGAAAACCATTGCTAGTGTCAGTGTGTTACACAATAATCCCGCTGGTTAGCATAACCCTATCAAATCGATCCGGCAGACCAGATCTGACTGTGTCGTATGTAGTATTGTAAACATGTTATCATTGTTGCGAGTAAAAAAAAAGAAAAGAAAGAAAAACTTTTGCGAGTTTCTGGTTTCATGATCACCGATTGGATCATGGTCTACACTTACATTATAAAGAGAAAAAAATTGTATTTTTGTTTTTAATGAAGAAATTCAAAAACTACTGGCCGATATGAAAAAGAAAAACACCAGTTTAATGCAATATTATTATCACTGAATAACAATTTTCTGATCAATTTGTCTACATGTTAATCATACAGGGTGGCAGGGACATCGACGCGAAAACTGTTACCATAGATTTAGTACATGATTCTGAACCCCCCCCTTTTTTTACTGACTAAAACCCACCCGTGTTCCTTCGGTTGCCCTGTTGCCGGGGGCCAATCCCTTTCGGTTTTCTTCGCAACCCCGACAGGCATCGGCCCTAGCGGACCCCGTCAATTCTGCTGACATCTCTATGAGGCGCGCGTGGTTGAAAATTACGTCAGTTATTAAAAAAAATCTGATATTTCATAGAGAAGTGCAATACCTTCGCGGTCAATACGATTTTTTTAAATAACCGTCGAAAAATTTCAACGCAGGGGGTTCAGAATCATGTACTGAAGCCATGGCAACAGTTTTCGCGTCGATGTCCCTGCCACCCTGTATACTTTTGGAAAAGACCATTATGACCATTATGTTTTGAAATGTGCACCATTCTAACAATGAATAGTTACCACTAGTTGGCAGCTACTGAAATGGTCCAGATTCCATATATCAATCCGGTTTATCCGCCTAATTGCGAAACAGATAGTGGCCTTAATTTCCGCAATAGAACATGGGGACAATAGCCTGCCATCCATTTATCACCGGCTATTAGAAATGGCTACATTATGAGACTTGGTCGAGTGGTATGCCCGTTCCATTTATAATCTTACTAACGCCCCGCCCCTGTTAGCACGATTTAATAAAACATCGATTTGAATTTAATATTAATATATTATACTCATAAACTTTCCGGAATAAATACATACCAATACGAATTGGTGTGGGAAAGGTATACCATAGCTAAAATGTGAAAAATAAAAAACATTTTAACAAAAAAAAAAAATAACTTCCAAAAAAACACTACAAAGTGTAGAAAACAAATTGGGCGCACTTTTAATACAACTCATTAATAAACGCCATGTTAAGACGCAGATATGACAGTAACCTTGAGTGGTTAGCTTGCGTGTTCTGTACTGAGTTCACACAACGCGTCGTACGTCCAGCCAGTAATAGGACTCGCCCATCAAGGAGCGCTGTCCCAAATTAGACGCATTATTAATTTATTATTCATAAAACAAAAAGTTTTTTAATAAAACACGTATACTAAAAGATCAATCCCCTTGACTGTCATGAGCTCTCCTGGAGATCGATAACAATTAAAATTCTATTGTGTCTCATTGATAACAGTTGAGCTCATAATTAAATTATCTTTAAAATGGTGAAGGTTTCAGAAAAATACGCTTGATAGATGTTACGTGATTCTCAGTTTTTATCCGTGTCAGGCATAACTTTACAAATTAATTTCACTACGTAATATAACCATAATCTAAAATATGCCCATATTAAGTTATTAAGAAAATGCTCCAATTTAACATATATTTTTTCCAAATAATTAACACTACTCGTTTAGACGTCATCTTCAGTATAAAATCATTAAAAGTCGAATATATAATGTTACATAGTGTTTCAGGCGGCTCCTTCACTTACAATATTAATTCGCAATATTTTGCAAAACTCAATGTTTTTGACAACTAAGGGTTTGTATTAAAGATTGGGCAAAAATTTTGAACAAAATTCAAGTAAAAAATTTTATTAAAAACAAAGTTTTAAACTAGAATAATGTAACAACTTTGTCGTTTATCTGCAAAGTCATCTCGTTCTGGATAATAGCCTCAGGGTTGCTCTTTTTATACGCACTTATATTTAAGGGTAGGACGTGATCTGTATAATATATGCAATGTTCATTCTCTATTGTCTCGGCTGAGTAGAATTTTAAATAAGACGTGCACGGGTTGGGTCTAACGCGATGTTCCAGGATAGAAGCTCATGAGCCAATGAATAGTAGTAAATTAGGACCACAATCAGCCTCTTAAAGAAGTTTTCGAAAAAGAATTAAAAGAAGACAAAAAAAACTGTTTGCCAGTAATCTTATACAGGGTTACTGGTAACTCGACGTATTCCTTGCAGGACGTCATAGTAGGGTTAAAATGCAACAAATTAAGCCACCAAATGTTCTACCGAAATTCAGTAGTTTTTGAATTAGTTAAGAGTTTTAGTTTTTTATGAAAAATCCCAGATTAAATCATTTGAAACCAATTTAAAAATGATTTACGGCGCGACTGTACTGAAATTTAAGTTATTATCATAGTGAACGCGTAGCAGACCTTTGTTAATAATTAAAAGTTCAATAATGCCTAAAACTTTGGCAAATATCACTAACCAAACATTTAATTTTTTGTAATTTTTGCTATTACTTCATAAAAAATGTAGTCTAGTGCAAAAAAAAAAGGTTCCCCTGGTGTACAAATTACTAAGAAAATATCCTTGTCTTATCAGCTATCCAAAAAGGTATGAAAGTTAATACAAAATCATGGACTACATTATGAAAATCGTTTTTGATTTAGTACAGGCGTGCGTTTCACAAAAAGGTGATTATTCGAAAAATCAAAAACAAAATCGTGAACATTATTATTCTTTTTAATCAATATTAAAAACTTTAATTACACACATTTCACACGTCTTGTTCGATGTGCTGCCCTCGGTTTCGAATACATGTTCTTATTCGCTTCCTTACTTCGGTTTTTGTTATTCTTGATGTGATTGTTGCCCTCATCTGGTCCGCCGCATTTGTAATTCTCTCCCTTAGTTCTTCAATTGAATTTACTGGGGTCACATAAACTAGATCTTTCATATGACCCCAGACGTAAAAGTCTAGCGGCGTCAGATCAGGGCTTCGTGCAGGCCACGGAATCGGCCCACCGCGCCCTATCCATCGGTTTGGATAGTTTTCATCCAGCAATTATTGTCGAATTGTGATTCGGAAGTGGGCTGGACATCCGTCATGTTGGTAAATCATGTTTGCTCTTCTTTCTTCCGGTACATCCGTGAGCAGTGCTGATAAATGATTTCTGAGGAAATCTTCATAAAGTTCCCCATTTAGTGTTCGGGGTAAAAAATGTGGGCCAATTAATTTGTCGTCAATAATACCCATCCAAACATTAAGCGAGAACCTTCGCTGGGATGCGGTTGGTTTCAGTTTTTTAGGGTTTGCTTCTGCTTTCGGTGCCCAGTAATGTAAATTGTGGTAATTTGTGATACCATCACGATCAAAACATGACTCATCGGTCCACAGAATGTTTTTTAAAAAGTTTTCGCTGTCGGCGTCGGCATTTAGCATAAAACGACAAAATTCAAGCCGTCTCGGCAGATCTCCTTTTTCTAATGACTGGACTGGTTGGTAATGGTATGGATGTCGGCCTGACAAATGAACTACAGACCAGACTTTCCACTGTGACATACCAAGCTCACGCGCTACGATGTTCGTCGATGTGTTAGGATCATCAATAAAACGTTGAAGAATAAGCTCCTCGGCCTCAGCCGTGTATCTCCGGGAACGACCAGTGTCAACTTGCCTGCTTCTTTGGACGCTGCCAGTTTCAGATATTCGCCGATAAGTCGATCCGAAGACACTAATGTGGGGAAGTCGGCGGTTGGGAAAGCGAAGTTCATATTCTCGCCGCGCCTCAGCAGCGTTACCGTCACAAAGTCCGTAACAGTACATTATGTCAGCGTATTCAGGATTAGAATATGCAGCCATAGTCAGCGCTTATGAAGGCACAGCACAGCACAAGAGCAAGATACGCAGCAACAGTTAGGGAAATAGCCAGTAACAAAACACGAGCTTGCGCGACGTATAGTTGAAACTAACTAACGCTGACGACCAAATTTTGCAAAATCGCATCCCCTGTCATGCCGAGAGAACAATAGCGACCAATCACAAAGCTCCCCGAGTGTTTGGAGTTCAAGCGCAGGTAAAAACTACGAATAATACGAATACGAAACAATAGGTTGACCGTCTCGCAATTTTACCTGCCCCCCATAAAACTCTTCTCTTCCCTGGCACACATGCAAAAGTATTGACAATCATACCTTTCTGAATAACTGAGAAGACAAGGATATTTTCCTAGTAATTTGTACACCAGGTGTAGTATTTTTTTTTTGCACTAGACTACATTTTTTATGAAGTAATAGCAAAAATTACAAAAAAAAAAAAATTTTTTATTTATTTAAATTGGTTTCAAATGATTTAATCTGGGATTTTTCATAAAAAAACTAAAACTCTTAACTAATTCAAAACTACTGAATTTCGGTAGAACATTTGGTGGCTTAATTTGTTGCATTTTAACCCTACTATGACATCCTGCAAGGAATACGTCGAGTTACCAGTAACCCTGTATATAAAATTCTCGTGTCACAATACACCTTACTCCTCCGAAACGGCTTTACTGATTTTTACCAAATTTTATATGCATATTCAATAGGTCTGAGAATCGGCTACTATCTATTTTTCATACCCCTAAGTAATAAGGGTTGTCCACCCCAAAACAAATAATTGGCAAAACAACGTTTGCCGGGGTCAGCTAGTAGTGACGTAAATTAGTAGTACCTGGGCAACCGAGCTCTGCTGAAAATACGGTGAAAACGAATTTTCCCGGATATGAGACCTAGCTAGATCGATTTCTCGCCCCCGTAAACCAATATTGCAATTTTCATCGAAATCGTTAGAGCTGTTTTCAAGAATCTGATTGCGAATATTATTTACATACAAATATTACTCATCCTATACTATTAATAGTATAGGATAGGATTAAGTACCTAAAAACTAATTAGAAAAAAAAAGGTATTACAAAACACATCAAAATCTGTGGAGACGCGACAATCCACACTTTCCGAATGAAGAATTGTAGAATAATCAGTAATGCAATGAAATGAAATATTGTTTATTTAGAAATAAGTAGATCTTTTCATACACTGTTACACTATATTTTTTTTTGTAAATATTTTTAATTGTATGGCACCGGCATTTCCTGGTTGACTAATCCCTGAGTAGAAATGCCGAAACAAATTCAGAGGTCATGGTCTCTTTTTGAAGTCTAGACATTATTATGGAGGAAGGAGGTTCATGAAGTCATGACCCAATAAAAAAAAGTAGAAAAGGACTCCAAACTGCTTCAAAATGATATATTTGTGGACTAGAAATCACTATAATAAATAAAATATTTGTTCTTTAATTGTATCAATGTATAGCAATGTGTAATTTTTATTTTTCACTTTTTAGTTGTGGTACCTACCCCACACAAATTCGAACACCGCTACCTGCTATGTAAATAACACTGACAAGAAGAGTTATTCGGCCATTTATCGCGCACATACCTACTTTATGCAAATTTAAAACTTATGTGGTTTTCTCATGGATGCCATTGTCAGAACTAGGCCAAATTGAAATAGACCACACAGGAAGCACCAGCTTTCAAATAAAAAAAGAATCGTCAAAATCGGTTCACCCAGTCCAAAGTTCTGAGGTAACAAACATAAAAAAACAAAAAAAAACGAGTTGCACTCGGGTACTGCCACGGTAAAGCTATTGCATAGCATTTGTAACCTCATGATGAATGACAACGTGATGTTGTCATGGGAACGTAATTTTTGTTTTATGTCATCATCCGTCATTACATGGTAGGCGGAGTAAAACCTAACACCCCCTGGTGTTAGGTTTTATTTTCGTTACGGAATTTCTTGATTCGGTCGCCGCGCTCAAAGCCCGCGATAAAAGCTATGCAATAGCTTAAAAAAAAACAGTCGAATTGAGAGCCTCCTCCTTTTTTTGAAATCGGTTAAAAAAAGAAGAAAATGTAGTTGTTACTAATCTACCTATTTAATAAAAATAAAAAATTCATTAATTACATGGCAGACAATGCACAGCCTAAGCATCAGGGTGTAGAAGCATGTTTGCAGAGTTCCAGCACAATGGATGGATTTTTGAAAATGCATCCTTAAATAGTGGATAAAACTTTGTAAGGAAATTTTTAATTTTTGCCGATAGGAAATCCGATTGGGCACATGGCTTGTTATGACATAAATTGAGACCACAATCTAGTTAGAAAAATATTTTATTCAAAAACACCAAACCTGTGGAGAACAATCCACATTAACCCAATAAAGAATTTGTAGAATAATCAATACACCACAAAAAAGTCGAAACCTCACAAAATTTAAATAAAACGTATTTTTACCGGAAAATATTACCTATGAGACCCGAATTTAGCAGAAATGACAGGCATCACTGTAGGAATGATAGCTGAATTGGTATTCTACTGACTCGGCATGTACGGAGCGGTAGGAATAGTGAATAGATGAGTATTCACGTCAGTTTCTGTTAGTATTCTATTTGATCCAGTGTTTTCTACAATTCTATAATAAAAATTTAGTACCGATAGAACAGTGTGGCTGTTAGTGTCTGACTTTGTAACCGCATTGTTCTTGTAAATTACACAATGCATTTTGAAGCGGTTTCACCATCATTAGGAGAATTTATTTATTTGTAATAACAGCTGTACTGGTCGATCCATCAGGTTAAGTTACGCTTGCCGTGGTTGGTTAGTGGATGGGTGACCATCTTTACATACCGAGACTCCTCCGTGCCTCGGAAAGCACGTTAAGCCGTTGGTCCCGGCTGTCATTCATGAATCTTTGACAGTCGTTACAGGTCGTCAGAAGCCCGAAAGTCTGACAACTAGTCTTACCAAGGGGTATCGTATTACCCAGTTACTGGGTTGTGAAGGTCAGATAGGCAGTCGCTCCATGTAAAATACTGGTATTCCGCTGCATCCAGTTAGACTGGAAGCCGACCCCAACATAGTTGGGAAAAGGCTAGGCAGATGATGATGATGAGAATTTATTCATGAATTAGGTTTTTTTTATAAATTATAACTTTTTATGTGTTAAAAAAAATAAAAGTATGAAAACATAACATAACATCACGCCTTGTTTCCCCGAAGGGTTGGGCAGAGGTGACCCTGTAGCAGGTACACCCACATTTCGCCAGTTATGTTTTAAGTCCCATGTAATAGGGGGCGAGCCTATTGCCATCAACCGGGCACAAATCCAGACTCCGAGCTGCTACTGAGAAATTCCAGATAGAAAAACCAAATAACACTTTGCCCGACCTGGGAATCGAACCCAGGACCTCATGCTCAGCAGTAGGGCTTGCGACCACTAGACCAACGAATCAGTCAATAATAACAATTATGTTTAAACCTCCTTTTGGGCCTACCTGCCGCGTTGCCGTTTGCTGCTGTTTGGGACCGACCGTTTGGTTACCTTAGCCTTTAGGTCCTCTGGCATACGACAGATGTGGCCAGCCTAGTTCCATTTTAGCTTGGAAGCCAGTTGTACTTAGCTTAGGCTTACTAGATATAAATCAAATATTGTATAATATTAGGGCTGATTTTTCCAACGTCAGATATCTTTCATCCGCGGAATAAAATTGATGTCCGAAAGTTTTTGTATGAAAAAACTGTGAAAAAATTAAATATATCTTCGGATAAATATATCTTACGTTGGAAAATCCAACAGCGTGCTTTTTTTAATTTAGATTGGGTATTGCGTAGTTTTATTGAATTGGGGCATCGTGTTACCCAGTAACTGGCTTGTGGAGGTCAGATAGGCAGTCGCTCCATGTAAAGTACTGGTATTTAGCTGCATCCGGTTAGACTGGAAACTGATCCCAACATAATTGAGAAAATGTTAAGCAGATAGTTGTCTAGTGTTATTGAAAGTGGGCATCTACAAACTATCACAAAATCATGTAACTCACAAAATTACATAGTTTCAAGTTTAGTTAACATAGTGAAGTTTAGTAGAAATTGTTGTCAAAAATGATAAAGTGATGTCGAGGTCGACTGTACTTACCTACTGTAAAAGCCTACGCGTATATAATAGTTTAAATATTAAAAATTAATTCATTAAGTAAGCGAAGCAATGAAAATGTTACTATTTCGACTGTAATTATGATAATGTCTGTTTCTCCGAATACATCGAGCTCTTTACAGAGGCGGCTGTCGCACTCATTATGACAGATTAAAATTTAGTTTAAGTACCATCACAGTACAGGTTGAATGTCACTCATACGTAATGAAACGACAAAGTCTATTTGTCTATGCGATTTGATGATTTCAAATCTAAGGAAATTTTAATTTACAGGAAATTATTGTCAACAGAGTAGTGAGGGGATTCCAACCCAGACACGTGCTTATACTATGTGTAAATCATTTCATCACCACTGTTCTCAAAACGGTGAATGAAAACATCGTGAGGAAACCGGCTTGTTCTGGAACCAAAAAATCGAAGATATGTGGCATCTACCAACCCGCACTGGGCCCGCGTGGTAGAAAACAGCTCACTCCTTCTCGAAGAGAGGAGACCTGTGTTCCAGCAGTGGGAACATTATAGGCTGATTATGCCTATAATGTCAAAAGTGGTATAGCAATTACGAGGTCGACTAGGTATACCTACCTACTTACGATTTTGTATTTCTTTGTATAATGTAATTAATTGTAAGAAATTCAAAAGCTTCATTTGGTATTCGATATCTCAAGAGACGTGGAGTACCGATCGTATTCTTTCTCATAATGAACGAAGTTTCGATTTCTCAAATTATGTAGATGATATTATAATGTCAAAAATCTTTACTTTTTATTGAAGAAATACCAGTACCAACTCGTTTCGTAATTACCACAACAGCACGCGATATGCTGAATAAAAATACTAGTACGCAAAAACAGCTGACGTTGCGTACCTAGATACCGCTACGGTAGGCCATTAATTTTCAGCCCGTTAAGAGTTTTTTCAGCGTCGTATAATATCTATAAACGTTGTCCTTATAGTTCCGTAAAAATGTGCTTGTGGCTTATATATGTCACCGTATAATTATGAACTTCGTTAGTTTATAATCTATCGGTATTATTTTCGTTAAATTATAAACTGTCGAAAAATTGTGAACTGCAACGAACCAGTTACAATTTAACGCATTATTTTTCGCTAGTTTATAATCTTTCCATGGAAAACCAACAAATTGTGAACTGGTATCAAACTTGCTTGCGACGTAACGCACCGTGCGCTAATATTAAATAGCCTGCCTGGCTGCGAGCAACTTGGAAGTAGCGCTCGCCGGTCGCTGCCGCGGCACCGCTCGCTTCGCTCGCTCGGCTCGCGTGCGTTTGGTCACAGTTCTAACCTAACCTAACCCATTTCACCCAGTTCACAATTTTTCGACAGTTTATAATCTAACGGAAATAATTCCGACAGATTATGAACTAACGGTTCTCACAATCTTACGGTGACATATATAGAACAGGGTTTTGATACTGGACTTAAGGTTGAAACTGAAACTATGAGAAATTGTGGGAGTGATAATCGAAGAAGTCTTGAGCTCCATTAAGTAGACAGCACTAAAGCTTGTTTCGTCCCACAACACGTGGTTGGGCGCTAATTTGTATGAAAATTCACACGTTACCACAGATTGACCACATTGTATCGCTGCGATGTGGTGTGGTTGTGGTACGTGTGAATGGGCCCTCAGTTTGCATTTGAAAAAACACCCGGTTGAGACTGTAAAAAAACCTTCTTCTCACCTAAAAGAAAATAAAGATTTAAATCGTTAGATTCGACTTACCGCATCAAAGATGGTCGCGTTTTTGGCTTGTTTTGACACCTCTGACACACACAATAAGACAGTTATAAAAAGTCATTATTATTGTGTGAAGTAATTCTTCTCAGTAAGAAAAATTGATTAGTGCACTAAGAAAGAGGCCACATTTCACTCGCCCATTCTTATCATCATTAATATATTAATGAAAACAGCGAAATATTTGACAGCTACTTTCGACGTTGCCAAATTTCAGTATGCACGCTCTTAAGGATAATTAGATTGGAATGACACGTCACGTTTGAAAGTCGTAATATTTTATGTACCAAGTACGGTAGCAATGTAAACAAATGCAATTAAATTGTAATTTATGTAATCAAACCCTTTGACGATCCAATGAAAAAGTAATTTATTTTGATTACAAATTGAGTAATTCAATTGTTTTAATTGTTCATGTAAAGGAGGATTCATGCTTTCTCAGCTTAGAAATAAGTCGAGTGGACTATTAAGGTACTCATGAAGTTTTCATAGAAGAGTACTTTTTAACGTATGCATTCAGCACTATTATCTTGAAGAAAAATACACATACATGTATCATAATCTGTCTAGCTTTTTCTCAATCATGATGGGGGGGTCGGTTTCCAGTCTGACCAGATGCAGCTAAATACCAGTATTTTACACGGAGCAGCTATCTGACCTCCACAACCCAGTTACTGGGTAATACGATACCCCTTGATAAAAACTGGTTGTCAGACTTTCGGCCTTCTGACTAAGTATTCGTAACGACTATCAAATATCTATAAATGACAGCCGGGACAAACGACATCGCAGGCAGCGACTGGTCTGCCGGGGGTTCGAAGAAAACCGATCGGGAAATCGTGGCCCCCGGCAACAGGGCAACCGAAGGAACACGGGTGGGTTTTAGTCAGTAAGAGTCTGACATGCCCTCCCGCTCCGCCCAGAGCGGGAGAAGTTATTTGATAATTTCCCACCCAAAAAAAAAAAAAAAAAAAGGCAGCGACTGGTCAACAATAACAATATTAAAACCCCGAACAAATCTGCCAGTTAGATTAACACGTCCCGATCCGGTCCGTTTTACTGAGCCGGCCATTTCACGCTCGATGGCTGCGTATATTTGCACGGCTCTCGATCTACTAACACGATTTTACCAGATAAACTTCCCCGATTCAGAAATTTTGGATAGCAAACTGAATCGGAGAGTACCTGTCGTTCATCATCTGCCTAGCCGTTTCCTAGCTATTTTTGTGATCAGCTTCCAGTCTAACCGGATGCAGCTGAATACCAGTATTTGACATGGAGCGACTGTCTACCAAAGTCTTACCACCGTAAGACTTGAAGAGTACCTGTCGTTATATTTCAGGCTATAAACAGATATTCTGTACGATTTCCGTCTATCTAAAAGTACCACACAAAGTAAAGCGCCTGTCTGGGTTCGAACCTATGACCTACAACTCGTAAGTCGCGGCCGGTAAACAAAACTGTGGGTTGCTCTCAAAACGGTGAAGGAAAACATCGTGAGGAAACCGGCATGTCTTAGAACCGAAAATTCGAAGACATGTGACATCTACCAACCCGCACTGGGCCCGCGTGGTGGATTACGGCCCACTCCCTTTCACAGAGAGGAGGCCTGTGTCCCAGCAATGGGAACATTTATAGGCTGATGGTGATGATGATGATGAAAAGTACCACGTCCTCGTATATTGGTTCTTATTCCAGCCGCTAAGCAGTACAACTTTATTCTGGTTTGAAGGGTGTACTAAAGACAGAAACATGTCTAGATAGAGAGTCAAAACACTGAACTCGTCGAAAAAAATGGCTTCAAATTTTTAAACGCTAAATGCACGCACACTAGAAAAGCACAATGACAGCTCTATGACGTGGCGCGAGTGTAAGACATAGCAGTCACGCACACCAGCATAACAAAGTTGGCTTGTTTGTTTTAGATCTTTTGCAGCGCGACACTCTTTCTAGTTATATAAATCAACAATAACTTGTGAAACTAGAGGCAAATATAAATAATACACTTTGTTCGTCCTGTCACTATTTTTTGATAAATGAATAAAGTTATGAGTCGTGAACCAGAAACTCGCCTTTGTAGAATAAATGTTGAAAATCTAAAATGTCCCTGAAAGGAAGGAATACATAAATGACCCTGAAAACTGGAAAATGCAGGATGAAAATATGCTAAAAGCGCTCTTTTCTGGTAGATAATAAAATAACTAAAAATGTTTACGAGCTCAATTCGAAGCGGTGTAAGATAGCACAAATACTTAGCATTCAATGATAATTTTTATATTAGGTAGATACGTCACACAAAAACAGAAAAAATAAGACAGAGAAATTAGTCAAAAAGATCTTTTGAACATATTTTTTTCTTTCTCTAACTTATAGTTTCATCTTTTTCTAGCAAACAAGACACACAACACAACATTGGGTCGCATCTACCTACTATAAACATTGGTTGCGTTACTAATAATAACAAACCATAATCTTACTTGTGCACACATAGATACAGTTCCGGTGACAGAAAGCAGAAAGAAGAAGAAGAAAGAATATAAAATAAATATCAAGAAGTAGAAGTAGATTCTTTGAGTGTTTCAAAAGTGCAGTAACTTAGTGTTATTCTCTAAACTTCACTTCGTAATACGTACGGTATGATTTACGTACAAACCCAAAGCTTTAAATCGCTGGATTCGCCCGACCGCTTCAGAAGATGGTCAAATTTCTTGTTTCGTTGGCAATGACATTTTGATAGTATTGTCTCGCTCACTCGTTGTATGCTCGCTCTTCTTAGCATGGACGCAACATAAGTACGGTGAAAGCATATCTAACGATTTAAATCTTTCTACAAACTGGGTTTCGGAGTTTGGTTTCAAATTGTGTGTTACTGCAGTGAGGTTTGAAGATGAACTTTACAGAATAACACTTTCATGGTTGTTCTCAAGGAGTTAGTAGGGAAGATGTCGAGAGTAACCCTGATACGATCGACCGTAAAACGTTTTGTCGAAGATCTCAGGTACCATTTGCGGTAGTAAGGGTAGGACCAGAGAGATTAGTGCGCGCTTTTTAACTATTATCATCGTGAAAATTAGTGCAAGACAAGAAAACTGGTTGCTTTGGTTATTTCAGGCAAAAACATTATTTGAATGAGGATTTTCATGACAATTCACGCTACCAGTTGGCGCCACTTTGACAAGAGGTCTTCCATTTCAACAATTAATATAAAAATATATGATGACATTCATCATTCATTTCATTCATTCGTTCATCATTCAGTCACGACTAAAGAAAATATAGGTGCTTTGACACTTTTGACAGGTCCTGACGTCTCAGTGCTGCCACCTAGTGAACTTCATTTCAGAAAACCCTCATTACTAAGCTAAATAATTAGGGCAGAGTTTAAGGGCTATTTGCACCACAAAAAACGTATTGAAAACATCAGTCTGTCTCTATCATCTTCAAACTATTGACGGAAATAGAACGATGTTTTAAATTCATTTAGCTCAAAATACCTTTAATCATTTATGGTGGTAGTTCGGCCTTAGTCCCTGATCGATCAAGGATCTAGTTTTAGGTCACTCCATTTATTTTTGAAATGAAAAGTTCTTTAGGCGCGTTAAGCGATTTTTGGTAAGGGATAAACTTATGGATTTGCGGCAGTGACATGCTCGCGCCGTAGTACTGTGCTATAGAAGCTAGATGGCGCTAACACCAGTTTTAAATTTTCACTTCTGTTGCCAGTCACCATGACTGCCTATTTTTCTCTTGTAAGGTTCAAAAAAAAATTTTTTTGATCATGTCGCAATTGAGAGGTTCAGAACTCCGAAATTAAAAATATAATTATACGACGACAAATTTAAGAGAATTAACAAGAACATGCGCTAATTTGCTAGATTTGTTTTCTCGTCTACCTATCGCTATTTCTCTTGACAAAGTTTATTCTGTTATGTGTATGTATCTATGTATTAGTATTTTTCGAGTTATCTATCCTTTATATTGCCCCTGCCATGTTTTGTCTCTGCGTCATCCTAAAGTTGACTGGTAGAAAATGCCTTAGGCATTAAGTCCACCTTTGTACGGTATTTTTTTACTTGTGCATAAAGTTAATAATAAATAAATAAATAAAACACGAACAAAATTGAGGGAGAGACTCATTCTTCATTCATAAACATTTAATTCAAGACTTCTAGCCTCTCGAAAATAAGGAAGTTATAAAACACGGGGTACAGAAAACAGCACCGTTTTGTCCCAATTATTTTACAACATGACATGCCAGAGGAAATCCAATTATTATAAAAAAGAAGTAAAGACAGCATTCAAAGCAGAAGACATCACAGGGGACGCTCGCCCTAAATTGTGGCAATCAAATTATCCTAAATACCGACACGGTTGCATTCAAGCCGCCATCTTGTTTTGCGGGTAGAGATTACATAATGTCTTTTGCTTTAGTCCATACAAAAATACACTTTATAATATTATAATTTACTTGAGTGTTTAAATATTGTGCTCTTTTAAGTGAAATGTAAACTTCTATATGAGAAATAAATTCTCTTTAATCAGAATTTGCCTATGAATGGTTTTTTGTAGGATGTTTCATGATGGTAAAGTGACTGATTTTGAGAAGTCGGCCATTTTATTTCTGTCTTTCAAATTCAAGGAACATTACGTCAACCATTTTAATTTTAAACGTATCACGTCACAAAATAAATAATTTGTTCTCAAACATGCTTATAAATTCGAGCATTGACAACCTTCTTCGAGATAAATCGAAATTGCTGTACTGGTCAAATATATGCGAGCGACCGGCCGGCAATGTTTGTATGAAAATCAATCTCTGTCATATTTAGCGGCCGAATAAGTTACTATGAAAACTTATATCTGTTCTGTTATTTAAAAATGGAACTAACTTTTTACTTCGACATATGGCAACCAAGGAGGTAAGTTATCAAAAAAAAATATTGAAATTTCGATTTGGGTTGCAAATAGAGCTGTTTAAAGTAAAAAAGAAACAAATGAACATATTAAAGCGCGTACAAAATTATCGCTGTTCGTCGTTGATTCTGGAATTTATAATTAATTTACTTAGTTTTAAACCACGCATTATTTGAGAGAAGTACTATACAAGCCTTGGCCGCAACCAGGCATTGATGGACTGACGTATAATGTGTCACGGCTTCGCCTCGGCACACGATCGTCCATCAATGCCCCTGCTGCAGGCCGCGGCAGTAATGTACAGACGCCAGCACACCAGGCTACTACAATCTGTCAAATTTATTTAATAGATTTTCAACTTTATCGCTGCAGCGTAAGGTTCAAAGTTGATTGGGAAAATTTGACAGTTTCGGGTAGCTTGATGTGCTGGCGTCTGTATTATTTCTCAAACATAAAAACATCTTCTTATAGCTTTTACTAAATTAGGCTGTTACCATACCAACCCAGTTCCTCTATTCAACCCAGAAATATTTTGCTAAATTCACGTAACAATATTTATGGCAGAGTCACCAGTACCATCGATATCACTGCGAAATAATAGATAATTTTATTTACAAGTCTACTGCTCAACCTTCCCAACCCTTAGGGAAACTAGGTTTTCCAAGCAGGTACAGATAATGTAATCAGCGCAGAGGATGCGGCACGACCTTAATTCTTTAAGCCTCGTTCACACGTGCCTAGTGTTTAGTTGAACGCGATTTTTATGTAAATAACTACTTGAAAAAGTACATGTAATATTGCTTTTCAATTCAAGACTGGACTTGACCTTTACGTTCAGTTTTCATTACACAATTTATTTGACGTTCAAGTGCAGATTCTTAGCCTAATTTGAATAAATAACTTTTGATGTATGATTTTCGAGTTCTATTTCCATTAACATAATAAAATTTAGTACCGCATTTATATCTAAATGCGGTACTAGAAATCCATATGCTAGTTAGTATTTTCAACTATAACAGCTACTCTACTGTTTACTCTATTCATGTAAACTAGGCTTTAGTCACATCGATACTGACTAAAATATATGGAGTGGCCTTTTGTTCAAAATAATTATTTCATATTTAGAAAAGTTACGTTTTGTTAACTCTGTGGGAATGTAAATTGTTCAAGTATTTAAATTAATCCACTACTGGATACAATAGATAATAATTACTAAAATTCTAGGAAGTCCTACAAGAAAAAGCATTTATTTACTTTAAGTAAGGACAAAAATGACTTCAAATAATATTGAAATTTCTCGAAGTTCCAAAGTGTTAGAATAGAATAGAATAATTATTTATTTGCATAGAAAGTAGGTACAAAAATGCAAATGTTATGTCACGCATGTAGTTTCAAAGCGGTCCAAAGCTCGCCGTCCAATAAGGACCAGGCCCGGGTCGACGGCCCGTTGTGTTCCACGCGCGCCTCAAAGAGATGTCAGCACAACTGACGGGGTCCGATAGGGCCGATGCCTGTCGGGGTCGCGGGAAAGTCCGAAAGGGATACCGTGGCCCCAGGCAACATACAGGCAACCGAAGGAACACGGGTGGGTTTTAGTTAGTAAGAGTCTGACACGCCCTCCTGCTCCGCCTAGAGCGGGAGAAGTTATTTGATAATTTTCCACACAAAAAAAAGGCATGAAGTTTCAACTGTAAAACTATGCCCTTCGAACTCAATTTGTAGCTTTTTCTAACGGTGGTAGTAGGTATTATTCTGAAAGAGGCCTCTTACATAAAAACTAGCTTAAATAATACTTAGATACCCAAAAACAGGTTCGAACCCAGACAGGCGCTTTACTTTGTGTAAATTATTTCATCGCCATTGCTCTCAAAACGGTGAAGGAAAACATCGTGAGGAAACCGGCATGTCCTAGAACCGAAAATTCGAAGACATGTGACATCTACCAACCCGCACTGGGCCCACGTGGAGGATTACGGCCCACTCCCTCTCACAGAGAGGAGGCCTGTGTCCCAGCAGTGCGAACATTTATAGGCTGATGATGATGATGATGATGACCCAAAAAACTAAATGAGTCGACGCAGTCAGCCTCAAAATGATCGACAAGAATCGACAAGAATTCATTTAATTCTACAATCATGCCTTCTCTGTATGAGAAGAGGCCTTGGTCTTGCAGTGGTACAATCTAGTATTTTTATTTGTTCCATACTATTGTATTCCTGTGAAGTTACTAAACATATTACACATTGGATACTCAATTGTAGCGACAAATTGATAGAATCTGGCCACGCTAAGTCTGCAATGGAATAAATGGACAACCCCAAAAAGATGATTTATACTTTTAAATCTGTCAGTTTCGTGGTACTTGAAACGTCAGACTGCTTACGCTTTTTGCTGTTTTCACAAAATAAAGTACAAAAATGATTAAACCTATTAAAAGTAGAGTGCGGGAGTTATTATATATCATGATAATATTTAAATTTCAAGATGTGAAGGAACAGCACGTTGTCGTCCTTAGCCAAAAACGACAATATTTATAAGATTTCGAAAAGTTGACGTGTAAGTAGATCTAATGATTTTGATATTTAGCCTTTTGATTTTTGTTTCTATGTCGCACCTATGCTCTACCTCCATACGATGACAAAACTGTATCAAATCCACACTGAATCGTGCTAAAGTGACTATTCTTTACCAGGAATAAATCAGAATATTAACAAAATAACCTATCAAAAACAAAAAGACAAACAAAGTATCAAATTCTTTTTTCGTAGAGCAGATGGTGTTGCCATCCATAGATTTTAAAATTCCACCGTTTTTTTTTTTTACTTATGCAGATTTAGCGTGGCCAGACTCTACAGTATTATGGACCACAAATTGTAGACAGTTAATTAATTAATTCTTGTCGATGTATTACATCTTATTGAGGCTGACTGTACCAACCTCGAATAAGAAATTTAGCATTTTATTTTCTTTCTTTTATTCCTCATTAATATTGACGATAATAATCAGCATAAAAATCTAAACTAATATTATAAAAGCGAAAGTGAGTTTGTTTGTTAAACTTTCACGCTAAAACGGCTGAACGGATTTGGATGAAATTTGGCACATGGGTAGACTATAACCTGAATTAGGACATGTGATACCTTTTATCCCGATATTCCCACGGGATCGAGACTTATTCGGGTGAAACCGCGGAGCTTAGCTATTAAAAAATACAGTACAAATATCAAAAGTAACCGACAATCAAAAGTAAAATAATTTTCTCCGGTGAGTGGAGCAAAATGTCTGTTTAAAATATTCAGAGGTGATGGTTTGAATAACAAATTTTAGTCTGCTTTCTTTATTTCCTCATTGCTCCCAAATGCGCTGAATAAATGTTTTTAATGTGAAATAAAGGCGGATTACTTGTGTTTTCTCGTTTCTGTGTTTTTGTTTGAGCTGTCGCTTGCGCAGCCTAAGAGAGCCTAATGTCCAGCAGTGTAATAATAATATGTTATAGTTAGGTACGTACGGTGCACACGATGATGCATGCGGATAATTTTTTATGTTATTTAATAATATTTATTCATATTATTCATTATAAACCGTGAAATTTGAATCACAGTTTTGCTAGAACAAACGTTATTCAGACCATGGTCTACTACAATTCTACATCAACCAAAAAAAAAAAAACAATTGGTTTATGAAAAATACAAAAAAGACAAAGTTTAAAATGTCAAGATTATCTACTGCTCACTAAATTTCATTTATAGAGGTACATTTCCCTGTAGACAATGCTGTGTCCCATGCGTGGTGTCTGTGTTGTAGGAAGTAACGATAATCTTGACATTTTAAATTTTGTCTTTTTTGTGTTTTAACAAAAACCATTTTTTTTTTTTTTTTATTGTATGCTGTAACAACGTTTGTTTTAGCAAAACTGTGATTCAAATTTCACGGTGTATAATTGTCTTATATTCTAAGTACTGTTTATTTTATGTTATTTTGTTGTGTAGGTACCTATTTATTAGACAAATCACTGAACCTGATTTGATTTCCTTACTTCTTTTTTGGGTAACCACTGATGCATTTGTCACAGTCACGGTCAAGACGTGCAGCTGCCGAATATTTCTGTTCTATGCTCGTGATTTATTATGTACTTTTTGTTGTTTTCTGATTACTCTTGTCTTTTATGTATGCACGTGTTTCTGTGACAAATAAACCTATTTTTCTTTGTGACTACGATAGGTTAATTGAATTTATTCAACCAAAATCATAGATGTTACCCGGAAAGTTGCAAACCTTAAGTGGAACCTGAATATGTCTGCGGCATATCAGTTGAGCTGTGGGCTAAAAGAACCACTTATTGGCTCCCATCAAATGCTGGATTTCGCCAGCATTAAATGGGATCCAATCAGTTGTTCTTTCGTGGAAGACTAAGACGGAGAAGAAGGAACGAACTGGACTCCTTCCGAAAGGACTGGCCCGCAATGGCAGAGGACAGACGTCTGTGCGAGGGGTTATGCCCAAAATTTTGCGCCCTCACGCACCTAACCACCGCAGGAGGAGACGCCCTGGGCGTCGGAAATCGAGAGCCGATTTCCGGCCACCGTAGGCGCGTGCTTGCGGACGGTGAGCAATGGGTAGCTCGCCGTCCGATAAGGACCAGGCCCGGGTTGACGGCGCGTTGTGTTCCACACGCGCCTCAAAGATATGTCAGCAG
Source organism: Agrochola lychnidis (assembly GCA_963680765.1). NCBI lineage: Eukaryota > Metazoa > Arthropoda > Insecta > Lepidoptera > Noctuidae > Agrochola > Agrochola lychnidis. The sequence continues at coordinate 22,242,545 of OY796862.1, forward strand.
AATTGACGGGGTCCGCTAGGGCCAATGCTTGCCGGAGGTGCGAAGAAAACTGATAGGGAAATCGTGGCTCCCGGCAACAGGGCAACCGAAGGAACACGGGTGGGTTTTAGTCAGTAAGAGTCTGACACGCCCTCCCGCTCCGCCCAGAGCGGGAGAAGTTATTTGATAATTTCCCACCCAAAAAAAAAGGGGTTATGCCCAGCAATGGGTCATTACGGACTATTACTTCATTATTCGAACTTCAAAGTCGATTTTGATTTGTTAGCCGATGTGATATCAGTGAGGTTTGGAGTAAAACAGGATAACACATTAAACGAACACATGCACGTTTTTTTTTTATATACCTAATGGCATTTTTGTCATTGCAATGTAACTCATAAATCATGGTTATAAAGTACAAATTAGAATGATTGCCGAGAGTTGTATAAAACCCTCTATAACACATATACATCGTAAGTACTTTGCGAACATAAGTTTGACAAGCATCAAGGAGTTTGTCACTCGACTTTCTTACGAATTATTAAAACCTTAGGAAAGCGCTGTCACTAAAACACTCTTGGTTACATAGTACGAGTAACTAAAGACGAGTACTCCTCTTAGAACGTTACTGTAGAAGTGTAAATCCACCTAAAGTAAAAACATCAACGCCTTCATTTATGAACGTTTCTTAAAATAAAATTAAGCCACGTTTAATTGTCAAAAAAAATGTTTTAGCAGACGTTTAAATTTCAAGTGGGTCGCTTGTGACCCCAAGGGCGTTTTAGAGGTTAATTGTCACTTAAGTCTAAGCAACACTTATAAATAAAAGAGTAAGTCGAGCGTTACAGCAACTACGTAGAAACTTGTTCGTAATAAAAAAAATTAGGTCACCGAAACAAAATCTACGATGAAAAAGATCTTCCTAAGATACACACAGAAAGTGCCTTGTTTTATAAGTTAACTAAGTGCACCTTAGGCTATATTGTGATAGTTTTACTTAAGACGCAAATATATGACAGTGACCTTGAATGGTTAGCTTGCGTGTTCTCTACTGAGCTCAAGCAACGCGTCGTACGTCCAGCCAGTAATAGGACTCGCCCATCAAGGAGCGCTGTCCCAAATTAGACGCTTTATTAATTTATTACACGTAAAACAAAAGGTACTTTAATAAAACACGTATACTAAAAAAAAAAAAATATAATTATCTTTAAAATAGTGAAGTTTTCAGAAAAATACGCTCTACAGATTTTGCGTCATTCTCAGTTTTTTATCCGCGTTAGACATAACTTTACAAATTCATTTCACTATGTAATATAAACATAATCAAAAATATGCCTATATTAAAATATTAGAAAAATGTTCTAATTTAACATATATTTTTTTCAAATCACTAACACTACTCGTTTAGACGTCATCTTCAGTATAAAATCATTAAAAGTCGGTTATCGTCCCCTTAACAAGTGTTTTAAGTTGGACTTTGTAGTAGTATTCGTTCCACGAAGTGTTGGCAATCAAGCACGTATTTCTTGAACTATATAGAATATAAAGTTAAGTTGTACCTAATATGTATAATAATCTTACAATATGTGTGAAAGTTTGTATGATTGGATGTTTGTAACTCAATCACGCATAAACGGCTAAATAGATTTTGATGAAATTTGGCACACAGATAGCTTATAACCTAGGTTACCACATGAAATAGTTTTTATCCCGATATTCTCACGGGATCAAGACTTATGCGAGTGAAACCGCAGAGTGCTGCTAGTTTTAGTAGGCATAAGTTTTGAAGTTGCTTTGTTGTAATTCAAACAATTTTAGTGACGGGTGCAATAAGGCTAAAATCGCAAAATGTGTTGTACTCTACATTTTGAAGAGTTACACAAGCAAACATAAATGTAGGGAACAGCTGATTTATTTTTCACGATTTCAGGTTTGGTTCCATTGTAAAACTTGTTCATAATGATGAGTACAATGACCCCTTAAGAGGTTGTTAGTGTTTTACAAATATTTCTGTTTACCAGGTGTTTTTTTTTTAATGCATTATATTATTACCTACTATGATAGTTCAAAGTTTTAATCAATACAGTAAAATGTGGTTTCTAGATGTATAAGGTAGAACTTTACCTAAATAAATTAGCAGCGTAATTACGTAACACACTTACAATGGCAATGCTTTTCATTTTATCAATTCAACAATATTTATTACGTCGTTTACGTTGTAAAGCAGGTGAATTTTGCAAACATGAAGCATACGATTTTGATTTTTTTTTGAAGCGGAACCTTTTTTAGGCGCGTTGGGTATTTTTGAGATGGAAACAACAATTGAACTCGCGACACCGTTACCGACACCTCATTTTTTAAACGCAATTGTGCTCTATAATTATATTGCGTTACGGATCAATGTTCTATGCAAGTATTTTTACTTTAAAGGTTTTGGAAGTTTTTTTTTTTGTAAACTTTGTGCTTTTTATTTAGATAAGGTTACGGACCAATGTTCCATACAAGTATATTTTTCTTCCACCAATGCGATCTTATTCAAGTTTTCACTTCTGTCGGCACTCCCGGATTGCCACCGTTTTTTTTTTTTTATTCAAAATCCTTCGGAATGTGATTGTAAGTGTGTTACGTAATAGGAGTGCTGCTCTTGTTTTCTGTTTCCCAAAAAAACGATATGAAACATTCATGAAATCACTTCGATTTTAAATTCACTTTGAGGTCATGACTCCATAAAATGAAAACCTTAAAATCATTAAATATTAGTTACAATTTCCAACGTTTTTCGCAGTTCCTTATAAAATTATACCTCTTGCTAAGAAAATGTTTTATGAACTCCCCGAAAAAGTTGCCAATAAAAATCCTCGTCACATTTTAGGGTTCCGTTATAAAGTATTCAAGAGACGCGTACGGATAACGGCTACGTGGGTTCCTTACAAGATCAACATAATGTCTTGGGTCCTCTGATTTCTGGGTTATTGAGATTCGACCTCTACTTTGATGGTCGGGTCCAGAAGTTTTACTTTTTATGGAGATCCGTGCTTGGTTGAGTTCCGGGAATAGTTTATATTTATAGGTTTTGTTTTAGCGGCGGAATTAAACTTTGGGTCGTATTTTTTTGTAGTGAAATTGAGGAAATATCATAGAGCACTGTATCGCCGCGTATCGCCGCGCCGCGATTTGCAGCATCTAGAAACTGCAGTAGGCACTGTAGTGGCATTTACATCGCCACATACAAACTACGCATCACACTGACGTCACGCGAAATCCTGCATCGCGCAAGCAACGTTTACCGCCCGATCAGCATATAGCGGATGATTTTTTTTATCGTCTCGAAATTTTTACAGGGTGTTCTACCCATGAATATAAACAACTTTCACTATGGGAGCAACTCTGAAATCATGAAAAAAAAATCAGCTGTTCCATACATTTTGGTCAAGTAGGTATTGAACTTTTGTATAAACAGCAGATTTTTTTTTTTTCATGATTTCATAGTTGCTTCCATAGTGAAAGTTGTTTATATTCATGGGTAGAACAGCCTGTAAAAATTTCGAGACGGTAAATTAAAATTACCCGGTATATAACTTCCCGACATCAATCGTCAGACAGTTGCCCACAAGACACGACACCCGTCTGGTCGAAGGATCCTTCCTTTTATATAAAAAAATAAATATTCACAGACAACCAAGGCCCATAGTGTTAGTTACAAATGCTTAAAAAGTATGTTAGTAGTTACAGAAGTAAAACTGAAAATATAATTTCGATTCATCAACCCGCACCTCTCACATGCAGATTGATGAATCGTTTGAACACAGCCGCGTCCAACCCATCTGCTATCATTTTCTGGATACTGTTGCTACTCCCCCGCACATTTTTCCAGACTGACGCGCTTTTCTTTCGCATAATTGCAGAGAAATCATCTATATGCGCGTCAGCAAACATGCCTGAAGCACTACAAGACCGCGGGAGCCGCAACAGTGCCCTGAAAATGTTATTATATTGTTTTATATAGAGAATAAGTGAACTTTATACCCTATTCCTCATACCTCTATAGTATTAATGAAATTCGTGGAGCCAAAAGTGCGTTGAGCGCACAACTGTGTCGGACCGCCTTCAATGCCGTCAGTTTCTATACGTCATTGAATTGGTTTTTTTTTTCTGTAAATAGGATATCGGAATCACTTTTACACGTCATATAAAAAAATATCAAAAATAAGCTAGATGAGTGACTGAGAAGAAAGGCCGAAACAAACTCAGAGGTCGCAGTCTCTTTTAAAGTCCAGACATAATCTTAGGCAGGCCATATGAAGACCATGTAGATTAGTGTCTGAAAAGGTCTTTTGAGGAAAGAACCACACAGATTTGAGTGAATCTGTCCAGTAGTATCGTAGTACGAGTAAACGGTGATAAGCTTGGTTTGTATGGAAATGCTGACAATGTCGTCTCTAGAAATGGCCGCTGAGGCGTCTAGTTGGATCGATCAGTTCAAAAGAATATGCTTTTTTTCTACGCCGGTATAGTCAACCATGTACTGTAGTTCTATTTTCTTAATGCCCCTCGGGAATCATCGCATTTCCGAATACAAACGAATGCTAATTTCCACGTCCATCGATTATTAGATTTATCTTGGATAATAATTTGTATTCAGAACTAAGTACTTTATTGTTGTTTTGTTTTGATTTTCGTGTGAAATAATATAGAGCTGTAAAACTATTTTCCTATCTGTCGTGCATGCGACTTTAGCAGCTTTCCATTTTAAAATACATTACATTAAGTTAAAAGAGTATTAACAACTCTACATATATACTTCTAAGTCGATTGAGAGCGTCCGGTCTGCACCAAGTGCAAAGAGCAACTGATAGAAATCCGACGCCTGACGAAACACGAGGTTTGCTGAGGAACATTAAGAACATAGTTTGTCTGTACATGTTTTTATTTGCTTTGCCACTTTTGACAACGATTCCCAGACAATTGAAACTTCACTAACTTTATTGCTATCGAACTGAATCAGCTTGCGTAAATAAAGTTGAAACGAGTAAAATCATATAGACCTTGTCGTTTTATGAAGTACAAGTGAAATTCAACCTTAGGGTAAAAAAACAAATAACGAGTTCGACTATCCATACTATATAATATTTATTATATAAATGTCGCAGGCAAATTATTTTATTCCGCTTTTTACAAACGGCGTCGTCCCCCAAATTTAAATTGCCTTGTCACTATATAATATGCCACAACATTTATTGGACAATTCAAACGCCATTTACAAAATGTCTCGTCTAATTGAAGTAATTAGTTCTATTTCTTAAGGTGCTGTTTGTCACATTTCTAACCTAACCCATTTGGTCAGGACCTTTAGCTACTGCGACCAATTCGGTTCGCGCGTGGTTGGTTTTGTCGAAATTATAACAATTGAACGAGTTTCAAATTTGCCTTCGGTATATTTCATAACTGCGGGCATTTGTAAACGGATGACGCCATATGTATAATGACCAGTGATCGGAGTCGGTAGATTGATTTGGGATCAATGAACTGGCACGTATATATTAGTATGGATATGTCTCCGGGATTCCGGGATTTTGAAATTATAAAGATTTTTTAAGGCATTTCAAATGTTGTAATGTGTAGAATAAAGAATACATCAATATGAATAAGAAATGTTTAACCCTTTTGCTGTCTTTTTAATAGTATATAGGTGATCGACTCCAAGAAAAGGATAGGTATACTATAAAAACAATATTATAATATAATATATTTTAAATGTTTATCTATCGCATTCTATAAATTTCTAATGCAGTAGTTTAAAAATCCTTACTTTTACAACATTAAATCCCGGAAAAAAGGCTTATCCATGTTCTGATTTCTATGACTATTCATGATGCGAGTACGTAAAATCAATCTACCTACTCCGATCACTGATAATGACGAATCAAACAATCTGCCTGCGACATACATAATAGGTAACTATTGTATTTTTATAAAATGTGAAATTAAATCTGTACTCTGTATTTACTTGTAGTATAATGTATTGTATTGTGTGCCTTTTAATCTGTGATAAATATATTTACTTTCTTTCCTTTCTGTCTGTCTGTTACCTGTTTACGCCTTAACTGCTGGACAAATTTCGATAAAATTTAGGACAAAAGTAGACCATGACCTAGGTTACTGTAGGATAATTTCAGACCCCCACGTGGGCAATGCCGCGGGCAAAAGCTAGTACAAAAATAAAGTAATAAAAATCACCCTTTCTTGTTTATACCATTTTATGGAACACTGAAGGATTGAAGCGAGATTCCGATCGGAATTAAATGAATGAGATAGAAAAAGCCATTTCCTTGCCATTTGATCGATTGATACGATTTCTCGGTGCATTGGATCGTGGTACGATTATCTTTTTCAAGCTAAGTTTTTCCTCATTGGTTGATCATGAAGTACTCAAGTATCAAAGTTATCTTTTTTTTTGTTTGGGAAATTATCAAATAAATTCTCCCGCTCTGGGTGGAGCGGAAGGGCGTGTCAGACTCTTACTGGCTAAAACCCACCCGTGTTCCTTAAGTTGCCTGTATTGCCAGAGGCCACGGTAATCCCTTCAGACAAGTATCAAGTTATCTAAAGCGTATTTTTTTTTTCATATCTTACTTATTTGGTAAACAATCATGGCGTAGGTACAAAGATTTCGATTATTTAGAATTTGAGGATGAAATGGTTAATTTGCTAATTTTAAAAACAGAAAAAAGAAAACCATGTTTTTTTATTATTTGCTAAGCATTTTTTTAAATTGTAGTATTTAATTTATATCATTCCAAAGAACGAAACGTTTGTAATGAGAGTCATACAAGGATTTATTGGCGCACGAAAGTGAAAAATATGACACAGAAATATTGTATTGACAAAACAAGATGGCGGCTTAAATTCCGATTTTGGCTACGCGCCAAAAGATGCGTTTTACCTAACTTAAAATTGTGAATGATAAGTAAACTGCGGGTTTTTGTAACGTCTGTAATTATCAATTATATTATTATCATGTAAGAAAAACCGGCCAAGTGCGTGTCGGACCACGCACAATGAAGGGTTCCGTAGTTGGGATGAATTTATCCCAAAAACAAACTTAACTTTGTAGTTGAAAAATATGTTCTCCCATACGGAATGTATGGGAAAACATGTTTTTGTAACTGCAAAGTTAAGTTGGTCGATTATTACTCGTTAACCTGTAGAGCCTACTTAGCTGTGATAGTTTTTCTTTTAATTTCGTTATATCAGCTACTGTTGTGATTTTTTTCACACACCCAAAACCAACCATTTAGCTGGCAGGGGGGGGGACACTTGACTCTAACAAAAATTAGCACTTTAAAGCTTAATATTTCGCAAACGAATCCCTGAATCCAAAAATGATTTTCACAAACTCTCAATATTTTTGAAAGACCTTTCCAATGATACCCCTCCCCACAGGTTAAAAAATAAAAAAAATAAACATTACCACTTTACGTGTATGAGAGGTACCCTAAAAAAAAATGTTTTTCATAATTTTGTTTTACCACTTTGTCGGCGTAATTAATATGTATATCTATGCCAAATTACAACTTTCTAGTACTAAGGGTCTCGGAGCTAGACCGCGGACAGACAGACAGACAGACAGACAGACGGACATGACGAAACTATAAGGGTTCCTTGTTTACTACGGAACCCTAAAAATACGCAATCTCGGTTATTTTTGGCTCTGGTCAATTAGGCGAATCCCGCGAAGGATACGGGACGAAATTCGTTCACACCGATTGTGTCAACTAATTAAAGTGAAACCTTTATTACATCGTCTCAAACTTTTTCGTCTGTGTGTTGCATGTCGCGTGACGGTCAGCCGCGGAGTAGGGATAAAGCGAAAGGCGCTCGTCACAGCAGCCAAGGCCAATATGGCGGCGCCTATAGAAGTTTCACTTTTACCGTGGTTTCATAAAACCACACAATCCTTTTTTTGTATAGAGGTGTTCAAACTGGCGCGAATAGTCGCGTGACTTCAATCATAAAAGCAAACCAAGTCAAGTCAAATCATTTGTTTCGAACAGGCCCATGTATGGCACTTTTGAACGTCAACATTTACAAAATAATAGAATTAATTCTAGTCGCCGCTTCCAAAAAGTAGTTTTTGTATGGAGAAAAATGGGCAAGAAACTCCACCATTACTCTTTTAAAATGTTTTACAATAGTTTGTATAGCAGTTTGTTTGCGCGCAATCTCGTCCCGAATCCCACGCGCGATGCGCCTCTGTTTGACTAGAGCTTTATTTCAAGTTTCGAAAGCAACTGACAGACAACGCACCTCCAAACTACTGAAGATACGTAGAAACATAATATTTGGAAGATTTTTCGCAACAGTCAAGATTTTTCAAATTTCAACCTTGAACGAGTAACCAAAGAAGTTTGTGTGCGGAAAGTAAGCCTTGCATACAGCGTCGTCTACACACAATCTCTGTAACTTTTCCATCTGAGATAATCCCTTATTTGTCACCAACTTGAAAGGGAAAGGTGTCGCAGGATCAATAAATCGTCCGTCAACTGTGGCCAATTCCACCAAAGGTTTTATTTGACTTCTCCTATTTGCCAACTTCTATTGGTCAGTCGAGCGAAAATGTCAAATGTGTTGTGGGCACTGCTTATTTATGTTTAAGGGAAGTACGCCATATTAGAGAAAAAAATTGTTGCAGTTGTTTTTTTCTATCTCAGATTTAGGTTTTTAGAATATATTTCTCACATGAACTTAGTTATCAGTTCACTTAAAATGAGATAGGTACATAGTATTTTATTTATTGAAGTGAAAACTTCTTTAGGCGCGTTGGGCATTTTTGAGATGGGAAAAACAATTAACTAACTAAACTCGCGACACTGTTACCGTTATCGTTACCGACACCTCATTAAAAGTATTTCCTGCACAGTAAAATTGTTCAAGTTTTCACTTCTGTCGGCACTCCCGGAATGCCACTGTTGTTTTTTTATTTCTAAAACACCGGTATTACACTTTTGTTTTAGCCACACAACGAAAATATCTCAGGGTTTATTTGTGTGCTGGCGAGCCATGCATTTAAATTTTACAAAAAATGTTAATTACATACTACAATGATACATAAATAATACTTTTCAAAATGATGATAATAATTTTTAGGTACACAAAATACATACACAAAATTTCTTCTAATGTATGCAACATTAGGAGAAATTTTACGTATGGAAACAACATTTTGATTTGTAATTAATTTTTTCAAATTCGCTTTGTATAACGTATGGAAGTCATTTTTTTTTTCAATTCATTTCTTATAGATGCTTAAGATACGTCAATTCGTACATTTCGTAAATTTTTTAAAAACAAAACGTAGCCTATAACCATCGCACGACCTAGATGAGTCGATGGACACCTCATGTATTAAAATCCATCCAGCCATCACAACACGCAAATCAGTATAAAGAATATCACACATACATTCATACATGCACATGCATGCTGTCAGTAGTCTCATGTAATGGAAGGAGCACACGTAAAAGAACCTTTTGTATTGTAGTTTTTTTTATTGTTGTTTTTCTTTTCGGTACAGGTGATCCCAAATAAATAAAGATACGCATGAAAAAAAAATATCTTGTCTTTGACAGAGACAGAGTTATGTTTTGTGTTCCACGAATTGTGTCAAAATAAATGTTTTTTCTTTCTTTTAAATTATATGTTTAGCGCTAAACGTTAGTGATGTGTGGTGCAAACCGGTCTTTATGGTTCACTTTAAATTAGAAGCCTGCACTGAATTATTAACGTATTTCATACAAAACATTACAAACCGTTTACCATTCAGCAAAAAACGCCCTTTCACATGATTAAGCCGTTTGACAAACCACACTCGAATTCAAAGGACCAATTTAATAGCTGAAGCCTAAATTAATCAGTGGTTTCATTCAATACCTAGGCATTGTCCATAACGGCTGAATTAACACTCTGTAAGCGACATCCGTATAATGGGTGTACGCGAAATATAGAATCCGACCGAATTTTGTTTTTGGTTTGCGGCAATTTTCGTTTTCGGCCAAAAATGAAATGAAGAAAATGCTGAAAAAAAGCTTTTTTCGCATAAAAGTAAGAAAGAAAGACGAAAAGAAAGAAAACTTGTTTATTCTCCTGCACAAACAAAACAAAACAAAAAAACAAAAACAAACAACAAATACTTGTAATTCAAGTTTAAACGGTAAAAATAATGATTTAAAGATTGACCCTGTATCGTTTACTTTTGCCTGATGATTTTTTACCTGAAAAATCTGTCAAAAACCAAACAAAAATTTTTTCGTTTTCTTTTTTTGGCCATAAAAGCAAATCAGGGCGAATTACGTTTTCATTTTTAGCCGAAAAAATAACCTTTTCCGATCAGACTCTAGTAAAATATTACTGATCGAATAATATCCCGATGATTTACTGTGAACGATTTCACGGAGTTGGGATACAATTGTACTCCATTTATTTCACGGAATGTATTGAAATGTATGTGTGCTAATGTTTTACGAAATTATTTGAGGACTATTGGGTGTTAATTTTGTCGTGTGTTATAGTAGAAGAAAAAATAATTCTCTCTCAATGTGGTGTTAAAAAAAATTGTTTAGAGCCTTATGACAACAACCCTTTAAATAATCCATTTGGTTCCGTATGCGTCAGTTACGTAGATAAGTTTCAACCTACAACTAAAATATATGTTTTAGGCTGCCTGTCCACTTGAGCGGAGCGAGGCAGCGCAGCGGAGAGTGTCAATATTAACCAATAGAATCTAAACCCCGCTTCAGAGCTCCGCTGCTATTGGTTAATACTGGCACATTTCTCCGCTTCACTGCCTCGCTCCGCTCCAGTGGACAGGCAGCCTTAAAGAACATGTTCATTCGTACCAATATGAAGTCATTGAAGTACCTTAAATAGCGTAAAAAGAACACAACCACCAGTAAGCTACACAAGTACACATACCTACATAATAAACAAATCTATAAATACATCAACTGCTAACATATGCACACACATATTATACAGTGTGAGTCTTCATAATGTGCACATATCGAAATGAAGGAATCTATGCTTAATTTTAACGACAGAAAAAAATATTTAAAAAATTCTAAATATATTTTTTTATACTTTTTATGGCATTAAAAAAAAATTGTAACAAAACTGTGTAACTTTTAAACTGAATCAGCTATCGCGATGAAACAAACTCCATAATAATTGGAAGTAAGTAGGCGTCCACATAAAATTAAAATTGAGAAGAAAACTACCCTCAATTGAAAATAAACATGTTTTTTTAGTAAAAATCTGTATTTTTTTTTTTCATCAATTTTTACAATAATTGTAAAATTTATAAATAAGACGCCCAAGAGAATAAAAATAATTTTTTTTTGATACAAAAAAATAAAAAAAAAACAAACAAATTTTTGACCATTTTTTAAGACTCACATTGTATCTACTTACACAATGATAGACAAGGATAGCATCAAGATACGTGAGACGCAGACAAAAAAAACAAGTGAATGATAAACATTTTTCGTTTCCTTCGCAAAAACGTCAATTTACTTACCTTTATAATTATAATACATCTCCCAATTAACACCCCACAACAACAACAAAAAATACAATAGATGTTGATATATTTAGTTCAGCTCTCGGTGTGGCAACACGCCGTGTATGATCCCTTGATAGACCATACACTACTTTTAGATGAGGGATGAATGGAATGAAAGAAGGTAAAGTATCAAAACACTACTGTATTGTTCCGAAGGTACTTTAAAGTAAAATGAGCTTAATGTGTGGAAATGAAGTGAGTGACGCGGCCCTTGTTGGCTGTAACGAGAACGCCTGGTTGCATTGTTAGCCCAACGCGAACTAAACTAATTATATGAGTTGAAATGAATGTGTTGCGTAAACTCCTGAATTGCAGAATGTGCGGTTGCATCGTACACGCCGTGTTCGGGTTCGCGACAAGTCAATCGTCATCCTGACGATGCCTTGTTGAGAGGTGAAACACGTGCCGATTTCTTACAGGGTTTTTTATGGCTCTTTAAGAAACCTTAAGCGGAACAGTTTACTAAATATATCAACGTCTATTGTATTTTATAATGGATTTCCGCAAGGTCACGCCTGAATCAATATAACCACCCCACAACAATATTAAAATTACCTCCAAAAACGGTACTTTAATGTAAACAACTATACTGTGTTTCAAAGTATTTGGTGAAAATGTAAACAAACCCAGTTTAGGTTAAACTCTTACACAATGACTCACTAAATGGAATCAGTAACAAAACAGTAGAAGGTTTTATTTTTATATCTCACTACTTTTTCCAACAACAATTATTTATTAATAAATTTTCCATTTAACAAAACTAAAAATAATATCCTAACCTAACTAAAACTATTAGTAAACTAATATATGGCGTCGAAAAATTCCTCCGCGTCGCTGTCGACTGGTAATGGACCCAAGAGACTGGCGGCATTGCCACGTTGAATGGCAATGCTTATCCTCTGGCCAAGGTAAAAGCAGGTTAAGTTAGGTTAGGATATTATATTTTTAGTTTTGTTAAATGGAAAATTTATTAAATAATGATTATGTATAAATTAAGTTAAATCAAATTATTTAAATAAAAGAGCATCAACATATGACAATTATTGTTTGAATTGTAATTGAAAAATCATCGACAAAAATTGAGATTATAATTTACCTCAATTGCCAAATAATAAAAAATTTTAGACTGATTTAAAATTACAATTTCAGGTTTAAATAATAATCAAATAATCAAACCATGACAAATTGAGAGCTTCGGCTTCCACAAGTACGTTTTCTGATCTATTTGTTTACATTTTCATCACGTTGTTTTGGAACAGACCTTATAAGTCTGTCTCCTTATAAGTCTGCGTACACTGAACAGCGACCACCTCGCTGACTGAACTAGCTAGTATTGTTACCATTGCATGAGCTATTCTTATCTGATACACCCTGTGTGTATCAGAAATTTGTGGTGCAATACAGACCATCAAACTGAACAACTTTCTCCAAGGGACCAACATGGTAAGAGCGTTTATTCTGAAAGTGAGCAACATCGCAAATAGATGTCAAATATTTCGCTGTTTTGATTAATTTGGCAATATTACTGTATGGAAATAAGAAATGTGCCTAACTAGCGAACTAGAATATTAATAATGAATTGCAATTATAACACTGAATTTGATGTTGTAATCGCTTTAGGTGTAAAAAAGGCATTTGGATAGTTTCCAAATACTTTTTTTACTTCTAAAACTAAATATTCGATGTTACGATATTAATTATTGCATTTCATCATCAATATTTTAGTTCACTAGTTAGCTACATTTCTTAATTCCATACAGTAATCAAAACAGGTAGATATTTGATAATAATTTACGACGTTTTCAACTTTTAGGATAAGCCCTCTTAATCGGGAAAAAATAATCAGTCACCCCATAAAAAACTTGAATAACTATTCGACTCAAATCTGCCCCCGATAGAAAAAAAGACGGATCTAACATTTTTTTCCAAATTTGAGTTATATACAGGATGTTTGGCAGAACGTTGAACATACGAAAATGGTGGATAGGTGGGGTCATCTGCTACTTACTCAGCCCTAATTTATTTGGCCCTGGCGCCCTGGATATTAAAATATATTTTTTTGCTGTCTTCTAGTTTCACAACTTTCTTAACTTTAAAGTGTAATTTTTATTTAAAAAAGGGGTAAAACAGGCTTTTTTTTTTAAATCTTTAATATTGGCAGATTCTTATAACAGAAAGATGTAAAAAATACTAAAATCCTAATTTCAACATGCATTAACAAAAATATTCAGGGGGTTGGCCCCCTGAATATTTTTTTTAGGGCCAATTAAATTAGGGCTGAGTAAGTAGCAGATGACCCCACCTATCCACCATTTTCGTATGTTTAACGTTCTGCCAAACACCCTGTATATTGCCGGAATCAGAACAAAAAGGTGCATCTGCCTGATATATAACTCAAATTTGGAAAAAAATGTTAGATGCGTCTTTTTTTCTATAAGGGCCTTTCTGATATACCCTGTATAGTTCGTGCCATACGAGAGAAAAATAATCCTCATTTCACCAACCCACAGCAATTTCGAAATCGTACAACAGGTTAAGCTAAATAATTCCTGTAGGCTTTACCAGAACGAATCTTTTCCTCATATGGATGTCTATATCTCATCTTAACATTTTTTTCGCGTATTCAGAAACCCATTTTCTATGAAAGAAGTTATCGAGTTGGAAACTTGTCGAAATCGGACGTAGCAATCGCAAACCGATATCTCGGATCATTTAGCAATCTCATTTTTTCCCGCGATCTATCTTACGTTTGCGAGGGTAGATTGGAAGGTGTATAATGACGTAACTAGGTCAAACAAACACAATTGCAATACGTATAGCTAATATTATTGACGTCCAGCTAAGTGCTTATCACGTCAATCCATTCTCGATGACAAACGACTGCAATGGACGTAACGTTGGCATTATTAATAGTTAAATTACATGTTTATGGTGCAAGTTTCATTAATATTTAAACATACGGTTTCTTGGTAAATGCTATTTGAATATTACTGTCTTAAACTGGGTTTCTGAATTGAGAATTTGAAGTTGGGAACTTGTTAAACTCTACTTTAGCGTAACTTAAGGTGTTTCCTTCAATGTCGCCCGTAAAACTCAATATTGCTTACGTTTTTTTCAAAGGAATTTTGAATTTCGCCTTAGGTAATGCTTAAATAGAGTTTGACAAGTTCTCAATTTCAAATTCTCAATTTATAAACTGATTTCAATCCCGGTTTCTGCCTCCGCAAGTATGTGAAGGGTTGTTTTGCAATCTCATGTTAGTTTCTATGATAAGTATTCCAAAATGGCGGCATATAGTGGAAATGAGATTTGAAAAATAAAGAGAAGTCTCAATAAAACAAACGAGTGACTTTTCCGTCTTGATTCGTCTTTAATAGCCGTCAATTAGGTAAGTACCACGTCGACTTACAGAAATGCTTGAAAAGAAATAGCTTTCATTAAGTAGCCTCGGCGAACTTTTCCAGAGCAAAACTGTCTATCTACATCCTTCACATTAACTGTCAAATTACTGCAAAGCTGCTACAAGTATCATTCGGCGCTTAAATAATAATGACAGGGTCGTAAACATTTACTTTATGCACTAAATTGTTCTGTGAAATGTATTAAAAAAACAAAATGGCGGCGTTAATCCCGATTTCGGCCATTCACCAAAAGATCCTTATACAGCTATAATACCTACTTCCTAAGAAAGGCAAATGGATGTCGTTAGTTTAATACCTAATAAGTTACTGTTTTAATTTCTAAATCCTAGAATGGGTTTTTAAAAAATTGGTTTCGAGCAAGGCGAAAAATAAAAATGAAAACTGCCTCACACTTTTTTCCTCAAAAACCAACCCACATTTCCTTTAGCAAAATTCTCGTTGCGTACGTTGCGTCCATTACATAAATTGCTTTGCGATCACTTACCGGGAGAAAATTGTGATAATGAATCCGGCGCGTCCGGGAGGAACGTTTCATACACCTCTGCAGAAATAGGGTTATGTCATGCACAAACAAAAGGAAATAATAAGCGATGGACACTAATTTCTAGGTTCACTGCGTACTAGGGCAACGCACAGCAATATTATAAATCAGGGAAATTCATTATTAAAATCAATTGTCTGTATTTTCAAATCTCAACTGTCAAAGAATGACAGTTCTGCGAGTTCAGTGCGCGACTGTTAGTCACCGTCCACTCATTCTGCCAATTTTGTCAATGTTGCCCTCCCCCGTCTCACCGCTTACATACCTCTGGCAGTGACTATCAGTCGCGTACGGACTATACTTTACAATGTTGGAAGGAGTACAACTCGGATTTTTTAAAATTGCAATCATTGTTGCTAATATATTGCTGTGTGTTTAATTAATTTGGTCACATTTCACACTCTTCAGATAATTTTGTTGTGATCTTAGTATTTCGACACTTTCCATTAATAATAATATTAATATTTAGGGTTCTTGGAAGCATGGATACTTTCATTAATTACCCTTGTTAATTAAACTATTTGAATATAACAACGACATTTTAAAATTATAATTATAAATATAATATTTATAAATATAAAATTATCAGTTATAATTCACGTTGAAATATGACCAAACTGTAAATAATCAATTTTAATACAATATTAATATCTAACTAACTATTCATTCATTTAATTTATAATTATTCCAATCTATATCCAGTAGTGGAAATATTAATTAAATCAAAACTAATTAACCAAATGCCAGAATATGTATAGACATGCTAACAACAGGTATAATAAACTCATGCTATTCTAATTATGAGAATTTATTGATATTGTAAACATGCGCTAGAATCTAGTACAGACTAATAAACAAATGCTTTGTGATTTGACCTGTAAAATTGGATTTATTACAATATGGACGTATAGCTCCATCTCTTTCCCACACTGAAGTAATATTAAAATAATATTGCTTTAAGAGGTGCTGGTTGGTCTCCTGTTCCCGATACCGGTGGACTACTATTTTTTTAAATGTTTTTAAATTATTCTATATTTTTATATTCTAAGATATAAAAATGTAATTTATAAGGGTATTTAATGAATAAAAAAATAAATCATTTATTTCAGGTATCAGAGACCCATTACAAAAAAACTGTATATAAGGTAAACTGTTACTAACTAGAATACCCGCGAAATTTTTCGGATTTTTTTATTTTTATTTTTTATTCATAATTATTCTCTATGGCACGTCTAAAGACAAAAACCTAAAGGTCATGTCAGCTACCAGAATAGCAAAAAATATTTGGCCTAGCAAACTCCGAATACAAACATAAAAAATACCAATCTAATCAATTACTTTCAATTTGGTCAAACAAAAGCAAATCAATCCTTTCCAAACAATCAGTGTTGTAAATGAAATTCAATATCGAAATCAGTAAGACCCATCCTATTTTTGTAACGATTTAAAAGAATTAAAATTGTCAGATATTTTCATTCAATCTCTAAAGATCTTCATTTTAATTTATCGCGATCCAAATTGACAGGCCAAATCACGCCGGCTTAATTTTTGCAATTCAAATTTTTGAAATTTCTAATAGAATATTCATTTGAAACGTATCTCTAAATCTACGTATATTAATACTTTTATTACTTTACACTTTTGTGTGTGAAAATCCCAATGAAACCAATTATATCTTTTTTTATTTTTGTGCTAAAGCATTTTTGTCCCAACTTGGATCGCTGAAAGCCGAAGTTGGATCAGCATTACTAAGTTTATACCCGTTTTCACTAATATTAGGCGACACATAAATGAACGCCAAAAAAAGCGTAATGTTTGGATTATCGACTTTCGACGTTCGACTGAGCGTTGAAACTTCAACAGCGCACTTTTTGTTACCGTCTGCGTTTTTAGTATTAGTGAAAACGGGTATTAGAGTTTTACCTTCGATAAATTAGTTGGATGGGACTATCATACATACAATAATATTGGGTACCTACCTACTACCTATATTTTTTTACAAAGTGTTTGTAGTGTCCACAATGCCTTATGATATCCACATATTCAATTGTTCAACGTCCATTGATTTTGAATAGAACTTTAATCTATCTTATTGGAAAAAATATTACGTGATTTACTGATGACCAATCAATGATATTATATATAAGAAAAGGTAGATAGTTTATACATGCTCCGCAAGTAACACGTCAAAACTTGGCTAGTTAACCAAGTTTTTTCCTCTTCTTGTTTCTTTTTTACTCCCAATAATTACGACATGCTGTCCTACTTCCACATATCATCTAATAGTATGACATTGTGCCGTTTTTGAAGATCAAATATTAGTAAGCTACGTACTGTATTTCTATTTTCTTAATGTCCCTCGGCAAACTTCGTGTTTCGTCAGTTTTCTGATTTCTACCAGTTGCCCTTTGCACTTGGTGCAGACCGGACGCTCACAATCGACTTGGAAGTATATAGAGTTGTTAATACTCTCCTAACTTAATGTAATTTATTTAAAAAATTGGAGGAAAGCCGCTTAAGTTGCAGGTACGACAGATTGGAAAATAGTTTTACAGCTCTATAGTATAGTTCACAGGGAAATCAAAACAAAACAATAATAAAGTACTTAGTGCTGAATTCAAATGATTAAACACGATAAATCTAATAATTGATGGACATGGAAATTGGCATTCGTTTGTATTCGGAAATCCGATTATACCCGAGGTACATTAAGAAAATAGAAATACTGTATCTATCTCTTTTTTACTTATAATGTCTTTGCCACAAATAGTATTTTTTTCCCGTAATTATCAGTAAATCAATGAACGTCGACAATGCATCATCATTGGCTATAGTGTACAAAAGAGTCATAGGCCATACAAAATAATAAAATAAAATAATTCTTACCCCCAAGTAACTCCGGGTCGCCGAGGTTGACGTAGAAGAGTACATCTTTCTCGTAACTGTCCTCTTCTATTATGTGTAGAGGGATGAATTTCCTGTAACAAACGAGACACAAATCAGTTAATTGCGGTTGGAATGATTTTTGGATCAAAACTTCTAAATTCTTGTTTCTGGTCGGTAATCATCGTTATTTATCTGAAAAATGCCCACTGCTGGACATAGGTCGTAAGTAGATAATTTTAGTGGGCAAAGAAATTATCAAACGGAACCCCATTACTAAGCCTCCGCTATCCGTCCGTCTGTCTGTCAGCGGGCTGTATCTCATGAACCGTAATTTAGGTAGACAGTTGAAATTATATAGGTTTTTTTTTTTTATCCAGTGCGCAAATTTATACACGTGACTTTACTCATCATTATGAACAACTTTTACTATGGGACCAAACATGAAATCGCGAAAAAAAAATCAGCTGTTCCCTACATTTGTGTTCGCATAACTCGTTAAAATGTAGGGAACAGCTGATTTTTTTTCGCGATTTTAGGTACAACAAATAATAAAAAATTAAATAAAGTTAATAATTAAACGGTGTCCCCACACAAGAAACGTGTTTTTTTTTTTCGGCGTTTTTTGCTACGGTACGGAAACCTTCGTGTGCGACTCCGACTCACACTTGGCCATTTTTTTTTATTCATATATTTGATAGAGAACCCTAAAATTTATTAGTATTCATAAATGTCACAATTAATTTAGTTAATAAATACAATCCATGTGCCTGCTGGGATTCCCATCGCCCATCGGTAAAAATGACGAACTTCCATACAAACTTTCAATCCTAATTTAGCCCTTGTGGCATCCCCACAAGGGGTATTTTCAAAAATCCTTCGTTAGTATCCAGTTGTCCACCTTCGTTATAAAAGTATGTCCAGTGCAAAATTGTATGCTTCTAGACTCGGCGGTTTAGGCCCTTTGTACACGGGATGGTTTTTGCGGGGTATAAACCGCGCCATAACAAAAACGTGTCTGTCAACAAACTTCCATAGTGATTCATACAACACTGACGACCGTGCCTACACACGGCGTATAAACCGCGCCGTAGAAAAACCGTGTCTCTCAACAAGCTATCCTATTAATCCATGCAATACTGACGACCATGCCTACACACGGCGTATAAACCGCGCCGTAGAAAAACGTGTCTGTCAACAAACTTCCATAGTGATTCATACAACACTGAAGACCGTGCCAACACACAGCGTAGGTATAAACCGCGCCGTAGAAAAACCGTGTCTGTCAACAAGCTATCCTATTGATCCATGCAATACTGACGACCATGCCTACACACGGCGTATAAACCGCGCCGTAACAAAAACGTGTCTGTCAACAAACTTCCATAGTGATTCATACAACACTGACGACCGTGCCAACACACAGCGTAGGTATAAACCGCGCCGTAGAAAAACCGTGTCTGTCAACAAGCTATCCTATTGATCCATGCAACACTGACGACCATACCTACAAACGGCAAATAAACCGTTAGGTTTTCACGGCAAGAAAAACGTTTGTGTAGGTACAGACGCCAGCACTACAATCTGTCAAATTTATTTAATAGATTTTCAACTTTATCGCTAAAGCATAAGGTTTAAAGTTGATTGGGAAAATTTGACAGTTTCGGGTAGCTTGATGTGCTGGCGTCTGTACATGTACAATTTGCCCTTAGGCTGTACCTACATTTTAAAATTCAAATCACATATTAAAGTAAAGTTAACACAATCAAAAATTAAAGTAACTTAAAGCTAGGGTTTCGTATGATTACGGTGGCCGCCACATAGCGTCCGTAATTTACCGTCGAATGACGTCACTTAAAACGTTATTTATGAAAGTAAGTGTTGTAGGTGTTTTTTCCTAGAGAATGTTTTTTGACATCGTCATGACAAACCCCGATACTATCATTTTCATGATACCGTAGCTGTTTATGTATCGGCCAACACTGTCCTAGGAAACCGACAAAATACCGAAATCCGATTAGAAATAAAAAAGCAAAAAGCCGTTCCTTTTTCTAACAAACTCAAGAAAAACACTGTTCTTTTTTCAAACCACCAAGTTAAAACCGTTTACGCGGAGTATATCTTGTTTCGCGTAAAAAGTTGTTCCTTTTATGAAAGCAGGCGCTTTCTCGTTCCCACAGATTAAATAATAAATCAGGTGTCGAGTCTACCCGTTTTGAGTAAATTCTAACATTTAGGTATCAGTTTTTAGGGAAAATAATGTGGTAATGGAAACGATAAAGTAATGAGTTTTACATTGATTAGTTTTATTATTTGATGGTATTACTATATTTTGTTTTAATTATTACATAAACGTATCCAAGATTATAATAAGGAAATCGTAATCTATTTCATATTTTTTTTTAATAATTTTTAGGGTTCAGTAACTTAAAAGGAAAAAACAGAACCCTTATAGGATCACTCGTGTGTCTGTCTGGCTGGCTGGCTATCCGTCTGTCACAGCCAATTTGCTCCAATTCTACTGGACCAATTTAGTTGAAATTTGGTAAGCATATCAATTTCTGTGACCTAACACGGACGTGTAACTTAAATAAACGAATTTTGAATAATATGGGGTCACTTTTCGAAGAAAAATTGGATATATAAAAAAAAGTTTTGCAAACTGTATCGTGTGACATATGAAATGAAAGGGCTTGTTGTGAGGATCTCAATTTTTTTTTAAGCTATTGCATAGCTTTTATCGCGGGCTTTGAGCGCGGCGACCGAATCAAGAAATTCCGTAACGTAACGAAAATAAAACCTAACACCCCCCACTCCGCCTACCATGTAATGACGATTCCCATGACAACGTGATGTTGTCATGGGAACGTAATTTTTGTTTTATGTCATCACGTCATCAACCCAAGTGTAGCGTTGACAAATAGGAAGTATGGAGGTTACAAATGCTATGCAATAGCTTTACCGTGGCAGTCCCCGAGTGCCACACGTTTTTTTTTATAATTTTATAATAAATGTTTTTAAAGCAATTTAAGAAAATAGATGACAATTAACCATTCATTCTTTTTTCGAAACTTCTGAGCCTAAAATTTTGAAAAAATACAGAGTATGGTTCTTTACTCATAGATTACAGGAAAATCTATAAGAAGTCTATGGTCTCAATATTGTGCATACAAACTTACATTTGCAGTTGGAATATTTAAGAGAACATGTTTTTCAATACAATGTTAAGTTTGTTCTTGGCAGTGCTTACACCTCAGACCAAATAAAAAACCAAGACATAGTGCTGCGAACAATACAGTGAAGCATGCCAAAACTACACCTCCACTCTGTGCATACACGCTCACACGCACTCATGTACAATCAAACTACACCTCACTAAGTGCACACATGTTTACGAAACCGGCTTCACGTCTCTGTTGACAGCGCTATGTCTTTGATTTTTATTTGGTCTGAGGGTTACACATAGATTTTTCTTAGCAACTTTTACATATCGTGAAAAAAATAAGTAATAATGAAAAGGTAGCTTTATTTTTCTGCATTATTTAAGGTTTAATAAAAGTTAACTATGCAAACTTCGCAATAATAACTTTATGGTTTCCTTTTTTTTCCTACCCAAATGGATTATGATTGAACGTTGTTCAAGTAGACAATACATTTAAAAAAAAACCGACCAAGTGCGTGTCGGACCACGCACAATGTAGGGTTCCATAGTTGGAATGAATTTATACCAAGAACAAACTTAACTTTGTAGTTGAAAAACATGTTCTAAGAATATGTTTTTGTAACCGCAAATGTAAGTTGGTCAATTATATTACTCGTTAACTTGTAAAGCCTACTTAGCTGTGATAGTTTTCCTTTTAATTTCGTTATATATGCTACTGCTGTGAATTTTTTCACATACCCAAAACCAACCATTAAACTTGCAGGGGACAGTCAAGTGGACACTTGACTCTAACTACTAGAACCAATTCTATTTTAGTTTTTGACGTTCAAAAGTACCTTTTTGTGCCTAATTGATATAAATTATTTTACTTTGACTTAACAAAAATTAGCACTTTAAAGCTTAATATTTCGAAAACGGATCCCTAAATCAAAAATAGTCTTTGCAAACTCACAATATTTTTGAACGACCTTTCAAACGACACCCCACACTATGAGATTATTGAAAAAAAAAATCATCCTCACTTTACGTCTAGGGTACCTGAAAAAAAAATCTTTTTTCATGATTTTATTTTACCTTTTTGTCGGCGTGATTAATATGTATACCCATGCTAAATTACAGCTTTCTAGTACTAAGGGTCTCGGAGCTAGATCGTGGACCGACAGACAGACGAAACTATAAGAGTTCCTTGTTTACTACGGAACCCTAAAAACACGGTTTTCCGTTCAATACCTAACAAAAATGTCCGTGGCAAAAAACAATACCTACGCTAAAATTGAACACCTTTTACATCAAGCTGAATTGAGACTACGTCGAACATTAAAAGCTTTTGTTTTGAAGACATCGGATTCTTTTAAATCCATTACGAGTTGTCATCGCCAATCCTATTGCTTTTATCAAAGATAATGCAAAAAAAAAGAAAGAAAATATATTTGTAAAATTGTATTATTACCGAGTTTGTTTATTTACGCTCGGGTGATTTGACCAAACCCATTGTGACGAAAGGAATGTGATGATTTCGATTTGGCATTTAGATTTTTATAAATGTTGGTTTATAGGACAGAGAGGAGCTCGTGGCTAAGTAATAACAGCCGCACGATTCGATCCATAAGGTTAAGCTACGCTTGCCGGGGTTGGTCTGTGTGGGTGACCATCTTAACATACCGAGACTCCTCCGTGCCTCGAAGGCTCGTGCAGACCAGCGCGACACGCGACGCGACACAAAGGCACCGCTCATCACGCGACGAGCGGTGTTTTTGTGTCGCGTCGCATGTCGCGCCTGTTTGAATGAACCTTGAGTCGTTGGTCCCGGCTGTCATTGGTGAATCTTTGACAGTCGTTACGAAGCCGGAAAGTCTGACAACCAGTCTTACCAAGGGGTATGGTATTACCCAGTTACTAGGTTGTGGAAGTCAAATAGGCAGTTACTCCATGTAAAATACTGGTATTCAGCTTCATCCGGTTAAACTGGAAGCCGACCCCAACATAGTTGGGAAAAGGCTAGGTAGATTTTTTTGGTTTATAGGACACGTAGCTTCTGCCACAGATTAAAACAGACAGTTCACTCCACAAAATCATTTGAATAAAAGCGGCTCTAGCTTCGACACAATACAGTGTAATTTAGGTCGCACAGCGCTAATTACCTACAGTTATATTCACCTAAGAAGTTGCCTCTCTTTCTATCGCGTAACTCTTAGATCTTCTGATTTCGTACACCCTCAAAATTTGCCCAACAAGATTTGAATACATACACGTATGTGCATTTTTGGGGTTGTCGTATAAACGACATTACCCCAATATTATTTGAGTCTATCATAAAAAAACCCTTTAACTGTCTTCTATTTTTATTCTCAATTTATCCTGCATTCCCGCCACGCCACCCAATAAACCTTTCTAGAAAAAAAACAGCCGACCTTCAACTTTACCCGAAAAAATCTATAATGTACAAGAACTTGGCATTTTCACGTTAGCGATGAGTCCAAACACTCTCAATTACGATTCGCACGTGATCGTCCTATTTAACGAACGGCTCCGATTGCTAGCGACTTACTTACTTAACCATATCCTCTTATGGAAGAGGGTAGTATGAGTGTGAGAGGAATTCTGAGAAGTCCTTTCTGTATTGTTTAGTAGTGGTCAAAGTACTTTATGCTGACAAGAAAAACCATCGAATGCGGAGCCTTTATGTATTTTGACATGATAACATACATTACTTAATGCGCTATTGCACCATGTTATAATTATTATCTATGTAACCAGTGAATATTGACTAATATATCAAAACGTCAAGCAAATAGTTTTATGACAGTTACGCGCACAAATTACAATAAGTCTGCGGCGTGCATGGACTTAATATATGGCCGTGTGAGTCGCCACCGGAACGATTTGTTGCAATTTTTTAAATATTATATTTGTGTAAACATTTAAGACTCATCATCTGCCTAGCCTTTTCCCAACTATGTTGGGGTCGGCTTCCAGTCTAACCGGATGCAGCTGAATACCAGTATTTTACATGGAGCGACTGCCTATCTGACCTCCACAACCTAGTGACTAGGTAACACGATACCCCTTAGTAAGACTGGTTGTCAGACTTTTTTTGGGCTTCTAACTACCCGTAACGACTGTCAAAGATCTACAAATGACAGCCGGGACCAACGGCTTAACGTGCTTTCCGAGGCACGGAGGGGACTTGGTATGTAAAGATGGTCACCCATCCACGGACCAACCGCGGCAAGCGTAGCTTAACCTGATCGATCGACCCGTGCAGCTGTTATTACTTAGCCACAAGCCTAAGTATTGTATTTATTTTTGATTTGTTATTTCACTGTATGCTGCTCCGGTTGACGTCATCGCGTCAGCGCCGGCCGTCGCTAAAAACCAGCGCTAGGGCTCTGTCTCGCATGGCTGTCTCGCATGGGGTCGCAGCATTTATGCTGAGCGATGCCCATTTTGCGTGGATGTGACGCATGTTTTCCCCAATTTGTTTTTTTTTTTCTATTTCTATTTCCCAAAATCATATACAGAAAATCGCACTATAGGTTTACAATTTTTAATTTATGGTGGAGAACATAGACATAAAACATTTGGATGTTGCAGAAATCTGTACACAATAGATTGAACTCTGTCTCTTAAACTAGGGTATCCTGTATCTTAAGAGACAGTGTATCACAATGAGGTTCCAATTGATATATGTATGAGTGGACTGTGTCGATTTACGTTCAGAAGGGAAACAAGTTATACTTTAATATTTAAATTATGTATGAGTTAGTGAAAGTGCGAGGGTGAGGGTGAATGAGTGTAAATGTAGGTGTGTAGGTATTTGTATAAGAGTGAGGATAAGTAGGTGATGTGGTGTTGGTGTGTAAGTGAGTGGGGGATTTGTATGTACGAGTGTATATGGATGCAAGGATAGAAGTATTCGTGCAAGCATGGAGATAAGTGTGTGCTTATTAGGCAATGTAGGTAAGTAAAGACTCCGTTGCGGCATAGTCGTGTTTGAGTAGCCATTCCGTCACTTTTAATTTTAGGTTGTGTTTGTTGAGGTCTAATATATTCAGTTTTGTATGAATCTTTTTGTAAACGTGTTTATTGACGTGTTTTAAAAAAACTTTCTTTTGCGTCATGTAAACCGCAAATAAACGTACTTACGAGTATTTTCATTCTTTCTTTCTTTCAAGTCAGCGTCGTATTTGCTTCATTATTCCGAACTTCTAAAGATTAAAGCAGGAATGTGTACTTTTAGTACCTACATCCATATTTTGCCGTTTGCCATCAACCGGGCACGAATCCAAACTCCGGGCTGCTACTGAAAAAATTCTGATGGAAAGACTCAACGACACTTTGCCGGACTTGGGGATCGAAGCCTCACGTAGCTGTCGGTACACCAAGAAGGCAGTCTACTGGCACCCTGGCAAAATCTGGGTATATTTTCAAACTCAAAGCATTTATTTAAAATAAACCAATTACAGGCACTTTTGTATTGTCAAGGGGTCAGTCAGTCAGAAAGATGAAGCTAGTTGCCCATTCCAAAGCGTAGCAGGTACCTATGGAGAAGAATGGGCAAGAAACTCCACGGACACTCTTTTAAATCTAAATATTGTTCCAAAATATTGGTGACATTCGTGTTGAAATTATACATGTGAGAACGATGCAGAACGTTAAAAGCATCCGTAATAAAAAATAAAACAATTAAGAAATTTAATTAAAATAAGCCGTGGCAGCTAAGAGATGACCAGTCCTTACTGACAGCACCCGTTCACGAACGTGACGCATGGATCATCACCATTCAGCTCATTTTGAAGGGAGCTAAATGATCCAACATACACACCACCGTCAGCGAGACATTAGAGTGAGCATGACATACTCTCAGCCGCCAGGGCACATTCAAGTCAATGAAAGACGTATCCAGTAAATGATAGCTTTATAGGTATTATTGGTGCACCTCTGCTTAACCCTTCGGGCAAACAGGCATGACATTTTGTCATGTCAATGGGCTAAATGCTATTTATCTACCACACAACAGCGACTAATTTCCCAATCGATCCTAAAGAAAACAACAAAACAATCAGTTACCAGCATCTAAATTACCTAATATAGTTAGTTCCCCATGAATTTATTGTGTGTGCTGTCTGCATCGGTAAGTCTTATCGATTTTATAGCCGGACTATCGTTTATATTCCAAGTTTAGAATTGTCCTTCATTTTAACGGACGGCACGGAAAATTTATGGTACGTACTTAATCGGGTGTGCGTCACTAACTTGCATGTCTTGGGTTTTGTTGGAAAGCATTTTGCTGAAGGTTGATGCACATAATATTCCGCACTTTCATGGTAAATTTGACAGTGCTTTTATTTCTAGCATCATCTACTAGCCTTTTCCCAACAATGTTGGGGTCGACTTTACAGACCTCCACTTTACAGTTACTGGGTTTGCTTGTAGAAAAATCAAACTACCTACCCAGCAACCAGCAACTCACCTCTGTCCTAATATTTTATACATGTCCTATTTATAAATAGATATTGAGTTGTATTAAAATAGCCTTCACGAGTACCTACGTCCGTACTTTGGGCAGTCCGCCCCGCTACCATACCTCGAAAGGAAAAAACGGAACCCTTATAGGATCACTCGTGTGTGTCTGTTTGTCCGTCTGTCACAGCCAGTTTGCTCCGAATCTGAGGGACCGATTAAGTTGCAATTTAGTACACATACGTATTTTTGTGACCCCACACACGGAATGTGTAATGTAAATAAATGAATTTTGCTGGGTTCACTTTTGGGGGGCAAATAAGAAAAAAAACGTTTTGCAAACTGTACCGTGTGACAAATCAAGTGAAAGTGCTTATTGCGAGGATTTCAAATGTTATTTTATAAATATTTTTTTAACAAATATATTGAAAGATATTTAAGAAAATAGATGGAAATCTACCGTCCCCTCCCCTTATCTCCGAAACTACAGAGCCAAAAATTAAAAAAAAAATACAGATAATGGTTCTTTACTCATAGATTATAAGAAGTCTGTAGCCTTAAAATAAATATTATAAAATAAATATTAGTAAATATTATAATATTGTGCATACAAACTTACATTTGCAGTTGAAATGTATTTAATTAGGAGAACATGTTTTTCAAATACAATGTTAAGTTTGTTCTTGTTTTATATTTGTAGTTCTTTATTGAAACGAGAGAAGGGGATTCCAACCCTTTTAATGTCAAAATTTAAAGGTTAGATGACAAAACGATCGTATTATCTAAATTACAGAGTCATTAACCACAAACCCATATACTGTCAAGGAAATTAGGAAAGATCTGGGCTGGTTGTCTATAGGGTTAGGTAGACTAATTGCCTTTAGTCTCTAATCACAGTCGAAGGCATTTCGATATCCCCAAATTTATTTAATACTTTAGAGTTTAGATGAGCGGTATGAGAAACAGGGTGTAAACTACACTCATCCTCTGTAGAAAAGGGAGGATCCTCCGACCAGACGGGTGTCGTGTCTGGCGGGCAACTGCTCAACGTCGATCGCGCGGTAAACTCTAATAGCGCGATGCAGGATTTCTGTGACGTCAGGATTTTTGTGTGACGTCAGGTCTTTGATGCGTAGTTCGCATGTGCCGATGTAGATGTCGCTACAGTACCCAGTGGTAATAAGTTTTTAAGCTATTGCATAGCTTTTATCGTGGGCTTTGAGCGCGGCGACCGAATCAAGAAATTCCGTAACGAAAATAAAACCTAACACCCCCCACTCCGCCTACCATGTAATGAGAACGTATTTATATTGTCATTGGAACGTAATTTTTGTTTTATGTTATCATCCCAAGTGTAGCGTTGACAAATAGGAAGTATGGAGGTTACAAATGCTATGCTTAATAGCTTTATCGCGGCAGTCCCCGAGTGCCACACGTTTTTTTTTAAAAAGTGAAAACTTCTTTAGGCGCGTTGGGCATTTTTGAGATGGGGAAAAAACAATTGAACTCATGACACCATTACCGACACCTCATTTTTGTAAACGCGATTGTGATATTTATTTATATTATGTTACAGAACAATATTCTATGCAAGCATTTTTACTTTAAAGGGGTTGGAAGTATTTTTTTGTAAACGCGATTGTGCTCTTTATTTTGATAAGGTTACGGACCAATGTTCTATACAAGTATATTTCTTCCACCAAGGCGATCTTGTTCAAGTTTTCACTTCTGTTGGCACTCCCGGAGTCCCACTGTTAAATTATTTATTAGTTATTAAATCCCCTGACCGTACCACAAGGTCGATGCCTTACCAACAGCTAACCTATTTCGCTCAGCCCCGCCATTCGGAACTTGTAAGTCATCGCACAATTCGCAAGGTGACAAGCGAGCGAAGATACAAATAAATCTATATGAAACATGAATTATTCATGAGGAATATTGTCACTGTTTACCTGCAGAAAAAATGGTGACCGAAATATAAAGCATTAGAATTTGAATAATTTATTTGTGAAACATAGGTAGTTACATAGAAAGATCTTTACAAATTAGGTAGTGTGATATGTTTTGCCAATAGGAACATACACGATAATCAATGTTATTAAAACCGGCCAAGTGCGTGTCGGACCACGCACAATGAAGGGTTCCGTAGTTTAGATGAATTTATCCCAAAAACAAACTTAACTTTGTAGTTGAAAAATATATTCTCCCATACGGAATGTATGGGAAAACATGTTTTTGCAACAGCAAAGTTAAGTTGGTCGATTATTACACCTGTAAAGCCTACTTAGCTGTGATAGTTTTTCTTTTAATTTCGTTATATCAGCTACTGTTGTGATTTTTTTCACACACCCAAAACCAACCATTTAGCCGGCAGGGGGGGGGACACTTGACTCTAACAAAAATTAGCACTTTAAAGCTTAATATTTCGCAAACGAATCCCTGAATCAAAAAATGGATTCCACAAACTCACAATATTTTTGAAGGACCTTTCCAATGATACCCCTCACCATGGGGTAATAAAATAAACATTACCACTTTACGTGTATGAGAGGTACCCTAAAAAAAAATGTTTTTCATAATTTTGTTTTACCACTTTATCGGCGTAATTAATATGTATATCTATGCCAAATTACAACTTTCTAGTACTAAGGGTCTCGGAGCTAGACCGTGGACAGACAGACAGACAGACAGACCGACAGACAGACAGACGGACATGACGAAACTATAAGGGTTCCTTGTTTACTACGGAACCCTAAAAACGATTACTATTAAATTATAATGATAAAATTGGAATATAATTACTTAGTACCCAATTGTATTAATCATAGGCGTACCCAGCTTTTGGCCCAGGGCGGGGCCAATCAGAAATTTCTTAAACCGGGTTCCTTGCACATGTTTTACCCTACACACTACACGAAACTTGAGGTAGGTGTATGTAGTGTGTACAGGAAAAACCCGCAGGTAATCCTGCTTTATAGGTAGTCAAATAAATAAGCTGTGCCCTTGCTTGCTGCGTTTGCGTATTTTGCATGATTCATGAAAGGCCGCGCAGCGCGGTTTTCCAAAATTTTTCCATAATACTAATCGTAATATATACAAAATCCAGGGAAGGGCAGCTGCTCTCCCCTGCCCCCCCCTGGGTACGCCCGTAAATATTAACGCAGGAATGGAAATTAAATTTTATTACAATTCAGAGTCAATTTCATTTCGTTTCAAAATTTTAAGTCAATTCAATTCAAAGATTAGTATATAAAGTATGTCAGGATTATATAATTAAAGAGATTTGTCAAAGCATTGTAGTAGAAGGTTCTTTCATCCTTACATCATTAGCCTAGCCTTTTCCCAGCTACTATAATACCAGTGTTTTAAATGGAGCAACTGCCTATCAGACCTCCACAACCCAGTAACTGGGTAACACGATACCCTTGGCAAGACTGGTTGTCAGACTTTCGGGCTTCTGACTACCCGTAACGACTAAAGACTAAAGTTTATCTAGCTGTTCGTAACTCGAGAACTATCAAACCGGTTTACGTAATTATTTTTTAAGGTTCCGATCTTAAAGGAAAAACGGAACCATCTTAAGATCACTTTCTTGTCCGTCTGTCACAGAGGTTTTTTTCGAAATCTATGCAACGTAGGTATTTCAATTTTAGCTTGGCTTTTAGCAAGGACGCTTGTACTGGCGATCTGTTTCGTAAAAAGGCCCATCTACCTTATTTTGCGATACCGTTTCACAAGTTATTTAGGGATATTTTATTAGGGTCATTAAGATAATGGGTAATATTCCGTTTGATGATAATTTCTACCAAACTCAACCGCATTTTTATAAAGCGACTGTGAGAGACGGAGGGCGATAAAATAACTACTATTTATTATGTTGCCAACATAAAAATGCCACTGCGCTTGGTACTGTAAGGTTTTATTATGAGATGCAATCTCATATTGTGCCGGCTGGCAAGAACACTGTATGGTATCCGAACAATCGAACATTATATATTTAAATTAGGATTTTCGTATGATGTGCATTTGTTGATGAGAAAAAACTAGTTTAGCCCCTGGCGTCGGTCGCGTAATATTGTCCTTTGTATTGTACTATTGGTTTAAATATAGTCTTGTTTTTCAAAAGTTCTTTAATTTAAAACACTGTCAGGGCTTCGCTCGCGCCGCTTATGTCAATGATATTTTATATTAATAGATTAAAATAATATAATTACGCCCTTCTTCTAAAGTATTTAAAGCTAGTCGTCACAGT
The DNA here is from genome assembly GCA_963680765.1 of Agrochola lychnidis. Taxonomy (NCBI): domain Eukaryota; kingdom Metazoa; phylum Arthropoda; class Insecta; order Lepidoptera; family Noctuidae; genus Agrochola; species Agrochola lychnidis. The sequence continues at coordinate 22,273,865 of OY796862.1, forward strand.
ACATACACACAACTGCCACCAATACACCTAATAATTGTAAGTCTGCAATGGAATAAATGAGCAACCCGAAAGTTTCGGGGTTGAAAGTAGATCTAATGATTTTGATATTTTTCCTTTTGATTTTTGCATAATAGACTATGTGTAATAGACTATGTCGCACCTATGCTCTACCTCCATACAATGACAAAACTGTATCAAATCCACACTGCATCGTGCTAAAGTGACTATTCTTTACCAGGAATAAATCAGAATAACCTATCAAAAACAAAAAGACAAATAAAGTATCAATTTTTTTTTCGTAGGACAGGATGGTGTTGCCATCTATAGATTTTCAAATTCTACCGTTTGCAAACTTAGCGTGGCCAAACTCTAGAGGCAGAAATTAACGCTGAGCATCAAAATATTAATTTGTCTGAAACGTTTCTAAATTTCCAAGACTTCCCACTAATTAGAACTCTCCCTAATCTACCATGATTAATGTTATTTCTCATAAAAATAACAGAAATATAACTTCAATTTAGTAGTTAATGTATAATTTACGACCACAAGCGTGCCATAAATGATATTATCACGACGTTAACCTCATTATGGTGTGGGCTGTTTACTGTCATGATGAGCTCGGAACATTATGACAACGTCTTTCCAGATGGAAGATGGCACTCGTTAGGGTTTGAAAAATGTCTGAGTAATAAAGAAACAAATGTCTGAGTAATAAAGAAAAAATTATTAGAGTCCGACCGAAACTGGTTTTCCGGCCGAAACCGAAACCGAATATGCGGCTGTGGGGATTTGTTTCGTCCGAAACCGAAACCGAAACTCACGTGGTCAAGTATAAAATTCCTCAAAAATACTGAAATTTGGTGCATTTTACCCATTATTTTGCATTAATTAGGACATGAAATGGAAACACAGTATATTGATTTTATTGTAATCATTTATCTAATATAATATAAAAAATATTACTAATATTTTTAATATTTTTCAAATTAAGTTATCATAGCAAAATGTGCTCTTTTTTACATGTGACTTGATTTGTTAGTAACAACAAAACAAAGTTGCCGACTCAATATTTAACTAGGTATAATAAATCATTCAAGTACAGAAACGAAACAAAAAGTTACATGTAATCAGTTCCATCAAAACATAACCTCTAAAGAATGTTTGCGTCGGGCGATAACACACTGACTAAGTTCTGTTGCTACAGAGCTATCTGAACGGCGCACGACAATTCCCGAACAAGGCTGCCAGCGTCCGCCAAAGCGTTGCCGCGAGAAACGAAGTTAGGCGAGCGTGCACGACAACTTCCGAAACGGTACTGGTTTTGGCAAAAGTTTCGGCCACTTTTGGCCGAAACCGAAACTGCCGCCGAAACTTGATTTTTGGCCGAAACTCGGCCGAAACCGAAACCGCACTTTCGGTCGGACACTAATAATTATACAAGTAAAACACCTGAAAAGTAATAAAAAATACTTTTGCCAAAAATTAAAAAAATTAAGTAGCTTTTTGATTTAAATAGTAAAGATACATTGATTCTTGTTACTTAAAACAAGAAAAAAACGAACTATTAATTTATAATGTAAAAAAAAAAATCATACAGTGTCAGCCAATTTACCTCAAAACGATTATAAATTATCTGTTGGCAAAAGTTTTCATGTATTGTACTCACAGTTACAGTAAAGTTCATTCAATAATTTCGGCGCCATTGTGGCTAAAACTTCAATATTCTCAATTAAACTACATCCTTTGAACATGTACCCCCAAGGCAAATGTGAATGTCGATACGGCGGGACCGTATCGACATTCACATTTGACGTCAGTAGCAACACTTGAACTACGAAAATAAAGGAATAAAGAAAAAGTGTTTATGGGACTCGTACAGGAAGATCACAAACTAAACCAAACACTATTATATAAATGTATAAAAAACATAACTAAATAATTTAAAAAAAATTGTGACACTCCGGGAGTGTCGACAGAAGTGAAAACTTGAACAAGATTGCCTTGGTGGAAGAAAAATACTTGTATAGAACATTGGTCCGTAACCTTATCTAAATAAAGAGCACATACAAAAAAAATTCCTAAACCTTTAAAGTAAAAATACTTGCATATAACATTGATCCGTAACGTAATATAAATAAAGAGCACAACCGCGTTTACAAAAATGAGGTATCGGTAACGGTGTCGCGAGTTCAATTGTTTTTTCCCATCTCAAAAATACACAACGGGCCTAAAGAAGTTTTTACTTCAATAAAAACAGAAAGTTCTGTACGAGGAAGAGTCCTATATCAGGTGGCCTACCACCAACTCATAAAGCAGTATTATTTTAATATTACTTCAGTGTGGGAAAGAGATGAAGCTCTACAGAAATGAAATGAAATGAAATGAAATGAAATGAAATGAAATGAAATTGAAATTGAAATGAAATGAAATGAAATGAAATTGTTTATTCTGTAAATAGGATATCGGAATCACTTTTACACGTCATATAAAAAAATATTAAAAATAAGCTAGATGAGTTCGGCTTTTCCTATCTGACTACTCTGAGAAGAAAGGCCGAAACAAACTCAGAGGTCGCAGTCTCTTTTAAAGTCCAGACATAATCTTGGTCAGGCCATATGAGGACCATGTAGATTAGTGTCTGAAAAGGTCTTTTGAGGAAAGAACCACACAGATTTGAGTGGACCTGTCCAGTCAGTGCAAGCATTTGTCAGTAATCGTGGAGCTCAACTTAGAACTTAAGGAGCTCAACTCGACGAGCAATACCAAAGAAAGGACATTTGGGTAGGCCGCAAAAACTACTCAAACTGCCAGACCATCACTAAAACTAGAAGAGAAATAAAATAATATCCACATAGTCCTCACATTCACAATAGTTAAAATAATATAATACTTTACAAAGTAATCATGTCATTTTCAATATAATTTTCAACAATGTCAACGTGTTTATAAAACTGGTATATGTTGATTTTACATAATAATTAAAATGTCTAGTTCTATGGTTTTATCACAAGGTTTAGCAGAGCGAGCAGTTCAATCCCAAGCTTTTTTATCTTCTAAATAATCTGAAATTGTATAGTACCCTTTTTCACAAAGTTTGGTTTTAATACAGATTTTAAATCGTTTAATGGGTAAGTTTCGAATGTCAATGGGGAGTTTGTTGTAAAAGCGTATACATTGACCCATGAATGAGTTGCCTACTTTGTGGAGACGTGTGCGATGTACAGCAAGGTTGTGTTTATTCCTGGTATTTAAACTATGAATATCGGACATTTTCTTAAAATTTGATATATTTTTGTGTACATACAATAGGTTTTCAAAAATATATTGTGAGGCTACAGTCAGAATATTTATTTCTTTGAATTTTTCTCTAAGGGAATCTCTTGGACCTAGGTTGTAAATGGCTCGAACAGCCCTTTTCTGTAGAACAAAGATAGTATTAATGTCCGCACAGGTTCCCCAGAGAAGAATCCCATATGACATAAGACTATGAAAATAACTGAAATAAACAATTCTGGCTGTATCCACGTCAGTTATCTGTCTAATTTTTTTAACAGCATAGGCGGCCGAACTTAGCCTTCCTGACAATTTTTCTATGTGTGGGCCCCATTGTAATTTACCGTCAATAGTGATTCCAAGAAAAACCGTCGACTCAACAGGGTCCAACTCTGTTCCATTAACCTGAACATTAGTAGATAGCTGCCTGACATTTGGCATTGAAAATTTAATGAGTTTAGTTTTTTTTTCGTTCAGGAGAAGATTATTTACATTAAACCAATGCACAACTTTAGAGAGTGCATCATTAACTTGTTCAAAGTTGACTAACTGACGTTTGATTTTAAAAATGAGGGAAGTATCATCTGCGAATAATACGATCTTGTGATTATCCCTTATGTGATAGGGCAAGTCATTTATATAAATTAGAAATAAAAAAGGACCAAGAATTGAACCCTGCGGAACGCCCATGGTGACCGCAGATCCTGCAGATCTCTTGCCATTAACATCGACCCTCTGAATTCTGTTGTTTAGATAAGAAGTCAGAAGGTCAAGAGCCTTGTCCCTCATACCATAGTGGTACAGTTTCCTGATGAGTGTATCATGATGTACGCAATCGAAGGCCTTGGACAAGTCGCAGAAAATGCCAAGAGCATCTTGCGACTCCTCCCAGGCCACGAATATGTTCTTTAGTAATTCCACGCCCGCATCTGTAGTTGAACGACCCTTTATAAACCCAAACTGTTTCAGATGAAGTAAATTATGTGCATTGAAATGTCCCAACATTTGTTTTAAAAATTAATTTTTCAAAGATTTTGCTCAATGTGGGTAATATCGAAATAGGCCGAAAATTTGTAGGATCAGTTGTGCTGCCAGATTTGAACAGTGGAATCACTTTGCTAAGTTTCATCAGATCAGGAAATACACCAGATGCAATACAAGAGTTAAAAACGATTGCTAAAAAGGGTGAAATAACATCAATTATTGAGGACACGGTATGTACTGATAATCCCCAAAGGTCAGCAGTTTTTTTTACATCAAGATTTTTAAAAGATTCTATAATGTCTTTAGCAGTAATAATTGTGAATTCAAAAAGTTTGTCACATTCTGGTACACATTCTTTAAGTATTGAGTAAGCAGAAGTGGAGGACGACGATGACAGAGTTTTGGTTGTTAGAATGGGAATATTAGTAAAGAAATTTTCAAACTCAGTTGCCACCTCCACGTCTGCCTTAATATCTACATCATTGATTTTTAGATGAAAGTCACGATTCCGTACTGTCGTTCTTCCCGTTTCTGAATTAATTATATTCCAAGTTGTTTTAATTTTATTTCCAGAAGATTTTATTTTATTTTTAATGTTTATGGCTTTTGCTGAGGAACAGGCTCTTTTAAAAGTTTTTGAATATTTCCTAACAAATTCTTTAAAAGTTTCATCATGGTTATATGTTTTTTCATGATACAATTCAAATAACCTCTGCCTACTTTTGTAAATACCTGGTGTTGCCCAATCACTAAATAGAACGCGGTCACAAACAGGCAATGTTTTTGAGGTGAAAATCTTATTAAACTCACAATTGATGAGGTTAAATAGTAAACTGTAAGCTTGATCCGGGTCATCATGATAAGGCAAACCCGGTAGTTTTTCCATTAAATTATTTTTAAATTGTCCTAAGCGACTTTTATTTACAGGAACAAAACTTACAAGTTTTCTTTGAGCTCTGACTGTCTTCAGAGGGAAAGTGACTAACTGGCCACAGTGATCAGAGTCCAACTCATTTATAATTAAATGGCTGGAAGGTCTTAAGTTTGTAAAAAGGACACACACGGAACAGGACGTATAGCTCCATCTCTTTCTCCCACTGAAGTAATATTAAAATAATACTGCTTTTGAGCTGGTGGTAGGCCTCCAGTATGATGCTGCGACATTTGAAAGTAAGCATTGCAGCTCTGGTATTCTGTTAGGGCCTGCAGTGATGCCAGGGGCAAATACAGAAAAAAAAAGTGTGGCACACGGGGACCGCCGCGGTAAAGCTATTGCATAGCATTTGTAACCTCCATACTTCCTATTTGTCAACGCTACACTTGGGATGATGACGTGATGACATAAAACAAAAATTACGTTCCCCTGACAACATCACGTTGTCATGGGAACCGTCATTACATGGTAGGTGGAGTGGGGGTGTTAGGTTTTTTTCGTTACGGAATTTCTTGATTCGGTCGCCGCGCTCAAAGCCCGCGATAAAAGCTATGCAAGATTTACAAATGACAGCCGGGACCAACGGCTTAAGGCGAAAGCGCCAACGTAGCCCGTGAAATTCAATTTTTCTATTTTGTTTTTGTAATTTGTATGTCAGTATCAGGTTGTATTGCATGTTAAGCAAAATATGATTCGCGACAGTAACAAATATGTATATTACAAAATTATAAGCATTAAACTGCCTCGTTAGTCTAGTGGTCGCAAGCGCTACTGCTGAGCATGAAGTCTTGGGTTCGATTCCCGGGTCGGGCAAAGTGTTATTGGGTTTTTCTATCTGGAATTTCTCAGTAGCAGCCCGGAGTATGGATTTGTGCCCGGTTGATGGCAATAGGCTCGCCCCCTATTACATGGGACTTAAACATAACTGGCGAAATGTGGGTGTACCTGCTACAGGGACACCTCTGCCCAACCCTTCGGGGAAACAAGGCGTGATGTTATGTATGTTATAAGCATTAAAATTATCAATACTCTGAACGTACCTTTCGAGGCACGAAGTGGTCTCAATATGTAATGGATAGTGATCTTCGATGAACTCGTGGCTGTTATTATTTAACCGTGAGCCCCCTTCGAAATAAAGGAGCTGTCAAAGTTTGACTGTACATGTGGCGGCATCCACACGCCACATGTGAACTAAGCATCAAAAAGACCTGACGTCACAGAAATCCTGCATCACGCAAGCAAAGTTTACCACGCTATCAGCATATACAGGATGTCCAGTAAATAATGGAAAACCTAGAAATAGCATTTATTGCATAATGTAAGTTATTTTGCATACTATTGTATAAAATCATTTTTCTAACTTGAACAGACAGCTGTGCTGCTGGGGAGTTTGTTGCGCCACTTCTTCTTCCCAGCTAAAGGCACTAGGAAGTGGTGAAGGGTGAGCGTTTTTGGGGGACTGTCTTATGTAATTTTGTCGTTCGAAAAGTGCTGATTCTCAGCTTAGTTTGAATAAATGACTTTTGAATTAGAACTAAAATATACAAAAATAAATATATCCCAAGTAGTATCTAAGATTTTTAACTAACTTTTTTTACCGTATTTTACATTTTTCTTCACCACAACTACAAATGAATGAATTCAATCGATTATTTATTGTTGTAATATTGTATGTTGACTATACCGATAGAGAAGCAGTAAATAATGTGACTAGAAATTGCACAGTATTAAAAAAAAATCATGTCTTAGGGATATATTTATAATGTCGGATCCGGTCATTAGTACGGACACGAAACGAATCGCAAGCGCGCTGCTGGCGACAGGACGTGGTCTACCCACACCTAAAGCGCGCGCTTCTACAGAGTCGTGATGTTTTAAGGCCACGGCGCGGCAGCGAGGAGGGATTCAGCCTCTGGTCGCATTGGAGTTATGACGTCGCGAAACTGTTCTCGATTCGTGGTGCTCAGTTATTGTATTAGTTGTAATTTGTAATCATTGTGTTAATTAGTGATTTTAATAAACGCCGTCGCACCCAGTGTGTATAATTTAGCTAGTGTGATTAATTTGATAGTAAATTATAATGTGATCTGAACTGCAAACTGTTTTTCTATTGCGCATTAACCAACACTACCCACACTACGCCCACAGTAGTTAAAATATGCCTGAAAATAACGAGAGTCGCATACCCGTCTCCAACATTTTTTTTTTAAATATTTTCTAATAATTGTTATTTCAAAGTTATCCATTATTTACCGGACACCCTGTTTATAACTTTTCGATATCAATCGTCGGGCAGTTGCCCACCAGACGCGACATCCGTCTGGTCGGAGGATCCTCCCTTTTCTATAGAGGACGAGTGAACCTTACACCCTGTTCCTCATACATTTTTATACGTATTCTTAACCGTTTTGCTCGTAAATGTCGCCCTTGCAACGTAAGCACGTGGAAAACATTTGTTGCCGACTGTAACGTTACCTTCAATAATGATATAGGTAACGTATGGGAAGGTCGAAGGTATGTGTGGTGTGAGTTGAGAATTAGAGCGATTTGTATTATGAAATTGTGGGGAACCAGGTTTTCTTGTTGGTCTATGCTAATCCTGGCTGTAGCATAATAGTAGTTTATGAAACTGTTGCATAATGAGGGGTATTAAAACAGTGTGTGTTGTTTGTGTTACGAGGTTTTTAATAGTATCAGATGAATGTTTTAATACCTAGTTATGTGCAGTTTCATACACTACTTTATCTACTCTCAAACATTGGGATTGAACCAAATACTAAATAAAAGATCAAAGATAAAGATCACGAATAAATTTAAAAATCCCACGAAATTCAGTAAGTACTACAAAACATATGAATGTCGCCTGCACCAGCACATCACCGCACATGCGCTGCAGCGGGTGCTGCTGTCCCCCGCTTAAACGTTTCATCACAAAAGTTGATGAAAACTTCTTAGTGATATTAACTTCTTGGATTAGCCCTGTATCGTAATAGAAAAAAAAAATGTTTTATAGCATTATTTTGTTAGAGAAAAAGTGTCATATTAATATTATTCTATTTTTAAATTTCGGTATTGTGTTTATAAAGTGTGTCAATATAAACTCGTTTTGAAGTTTATAATTCAAATATTACGCTATGAGAGTAGAAAAAATACTTCTAACTAAGAATACCACAATATTTTAATAAAATAACGTACGGAATTTCCTAGAACCAAAAATCAAAGACATTATGACATCTATCAAAAAGCACTGTTGTCTTGTGGTGTTTACAACTTGCACGATTTACGAGTGTGGTTTCGAACCCAAGCAGGTGCTCTACTTTTTGAAAATAATGTCATCACCACTGGCTCTCAAATCGGTGAAGGAAAAAATCGTGAGGAAACTGGCATATCCTAGAACCGAAAATTCGAAGACATGTGACATCTACCAACCCGCACTGGGCCGGCGTGGTGGATTAGAGCCCACTACTTCTCGAAGAGAGGAGGCCTGTGTCTCAGCAGTGGGAACATTAAAGGCTGATACTCCTTAATAATGCAGTTCTGATGTGAACATGACGTAGAAAGAAAGAAAGAAAAAACGTTTATTTGCGGTAAACATGACGCAAAAAAGAGCTTAAAACACAAAAATGAGAACAGATTGGGGGAAGCATGCGTCACATCCACGCAAATTGGCTATTGCTCAGCATTATGCTGCGACGCTATGCAAGATAGCCCCAGCGCTGGTTTTCAGCGACAGCCGGCGCCGACGTAATGACATCGACCGGTGCAGCAAACAAATATTAAGACGCTGTATCAGTACAGCGTACTTAAAGAAAAATACATACATACATACATAAACTCACGCCTTCTTCCCATGGGGGTAGGCAGAAACTACAGAACGCCACCTGCTACGATCCTTACATAGTCCTTTTGTCTCGTTTACGTTCATACATCTGGTCATACACGCATGCCGGTTGCGAGTACTACGCACCTGGCCTTTCTGAAGAACATCACCAATAAGGTCAGTATATGTCCTCCTGGGGCGTCCCTGCCCGGCCTTTCCCTTTACATCAGCCTTGTAAATACATTTTGTTAGTCGCCTTTCATTCATTCTCTCAACATGCCCAAACCATCTCAGCATACCCTTTTCAATTTAATAATTTATTATAATTAAAATGTGATACAATTTACTAAACAGATATAAAAAAGATTGAAAAGAAATAGACATACTTTATTTTATGTTACGAGAATATCATCCTCAAAAAACGTTTTACATTATAGGATAGTTTTATCCCAATAGTACCTACGTGACCTTGGGATTTTCCCATCCATTCGACTTTCACGCAGGCGAAGCCCCCGGCACAAACTAGTCAAAAATTATTTGTCCACTGCTGAACATAGGCCATGTTTCCAGCAACATTTGATTTTGCTTTATCTTGCTTATTCTTATGAATTGGGCCACACAAAGCAATTGAAATGGTAAAATGTTCATACGAAGGAGAAAGGTAGGTCGTAACGATAATTTGGAAATGTTTCACGTTCCACAACAGAAGGAAACGACTTAATATGTTTCATATTGTGACGTCATTGCTGTTGGACCTATGTGAATCGAACTGCTTTATATTAAGACACAGAAATATGCCAGTGACCTTGAGTGACACCATTACCGACACCTCGTTTTTGTCAACGCGATTGTTCTCTTTATTTATATTACGTTACGAATCAATGTTCTATGCAAGTATTTTTACTTTAAAGGATTTGTAAACGCGATTGTGCTCTTTATTTGTATTGTGTTACGGACCAATGTTCTATGCAAGTATTTTACTTCATAGGTTTTGTAACGCGATTGTGCTCTTTATTTAGGTAAGGTTACGGACCAATGTTCTATACAAGTATTTTTCTTCCACCAAGGCTTGTTTTCACTTCTGTCGGTTTTTTAATAAGTACACACGGCTACACATTAACCTATGCATTTCCAGTTAATACTGATCTCGCATTGTATAGGATTTCCGTACAATGCGAGGTCAGTTCCCACTGCTGGGACACAGGCGTCCTCCCGGTGAGAAATAGTGAGCCCTAATCCACCTCGCGGGCCCAGTGCGGGTTGGTAGATATCACATGTCTTCGAAGTTTTCGGTTCTAGGACATGCCGATTTCCTCACGATGTTTTCCTTTACAGTTTTGAGAGCAGTAGAGATTAAAATAATTTACAGAAAGTACAGTGCCTGTCTGGGTTCGAACCTACAACTCATAAGCCGCGGCAGTTACCACTGGGCCACCATTGCTCTCTTTCATCGATTCAACAGCATATACATACATTGTACCTTAAATATTAAAAGTTAGGTGTATATATATACCAATTACAGGTGTACACGATAGTCACATAAAACAAAATATCCTTCGTAAATTATACAAAATAAAATGCCTATTAAGTACCTAATTTAAATAAAAACTAAATTATAAACAAAACAGCTTTGACTTAAGTCTAAAAAATAATTACATGAACAGACAAAGTGAAGGCCGTTTTGAGTGCTATTGTATAGAATCAAGTTTTTATAACTCAAGGGAGTTAGTCACGCCACTTCGTCTTCCCAGCTAAAGCAGTAGGAAGTGGTGAAGGGCGGGCGTTTTTGGGGGACTGTCTTATGTAATTTTGACGTTCGAAAAGTGCTGATTTTCAACCTACTTTGAATAAATGACTTTTGCATTTTAAATTGAATTTTGAGAACTCTATTACGTAATGTTGAAGTTCAAAAAGTGTAGATTCTCAGTCAAATTAAATAAATTTACTCTCTTTTGATTTTAAACTTGAACAATACCAGCTAGTCTACACAAATAAAACAGTGGCACTCCGTTAGTGCCGACAGAAGTGAAAACTTGAACAAGATCGCCTTGGAGGAAGAAAAATACTTATCTAAAACATTGGTCCGTAACCTTATCTAAATAAAGAGCATAATCGCGTTTACAAAAAAAAATTGGTATTTCAAAACATTTAAAGTAAAAATATTTGCATAGAACATTGATCCGTAACGTAATATAAATAAAGAGCACAATCGAGTTTACAAAAATGAGGTGTCGGTAACGGTGTCGCGAGTTCAACTGTTTTTCCCATCTCAAAAATACCCAACCCGCCTAAACAAGTTTTCACTTCAAAAAACACGCCATTTCAAGAAACATTTTACCTAACACATTTTGAAATTAGCTAATCAAAATAATTCCTCCATCGAAAACTTTCCGTTACATAAGCACCATATTGTAGATGTTATCAACTAATCGATGGTAGTCTAATTTAGGTTATAAGCTATTTACAACTGACGCCATAGTAACCCAATTACCGGTCTAGAACCGATTGGTCTAGACTGATGTAGACGCTGGTCGGCAAACTTTCACCTAGTTTTACACAAATAACCCAGTCGTAGACTTACCTCACTAACAGAAGTAGTTCAAAAAAAATACAATAGACGTGGATATTTTTAGTAACCTGTTCCGCTTAGCTATTTCTAAAGAGCCATAAAAAACTCCTGAAATAAATCGACACGTGTTTCACCTCTCAACGAGGCATCCTCAGGAGGACGATGGACTTGTTGCGAACTCGAACACGGTGTGTAGTCCACTTAGAGCACCCGTCCGAATAGCACCTGCGCGAATAGCACCAAGCCTAGTCCACGAAGAGCACCTACTACTCAGCAGTCTACTGATGGGATGTTTATGTTTTACAGGATGTAACTAAATGAAAGATATCGATAAAATCACTGGAATTTTTATTAATTACACATTCTTACGTACCTACATACGAAATTTGTCTAGGCGACATTTAAAAATGAAAAGTAATAAAAATCACTATGACAATAATTATTAATCTTACCAAATAATAACACTTTCTTATTTCTAATATATCACAATCAGTCTCCACATATCACATTTACTGCAAGATTAGCCTTAATTAAATCTTACCTAATAATAACACAGGTAAAACAGCTGGAGTACAAATTAAAAACTAATTATATTATTATTATTATAGGATTGCACCAAGAGAAAGGGAAACGAGTAATCTGCTACCCATAAGGATGTCACCCTTTTTTTGCACCTGGGTGCTCTTCGTAGACTAGGCTAGGTGCTATTCGCGCAGGTGCTATTCGGATGGGTGCTCTAAGTGGACTACTTCCACTAACAGACTTTCATAATCTTCTTCTTTTTTTTTCCGGTTAGACTGGAAGCCGACCCCAACACAGTTGGGAAAAGACTAGGCAGATTGAGTGAAACTGAACGCGATCAACACAACTAAATCTAGTTCAAGAGCTGTCAGTGCCATTATTGCTGTGGCATTTTGACACTGACAGCTCTTGAACTCAGTTTCATTGGTCAAATTCACCCGAGTCGTTGAATTTGGACAAGTTGAAATGCGCTTGAAAGCTCTTGATGTGCTGGTCGCGTTCCTATTGGTTAAATTCGCCCATAAGAGCGTTTATTCTAAAAGTTGGCAACGTCGCAAATAGCTGTCAAATATTTACCTGTGTTATTTAATTTGGCAATATTACTGTATGGAAATATTCGTAACTAGTGACCTAAAAAAATACTCGGAAAAATTACTGTAAGGAAATATGAAATATCGCTAACTAGTGAACTAGAATATTAATAATGAATTGCAATTTTATCACTGAATTTGATATCGTAACCATTTTAACACTTTGAAGGACACTATATGCCCACAGGCGTCATAACAATAAAACTTCTATTGTGTCTCGTGTACTGTCCTTCAAAGTGTTAAGTGTGAAAAAGGCATTTAGAAAGTACCCAAATACTTTTTTACATCTCAAACTAAATATTCGGTGTAACGATACTAATTATTGCATTTCATAATCAATATTTTAGTTCACTAGTTAGCGATATTTCATAGTTCAGTCTGCGCTTGGCGCTTGGTATGGCAACACGCCGTGTTCGAGTTCGCGACAAGTATATCGTCATCCTGAGGATGCCTCGTTGAGAGGTGAAACACGTGTTGATTTATTTCAGGGGTATTTTATGACTCTTTAGAAATAGCTAAGCGGAACAGGTTACTAAATATATCCACTTCTATTGTATTTTAGTTCCATACAGTAATATTGCAAAATTAATCAAAACAGCGAAATAATTGACATCTATTTGCGATGTTGCCCACTTTCAGAATGTACGCTCTTAGTCTTGGACAAAGCCGTAAATCTGTAAAAATCCGATCCAAAATCCTAAGCATCTTTTAACAGATAATCTACTAAACAAAGCCTTATCATCTAAAATTCCTTTTATACGTAGATTTATGGACGAATTCCTTCAGCATGAATTTACTATTCTTTCCCTATCTTCGGATAATCCCGTAATTCTGTTAAGAGGCGTTTGTCCAATTAGTTTGGCAACGAAACGATGGAATGAGATTAAAAACGTGTGCGGAACTCGCGTGTTGGTCTTGATTCATTTAACTTGTTCTTGTTTGTGAAGGAAACTAGAAATGAAATGAATATATGAAATTATTTTTATTTCTGTAAACTTTTCAAATAACACGTCAAATTTTCGGTCAATATTCTAAAACTAAGGATGGCGCCGGCATTTCCTAGCTTTTTCGCAACATAGTTAATTGATTCAGGTTCATACGTGACCTTGCGGAAATCCGTTATAAAATACAATAGACGTGGATATATTTAGTAACCTGTTCCGCTTAGCTATGTCTAAAGAGCCATAAAAAACTCCTGACGAACACGGCATGTTGCCACACCGAGGGCTGAACGAACACCTACGCTCAGCGTTCGGTGTGGCAACACGCCGTGTTCGGGTTCGCGACAAGTCCATCGTCATCCTGAGGATGCCTCGTTGAGAGGTGAAACACGTGTCGATTTTTTTCAGGAGTTTTTTATGGCAACATGTTAAGGTCGGCTTCCAGTCTAACCGGAATCAGCTGAATACCAGTATTTTACATGAAGTGACTGCCTATCTGACCTCCACAACCCAGTTACTGGGTAATACGATATCCCACAAGCCCTTTTTACACATAAATATACATTGCAAATAACATAAAAAATTATGCCTCGTTGGTCTAGTGGTCCTGGTCGCAAGCGCTACTGCTGAGTATGAGGTCCTGGGTACGATTCCTGGGTCGGGAAAAGTGTTATTGGGTTTTTCTATCTGAAATTTCTCAGTAGCAGCTCGGAGTCTGAATTTGTACTCAGTTGATGGCAGTAGGCTCGCCCCCTATTACAAGGGACTTAAACATAACTGGCAAAATGTGGGTGTACCTACTACAGGGACACCTCTGCCCAACCCTTCGGGGAAACAAGGCGTGGTGTTTATGTTTTGTGCCAAAAATTATTGCGTTCTATTACAACCACAAACAAAATGTGACGACATGACTGAATATCTCAATTATCTACTGTGAGACTTACGACATAAGTTTTATGGAAGAAAACTAGGATATATGACGGTCCCTATCTCTAAGAAAATTGTGTCGGTCCGTCTTCCAAACACCGTGTATAGATCAAAATATAGGCAGGTCTGTTACTGAAGCCACGATAAACTTTAATTACTTATAGTAATATTTTAACTCCACTGCATGCAACGGACATCAAATTAAGCTGCGGTCCCATGGGTCTTATTCATAATATTAAAGCCGAGAGAAAATAATAATATAAAAGTTTTCGAAATAAAGAAAACACTAAAATAAAAGAAGATATGTGTTTCTAGTGCTGGCAATATTTCTAGAAATACATTAAGACAGTTTTATTAAAATTAGGCGCTTCGTATACACAGTTTGAATATCTAAGAAGAACAAGTAAAGCGAAAAAGATATTATCCCGCTCTAAAAAAATACTAATAATATGAATACGAAAGTAGCTGTCTGTTTGTCCTTTTTTCTCCTAAAAGCCTGATCCAATCGTTATAAAAGATAGAAAGGTAGCCTGGGACCTGGAGAGGGACATAGGTTACTTTTAATTCTGGATATTTGTAGTTAATTGATTCTGTGATCTTGCGGAAATCATAAGATAATAATAAAAAGAGAGCAAAAAAAAATTTTTTAAAAAAAAATTTTTTTGTAAAATTTTTTTTTTTTTTTAAAACTAAAAAAAAAAATTATCATTTTTTCCGTCGATAAAATTAAGCATAGACTCCCTCATTTCGATATGTGCACATTATGAAGACTCACACTGTATAAAGCTGAAGAGTCTTTTTGTTTGCTTGAACGCGCTAATCTCAGGAACTACTGGTCCGATTTGAAAAATTCTTTCAGTGTTAGATAGCCCATTTATCGAGGAATATAGGCTATATATCATCATGCTAAGACCAACAGGAGCGGAGCACCGATGAAGAATGTTTCAAAATCAGGGTTTTTTTTTCCTTTTGAGAGCTTCCGCTGCGTGCGCTGCGTAAACGGTTAAAGTTTCGCAAAAATCATGTATCACAGAATTGTTCTCCTTTAAAAGTTCTAAAAAAAGTCCGCGACAGCATGTCTATCTTTTAAGGTTGGTTTACTATATATAACCTTTTTAATGCCAACCAAAGTTCTAAAATAATGCATTATTTGCGAAGGTGTTTTTATAAACATGATATTAATCCTTATCCAAATAAATACGTTATTCATCACAAGTATTTAATTTATCATGTATCATCACGCTAAGACCAATAGGAGCGGAGCACCAATGAATAATGTTTCAAAATCAGGTTATTTTTTCTTTTTGAGAGCTTCCGCTGCGTGCGCTGCGTAAACGGTTAAAGTTTCGTAAAAATTATGTATGACAGAATTATTCCCCTATAAAAGTTAGTCATTTAAAAAAACATTTCAACACCTTCTACGTAAACGAAGTCGCGGGTTAAAGTTAGCGTTAGCCCAAAGTAACTATTCCACGCGGACGAAGTCGCGGGCAGAAGCTAGTCCATTATAAAGTACAACAGACGTGGAAATATTTAGTTACCTGTTCCGCTTAGCTTTTTCTAAAGATCCATAAAAAACCCTGGAAGAAATCGACACATATTTCACCTGTCAACGAGGCATCCTCAGGATGACGATTGACTTGTCGCGAACTCAACACGGCGTGTTGCACAGAGACACTCTTTCACTCTCGGAGGACTCTGCATACAGCGCTCGGTGTGGCAACACGCCGTGTTCGAGTTCGCGACAAGATTATCGTCATCCTGAGGAGGAGATTTAAAACGACTTAGGTACCTACTTACAACAATATCAAGCATATTGTAAAATAAATTTACATAAATAAACATCACATCTTATTAATAAAAACGTTAGAACATCTCTTCTTCAGAAACTCTCAAAAATAGAACATCGATTAATCTTGATCCCCGTTTAACACTCACTTTCTTGAACTCCACAAACTAAGGAATATTCAAATCCCTCTAGAAAGCGCTATAAATCTCTTTTTCCGTAAATCATAGTACCTTACTTTTTTAAGAAACCGGCCAAGAGCGAGTCGCATAGTTAGGGTTCCGTTATTCCGTACCAAACGGAGGGGCTCGCAGCCAAAAACAGTGGCACTCCAGGAGTGCAGACAGAAATGAAAATTTGAAAAAAATCGGCACCGCAGTAATCAGCGCGTTGATGCCTTTTACTCCATGGTGTCGGTAAATTGCGTCACAATGTCCGCGAAATCAATGGTTTAGTCCCATCTCAAAAATGCCCAACGCGCCTAAAGAAGTTTTCACTTCAATATTAACAGCCGCCTATCGAAGGCTATCGAAGGGTAAGCAACGCTTGCTGCGGTTGATTCGTGGATGGGTGACCATTCATTATATATTGAGTCTCCTCCGTGTTTCGAAAACGTCACGTTCCACGTTAAGCCGTTGGCTGTCATCGAAAATCTTTGACAGTCATTACGGATAGTCAGAAGCCAAAGACTGACAACCAGTCTTATCAAGGGGTATCGCGTTACCCAGTAATAGGGGTCAAATAGGCAGTTGCTCCATGCAAAATACTGATATTCTGCTACATCTGGTTAGAGTGGAAGCCGACCCCAAAATTGTTAGGAAAAGGCAGATTTATTATATTTCGTACCAAACTACAGTGAACAAACAGATGGACAACAAAATTAGCCTCTATGATTCCGCTTTTCCTTTTGAGGAACGGAACCCTAAAAAGAATATAAAAGATGCACAGCTCAGCACGCTTAGACGTCCACCATTTATCAAACGTCACTTTAAGAATTGAGAGCAAAAAGTGGCCTGTCCCGCAGTTTAGCATACGCCAGGACCGCATTAGGGACGGGCCACACAAAAAGGAGTAGCGGTATTAAGTTGTCTAGGATAGAGGGGTTAAGAATGATTGAAAGGCGGGCTTGGATATGTTTTTCTTTTTGTAAAGATGTGCAAGGATAGTGTTAATTTTTAAGAGTTGAAGAGTTTCGTAATAATAAATCACGTTTTGTCTGTAAAATATCGCTGTCAAATTGTTTCCCATGCTATGCACTATTAAAATTGTATCCTAAAACGTACAGTTACTTAGCAGTTTCAGTTATATTTAAATTACTTAATAATGGCTAGATTGTAATGTGAATAAAGTATTACCAATTGTGATACTTTTTAAAAGGAAAAAAAAATTGTATCCTAGGCTATGCGAAAATTGTATCCTAAAATGTTGTTAATACCTATAAGTTACTCTTATTATTTATCGTGTTACCCAGTAGGTTAACTGGGTTGTGAAGGTCAGATAGGCAATGGCTCCATGTAAAATACTGGTATTCAGCTGCCACCGGTTAGACTGGAAGCTGACCCCAACAAAGTTGGGAACAGGCTAGGCAGTACATACTCTTATAACCTATAATTTTATTATGTCGTCTATCAGGTTTAGTTTTATGACTCTAATTATGTGGCACAACTTTTATTGCATCTGAAATATCAACCGTATACATTTACGAGATGATATTGTTGGCACAGTGCTCCAATTAGCAACCTCCGCCATCTCCACGAGTTTCCAGAAAAGTGATAAATGATAAATGATTTATCACTTTTCTGGCAACTCGTGTGCACCACTCAGAATCTTGCACCGCCATTTTTCTATCCTATCTTTATAGTTTTCCCACTAAAAGTTCTTAGAAAGCTTGATTAACAGCGTCATTTCCTCTAGATGATCTACTTTAGTATAATAGAAAAATTTCACCACTTGTACAACCCACGCGAATATAATTCAGTCTGCCTAGCCTTTTCCCCAACAATGTTGGGGTCAGCTTCTAGTCTGACCGGATGCGGCTGAATATCCGTATTTTACTAGCGACTACCTATCTGACCGATACGACACCCGTTGATAAGACTGGTTATCAGATTTTCGGGCTTCTGACTACCCGTAACGACTGTCAAATATTTATACATGACAGCCGGGACCAAGATTCTAACGTGCTTTCAGAGGCAGACGAGTCTCGATATGTAATGGATGAGCACCCATCCACGGACCGGCCTCGGCAAGCATAGCTTAACCGAGTAGCATAGTTATTAAACACGATTCCCTCGAGACGTTCTTCTTTAGTATTATAGCAACATTTTACAACCCACGCGAATATAATTGCAACAATGAAACAACAATAACCGTTTAATACCTCATGAAATATTTCATATCCATCGCAGACAATAAGAGCACATAAAATGCACACACGAAATACAATAAAATTATTTATTGCATCCTAAATCACAGCATACATTCAATGCCATACATTTTATGCACCTGATATGGTTTCTGTACATCATTTTCGGGTAACCGCTGCAGCGCTGTGGGTCTCCCAAATCACAGCATCATGCTGAGTGCAAGCCTTCTAGTCAGTCATGAGTACGTACAGCTGACTATGTCTGTTCTGTGCTCGTGATTATAGATCTATTTTGTTCTTATTTTTCTTTATTATTCGAGTTAAAATTACCTTTTTGTATGCACGTGTTTCTGTGACAACTATATTTTTTTTTTTTTCACCTCTTACCTAACTGATACGGTCCTGGATTTTCCCAGGATATTAAACATTGTTGGAATACTTGGGAGTAGGTAATAAGTTCTGAGCCACTGCAATCCGTTTTATTTTTATTCTAAATATTTAGAATAGTCCCTGATAATATGCGGCACAGATTGCGTGTGCTGTGTAGTTGTTTACATTTTTTAATTTTGTGATAGAAAAGTTGTGTCTATTAGGTATTTTAGTAAATTGGTCTGTATTTATTTTTCAACCAAGCTTTGGTACTAAGAGTTTTTTTTTTTTTTTTTCAATGTGTTTTACACTTCAATTCTCATACTATTTTGGCAAAATTATTAGATATACAAGTAATTTATAAGACCTATAAATTACACTTTAAAAATCATCCTCCTCATTGTATCGGTATTTTTTCCGATAGCACACTTCACTTAGAACTGAGCTGTCGGTGTCAAGAATGACAAATCACTTCTAGCTCTCTTCACCTAAGTTTTCTCTGTGAGATTTTATAGAATAGGTAGACCGGTCCCCATCCCCACGTAATACGTCTCTGGCCTTCACCCAGGATATTAAACATTGCCTGAATGCTCTCGAGTAATAAGTTCTAAGGCGCTGCCATCCGATTTGTCCGTGACACTATTACGTGTACAAGACGGGTATGTCTTGATTTGATCTCTGTATCCTTCGTGGTTTTTTTTAAGTTTTTTTATGTTTCTTTTGAAGTGAAAACTTCTTTAGGCGCGTTGGGTAGTTTTGAGATTGGACCAAACCATTGATTTCGCGACACTGTGACGACACCTCATTTTTGTAAACGCGATTGTGCTCTTTATTTATATTACGTTACGGATCAATGTTCTATGCAAGTATTATTACTTTAAAGGTTTTGTAAATGCAATTGTGCTCTTTATTTATATTACATTACGGATCAATGTTCTACGGAAGTATTTTTACTTTAAAGGTTTTGGAAATGCGATTGTGCTCTTTATTTAGATAAGGTTACGGACCAATGTTCTATACAAGTATTTTTCTTCCACCAAGGCGATCTTGTTCAAGTGTTCACTTTTGTCGGTACTCCCGGAGTGCCACCACTTTTTTTTCAATATTTCACTGTTGCTGTCATATATATACCTGTTTGATTAATTTGGCAATATTACTGTATGGAAATATCGCTAACTAGTGACCTAAAATACTCAGAAAAATTGCAATTATAACATGAATTTGATGTTGCACTTTAGGTGTAAAAAGAGCATTTGGAGAGGTTCCAAATACTTTTTTTTACATCTAAAACAAAATATACGGTGTTATGATATTAATTTCATATTAAATATTTTATCACTAGTTAGCGATATTTCATATTTCCATACAGTAATATTGCCAAATGAATCAAAACAGCGAAATATTTGACAGTTATTTGCGAGGTTGCCCGCCTTCAGAATGCACGCTTTTAAATTTACCTCCTTAGCGTTCCAGCAAAAAATTGGGGTAACGCCTGCAAGTGTGACTATCTAACGCATGCTGGTTAGTCAGCCGCGCTACCATACGATTTTCAGTAAGGGCGAGCGAGACAACACTCATCAAATGTCATTGTCAACAAGAAACTAGGCAAGGCACTAGGCAGTGGTAAAGGGTGAGCATTTTGGGGAGCCGTCTTATTAATTTTGACGTTCGAAAATTACTGATTCTCAGCATAGGTTGAATAAATGACTTTTGTTTTTTTTTTTAGTGTGAACATCTTTTGACGCAGTCAGGCGAATCGAACGATTTAAATCATTATATTGCATTTTAATGCCAAATCGATTACTACCAGACAAGCTCAGATATAAACCTAATAAAACACACGCCCGTTATCGCTTCCACCGAAATATGGTTGTAAATCATCAGGCATTATTCTTATGCGTATTTAATGGAGTTATAAGTTAAGATATGAAGGCCCAAGCGTGGAAGTTATGGGTTATTGTTAATATTGTTATGGTGGGATCAGAACTTTATGGCAGTTATTGAGTTTGGTAGAATTTAATAAAAAGCGTGATTTATTTTGTTAGTGTTAAGGTGCTGATAAACTTGAGCGTTCACTTGTAACAGTACATCGAGCATTCGCCGTTTTTAAATTTGTCAAACTGAATAACGACAGCGCCAAGCATAGAGCCAAACATCGCTACAAACATTTTCACGATTATTCTAGCGAATGATCTAGTCAATGACAGAATGGCTCGGCTCGGCAAAAAGCTCGAAGCAAATTTACTGTCCTTTCGCTAGAATGCTCGCTAGAACGCTCGCTAGAATGCTCGCTAGAATGCTCGCTAAATCGCTCCCGTTTATTTTTCTGTAATGTAACATTTGATAGAATGCTCATTACAAGTGAATGCTCAAATTTATCAGCACCTTAATGGAAACTTATCTATGTACAATTGTACATAGTATAAAACAAAATCATTTGTCGTGTCTGTCTGTGTGACTGCGTTGTTTTTATAAACTATACAATTGATTTTGATGCGGTTTTCACAATAATTTTGAAAAATTCTTCCGGAAGGTTTATGTGTAAATACATCCTATACTATTAAACTAGCAATATTTGTAATCACGTTCTCGAAAACGACATACAGGGGTTTACGGGGGCGAAAAATCGATCTAGCTAGGTCTCATATCTGGGAAAATTCGTTTTCTCCGTATTTTCACCCGAGCAGAGCTTGGTCGCCCAAAGTTTAGAACAAGATGGATACCTACCTTAAAATAACGACATGGCAGCATGGAATAAGTATGTACTGTGAGGATTTATCATGAGATGCAACCTCATGCTGTACAGCCTGGCAAGAATGCTGTACGTCATCCGAACAATCTGACAGGATATATTCAATCGTTTTCTCTTGTTGATGAAAAAAATGATAGTCGAGCCCCAGCCGCGGCTCGCGTGTGTTTCTTTATAATGTTATGCTAAAGAATTCAATATAAGCTTTTCTTGCAAAAGTTCTTTGATTTACACACTGTCCCGGGTACCGCAGCCAAGCTGGTGCTCACAGTACTATACCATACTATTAAAGATAATTTTCTATTTTCACCAGAGCAGAGCTCGGTCGCCCATGTACTTAATATTTAACTTAGGTAATAGCACAGAAAGCTTGATGTTTTGTCACGCCGCAAGTGCCGCAACTTCGGTACATGGCACTAGAGCGAAACAGGAGCGAGTTGCTAGTTAAGAAATAAGTAACAGGGAGTAAAGTCCAAATTCTTTAATATATCAAACTAGGAAGTGAGAAGTTGTGCTCGAGCTTCACCTGCTCCAATACAGACTTTGCTAATTTAAACTTGTTTAACTTTAGAAAGTGGCAGGGATAGACTGGATGAGGACGGCGGAGGACAGGGTGTTGTGGCGCAGCTTGGGAGAGGCCTATGTTCAGCAGTGAACTACAATAGGCTGAGTTGATTGTTGATTGAGATCAGAAGTCATACTGAGGTCTCACTTGAAACCCCATCCTGTTTATTTCGCATACTCAAAAAACGAATTCAGTAAGCACATAAAAATACTGATTCATTCATTCTTCCTAGCCTTTTCCCAACTACGTTGGGGTTGGATTCCAGTCTAGCCAGATGCAGCTGAATATCAGTATTTTACATGGAGCGACTGCCTATCTGATCTCCACAACCCAGTAACTGGGTAATACGATACCCCTTGGTAAGACTTTCAGGCTTCTGACGACCCGTAATGACTGTCAAAGATCCACGAATGACAGCCGGGACTAACGGCTTAACGTGCTTTCCGAGGCACGGAGGAGTCTCGATATATAAAGACGGTCACCCATCCGCGGTCCAACCCTAGCAAGCGTAGCTTTACCTGATGGATCGACCCGTGCGGCTGTTATTACTTAGCCACGAGCTCCTTAAGCAAATAAAAATACTGGTACTGGTTTATAATTCCAATAAAAGTAAGTACTTATTTTTCCCCAAAGGAAAAGACAATAGGTACTTAAACATAAAGTACCGATAACTCAAAATTAATGATACCGCAATCAATACCGGTACTTACCGAAATCGGAACCAGGTAATTGGTACCAGGTGTCCAAAGTAGATAGATGATTTCATTTAGGAAAATACTTTACGGGTTGTTAGGCCGGTAAAATAAAATATCGTATTAATCGGTAGATTGCGGTCGTAAACTTAAGGCGGTTATATAGCCCTTCACGGCCTCGAGCGATGCGACTTGTGACGTGACTTGCAGCGCAACTTGCGACGCGACTTGCAGCGCAACTTGCGACGCGACTTGCGGCAAGTGACATGCGCTCGCTTCACCTGTTTCCGTCCTTGCTCCGCAAGTCACGTCGCGGTGACTCGTCATCAGCCTGGAGCAATCCAGTGCTGGACATAGGCCTCTCCAATTGGACGCCATTCAGCTTGATTTTTGGCAACTCTCATCCAGCTGTTACCAGCTTCGCTGCGAAGATAATCTCCCCAACTAGCCTGAGAGTCTTACACTCAAGAACATGTCTGTGCGTTCATCGGTTCTACGGCCAAAATGGCCGGCTCATGATGCGTGGATAGTGACTCGTGGCATGTTCGAAGCAACTTCTTGCTTGATAACCTAGTGGTGTGACCGTCGGATTGCCATGTCATAGATCTCGGACCTCTGAGTTTTCGGATTCATGTGCGTATTGTATAAGTATCACTTACTTTAAAAACGGTGATGGAAAATATCGTGAGGAAACCTGTATGATGGAGAGATATTTCTTGACGGCCAATGTGAAGCCAACTCAGCGGCCTATGGGCCTTGAAAACTTTAAAACTCTGACACCAGGTTAGTCACTAACCACAAGAAAAACAAATAAAAGAAGCAACTTTTTTCACTTTTTTTCTCCGTATTCGCGGTCTCAAGAAGCGTGTCGTTTCAGCGTCTAGCTCATGGCCACGAGATAAGGTAGATATATAAAAGGGGCGTAATAAGTGGTAGCTAGTTGTATCAAGGTCATAAAGTTCGTAAAGGTCGAGATATAAGAAATGACGTGATAAAGAAGATTGAATTTGTCGACTAAAGTATATTGGAGGTATTGCCGTGTAGGTAAAATAGTAAAAGAACGTACGTAACGCAGTAAGAAATAAGTTTTCCCTAAAATAAATGAAGCAGGGCAGGAAAACTAGTCACTGACCTTGACCTTGAGTACTGAATGTATCTCAACTTACTTTTTGACGTGTTTTTTAAAACGTATTTACAGAAATAAATGTAATTTATCAAACTCTAAACAATTTTTGTATGACTAGCTTTTGCCCGCGACTTCGCCTGCTTGAAAAGTATACTATGTTGTCCTAGCCCAGGTCATGATCTATTAGTGTTAACTAAAATAGACGTGGATATATTTAATAACCTGTTCCGCTTAGCTATTTCTAAAGAGCCATAAAAACTCCTGAAAAAAAGTGACACGAAGACATCGCTCGGTTTGGCAACACGCCGTGTTCGGGTTCGCGACAAGTCAATCGTCATCCTGAGGATGCCTCGTTGAGAGGTGAAACAGAAATAGCTAAGCGGAACAAGTTACTAAATATATCCACGTCTATTTTATTTTATAATAGATTTCCGCAAGGTCACGCCTGAATCAATTAACTGTCTATTCGTGTGCCAAACACTCAAAATTATTCAGCCGGTAAGGCGAAAAAATAACAGACAGACGGACAGAGTTTTTTCTTTCGCATATAATTATAATAATGGAAAAGTATGTATAGTATAGATAGGTATTATGTTAAAGCATTTTTATTAAACCTTTTAAAAGATAAAGTTAATTTATTTTGATATGAAAATTCAGTATAAATGTGAAAGGTACAACTTGATGGATTACCCTATTGATATTTTCTCCATGACTTTCGCTTAATACAGACGCTCCCTATTTAAACAGTGCGATGAGTGTATAGTAACTCAAATTGTTTTTTTTGTAGTGTTGTAGATTTAGGTTTACTAGACACTTTTACACACGTACAGGACCTTCTGCTTTTATTTTAATTTTACTTTGTTTTTTTATTATTTTTATTAATGTTCTTATTGAAGGTGTTTAGTTATTAATTTGTGATTTCCTGTGCGAGTCTCAATAAATACTTTTTCTTTCTTTCTTTCTTTTTGTATTGTTCTCCTTTGTCTCTAATTTTCATACGTCAATGTCATAGATACCTGTCATTTGCATGGTATGGTTACTGAAATGTTAATTTTAGATGGTATTTAATTTGAATTGTACGTGACTGTGCTGTTGGTGTGCTTATGATAAAAAACGTGTGGCACTCGGGGACTGCCGCAGTAAAGCTATTGCATAGTATTTGTAACCTCCATACTTCTTATTTGTCAACGCTACACTTGGGATGATGACGTGATGACATAAAACAAAAAATACGTTCCCATGACAACATCACATTTTCCATGACAACATCACGTTGTTATGGGAACCGTCACTACATGGTAGGCGGAGTGGGGGGTGTTAGGTTTTATTTTCGTTACGTTACGGAATTTCTTAATTCGGTCGCCGCGCTCAAAGCCCACGATAAAAGCTATGCAATAGCTTAATAAATAAATAAAGGGAATAAGTTCAGCCATATTTTACCAGTAGGCATGCAAAAATTATAAATTAATCCACTAAATTAATCTGCAAAATTTTAACAAACAGAACAACACAAAAACCAAACACAATTCTTATGTAGTGAAAACTTCTTTATGCGCGTTGGGCATTTTTTAGATGGGACTAAATCATTGATTTCGCGACACTGTAACGGAATTTACCGACACCGTGGAGTAAAAGACATCAACGCGTTGATTACGTCGGTGCCGATTTTTTTCCAAGTTTTCACTTCTGTCGGCCACTGTTTTTTTTTTAACATTACGAAGTCTAAAGTTACAAAAAAAATCGGTAAAGAATTCTGTTACGCTGTAGTATCCTTTGACTGTCAAAAAACTTCGAAGCTTTTTTTAAATAACAATAGCAGTAATTCTTTGCAACTTTTTGGTATTTTTATACCTTTTACAGGCAAGTTTAAATTGGCCAGTAAGAAAATTCAAGCTAGCGTTTCGTTCCAAAGCGTAAGTCGATTCAGAGAACAGGCAAAATCCTCAATAGAGTTTCTATTACTTATTTTGATTATTATAATAGTTGTGAAGGGCCTCATTTTTATCGAATTAAATAACTCAACTAAAGGTAAACTGCGAAAAGTAACTTTACTTCTAGTAACAATTTTAATTTGAACCCCTTCTTTACAATCTTGGTCAATGAAGGCATAGAGGTATCTCTCCACGCGATGTCGAAATTAACAGGCCAAACCGAGCACACTTAAGGGGTAGTCTACTGCCGGGGTCGCGGGAAAGTCTGAAAGGGATACCGTGGCCCCCGGCAACATTGCAACTGAAGGAACACGGGTGGGTTTTAGTCAGGAAATAATGTATCGCGCGTTGATGTCTTTTTAATGGTCAAAAGCTGGTGTCGTAACAGTGTCGCGAAATCAATTGTTCAGTCCCATCTCAAAAATGCCCAACACGCTTAACGAAGTTTTCACTTCAAAAAAAGTGGTAGTCTGTATTTTTTTTTTCTTTTTTATGTGTTTATATTGTGTGCAACATAAACATATTTTCTTTATTTCTTTTCTTTTTCTATGCTTTATACTGGATAGTGAGTGCCTGAGTCTAAAAACTATACAATCTGGACTTTATGGTAGAGTTTGCCGTAACGTCTTTTATTATTGGTTAGTGAATAAAAGAGCTGGTTTTCTTACTAGATCATAAAAGTGGTAAAGTAGTGTTTACTTCTAAACGCGCGTATTAGATTATATCTGCTAGTAAAGTCTTGTATTTATCTATTTTTCACAGACAAAGCATTTTCACTAAAAAACAAATAGGAAATCCGTCCATTTTTTTAGGTAAGTATTTAATTTTAAAAAGCGTAATTACTTCAGATTCTTTTCTTTAACAAAACCGAAATATCTAAATGAAGCTATTTAGCATAAAGTTCTGTTATTCAGTGAAACAATACAAAACTCGTAATTAGACGCCAAGTCGAGAATGCGGGCGTTTAAAACCCAAATATTGACAGGCGTAAGAGGCCTAATACTATAAGAAATTTTTGAGGACCTCGGAGCTATAAGGGCCCTCAACTTCTCCGAGGATTCGACTTAAGGGCCTCGGAATGTACACTGCTTTTGGAAACCACTGTGAACGTTTATGTACTTATTTTTGGGATGATTGTTTTCTAAATGTTGCTTTAAATTGGGTTTTTTGCTGTTTAAAAAAAAAAAGATTTGTGTGTTAATTGCATAATTAGGTATTGGGTAAGTACCTATGACATTTTAATATTTAGAAATGTAGTAGGTACTGAACAAATTGCTCAATGTTATTTAGTTTTATGTACAGAATGCGCAGGTAACGGGTATGCGATGAACCTTTCCACAACCTGCATGTAAGGAAAATTAAAACAAACAAAATAGTAGATACATGTAGAAAATCCGTACATATAGATTCCCAAAAGATATTTTTAACACTCAGACACACTAAACGATGTTTTTTACATATTTATTTTCTAAATTGACTGATTTATGAGAACTATTCAATATGCAACAAGGACTCGTACCTATAGCGTTACCGCTTCGCCTTAACTTAGTATCACTCAACGCTGCGACTCTTTTACGACTGTTTGCGACCCACTCGAGCGTTTCATACGAGCCAGCGTTCGAGCCAGTATTCGAGCCTAATAAGCGTAAATGCTTAATTAACCGACTTCCAAAAAGGAGGGTTATATGTTCGTCGCGTATGTTTTTTTTTTTTTTTTTTTTATGTATGTCCACCGATTTCTCCGTCAATTGTGGACCGATTTTGAAAATTCTTTTTTTGTTTGAAAGGGTGTGCTCTCGAATTGGTCCCATATAAATTTTATTAACTTTGCTTGGATAGTTTTTGAGTTAGCTACAAAATACGTATTTTTTTCCCACTTATTATGTAGATGATATGTTAAGTTTCTGTCATTGGTAGCAGGTAGTGGTATTCGAATGTGTGTGGGGTAGGTACCACAACTAAAAAGTGAAAAATAAAAACTTTTTACAAAAAAAAAACAACCGACCTCCAAAAAAAAAACACTACAAAGTGAAAAATAACTTTAAATTCGGAAGTCGGTGGCAAAAAACGAAAATACAAAACCTAAGACACCAACTTCCGAATTTAAAGTTATTTTTCACTTTGTAGTGTTTTTTTTTTGGAGGTCGGTTGTTTTTTTTTTGTAAAAAGTTTTTTTGCAATACTGTCGGTAAAACTGTATATACAGGGTGGCAAAGACATCGACGCGAAAACTGTTACCATGGATTCAGTACATGATTCTAAATCCCATGCGGTGAAATTTTTCGATGGTAATTTTTTTTAATCTGCTGTTTCATAGAAAAGTGCAATACCTACGCGGTCAAAATGTTTAAAACAATAGATTTTTTAAGCTATTGCATAGCTTTTATCGCGGGCTTTGAGCGCGGCGACCGAATCAAGAAATTCCGTAACGAAAAAAACCTAACACCCCCACTCCGCCTATCATGTAATGTACGTTGTCATGGGAACGTAATTTTTGTTTTATGTCATCATCCGTCATCATTCCAAGTGTAGCGTTGACAAATAGGAAGTATAGAGGTTACAAATGCTATGCAATAGCTTTACCGCGGCAGTCCCCGAGTGCCACACGATTTTTTTTTTATAACTGTTCGACAACAGTACGACACCGAAGGTTTATCAACCGAGCGGCCGTAGGTAATTATTTCAAAGTCACTGTCGACATATAATACTATTTCTTTATTATACTGTGCCGCAAGGTTGGCTTTGTTTTATTTTCAGTGAGACCAGAAATTACAACATTCAGCACTATAATTTTATCACGGACCATTTTTACGACAGTCACGTATATGTTCTTTCAAGCTACAGTTTTCTGCTCCACTGAAACTTTATGATTCAATTAATGTGGAACCTTCACGAATAATAGTTACGATTATACAGGGTGAAATTGAATTCATGGGCATCCTCATGATAGAGTCATTGTACTCATCATTATGAATAACTTTCACTATGGGACCAAAACTAAAATCGCGAAAAAAAATCTACTGTTCCCTACATTTATGTTTGCATAGCTCGTCAAAATGTACAGAGAGAGAACAGCTGATTTTATATTCGCGATTTCTGGTTTGGTCCCGTATTGAAAGTTGTTCATAATGATGAGTACAATGACTCCATTATGAGGATGCCCATGAATTCAATTTCACCCTGTATATCTATTTAGAAACTAAACTTTATACACAGACATTTTTAATTTATTAATTTTTAATTATAATTTTTTCGTTTTTTTTTTTTGCCATCCGCGAAGATACGTAACGCTTAGTCGTAGATGGGTATTTCTTTCTTTATCGTGTGGTTAGTGACTAACCTGGTGTCAGAAGTTTTATGCCACCCATGGGCCTCTGACTTGGCTTAACATGCCGTCGAGAAATATCTCTCAGGTATGTTTCCTCACGATGTTTTCCTTCACTATTTTTGAAGCAAGTGATAAATAATTATACAATACGCACATGAATCCGAAAAGTCAGAGGTGCGTGCCTTTTTTTTTTGGGTGGGAAATTATCAAATAACTTCTCCCGCTCTGAGCGTAGCGGGAGGGCGTGTCAGACTCTTATTGACTAAAACCCACCCGTGTTCCTTCAGTTGCCCTGTTGCCGGGGGCCACGATTTCCCTATCGGTTTTCTTCGAACCCCCGGCAGGCATTGGCCCTAGCGGACCCCGTCGATTCTGCTGACATCTCTTTGAGGCGCGCGTGGAACACAACGCGACCCGGGCTTGGTCCTTATCGGACGGCGAGCTACCCATTGCTCACCGTTCGCAAGCCCGCGCCTACGGTGGCCGGAAATCTTCCTGTGATTCACGACGCCCAGGGCGTCTCCTCCTGCGGGAGGTGCGTGCTTTGGGTTCGAACTCGAGACCTATGACTTGGCAGTCCGACGCAGTGCTTAGCTTTACGAGGATGGGTGAGCGTCCATTATTAAATTCTACATCAAGACATTTAACGCTTCGGTACGGTTACCATCTCACACGGATGTTAGGATTCATTACCCATATCTCTGTTCTGCCGTAGACGGGTCAAAGTTTCATACAATCTGCTTTTATAAATGTGGTTCTGTGTAGTTATATTGTACTTGTTTCACGAAATCTATGTAGTTTTGGCGAGACATCCTCAGAGGACATATTAAAAACAAGAACTTTCATTCGTCTGGCAATAAAACGAGGTTCAGAGCTGCAATACAAAGTACTTATAAAATGACTGCCCCGTTGGTAGGGACACGAAAAATGTATCGATACTTTGTGGTATCGAGTACATTTCCATTCGATACCGATACTTTTGTACTCGATACTTTGCATTCGATACTTTTACTCAATGAGTACTTTTTGGTAGGTATCGTATCGAATAAGAAATTATGTTTTAAATGGGTAATCTGAGAAATAACCCATTTAAAACTTGCGACCTTACGGCTTATGTTTATGGTTATGGCAACGCCATGTAGTTTACTCGTTCTGAACCTTCTAAAACATTACATCGATTTTTGCTCGAAATTGTTCCTTCCGTTCACAGTTAAATTCGTAACCTTTCCTTCATTCATTTACTACACTAATCAATCACTCATTCACTCACTCGTTCACCGTTGTCATTTGTTTTTTCATGTCCTGCCCTACTGATGTGTAACTGACGTTATTTACTGACTGATATTGACCTATGCTCTATGCGTATCAGGCCCTAAGAAAAGTACTCGATACCTTGAAGTATCGATACTTTTATGAGTACGATTTTTTTTTTAGATACTACTCATGAGTACAGTATCAATACTATTTATTCGATACCGTGTCCCTTCCCGTTGGTTTTGTGGTCTCAAGCGCGACTGCTAAGAGTGGGGCCTGGGGGTTTTTCTATCAGGAATTTCTTAGTAACAGCTCGGAGTTTGGAAGTTGGCGGTGTGATAGCCTCGGAAAGCACGTTAAGCCATTGGCCCTGCGCCTGATTTCTCTCCTGTCTTGTCCGATTGCCGTCCCATCAGACTATGGGAGTGAGAGAAGAGAGAGTGCACCTGTGTCTGCGCACACCCTTGTGTACTATAATATCTCCCGCGCCGAAGGCTGGTCTCCGCTGAGATTGGTCGCCAAGGCTAAAATGCAGTTTGGAGGACTATTGGGTACTTATAAAGTAAATTAGAGTTTCGAAAACGAGCCTTGGAAAGAGGACTGTCTCATAGATATGAGTGAAAGAGATGGCGCTAATCTTAAGACCATAATTATATGGTCTTAAGATTAACGCCATCTCTTTAGGCATTTATTATAATGGTACATTGCTCTGTCGAGCGTCATAATCATAATCATTTATTTGTCAGAATATAGCACATTAGTTTAATAAATGTGGCCGCTTGACTGTACACGGCGTAACATCAGTCAAATCGACATCCAATAAAAAGGGTTTGGACAAAACTCGGCAGTTCCATACATTTTGACAGCCGTTTTTTTTTTTAAGCTATTGCATAGCTTTTATCGCGGATTTTGAGCGCGGCGACCGAATCAAGAAATTCCGTAACGAAACAAACCTAACACCCCCCACTACGCCTACCATGTAATGACGGTTCCCATGACAACGTAATGTTGTCATGGGAACGTAATTTTTGTTTTATGTCATCACGTCATCATCCCAAGTGTAGCGTTGACAAATAGAAAGTAGGTATGGAGGTTACAAAATATGCTATGCTAATGCTATGGTATGGTGGTTACCGCGGCAGTCCCCGAGTGCCACACTTTTTTTTTTTGACAGCCAATTTTTTTAACTCTGACTATTCTAGATTCATGTAATTTTTATTTATTTATTTATTTACACACCTTACACGTGGCATCGGATTCGCATTCACCGACCGATTGCGACCGATTGCTCACGAAATTAAATTTTATTTAAAAGTAAATGATTTGTAAAAAAACCATACATACTCGGTTAGTATGTCAAAGTTTTTTATAAGTAACGGGTACTATTATATTCAAGTTTTAAAACTTCAAGAAAGTGAAATTCTCCTAATTTCTTATTGAAAAATAAATTTCTTTAGCCATAACGTAAAAAAATACTATTTCTCTCCCCGTCTTGGCCTTAAGTCGACCCACTTACCTTCACGACTGTTTACCCGCGGCCTTTTCACACTCCCCTCCACGTGAAGCCTCCACATTCACTATTTGTGTGTCTCACTTCTCTCCTATTCACTTTTTGATAGACTATCGTTTTGTCAATAGAGTGAAGAGGTTTTTTTAGAGATTCTTAGGTACAGTACGTCCTATTTGTTGACCTATTATTTGTGACATCCTAACTATAATACTACTAGTATTCTACTCAACTTATCCTACTAATTAATATAATAATTATATCCTATCCTACTATTATATTTAATATTATAAATTATTTATTTATTAGTAATTAATATTATGTTAATTTATTTTAATATTTTATTTGGTTTATTCATTCTGGTTCTTATTAAGTTACATTTTTAAATATTTCTTAAAATAAAAGAATTAAAAAAACATTTAAAAATATAAAAAATAGAGGTCCGCCGGTGTCGGGAGCAGGGTCCAAGCTACCGGTGGTTAGGGCTGCAGAGACAGGAACCACACACAATACAATGCGAGCCGTATCGAGGAGTACTGCCTTCTGAATCAAGCGCTTGATCCAACCGCCTAACGAAAGCCTCGAGAGATGTTGGTCGAGGCTTTCGGCCATCAGGCCATTAGCCGTTACGACAATCGGCACAATGATATTAATATTATGTTAATTAATTAATAATCCTACTAATAATATTATAAACGCGAAAGTTTGTGAGGATGCATGGATGTTTGTTACTCTTTCACGCAAAATTTTACAAAACGGATTTTAATTAAATGTGGCAAACAGATAATTTATAACCTGAATTAAAACCTAAGATACTTTTTATACCGATATTCCCACGGAAATGAGACTTATACGGGTGAAACCGCGGGACGCAGCTAGTTAGTAATAAAGTCAAGGAAATTAATTATTTATCAAATTTGTCCGTATATTCAAATCACTACTGTCATTCTTTGAAAGTTGTATGACATGGCTGTAACACGGCAAATTGATATAGTATGTCAATTTGATGCAGACCTATCCAGAGAGCATGATTAAAAACGTATGACTCTAAAAACTTCCTTCTGGTAGACTGGAGAAAAGATATTCTAGAAAAAAATAAAATATACTAGCGACCCTCACTACTACTTGAGAAAATATTGTGATTTCTTTATTAATATTATGTAAGTTTTTTTTTTAATACACGCGATGGTGGAAACCGCATCAAAATCCATTATGTAGTTTAAAAGATTTAAGTGGTTACATAGACAGACACTAAGTCTGCCTGTGCACTGCAGCGGAGCGGAGAAATGTGCCAATATTAAATATTAACTGCTAAAATCTAAACTCCGCTTCAAAGCTCCGCTCCTATTGGTTAATACTGGCACATTTCTTCGCTCCGCTGCCTCACTCCGTCAGTAGACAGACAGCCTAAAAGCGGCTTTGTTTTATACTATTTATCGATTATTGAAGCCAATCTTTTTCTAAAAGGTCGTAAACTCGTACCTATAAAGCAATAGCGTTAAAAACAAAAGATGTTTTAATATAAATCTTGAAACCCTCTACGTTTCCTGCAATTCCACGATAATACTGGGCTGGGCTTGGCGCAATTTCACGCCCATTTGCTCCGAACTTGGACAGACGTGTCCAGCTTAGCCAACGCTAAGGTTTTTTTACAATACATGGGATATAAGAGATTGGATGTCTTAGCTTTAAATTGGAAGCAGCTATGCTTACGGTTAAGAGATTGGAAAGTCGCGAGGTTGAACAACGAACATCTTAACAATATTGGAATTAAATTATACTGACCTAAAATTACTCAAGGGAATTGTCTCTACCACAGATGTATTATTAAAATCTATGGTCTCTACTCATACAAAAAAGGAACAAATGTCAAAGACTGATAAGATTTGATTATACGGACAATTTAACTTGTTAGTCAATATAATGTCAAAGTCAAAATCAAAGCCAAATAATTTATTTCAATTATTCACATAAAAGGCACTGTTGAACGTAAAAATTTACAAAAAATAGAATTGATTCTAGTCGCCCCTTCCAAAAGGTAGTTTTCGTATTGAAAAGAATGGGCAAGAAACTCCACCGTTACTCTTTTAAAATGTTTGACAATATTTTGCGTACATTAATTATATAATTATATGTGAAGACGATGCACCTGGAATAAGATTACTATACCACAATAGCTAAAAATTAAGCAATGACAGAAAAAATAATTTAAAATAAAAATGATTATGTGAAAAAATAATTATGTAATGGATACATGGTGTTCACATATTTACAAGCATTGTAAAAGTAGGTAACTATACGATGGCCCAAGAGCCCGCGATGTTCAGACCTTAGTTATTTTATAAAAGCTAAAAGTTCATCTGTGTATGTCCCCAATATAGGTAAGAACGATCCCCGAATATGAAGTGTGTATCATGGTGGCTTTGGCAGGTAACGTGTGGCAAAGATGTATAAAATTGCACTTAAGTTACGTTATGAAAACTGAATTTTATATATGTTACTTGGGGAAGTATCAAAAATGTTTCCGCAGTAGTCAGACAGTTCTGATAGTTCATACACCTTGTCAGACACATTGAAAGCCAGCCGTAGGTGCGAACGCAAGGAATATACATTCAACGTGTTCCTTTTGATATTCCATAAACTTTAAAAAAAAACGTGTGGCACTCGGGGACTGCCGCGGTAAAGCAAAGCATTTGTAACCTCCATACTTCCTATTTGTCAACGCTACACTTGGGATGATGACGTGATGACATAAAACAAAAATTACGTTCCCATGACAACATCACGTTGTCATGGGAACCGTCATTACATGGTAGGTGGAGTGGGGGGTGTTAGGTTTTTTTCGTTACGGAATTTCTTGATTCGGTCGCCGCGCTCAAAGCCCGCGATAAAAGCTATGCAATAGCTTAAAAACATCTAAGGTAGTGGTTCCAAAACTATAGGTCGTGTCTCACTAGCAGGTCACGAGTGAATGAGATGCGATAAGAGTGGGCCTTGAAAAATTGATTTTCAGCTATGATTAATATTCAAAATATTTTATTTCACATAAACCTACAAGGACACTTATGAAACGTCAGAAGCTAGGTGCACGGTTCCAATTGGTCGCTTCCTATGGAGATGAGCCGGCAATAAACTCCACGGTTACTCTTTTAAAAATAATTGGCTTTTACAATACTTTCAAATAACAGTGTTACTAGGTATGGGAGGACAGTGTAGGTCTTTCAATAAGTACCAGGTACTTAACAATGGTCAACAGATCTACAGTCCACTAAGCCTACAGCGTTCTCACATTTACAAAATAGAAAAGAATCTCTACAAAAAATAAATAAATTAATAAAAATAAAAACCTATTTTAATTAAACGCAATTATATGATTGCTATTACAACTGTAATAAATCTGAATAATTATCATGTCCACAAAAGCCAATAAGAAAGAGTTGAAATTAAACCGTAATCGTATTTTATCGTATTAAAACTAAATACCGACAGATAAATACGACAAAACAACTATATACCGATAAATTGGACGTATCAAACTCATTGCGATTAAAAGTAACTAAAATTGAAGTTGATGCTAAAGCTTTATTAACAAAAAATAGGAAACAAATACATCCTTCACTCATATATTTTATGTAGTTAAGTATGCCCCATTTTTCAACATGACAGCCAAGAGTTAAGTCCCGAATTCGGAAGTTTTTGCTAGAGGGGTCGCGGTCCAGTAATCTTTGAGAACCACTGATCTCAGGTATGTTGTCACCTAAAATAAAACTAAAGTTTTGTATTGAATTAAATTAATCGTAAAAGAAAACTCTATTAGAGCAGTATGTCATTCTATATACCTACTCCTAATGTTTTTATCAAATGCCATTACCTTGAAAGAAGGTCAAGGTATTTCTATGTATATCTTAGTATCGACAAGTTTTCTTGCGAAGGTCGTAAGAAGGAAAGTAGTTAATCATACAAATATGAAATAATAATAAATTGGTCAGTAAATCTAGAAACGTAGTTTCTTCGTAACTTAGCATAGAACGTCCTACTGGCTTTTTAGACATGTTTACAGCCCTTCATAAAAATTTTTTTTATAGGACAGGAATTTTTGTTCTTTGGTAAAATCCTCACGAATACCCTCCTTCTTCTTGGGAGAATAGTGAATGGGTAATAGTACATCTATGACATTGTCGCCTTTTAACCCAAGGATTGGCTAATAGAGAATGTTTTGTAGTATTAAGTCCGCCTATGTGACACTACTGTTCACTAAGATTTAAAAAAAGAGGTTATATTGAACTCCTGCCGACTTAAACCATTTTTCTTTTTTGGTTGGGAAATTATCAAATAACTTCTCCCGCTCTGGGCAGAGCGGGACGGCGTGTCAGACTCTTACTGACTAAAACCCACCCGTGTTCCTTCAGTTGCCATGTTGCCAGGGGCCACGGTATCCCTTTCGGACTTCTTCGCAACCCTGGCAGACATCGGTCCTAGCGGACCCCGTCAGTTATGCTGACATCTCTTTGAGGCGCGCGTGGAACACAACGCGCCGTCGATCCGGGCCTGATCCTTATCGGACAACCAAAGTCAAAGTCAAATCATTTACTTCAAATAGGCCTATGTATGACACTTTTGAACGTCAAAATTTACAAAATAATAAAATTTATTCTAGTCGCCCCTTCCAAAAGGTAGTTTTCGTATGGAGAAGAATGGGCAAGAAACTCCACCGTTACTCTTTTAAAATGTTTTACAATTGTTTGTATACGTACGTACATTAGTTAAATAATTATATGTGAAGACGATGCACCTAGAATAAAATTACTATACCACAATAGGTATAAAGAATTAAAAATGAAGCAACGACAGATAATTTAATATGACCGACTTAAAACCCTCAGTTTCTCCTTTTACCATGAGTTGAATCCCCAGCCACTTCTCCATAACGGGTCTCGACAAATTCATCATAGTCAAAATATTACCCTTTTTTTCGACAATGAACGGGTGAAAACTTCCAAAAGTGTTACTTTATTAATAGTAACTGATACTGTTGAGGAAGGTTTTAAAACATTTAAGATATTGAATGTACGTAACTGATATTTTAAGTTCCATAAACTTTATTCTGGTTCAAGCCATTAATAATGACAAGGTCTCGATAGACATTTTGTTACCAAGTATTGAAAATGGGACATTAAATAATATATTAATGGAGTGTTAATTATTCTTTGAACCTTTGTAAAGACTGTATTTAAGTACGCGTTAAGTGGCTGTATTTCGTTTACGCCGATAGGGCCCTAGGAAGGGGTAGATTATATGTACAGTAAGAGCTCAACAGTGGATAGACACGCTAAGAGTCGTATTGCTGTGAACACGCGCTGTAGTCCGTACATGTGTATGTGTAAACAGTCAGACATCTGTGGTGGGTGTGCCGTACACACACTACAGAGAACGCACACTATCGTATCGTCACGGTTCGTTGAAAGCATAACTACTGAGCCCCTTGCTAAGCGATCATGCTAATGCTTTGTGCTAGGTTCGATCAGGTCGAGCAAACACGAAACCTCTTTTCCGTCACGAATTTCTCAGCACCACTCCGGAGTCTGGGTGAGTGAACGGTTGTGAACAATAGACACACCCTCTGTTTCATGGGACTTAAATATACTGTATTCCTTTACCTACGTCTTCGGAGATCATAATTGTGATTTTATGGGCAGTCAAAGTCAAATCGCATATTTCAATTGGCACATTAAAAGGCACTTTCAAACATCGAAAATTACAAAAAAAAATTGAATGTGTTAGGTATACACAGATAACATCACGCCTTGTTTCCCCGAAGGGTTGGGCAGAGGTGTCCCTGTAATAGGTATACCCACATTTCGCCAGTTATGTTTAAGTCCCATGTAATAGGGGGCGCAAATCCAGACTCCGAGCTGTTACTGAGAAATTTCAGATAGAAGAACCCAATAACACTGCCCGACCCGGGAATCGAACCCAGGACCTCATGCTCAGCAGTAGCGCTTGCGACCACTAGACCAACGAGGTAGTCGGGTATAGTTTCGAGAAAAGGCAAGAAACTCAACAGCGACTTAAAAAAGGGGTTACAATATTTTGTTCACTTACAATAATTAGATAATCGTTCTTATGTATGTAAGAAGACTATCCGCCAGACTTCTCTAGTTCTGTATCAAAATTAATACTCAACATAATCAAAATTTAAACAAAAACACACAGTTTCAGAGGCAAGAAACAATTTAACTCAAGTAAAATTAAACAATGGAATGTTTAATTTTGTACAAGTTCTAAGGTTATCGTAAAATACAACTGGAGACGCGTAAAGTTTACAAAATTTCATGATAAAGAACAACTAAAGTTCTGTTTCATACATTAATTATGGAGATGGTGTTGCTTGGGGCTTTATTTTATTAAACAAACAACATTTAGAAAGAAAATAATGTTGTTGTAAATGCAAAATCAACTAACTAGAAATATTAGCAATTTTATTTTCTAGATGTTATTTGTGGTCCTTCGAGCCGGATTTGTTGCCTATTCCAATAAGTAATAATGTTGCCCTTTTTTTTGGCTGGAAAATTATCAAATAACTTCTCTCGCTCTGGGCGGAGCGGGAGAGCGTGTCAGACTCTTACTAACTAAAACCCACCCGTGTTCCTTCAGTTGCCATGTTGCTGGAGGTCACGGTATCCATTTCGGACTTTCCCGCGACCCCAAAATATTATTGCTCTGCAAAGTGGGTTTTAATGCTAAATTATTCACTGTTGAACAATATCCCCCTTTTTCACTCTGTTTTTTATTCTTAACAATGACAGTATCTATTTACGTCGTTGAATAACAAAATAAATGCAAATTGAAGTATTATACCATTACTGTTACCATAAAATATTGTTCCCAAGCGGAGCTACAGCGGAGTACGGAAAGAAATAAAGTGAATGGGGGGGAACTTAAAAATGATTTGTGACCACCCCGGTCTCTTCTATGGCGTCAGTTACTGGTTTCGTTGATAAGAAATGAAAGTGATAATTTAAAATTAATGGAATAATATAAATCAAGTTGTCATTCTATTTCGGGTAGCCTGAAAGTTTGACAGTCAGTCTTTCCAAGGGGTATCGTGTAACCCTGTTGCTCAACAGCACGATATTTTGCGGCGGTAGAAAGTTGGGATCACAAGTTAATATGTAAATGTGAGAACGTTGTAGGCTGCAGACGTCTGGATCATTTTCTATTTCACTAAGTATAGATACTTACACATTTTCTATTTTCCTAAGTATACTTACTGATACACAATAATAATTGCTAATCGTCATCTAATCATTTCAATGTATAATTTATTCAATTATTTGTTTTTTACATTTTTCTTCACATTTAAACTAATATTATTCAAATTTTGATTTAATTAGTTTTCCACTGTACTAACTGTGATATTGTATTAGTATTAAGTAAACAATAATTTGTGTTTTATTATAATCGAATTGAGATGTGTTTTTTATTATTATCAATACTCAATACTCAATATATTTATTGCTTCCACATGTGAACTTAGGTGGTAGGTTTAACAAAATAATATGATCATTGTGGATCCTGTCGGGCACAGCAAAAGTAGGAGAGAGGAAGAGGGCTTTTAATTTTGTTACTTATTTAGTACCTATTTATTATTTTTTAATGTTTTTTGTAATTGTAAGGAATCAATAAAAGCTTTTTTTTGTTATACTTACTGATAATAGGTACTTACTAATTCCATGCTGCCGTGATCATTATTCTACTGTCAATAATGTCATGTCATTGTTCACTATCTTGTTCTACGGTTTTTTTTTGGTTGTTATTTTTTAATTAAATTTTTATAACCATTTGATTGCAATGCCTTAACAGGCAACTAAGTTCTAAGAACCTTCCTATTGTTAACATCTTCAAAATGTTGTACACATAGTACGCAATAAAGAATTTTAATTTGAATTAGAAAACGAATTTTCCCAGATATGAGACCTAGCTAGATTGATTTTTTCGCCCTCGTAAACCCCTATATTGCAACTTTCATCAAAATCGTTAAAGACGATTTCGAGAACGTGAAAAATCTATATACAAACAAATATATATTGCTGCATATCCTCAGCAAATAAAAAATTACAAAAGATTATACAATTCATCTGCAATGCTTATGCAATTTGTGAAATCATTATGCAAGACCTTCTAGAACATGTCTTATGAGTAAACATATTTCTTAATATTGTGCAAGTGTTTCTAGAACACTCCCTGACCTATGTAAAGGCGAGGAGCGCTCAAACCCAAGTTAGTTTTAGACTTGATTTAGTTCTGATACAGTCAAAACTCAGGACACCCTGTCCTTATTGTTAATCAAACATAAGTGTAACTAGTATGTTCCAAAGTGTGAGTCAGTGAAATGAAATCAACAATTGAAGAAACGATTTTTACTTCATTGCTGGATTGTTCCTGATACCAAACTCTTTAAGGCGAACGCCCTCGACAACAAAGAGCAATCACACCAAATTGATCAACAAGCAATTTCTTGGAGTTCCCTGCACAACCTTCAAGGACTTCAAAGAAAAGGGTTTTTGTCTTCCTCCCTTTAAAGGAATACCTGGTGACAGCAAAAGAATCTATCTGCCAGTTGGACATCTTCGAGAAATCCAATATATTACTTGGACAATTTCGGGAATCCAACAATATACATACAAATATTGCCCGTTTAATAATATAGGATATAAGCTTAAGAACCCGCTCCTCAACCCGGTCATGGTCACCACAACATAACCTATAACAATAACAAACCGACCTCAATTATATCCCTTTCAAGCCAAGATCACAGCATGATGATAAACAAAGCGTCAAGTGAAGCTTACCACACAATACCTACCCTCAACAAATAAAGAGAAAAGCGCTTTTTCTAAAGCCATCCAGCGCTGAATGATGAATGACTGTTCCACCTACAAAACACTGGAATTTCAACCCTTTGAACGAGCTTTTACGGTTGAAATTCCAACGGTAAACGATAGTTAATTATGTCGACGCGTCATATGGTATTAAAAGGGTGTATCGCCATCATCGCGGCTTAATAATGTCTTTTCTTACGGTGGACGCTCATTATTTTTTATGGGGTCAGAATTTTATGTGGTATTTTTAGTAACAGTATGGGATTATTGATAGTTGGTGTTATTGATAATATATATTGGGTATATATATTTACAATACATGTATTTTCATTCGTAAGGTATTCAACAAAAGTATACAGACTAATTTATCGTTCGTTCCAACGTAGCACTCGCAGAGCTAGTTTTCTGATTTTACCGAAGATGAGTACTAAGATAGGCAAAAAAAAAAAAAAACTTTTGAAGGAGCACAATTATACAACAAAATACCATCATGTATAAAAAATTTACACAATTAGCTGAATATTTGATCACAAATAACACCCTTCCTAAAAGCTGAATGCATTGGATGGATACTTTTATCATAATTGCTACGTTACGTTTGTGACGAACTTTCCATTTATAATTTATTTTAAGCATTGTTCTCATGTAAGTGACTTTGTGTCTTTTTTGAGAATAAATATATTTAAACCTATATTGAAATTTCAACTTCGTGCTGAAAAGGGAAACCCTTCTATACTTCATATTCATTTCATTTGGTTGCGTTCCACAAGGTAAAACAAGATGTTAACAAAAGGCTTAAAGCTAAGAGCAACAGTTAAGTAAATCATATTTCAAGTTATTGGTTTGTCCCCCACCTGCAATACTTTACAAAAAACTAAGTTCTGTGCTTATTCTTCTCTTTTCAGCTATATGTTTTTGCAGTCGGGTTTTTTTATTTAAAATTTTTTTTTCAAGCTTTTTAATTTTATTAATATATGTATTTGGAATCCTCGTTGGTCTAGTGGTCGCAAGCGCTACTGTTGAGCATGAGGTCCTGGGTTCGATTCCCGGGTTGGGCAAAGTGTTATTGGGTTTTTCTATCTGGAATTTCTCAGTAGCAGCCCTGAGTCTGGATTTGTGCCCGGTTGATGGCAATAGGCTCGCCCCCTATTACATGGGACGTAAACATAACTGGCGAAATGTGGGTGTACCTACTACAGGTAAACCTCTGCCCAAACCTTCGGGGAAACAAAGCGTGATGTTATGTTATGTTTGTATTTGGAATTGACACATTCATCATCATCATCATCGTTTCAGCCGAAAGACGTCCACTGCTGGACATAGGCCTCCCCCAAGCACCGCCACTTCGACCTATTCTGTGGTTTCCGTATCCAGCGGATTCCTGCGGCCTTCACAAGGTCATTGGTCCATCATATGGGAGGCTTTCCAACGCTACGTCTTCCGGTAGGGACGTTGACACATTACTGCGCCGCTGACGCGCGCTTTGCATACAATCAATATGGTGTCACAACAGATTGACTGCTTCAATTGTACTCTGAGTGAATTCACACGGGCCACATTTTGTAAAATTACTCTTTGTTGTTGATACTTATAAAATAAAATTGTAACTCTAATCTTAAATGTAACTATAGCTACACTATTGTATTAGGTAAGCCTGTGATGATAGTGTATGTTTTTATAAACAAATAAAAATAAAAAAAAATAGCTTTTACTTGATACCAATATTGTTGTAATTTAT
This sequence comes from Agrochola lychnidis, assembly GCA_963680765.1. Classification (NCBI taxonomy): domain Eukaryota; kingdom Metazoa; phylum Arthropoda; class Insecta; order Lepidoptera; family Noctuidae; genus Agrochola; species Agrochola lychnidis. The sequence goes on from OY796862.1 coordinate 22,316,717, forward strand.
TTAAAAAAAAACACCTCCAATTTTTTTGTATTTGCAGATGTAATATATAAATATTATACAGCCTATGTCAATTCCACAATTAAGACGAATCTAACGACACCTCATATGTCAAAATCCATCAAGCCTTTTAGGCTACAGAGCGTACCAAAGAAATAGACATACATAGGTACATACATATTATACTCTGGAAAAACATTACCCACCTTCTGGTGCAGTCGAGTAAAAAGCAAAATTCAAGTGTATTTAAAACACATATAAAACTGGTTTTTAAGTTTTTTCTACTTTATGTAGCTAACTTGTGTGGTTTAGTAGATATTTCAAGTGGCTCTTTTATTTTACTGTGCTGCAGTATGGATTAAATGAAATATCGCTCTGTATAGTGCATTAAGCTAACGATTATGAATTGCAATGATAACACTCCCGTCGTAATAGTCCTGTAGAACAAAGATATTCATGATCTCATTCACGACTTGGTGAAGACCTGAGTAAAACATCTTTTATTATGACTTCATTTTATTCTGTCAGAGAAAAATGAGCAATGCCAGAGTGCAGCGTTGCATACAAATGGATGCCGACTGAACATTAGTACCTATTATAATGATACTAAGTATTCGTTTACGAGAACTAATGTATACCTATCAAATGTTTGATCAAGAAATAATAATATAAGCCCCTACACTTATGTTGTCATATTGCGTCGTTTTTGCAATGTGACGCGTCATTCGATTCACATTAGGAGGGTAGGGGGGGATGTTTGATATTTACGTGTAGGTAATAATATCAACACAGCGTTAATATTTGCATCATTTTTTTTTTGGTAAACTGAATATACTTTTGGATAGAACAACTTAGAGATACTTACAGAACTTAGCGATGGGAAGTTCAAAACCCACATCAAACGTGTCCTTATCAAGAAAGCATATTATAAAATTAAAGACTATGTTGAAGATAAGGAAGTTTGGCAATAATTCCTTCTGCACATGTGGCTTCCCTGGTACCTCATTAACGGCATAAATAAGTAAGAGTCTATTAACTGCTCCCAAATTACCATGTTTATTTAAATTTTTATTTTTTTTGTTTTTACATTCGTCCTTGACATATTTACTATTCTATTATTTAACATTATATACCTACGATTTAATTTCACCTTTTTTTTGTGACTTTTGTGGACATGATAATTATTCAGATTGATTACAGTTGTAATAGCAATCATATAATTGCGTTTTATTAAAATAGGTTTTTTACTTTTATTAATTTATTTATTTTTGTATAGATTCTCTTCTACATATTTTGTGAATGTGAGAACGCTGTAGGCTTAGTGGATTGTAGACCTGTTGACCATTTTCTATTTTGTTAAGTACTTGGTACTTATTGAAAGACCTACACTGTCCACCCATACCTTGAAACACTGTTATATGAAAGTATTGTAAAAGCCAATTATTTTTAAAAGAGTAACCGTGGAGTTTCTTGTCGGCTCTTCTCCATAGGAAATGACCAATTGGAACCGTGCACCTAGCTTCTGACGTTTCATAAGTGCCCATGTAGGTTTATGTGAAATAAAATATTTTGAATTTGATTTTTTGATTTTTTAGGATTTTATTTCTGTAAGTTTAGACACGTCAAAAATTAATAATGTTTTAAAACTAGACGAGTTCGGTGTTTCCTAACTGACTACTCTGAGAAGAAAGATCGAAACAAACTCAGAGGTCGCAGTGTCTATTAAGGTACATAGCTATAATATACATAACATAACATCACTCCTTGTTTCCCCAAAGGGTTAGGTAGAGGTGTAACCATAGTATAGACACCCACATTTCGCCAGTATGCTATGGCCAAAGCTATGTATTGGAGAGGGTTATGCTTGGAGTTTCCCTACGTGATCGAATCAGAAATGAAGAGATCCGCAGGAGAACCAAAGTAACCGACATAGCCCGAAGAATTGCCAAACTTAAGTGGCAATGGGCAGGGCACATTACTCGCAGAGCGGATGGCCGATGGGGTCGAAAGGTTCTGGAGTGGCGACCACGTACCGGAAGACGTAGCGTTGGAAGGCCTCCCACAAGATGGACCGATGACCTTGTGAAGGCCGTAGGAATCCGCTGGATGCGGAAAGCACAGAATCGGTCGAAGTGGCGGTGCTTGGGGGTGGTCTATGTCCAGCAGTGGACGTCTTTCTGCTGAAATGATGATGATGATGAAAGCTATGTATGTATACAGGGTGGCAGGGACATCGACGCGAAAACTATTACCATGGATTCAGTACATGATTCTGAACCCCTCTGAAATTTTTCAAGGTTATTTTAAAAAAAACTGCTGTTTCATAGAAAAGTGCAATCAATACCTACGCGGTCAAAATGTATGGATTAGCAGATTTTTTTTAAAATAACCGACGAAAAATTTCAACACAACCCGAGTTCAGGATCATGTACTAAATCCATGGTAATAATTTTCGCGTTGATGTCCCATGCCACCCTGTATTTTCAATTATTTCTAATTTATCGAAGCTTGGTGAAACTCAAACTCAAACTCAAACTCAAAACATTTATTTCAATTAAACCATTTACAGGCACTTTTGAATTGTCAAGGAATCGGTCAGTCAGAAATAGGTATGAAGCTAGTTGCCCATTCCAAAGCGTAGTAGGTACCTATGGAGAAGAACGGGCAAGAAACTCCACGGACACTCTTTTAAATAAAAAATTGTTACAAAATATTGGTTACATTATTCATGTTGAAATTATACATGTGAGAACAATGTAGAAAGACGTGCACATGAGAAGCGTCCGTAGTAAAAAGATAAAAAAGAACAATTCAAAAAAATTAAAAATAAGCCCTGGCAGCTAAGAGATGACCAGTCCCAACTGACGGCGCCCGTTCACGAACATGACGCATGGATTAGCACCATTCAGCTCAACCATTTTGAAGGGAGCTAAATGATCCAACACACGCGCCACCATCAGCGAAACATTTGAGTGAGCATGACATACTCACAGCCGCCAGGGTACATTCAAGTCAATGCAAGACATATTACCCGGTAAATGGTAACTCTTTAGTACATAGTGCTCACATAGTGTGCTATGCAATTATATAATACAAAAGAGATTGAGTTTATACAATGCAAAGATGGTCTTACAATCTTCAGCAGCTCCAACAGTATTTGCAAATGTTAATCAATTAGTTGTGGTTGTGGAGCAGGACCAGCATTGAGCCAAGCATTTTTATCAGTGATGTAATCCCCCAACGTATAATATGCCTGCCTGCATAGTGTGCGTTTTATACAAGATTTGAATTTCGTCTCATTCAGTTGAAGTATGTGGGGAGGAATTTTATTGTAACATTTTAAACAGTATCCCATGAAAGATGAATCTACTTTAGCCAGTCTGAAACCTGGTTGAACTAATAGGTCCCTATTTCTAGTACTATAATTATGTCTATCACCTCTTTTGCTAAAAAGATGTAAATTCTTTCTTACGTACATGATGTTTTCATAGATATATTGACAAGGTACCGTCATGATGTTAATATCCTTAAACAGTTTCCTTAGAGAATCGCGCCTGCGGAGACAATATATGGCTCTGATCGCTCTTTTCTGGAGAATAAAAATAGACTCGATGTCTGCAGCCCGTCCCCACAGTAAAATACCGTAGGACATGATACTATGAAAGTAGCTGAAATATACTAGCCTCGCGGTATCTACATCAGTAAACTGACGGATTTTTCTGACAGCATATGCTGCTGAACTTAGCCGTCCTGCAAGAGATGTTAAATGAGGACCCCATTGCAGCCTTGAGTCGAGCGTGATCCCTAGGAAAATAGTTTTATCAACGAATTCTAGTTTCTCTTGATTCAATACTATCTCACAATCACTACTTTTGACATTTGGTAAAGAAAATTTTATGCACTTCGTTTTTTTTCCATTTAATACTAAATTATTAGCAGTGAACCAATTTTGGACCTGCAGTAGGGCGTTATTTACGTCGTTAAAATTTGTAGCACGTCTATCTACCTTAAAAATTAAAGAAGTATCGTCAGCAAATAACACCATTTGTGGTCGATTTTTTAATAAATGGAGTAGATCATTAATGTATACTAAGAAGAGGAATGGACCCAATATCGAGCCTTGTGGCACACCTAATTTTACTTTTAAACCTAGTGAATTGATACCGTTTATTTGAACTTGCTGTTGTCTATCATTTAAATAAGATTTTACTAAATTGAGTGCAAGTTTTCCAAGTCCGTAATGCTCTAGTTTCAAGAGTAAGGTTTCGTGATCGACGCAATCAAATGCTTTGGAGAGGTCACAAAAGATCCCTATGGCATCTTGGGCCTCTTCCCACGCGTTAAAAATGTGTCTTAATAGGGTTACACCAGCGTCGGTTGTACAACGTCCTTTGGTGAAACCATACTGTTGATCGTGAAGGATTTTATTTGTGTTAAAATGATTGAGCATTTGATTAAGCATTACTTTTTCAAACACCTTGCTGAATACCGGCAACACGGATACGGGTCTATAATTATTGGTGTCTTTACTGTCCCCGGATTTGAAAAGTGGTATTACCTTACTGTATTTCATTAAATCCGGGAAGACTCCTTGATCCACACACAAATTAAATATTAAGGCTAAGTAAGGCGCTATGGTCTCAATTATGGAGGTACAGACTTTAATGGACATCCCCCAAAGATCTTCGGTCAATTTGATCTTGATTTGTTTAAAAGCTTTTATTACCGTTATGGGGTTAATATGCTTAAAGTTAAATTCAATCGGGCATGCTGAAACGTTGGCCCTTAATAAATCAAAAGAGAGTGAGGGCGAGGAGTTTAAGGTTTCAGTAGTTTTAAGTGGGATACTGGTAAAGAAATTTACAAATTCTTGAGCAACTTCTTTGCTATCGCAAATGAGACCACCACATGACGTCTTCAGTGTATAATCAGAATTATGCTTTTTGTTTCTGTTCGTTTCATTATTGATAATTTTCCAAACCGTCTGTATTTTATTGTCTGCTGATTTAACCTTGTTGCTAATGTATAAGGCTTTAGCTGCCTTACAAGTGTTCTTAAAAGTTCTAGAGTAAGTAGCAACATACTTATTAAAAGTTTCCGTGTTAATATAAGGCTTAAGGCCATACAGCTCGAAAAGTCTATCCCTACTTTTCCTGAGTCCTGTAGTTGCCCAGTCACTAAATAAAAACTTAGGGCTGATAGTTTTAGTGTTCTTCTTAAAACAATTATTGAACTCGGATTGGACTAACGAAAAGAATTCTTTATACAAAATATTAACATTGTTCATTGTAAGGACCTGATTACTTAACTTACAAACTAAAGTGCTATTATATTTATTTAAATTAACAGCTGTTATTGGTCTGAATTTGATCTGCACTTTTTGTAATGGTATGTTAGACTCAAAAGTTACGGATTGACCACTGTGATCCGAAGGGAGATAATAAACTAGTTTAAACTAATTGTGCTAACCACCTTAACATTAGTACTATTACTAATTGTGGTACTAATTCTAAAAGACTTCGACATACTAATTATGTCTGGGTTAATATTAAAAGCTAATAGCCTAGCTATTTGACGTCTAAAACTAATGGGCAGATACACAGTATCCCTAGTCGACCTGAGCTTATCAACAAAAATGTTGGTGTCAAAAAATATAAACTTGTCACTATGGTGACTAACTAAGAAATGCATGTAATTATTTAACATGTGAATGTAGTTGTTTTGTCTGTTTGACAAGTGCTCAAAATATGGAAAAGCACACAAAATTATTTTCTTACAATTTAACTTCAATAGTTCGGTGACACTATCAGTAATATCATCTTTATTAACATTAAAACTATTACCTATTAATACAGTAATAATGGCATTAGGATCATAGTCCTTCCTAGTTATTGAAGACATTATTTGTTTGTAGGAATTCTGAGGCCTACAATAGTTTTCAGAAGAATGACTCAGGTTGTCACTAAGTAATTTTCCTAACCCTTTTCCAAAACTATCAGAAAACATAATGGAGCGGTAACAAACTTTACCATTACAAGGGGGAGAACTAATTTCTGTCTGAACTACTTGCAATGGATCTTGTTTAACATCTGGTAAATCTATATGCGGAATAGAGATCTGAGCACTACCTGACTGGTACGGGTCCTCCGTTGCCTCAGGTTGGAGAGTGCCAAGATTGGATTTCCTATGCAATGATGATAGAGGGCTGCTGGGAGTCAGCAGGTCCACTTTAACTACATTAGAATTGCACATTTCCACTAACTCATTTGCAGCAAGGATGTGCTCCTGAATTTGTTTTTCAGACCTCACATACTTAGTGTAGAGTGACTGTAGTGATGCTTCTAGAACCTGAATTTCAGACTGTAACTGTTGAGTGTCAAACTCATAAATGTTCTTACTGTCTTCTAATTTAATTTTATAGTTATTTAATTTATTTATCAGAAAACCACGTTCCTTCCTTAGTTTAATATTATTGGAACTGTGTTTTTGTTGTTTTCTATATTTATTGCATTTATTAATGATTTTATTTAGCTTTGCATATTTCTTAATTTTATTTTGACTTACTTTATAACTACTATTATTATATTTCATTATCGAATCTTCTGTAAGGTCTATTGTTATTAAGGAATGTGGGTTGCAAGTAGTGTTTAATAATTCATTATACAAGTTATTATTTTCCTTAGCCTGAGTACATTCTTTTTGTTTCTGTAAATGATTAATTCGTACATTTGCATGAATTAATTCTTCTTCTAGGTCCCTAACCTTACATAAAGCCTCCTCATATATGTTACTGCAGTTGTTGAAACCATTTGTGACCACCCGCAGTTTGTCCCGTTCATCAACAACAACCAGGTATTGCTGATGAAGGTCCACTAGCTCCCGTTTTAAGCCTGTGTTTTTGAAAACGACCTTCTCGACTTCCTTCTCACTTTCATCTATCTCCTGTAACAGCTGTTGACATTTACTGTTTGAAGCCTCAAGATCCTGAATGGCCGTTCTCAATTTAAGCTCCAACTCCTGAGCAACAGCCTTACGGGTCATCACAGGCATGGTTTCAGGAATTAGTACTGAAAGTAGAATTAAAGGAACGGTGAGAACTACTTAGACAGATAAACAAAAAAGGAAAGCTAGAAATGAAAGGAAAATGAGAGAAATTAGTGTTGCTTTATAGAGAAATGAGGTAAGCTGTTAAATATAATTGAACTGCAACTTGATTTGATCAAATACTAAGTTATATTGATTCTATTTTCTTATGATTTTAGGACTTTTACTTATGTGGGTAGGATGCCTAGATTAAAATAAAATTTAGTTTTTCATAAAGATGATGCAAAAACGGTAAACAACGTTCTTGTTGTTGTGTATTCTAATACTATTATGCTATAGATTAAAACTATTTCGAAAATTCACTACATAAGTTTCGTTATCATAAATGTGAACAAAGCGACTTAGACACACTGCTGAGTTCCAAATCAACTAAGAAAAGTGATTCTAGGTATCAATGAAAGCGTGTTACAGAGTCTATGAGACGACTGCGTGGTAATTAAAGAATAAAAGTAACAATACTCCCCCTTTAAATCCGCAGGTCGAACATCAGCTGTTCGTGATAGGTTACCGGTAACGGTGGGCAACCAAACACTGTGTTTTACTAAGAATATTTTCAGGAAAACAATAATCCTGAGTATTTATGCAGTTACTTTATATTTAGTTATATTATTTCACTATAATTATACTTAAAAATAATTAAAACTAATTTTATAATACAGAACAAAATTTTGACATGTCACTCGAGCAGTGTTGCCAGTTTCATCCATCCATCCATTATCAAACAAATGATACATGTAATTTAGATACTGTAAGTTGAAGCGATGCTACTGAAGATAAAATCCCGCAAATAGACGCACGAAAAACAAAACCATTCCAAGCAGTCGGGCCTCGGATATAAAATAAAGACATGAAATAAAAATAATGTTAATTCCACAAAGGTTACCGACAATACACTCACAAAGGAACAAATCATGACGTCATCATATATAAACTCAAGCCTTCTTTCCATGGAGGTAGACAGAAACTGCAGAATGCCACCTGATACGATCTTTACATACTCCTTTAGCTCCGTTTACTTTCATACATCTGGTCATAGACACTCGCCGGTTGCGAGATACGACATCAATCAATCTCAATCTGCCTAGCCTTTTCCCAACTATGTTAGGGTCGGCTTCCAGTCTAACCGGATGCAGCTGAATACCAGTATTTTACATGGAGCGACTGCCTATCTGACGTCCACAACCCAGTAACTAGGTAATACGAAACCCCTTGGTAAGACTGGTTATCAGACTTTCGGGCTTCTGACGACCTGTAACGACTGTCAAAGATCCGCGAATGACAGCCAGGACCAACGGCTTAACGTGCTTTCCGAGGCACGGAGGAGTGTTGGAATGTAGAAATGGTCACCCATCTACGGTTCAACCCCGGCAAGTGTAGCTTAACCTAATGGATCGACCCGTGCGGCTGTTAGTACTTAGCCAAAAGCTCCTCGAGATACGACATCATTGACTACAATAAACACTGACTAATAACATAATTTTAAGAGAAAGTGAAAAAGAGGTACTAACAAAATATGGACAAAAATTGTCTGAATTAAATGAATTTTTATTTTATTTTATTTCAAAGTCAAAGTCAAATAATTTATTTCAATTAGGAACAAAAAGGCACTTTTGAACGTCAAAAACAAAAAATAGAATTGATTCTAGTCGCCCCTTCCAAAAGGTAGTTTTCGTATGGAGAAGAATGGGCAAGAAACTCCACCGTTACTCTTTTAAAATGTTTTACAATATTTTGTATACATTGATTATATAATTATATGTGAAAACGTTTTTTATTTTATTAATAAAGCAAATGAACACACCTATATTTTAGCCCAGTTATAAATCGTGGTGAATTGAAATCATCGTAAATCATAACGAGTGACACATCACACGTTATGATGACGTATGCGACCAACACATGCACATAAAGTCGACCGTCTACTGTCAGGCCACGCGGCGTGACAGTGGACGTAGAATAAACAAAAGCGATCGTCGCATGAAAACGCAATCGTCGCGTTCATGGCACTTTTTTCGGTGAACTGGAACACGTGGTCTTGCCGACAGAGGGCACCTTCCGGTTTTCCGATAAAAACTGACATATTCATATTCTCGTGACAATTGATTTTATTTATTTATTTAGTTCGGACAACAACATGGTCCAATTTGTTAGTAAAATACCTTATCACTAGTGTTACACACAAAAAAAAAAAGAAAAAAAAAAGTTTAGCTGGTGACTGCGGCAGGATGTGCAGAGAACGATAAAGCAAGGAATGCTACCTGACCATTCTCCCCACATAGTGCCTCAGAAAAGGGGAGTAAGGGCTCTCCACCACTGTTTTCAGGATGCTATTGTCACTGACCCGTATTCTACGTATCAGTGATGCAACTTTTTTGCGAATCACTGCATGGAAGCCGTCAGTTCGGTGCTGAGCAAACATCTCCGATGCGCTACAGAAACGGGCAGTTTCAACAGCATCCTAAAACATTATTGTATTGGATACGTAAGACATCCAGCGATCTTTTGGTGTAGCTGACCCATAGACCCCCCGCATACAGACCTTGACAAAACGCCTTGAACAGGGTGATTTTGACTTGGTCCGCACAACGAAAGAATCTACGAGCCAACATGTTCCCTCGGACCGCCAGTGCCCTACGTTCCCTTTCGATGTCTGCATTATCCTTAAGGTCGTCGGTAAGTATGTGCCCCAAGTACTTAAATTGGTGAACTTTATTTATGCACACACCATTTAGTGAAAAACTAGGTTTATAATTAGAGCACTTACCGGCGGCCCCAAAGACCATGTATTCACATTTTGGTTAGGACGCGGGTATACGATTGTACCTACAAGGAATTTATTGATGCGTGGCTAAAATCGAAAATAACACCGCCATCTTGTTTGTTCAGTACAATTTCAAATAAATGTTTACCAACGACCCCGTGTCAATGTCATCTTCTGTCAGGTCATCAGATCTTTTGGCGCTATATCAAAAATGTGCACGGAGAGGTTTGCCACGTCAGCTGAGCGGTTCAATTGTTTGCCATCATCGTATTTCTGCGTAGCTTGGCCATGGGTCGTAGTGACCTCAAAAGACTTTCAGACACTAATCTACATGGTTCACATATTGCCTGACCAAGATTATGTCTGGACTTTAAAAGAGACTATGACCTCTGAGTTTGTTTCGGCCTTCCTTCTCAGAGTAGTCAGATAGGAAACGCCGAACTCATCTAGCTTATTTTTTAATTTTTTTATTCATCATTATCATTTCAGCCGAAAGACGTCCACTGCTGGACATAGGCCTCCCCCAAGCACCGCCACTTCGACCGATTCTGTGCTTTCCACATCCAGCGAATTCCAGCGGCCTTCACAAGGTCATCGGTCCCTGCGGCCTTCACAAGTGGCAATGGGCAGCAAAGCACATTGCTTGCAGAACGGATGGCCGATGGGGCCTAAAGGTTCTGGAGTGGCGACCGCGTACCGGAAGACGTAGCGTTGGAAGGCCTTCCACAAGATTATTTTTATTATGTCATGTAAAAGTGATTTCAATATTCTATTTATAGAATAAACAATTTCATTTCCCGCTAACATATTCATACAAACCGAAGCTAAGTACACGTGTAACTTAGCTGTGAGCTAGCTGTCAAACGGTGTCTTTACCAACGTCGCTACGATGCTACGCCGCGTAGCCATAAGCTACGAGTGCTACGGAAACGCTACGCTGCTACAAACTCGGAGACAAATCAATAATATAATCAATAATCATTTTTTTATTAGTAAATACAGTTCTTAAATGAAAGTTTATAGGTCGCTATGTCATGCCAAGAGGCGTACAAATATGGTTGCATGCGAAATAAGAACAATATGCAATAATTTCTACAGTCAATGCATAAATAAATAATCATAAATTACAATTAGTCACAATATTCAATTAAAAATAGTTTCTCCAGTCAAATAAATAAATAATTTTATATTAATTTATCATTCAAAAATTCATGTCGTATAATAACATTTTTCAATTAAAAACAGTTAAGCTATTGCATAGCTTTTATCGCGAGCTTTGAGCGCGGCGACCGAATCAAGAAATTCCGTAACGTAACGAAAATAAAACCTAACACCCCCCACTCCGCCTACCATGTAATGACGGTTCCCATGACAACGTGATGTTGTCATGGGAACGTAAGTTTTGTTTAATGTCATCACGTCATCGTCCCAAGTGTAGCGTTGACAAATAGGAAGTATGGAGGTTACAAATGCTATGCAATAGCTTTACCGCGGCAGTCTCCGAGTGCCACACTTTATTTTTTTATTTTGTAATATTCAAATTTTTATGACATCTGGTAACTTATTGTAATGAAAATCTTTTTTTGTAGTAATATTTTTGACGTAACGTAACATCACGCTTGTATTCGATTGCACCTTGATTTCATGTGCCGGACGTACTTAAGGTCTATTTATAACTTTGATTCCAAATGATGTTATTTCTAATTAAACAAACATCAACTTTATAAATGTGCAAATAAAGTTGATTTTAGACTGACTAGTACTGTTGAAAAAGTCGTAAAAAATTGTTGTAGCGCAAACTGAATCTTATGTGTAGGCATCCTTATTCAGCTTATAATGTTCCCACTGCTGGGACACATGCCTCCTCTCGGTGAGAGGGAGTGGCTGTAATCCACCACGCGAGCCCAATGCGGGTTGATAGATGTCACATGTCTTCGAATTTTTGTTCTAGGACATGCCGGTTTCTTCACGATGTTTTTCTTCACCGTTTTGAGAGCAGTGGTGATGAAATTAAATACACAAAGTAAAGCGCCTGTCTGGGTTCGAGCCACGACCTAAAACTCATAAGTCGGGGCCGTTACCACTGGGCTACCATTGCTCTGGTGTAGGCATTATAGTTGTTTTTCTCAAAACTCATATTTGTTTACATGTTTGGCAAAAAAATTGCGAACGCAGTATGAAATCTTTTCACTTATGGAGGGTGTTCTAATGCATTTGGACCCTCATTTGTCGTTTAAGAATAGTTCGTGTATGTTTCAAACCGCATAACGTCCGCATCATTCGATTCACATTACGGAACGTGTTACGATGCGTTAGTGCCTTTACAGACGAAAATAGCGATATGGTGCGTGTACACGCGCATAGCGAGCCGCCCGCCGCCATTAAGTGTATTATCTTTACCACCATGATTCGGATGACAATGACAGCAAGGACCGGGTGCGCGTGTCTATTATAATAAAAATTGTATCGCTCGGCTATCCTAAAATAAATTGTTAAAAAGAAATTTTCGTCCGTTTCTATCATCTCCCAACAGTGCGTGTTAGCAGTGTCAGACCGTCACTGTAACTGCGTCATACACGATTAATCACAACCTGAATCATTTTGAAACAGATTGCTAATCCATTGCTTCATAAGTTGGAAAAAAAATCCGCTCAACAACGTAAATAACGCAATGAATGTTGTTAAACTGTCAAAACTAAATGCATGGCCATTGTAATTGTGTTACGCAATTATCCCGCAAAGCCTTGGGTTATTCTAAAATTGTGTTTAGAATTTACTGTGGTGAGATTTGCGCGATTTATCGTCCACAAAGCCGTTGACACGGACCACAAAATAAATTGTGTATGATTACAGTCATTCGTTTTTAGTGACGTCTGAAAGGGTCCTTAATGCATCAAATCTGATGACTTCATAAAGCTCGATCTCACTATCTTTACGGGCTATTTCCCTTTTGGACTGAGCTGGGGTGATTTTACAAGATATTTTGAGCTATTTGTCAGCCTTTGCATCAACTGTGTCATGGATTCGAATCCCGTACCAAATTAACTTTTTTATGTCTAACCTTCACGAATTGACGATAAAGTGGGGTAATATTTTTTTCATAAAAAATCACATAATGTACCTATTTACCTATTTTTGAGGCAGGAGTTTTTGGAGTTCGTACCAACATATTTTAGGTTCAAACTTCATCATTGGATAACAACTTTTCTATAAACAACTACGTAACTATACTCCATTTGAAATAAGATTAGACATTTAAACAAACCTTTTTACAGTCCGTTCAACCGATTTTGACTTCTATACCGTAGGCATAAGGATGGCATTAAAAGCAAAAAAGTGGTTACAATACCGACTGTTTACTGCAGCTGTCATATGTCATGCCACCAACGTAATAGAAATCAAAATCAGTTGAACGGACTGTAAAAAAGGTTTGTTTAAATGTCTTATTTCAAATGGAGTATAGTTACGTATGTAAATTATTTTCTTGAAATTCTTACTTTTTTCTACTCTTCAAAGTAAGCACTTAATAAAAAGAGAATTCATGTGATTTATGATCAGAAATTACTGGACGAAGTTTCTGGCGAAAGCTTGTCCTAATTAAATCAAATAATAAAACTCTGTCACGACCTCTTCTTTAACCATTAAGTTGTCCGCACTTAAATGTATACGACTTTCTATACGATGTTATAAACCCCGGTTCACTCAATAATATTTTAATGAAATAATCATGAACTTATAACCTCGTTTTTAGAGTTCCGTACCCGAAGGGTGCCACACGTAACCCTATTACTAAGCCTCCGCTGTGCGTCCGTCCGTCTGTCTGTCAGCAGGCTGTATCTTATAAACCGTAATAGGTAGACATTTGAATTTTTCACAGACTGTATATTTATATTACTGCTATAACAACAAATAATAAAAATTAAATTAAATTAATCATTAAAAGGGGTCCTTCAAGAAACATGCTTTATTGATAAAAGCAAAAATGGCGAAAAAACGTTTTTTCGGCATTTTTGCTTGATTTTCGATTTTTATCAAATAAAAAAAAGCATGTTTCTTGTAGGACCCCCTTTAATGATTAATTTAATATTTATTATTTGATAAAAATTTAAAATCGAGCAAAAATGCCGATTTTTTTTTTCGATTTTAATACTATACGAAACCCTTCGTGTGCGAGTCCGACTTGTACACACGGCTACACATCAAGCTATACATAACCAGTATAAGCTGACCTCGCATTGTACGGAAATCCTATGCAATGATACAGCCCGTTTTTACTATTACTAAGCGCCTAAATGAATGATCTTTTATTACATACCCGTAAATTATTTATTTTCAAACCAAAAATTAAATTATATAAATACAGTCATTTAATTTCCCAGCTGAAATGGCGCCGTGATTCTTGAAATGAAATTATTTCAGTAAAAGGAAGGTAGTTAGCGACACGACACGAAATAATCTTGACAATTTAAGACCTATTTTGCATGAAACGCTAATAATTCTTAAAAGCTATTTTCTTGAAGTTTAAGATAATTAGTCAAATGATTTTGGTGCATTATTTTTGATGCATTTTAGACAGAAATACCAGCACTGCTAATTTTAAATGTCGCAGCATCATACTGAGACAGGAGCTTTTTGGCCTCGTAGGTGCAGGACTTAGAAAGAAAAGAAGAAGGAAATAGTAGATTGTTTGCCTAAGGAGCAAACAACTATTTTAAGGGCGATGGTGTTTCTTTGAATCCAAAGTGGAGCGAAGGATTCTAGAGTAGAATCCCGAGCATAGCAAGGGATTTTAAAGTAGAATCTTAAGCGCAGCGAGGGAAATACTACTCAGAAAATACTATTCACTACTACTTTATGTTTTTTTAAATGACATTGTTTTGTTTTTTGTCTGTGTTTTTTTGTTGTATGTTATCTTCCTGTGAGAGTCCCAATAAATACATTTTCTTTCTTTCTTTCAGAAATAAAAGAAAATAGCAGAAGAAAATTGCAAAGTCAAATTATTTTCAAGCTATTTGGTGCGGTCCTTGGGGTATTATAGTTAGTCAGTCCGGCTACCATCTTGCTGACTGTTTAATATTGTCATATAGTTTACACCAAATCAAGATATGAAGATATACCTACGCTCATCCTAACTAATATTATAAGAACTAATAATATTATAATGTGAAAGTGAATTTGTTTGTTACGCTTTCGCGCTAAAACAGCTAAATAGATTTGGATGAAATTTGGCAAATGGGTAGACCATGACCTAGACTAAGACATAGAATACTTTTTATCCCGAAATTCCCACGGGATCTAGACTCATGCGGGTGAAACCGCGGGGCACAGCTAGTTTCATAATATTTAATTAATAATAATTAACATACAATGAAAATAATTCCATTATATTTAAATAATACCCTCCACTAATTATCAAACTTTGTTTTAGATCCAAAATTAACATATTATTCCCAAGGGGTCAGACTTTGTCCCTCCAATAAATTAGTCTGCAGACTTTATTAAAAAGCGGGTTTAATTCTATGAAATTTATGCACGCTTTTTCGTTTCGTTCCTTTTTACCAAACTAAGTTGTTAATCCTGCTATCACAAAAAGGCTTAGAACTGGCTTAGGAATCTAAAAACTGGATATTTTTACCTACCTTTTATTGTTACCTACTTTTTTATTGTTTTTTAGTACCTAGAGAAAAATATCTAGTTTTTTAGGCCTCATCCATAATATTTTAAGGAAATACGACATAATATCACACCTGTTTAGTCCGAAGAGTTAGGCAGAAGTGTACTTACATAATAAACTTACATTTCGCCAGTTACGTTTAAGTCCCATGTAACAGGGGGCGAGCTTATTGCCATCAACCGGGCACAAATCCAGATTTCGGGCTGCTACTGAGAAATTCTTGATGGAAAAACTTATTAGTTCTTTACCAGACCTTTTTTTTTTTTTTTTTTTTTTTGGGTGGGAAATTATCAAATAACTTCTCCCGCTCTGGGCGGAGCGGGAGGGCGTGTCAGACTCTTACTGACTAAAACCCACCCGTGTTCCTTCAGTTGCCGTGTTGCCAGGGGGCCACGATTTCCCTATCGGTTTTCTTCGAACCCCCGGCAGGCATTGGCCCTAGCGGACCCCGTCAATTCTGCTGACATCTCTTTGAGGCGCGCGTGGAACACAACGCGCCGTCGACCCGGGCTTGGTCCTTATCGGACGGCGAGCTACCCATTGCTCACCGTCCGCAAGCCCGCGCCTACGGTGGCCGGAAATCCTCTCGTGACTCCCGACGCCCAGGGCGTCTCCTGCTGCGGCGGTTAGGGGCGCGAGGGCGCGAAATTTGCCTTTCCCTCACGCGCTCCGTCTCCTCCTTCGCGAGCATTACTGCTTCGCAGAACGAGGTGACGGCCTGCCATTTCCTCTCGCTCCGTAGCATGGCCCGAATCAGGGCCGGACGCGAGAGATCACCGCCGCCGATCGCTTCCTCGAGGACACGGCGATGCTCTGCCCAAGCCGGGCAGACCTCCACCGTATGCTCCACCGTGTCCTCCGGGCGATCCACACAGTGATGACACCCGGGCGTTTCCTCCCGCTTTATCCTGAACAGGTACCTCCCGAAACAGCCATGTCCGGTGAGCACCTGTGTCAGGCGGAAGGTGAGGACGCCGTGGCGCCTCTCTAGCCACTCCTCAAAGAGGGGTCTTATCGCCGCAATTGCGGCGTGCCCAGCGCTGGGTTGCGACAATCGCACTCTCCATTCCGCCATGAGATCCCGCCGGAGCTCCGTCCGCTGCGCCGCAACTTCTTGCGGCATCGGTGTTAAGCCCCGGCGTTTCGCCTCCTCGCGCCACTCCCAAATGTGCGCGAGGACCTTTGCCTCCAGATCCCATGGCGGTACTCCGGCAAGGAGGCTCGCCGCCTCGCAGGAGACCGTGCGGTATCCTCGGGCCAGCCGGATGGCCATGACCCTTTGGGACGCGTTAAGCCGGCGGGCTGGCTGCCGCCTCAATGGAGGCGCCCACACCGGCGCCCCGTAAAGGGCCATGGACCGCACGACCCCCGCGTAGAGCCTCCGGCAGGAGGCGTTTGGACCTCCCAGATTGGGCAGGAGCCGCCTCAAGGCAGCCCCGGCCCGGTCCAGTCTGGGAGCCAAACGTCGGAAATGCTCCACGAAGTTCCACCGGCTGTCGAGGACGAGTCCCAGATACTTCATCGTCGACTCGACGCCGATGTGAACCCCTCCCGCCATTACCTGGGACCCCGGCGGTGGCGCACTACGAGGACCATAGAAACCCATGGCCTCGGACTTGTGCAGGGCCACCTCGAGTCCCAGCTGCCGGATTCTTTCGACGATTGTCGCAACCCCGCGTGTCGCTAAGTCGGCCGCCGCCTGGTACGACCTCCCCTGCGCCAGGACCAGCGTTCTTTACCAGACCTGGGAATCGAACCAGGAACCTCATGCTCATACATCAATACAGTTGTATTATTACGTGTATTTTTTGAGGTAACAAATAAAAAATGATATTGTTTTTCGTTTGTGATTATCAAAGGCTCCGTGCTCGAACAAAACATTATTTACTTAATGAAGAAATTGGTATAATCATAAAATAAAAATTTGATTTTATCTCAAGGATTGCTGAAGACTTGACGGGGTCCGCTAGGGCCAATTCCTGCCGGGGGGGTTCGAAGAAAACCGATAGGGAAATCGTGGCCCCCGGCAACAGGGCAACCGAAGGAACACGGGTGGGTTTTAGTCAGTAAAAGTCTGACACGCCCTCCCGCTCCGCCCAGAACGGGAGAAGATATTTGATAATTTCTCACCCAAAAAAAAAAAGGATAGCTGAAAACTAATATATGATTTTTAAATTTTTTGATATGGTTTGCTAAATAATAGGGAAATACATTACTGACTCTGTTTAAAAAAAATGTTTTTTCAACATTATTTTTCTGCTTTATTTTGTATATAAGTTGAAAAAAGTGGTTTAACCACATGCAAGTAGACCATAACAATGATATTGATATGGTCTACTTGCGAGGGATAATTGGCAACACTGAAACGTCAACAACAAAAAATTTTCTTATCTCATAATTCGCATATTTAAATATTTCCATATATCGTATTAATACAAAAACCTCAATAATTGTTCCTTGGAATAAACAGTACTAAATAAATTCATAAGCAATAAACCTACCTACAATGAAAAAACCAAAAAAGAAAATACTATAATCAAAAATGACAGTGTCAAATACGGACTCCCATATAAATAAATAAAATATGCAAGATATAAAAATTATGTAATGTTGACGAGATCAGCAACTCGCCGAGCACGCCTACCACCTCCGGACTCGTCGCTCAGCTCCGCCTCGCCGCCACCGGTATCCAGCTCCATTGTGAGTGCTGTGACAACACCGGCTGCGGTAGTTGCGTCGAGCTCGAGCGACGAGTATTTCTCTCCGCCCACGACACCAACACCTGCTCGTCGACGGGGAGGACGCCGGCCGCCGGACGGTTTAGGGCCTCGAGGCCCACCGGCTTCTGATAGGGTCCCAGCTCCCGGCGGAAGTGTGCAGCGCATGAGATGGACACCCTCCATCAATGAAAACGTCATGCGCTCATACTATGGGGCTACAGATGGAGGAAATAATCTGACCGCGTACCGTGTTCGGATGCTCTCTCTATTTCAGGTGCTTGAGCCAGCTGTCAACGTTTCGGCACAACGACTATCGGATCAGGTGCGGGTCATCCAGCGTAATCATATGCTGGACGACACTGCACTTGATCGCCTACGAGTTGAAATGCAGAGTAGCCATGTCGTTGCTCCCCCGTCGCAGACTGTTGTAGTAACACCACGGTGCAACACAAGCCAAGCTGACGAGAGGAGTGACGACAGGGCTACAATCGTAAGTACCCAATGCAATGAGGAATTGAGGAGTGCTTTGGAAGGTGCGATTCAGGAATATCGATATATGTCGCCCGAACTTAGGCCACGCTTACCTCGTTTGCCCATGCATAACAAAAATAGGGTGCTGGTGGCGGCTCTGGATTCGCAGTTATCAAACTATTTTGATGACTGCGAAGACCTCACTGATACTCACTCAATTTTGTACTGCGCGGCTGTAGCGGCATGTCGTGTAGCTCACGTCAAATTTGCTAATAGTTCTAGAGCTACGCGACCGAAACCAGCCGTACCAGCCTGGCAGTGCAGAATTGAGCGCCGTATTAGTGTGGCCAGAGCGCTCATCGGCAAACTAATCTGCTTCAGGGAGGGCAATACTCGCCCTAGAGTGATGCGCTTTGTGAGGCGGGCGTTCTCAGGGACTGATATCAGCCCTGAGGACTATATGTCCCGTGTCACAGAGCGCATCGACTTTCTGAAGCAGAAAGTGTATGCATGGGCAAACCGTATCCGTAGGTATAAGCGGCGGGTAGAGCGATATACTCAAAATCGCACCTTCCAGAGTGATGAAAGGTGGGTTTATAGGGCTTGGGAGCGACCGGACCAAGGTGTGAATGACACGCGCCTACCGGATGATGATGCCATGGATTCTTTCTGGCGGAGTATCTGGTCGGTGCCTGTCAGTCACACCGAAGGTGACTGGACTCGGGAAGTCGAGCGAGCCTGCGATCCAATACCAGAAATGGGGGCTATTACCATCTGCCCCCAAGATGTAACACGTGCAGTTCGTCCGCTACCTAACTGGAAGTCTCCAGGACCGGACGGGCTGCACAACTTCTGGATTAAATGGTTTATGAGATCGCACGCTCGCTTGGCGGCTCAGTACCAGACTGCTTTGGAGTCTGGGTCGCTACCCCAGTTCCTAACAACAGGAGTTACCCACCTGCTCCATAAATCTGGTAGCACCGCGGAACCCAAAAATTATAGGCCGATCACGTGTTTACCGACGGTCTATAAAGTTTTTACATCCATTTTGAGAGCTAAAATTAACAAACATATAGACACCAACTCCATCATGTCTGCCTCTCAAAATGGATGTAGGAACGGGTCCCGCGGTACTAAGGAGCAACTCCTCATTGATATGGCCATTAGCCAACAAGTTCGCCGTTCCCGAAAGGATCTGTCGACATGCTGGATAGACTATAAGAAGGCCTATGACTCGGTGCCACATACATGGCTCATGAGGGTGCTGGAGTTGTATAAAGTAGATACAACTCTGCGCACCTTCCTGATGTCGTGTATGGGGCAATGGAGGACGGTCCTTCGCTATCCAGGATGTCGAAATGTCCAGAGGAATAGCGAGCCGATAAGGATAGAGCGAGGCATATTTCAGGGCGACAGTTTGAGTCCGCTTTGGTTCTGCTTAGCCCTGAATCCTCTAAGCACACTGCTAGAAGATTCAGGTCTTGGCTTTCGGTTGAGGAGAGGTGGTCAGGTTATATCTCATCTCCTATACATGGATGATCTAAAACTCTTTGCCCCCAACAATTTGCAACTGATGGAGCTACTGAAAGTAACTGAAACTTTCAGTAGTGCCATCAGAATGGAATTTGGTGTGGACAAATGTGCGGGCATGCATGTAAAGCGAGGGGAGATTGTGGAATCCATGGGAGCTCAACTCTCGGATTCCATAAACCTTAGAGCCCTCTCCGCATCCGAAACCTATAAGTATTTGGGTATGTCGGAAGCGTTGGGCATCAATGTTACTGACATGAAGCAATCGTTGAAGGAGCGTTTCTTTGGCCGCCTGAAGAAAGTATTTAATAGTCTTCTATCAGGTGGAAACAAGGTGCGCGCCTTCAACGGTTGGGTCATGCCGGTTTTGATGTACTCTTTCGGCATACTCAAATGGACTCAGACCGAACTCGACGCCCTGGATAGGAGGGTCCGTACGCTGCTGACTGCATATCGAATGCATCACCCACGGTCATCGGTAATGAGACTGTATATCCCGCGAAAGTGTGGAGGTCGAGGCTTTTTAAACGCTAAGACCCTCCACAATCGCGAGATATGCAGTCTTAGGCAATATTTCCTAGAAGCCGACGTGGGGATGCATCGAGATGTGGTCGCGGTGGACAAGGGTCTTACCCCGCTCTCCTTGGCTAAAGAGAACTGGCGCAAGCCTGTAGTGCTCGACACTAACGATCGCAGGGAGGTATGGCAGAGTAAGGAGCTTCACGGACGCTTTTTCCGGGCCCTACATGGACCCGAAGTAGATTTACTGGCGTCCGTGACCTGGCTACGTTTCGGTGACCTCTTCGGGGAGACCGAAGGTTTTATCTGTGCAATTATGGATGAAGTTATCATGACGAACAATTACCGAAGATTTATTGTGAAGGATGGCACGGTTGACATCAGTCGGGCATGCCACCGTCCGGGAGAATCAATCCGACACATTATCTCCGGGTGTTCTCGTCTAGCTAACGAAGAGTACTTGCATAGACACAACCTTGTAGCCAGGATTAGCCATCAGCAACTTGCTCTGAAATACGGCCTTGTGGAATCGGAAGTACCGTACTACAGGTATGTGCCCGACCCAGTTCTCGAAAATGGAAATATCACATTGTACTGGGATCGATCCATCATCACTGACAGGACTATTGTTGCCAATAAACCTGATATAGTGGTGGTGGATCGAGTAGAGCGGCGCACAATGATTATTGACATAACAGTCCCGCATGACGGGAACCTCGTGAAAGCCGAGAAAGACAAACAAATCAAGTATCTTGACTTGGCTCGCGAGATTGTCGACATGTGGGATGTGGACTCAGCGATCATTGTGCCGATAGTCGTATCAGCCAATGGCTTAATTGCCAAGAGCCTCGACCAACACCTAAGGAGGCTCTCGTTGGGCAGCTGGATCAAGGGCTTGATTCAGAAGGCGGTACTCCTGGACACGGCTCGCATTGTTAGGAGGTTCCTCTCTCTGGAGCCCTGACCGCCGGTAGCTTGGACCCTGTTCCCGATACCGGTGGGCTACTATTTTTTATATTTTTAAATGTTTTTATATTCTAATATTTAAAAATGTAATTTATAAGTATTTTAATGGAATAAAGGAAATATTGATTATATTTTTTTTTTTTTCAAAATCAAAATTTGTTTCTTGTAACAAAATGATCAAACGTTAGTATCGCGTAATTTTTCGGAAAACTTTTTATGAATATTAATGATTTTCCAAGAACACTTAATTTATTTTAAAAAATTCCATGCCACTTGCAAAACAAAAAACTCGACTTTTTAAATCACAAATAGTTTTGTTTAAATTCTTTTCTCTTTCTCACAACAAACGAACAAAATTTATCAAAATCAGTCGATTTCGGGCACGGTCCCTTAACAAAAGTTAGTTCTCGTTTTAACGTTCTACGCTATGTAAAAGAAAAAAAGGATTATTGGTATTTGTCATATCAATCACGAGGTTCTGCCCGCAACTTCTAGAAGTCAACTATATCATAAAACATATCTGATGGCACTGGGCAAGAAGCTTTCAGTCAGTGAAATAATTTTTATAATCGGATCAGAACTCTCCCGAAATTACCTCTTACAAAAAACTTACTTCTTTGTAATATTAATTTCGATGTCGTTGACATTATCTATCTTTACCTAATTTTACAACAACCACGCCCACACTAGTTTGTCTTAACTTTTTTTTTATGAAGTATTCGAAAGGATACTTAATAAAAAAAAGTAGTGACACTCCGGGAGTGCCTACAGAAGTAAAAAATTGAACAAGATCGCCTTGGTGAAAGAAAAACACTTGTATAGAACATTGGTCCGTAACCTTATCTGAATAAAGAGCACAGTCGCGTTTACAAAAAATAATACTTCCGAAACCTTTAATGTAAAATACTTGCATAGAACATTGATCCGTAACGTAATATAAATAAAGAGCACCATCGCGTTGACAAAAATGAGGTATCGCCATGGTGTCGCGAAATCAATGGTTTAGTCCCATCTCAAAAATGCCCAACGCGCCTAAAGAAGTTTTCACTTCAAAAATTTGTTTGGTAGAAACCAAACAGCAAATTCCTATGACTCCCGCACTGCGGACTGCGTACTCTATTCAATTATTACGGTAATACAGACATAATGGCCGCCATTTTTGTTAACAACCTCTAACGGTACCATTAAACGGGGATGTAGCTTATTTTAATAAAATGTTGTAGGTCTATTAAGTAGAATGTTCTGCAAATGTTATTTCCTCTCCTCTTAAGAGGGTGTGACGTTGTTTTGGAGTTTTGCTACCAATTTAATGGCGTTTTTAACTTGATTATCTTGACTTAGTTTAAAAACAAAGCAAAGATGTTCTTATAGAGATACAGTCAGCCCCAAAAAGATATATACACGGACAAGGAATCATTTTATTGTCTACAACCATTGTATCCAACGTACAGGTACAAAACATAGTATACAATTTATTTTACCAAAATAATGTAAAAAATTTGTCCCAAAACATCTATACACCCTATGACCGAAATATTTTTTAGAAGATTTTATATTTATTATTTAATTGTTAGTCTTTCCTTTATTTATGTAGCTAACTTATAAAGATAAAAAAAAAAAATCTAACTATTTACCGAACCGAAATATGGTAATCTACCTATATTTCACATATACGTATACAGTAATCATTCAATTAAATAAAATTAAAAGTTCGACCTCGAGAGGTGTTAGAAATAAATATTTAGTTAAAAATTTTATTTATTTTATTTTCTCATTTATTCATTTTTTTTACATATTTAATACATTTTTAAATATTTTTATAAAAATCATTAAAAAAATCATTTAAAAATATGAAAAACAGTGGCCCATCGGCATCAGGAACAGGGTCCAGGCTGTCGGTGGTCAGGGCTCTAGAGAGAGGAACCTCCTCACTATGCATGCCGTGTCTAGGAGTACTGCTTTCTGAATCAATGAATTATTTTATTTATTATTATTATTGCAGACAATGGTCTATAGTGTTAGTAACAAAAAAGCTTAGCCTATGTTAGTACTTAATAACTAAAACAGAACGGGTCCGGTTTGTAAGCGCCCACACTAGCGGGCTGTCTGCCCGGGCGGCTATTGATTGAAAAAATGCGATGCCATAAAAATTTGGTATTATTTAGTCTACCGCGTCAGACTGACGTATTATTATTGTCATGACAACGATCACACCTTATAGTGCACCTAACCGGGAGCATTTGCGTGTAATATAACAGTTCGAGTATTTCATCAGGGAATTCGTCCAGGTAAGCATTACAGTGCGTACCTGTAATGATGTAATACATCATTACGCACTGCTGCAATGTTACGAATTCGTAACAGTGAGTGAGTGCGGACAACCCACAGATATAGATAGACCTAGATAACGCAAGTATCACGATCTGTACGAAAACCAAGCGTGCCATTTTTTGACTACCTACTATGACGTCACAAGCACTAGGAAACGTTTCTTTTATTTTTTCTCCTCGCATTTGCACAGTTTTTACAATGTATAACAGCGTAATTAACCATTTTCAATTTTTTAACTGACTTCCGACAAGCGTGGCACCGATGCAGACTGAGCGCGAAAGTGGCAGCTTACGATTATTGTACGTAAGCTGCGCACGAAAATGGCACGCGAAGTAGTTGCTCTTGCGTTATCTAGGTATATCCATATCTGTGGGACAACCGAGCATTATAACTGAATCGATTTTACACTTACGAATACACACAGTTCGAGCGGTTACTTAAAATCAAATGCTCCTTAGTCGGTACGTCGAGCTGGTATTGTAACGCAATGCTCAAAATAAAAAACTTTTTACAAAAAAAAACAACCGACCTCCAAAAAAAAAACACTACAAAGTGAAAAATAACTTTAATTTCGGAAGTCAGTGTCTTGGGTTTTGTATTTTCGTTTTTTGCCACCGACTTCCGAAATTAAAGTTATTTTTCACTTTGTAGTGTTTTTTTTTTGGAGGTCGGTTGTTTTTTTTTGTAAAAAGTTTTTATTTTTCACTTTTTAGTTGTCAAGTGGTACCTACCCCAAACACATTCGAATACCACTACCTGCTACCAGTGACAGAAACTTATCATATCATCTACATACTAAGTGGGAAAAAAATACGTATTTTGTAGCTAACTCAAAAACTATCCAAGCAAAGTTAATAAAATTTATATGGGACCAATTCGAGAGCACACCCTTTCAAACAAAAAAATAATTTTCAAAATCGGTCCACAATTGACGGAGAAATCGGTGGACATACATAAAAAAAAAAAACAAACATACGCGACGAACATAATAACCTCCTCCTTTTTGGAAGTCGGTTAAAAATCATGTAATGTTTATTAGCGAATACCACACTTGCTCAAAACGGATTGCCGATTTCCGGCTTATATTAAGTCTAGGTTTCCTCACGATGTATTTCCTTCACCGATGTCTTGCCGATGTCAGTAATGTCCAAGACAGACTCATGAATTAAAACAGATACATTGGTACTTGCCCAGATTTCATAATTCTTGAAAATAATTTATTAGATAGCTAATGATGACATTTAATTATTGCTAGAAATTTCAAGAAGCAACAGATTTCTGATTTTCTTAGCTAAATACATATTTTTCTGGAGTTATCAATCAATATATTTCGATGTCATACAAATGGATGTCGTCTGTTTTAGAGTCGCATCAATCAATCAACCGTATCACATTATAATGATTGATTCGAGCAGATATTGGCAGGTGCGGTGATAGCTCTTACAATCCCATGTAAGCTTATTATTTGTCTGTCATCGATTTTGAAATAGGTACATACATCAATCAATCAATCCGCCTAGCCTTTTCCTAACTAAGTTGGGGTCGGCTTCCAGTCTAAGTGAAGGTCAGTTTAGGTCAGATAGGCAGTCGCCTATCTGACCTTCACAATCCAGTAACTAGGTAATACGATACCTCTTGGTAAGACTGGTTGCGGGCTACTGACGACCCGTAACGACTATCAAAGATCTGTAAATGACAGCCGGGACCAACGGCTTAACGTGCTTTCCGAGGCACGGAGGAGTCTCGGTATGTAAAGATGGTTACCCGTCTACGGAACAACCTCGGCAAGCGTAGCTTAACCTGATGGATCTACCCGTGCGGCTGTTAATACTTAGCCACGATCTTCTCAAAATAGGTACATACATACAGGGTGCAAACATACCGATCACATAGCCATCATCTACACATTTTGTTCATCAAACTAAGTAACTTAATTCAATAAATAATTTCTGGAAAACGACATTTATTTTTGGTGTGAAAACTCGCTGTTATCGATAGCACGCAATGCGATTATTCCCGATGTCCACCACTTGTTTGGCCACCACTGGGGGACAGCGAAACAACTTTTAAAAATTATTCTCTTTGTCTACCACTGGGGGCCAGCGTCACAACTTTCTAAAGTACTCGTATTTCCATTCGCCACCACTGGTGGAGAACGACACGGATTTTTAAACATTCCTTAGGGCCACCGCTGGGGGACAATGGCACAACTTTTGATCCATTTGCATGTAACCCACGAAAAACATTATGCTTATAAGTGCAAGCAACGGCACAGGAGTTGAGGGAGTAAGTATTTAAATGATAAAACTTGTTTTCGTAAAAAAAGTTGAGACTTTGACCTTTAAAATCTCCATAACCAGAAGATTCCTAAGTATGGTCTAGTATAAAAAAAATCATAATAATGGGATGAACAAGTCAAAATAAGAAAAGAAAGAAAAAGTATTTATTGGGACACTTAACACACATCATAATCAGCTTATAATGTTCCCACTGCTGGGACACATGCCTCCTCTCTGCGACAGGGAGTGGGCCGTAATCAACCACGCGGGTCCAGTGTGGGTTGGTACATGTCTTTGAATTTTTGGTTCTATGACATGCCGGTTTGCGCACAATGTTTTCCTTCACCGTTTTGAGAGCGGTGGTGGTGTAATTAAATACACAAAGTAAAGTGCCTGCCGGGTTTAAACTCACGACCACTCGTAAGTCGGGGTCGATACCACTGAGCCACCACTGCTCAGCGAAAATAACTATCGTCATAATTCCTATTACCTACAATGTCCTAAAAATATAAATCAATACACCGATGACCAAACTTAAAAAGCAAAATTAAATATTTTGCAAAAACCCACGACGATTAAAAGTAATTGAAAAAGGATAAAAGTTTTGCAAAAATAAATGTTTACTGCAGCGCCCTTGGTGAGTTGTCACCGTAACACTTATCTAAGAACATGCACCAATCAAACCCAAACCCATAACTGAAAACTGCATCAAAATCGAACTAGTAGTCTTGGAGAAAAATGGCAACATGGATTTGCACAAAAAATGTTTGCTGCAGCGCCCCCTGGTGAATTGTCACCGTAACACCTAACTAAAAACTAAAATCTGTAGGACACCTCTAACAAAATCAACATCAATAAACTCTATCAGCATCAAACCAAATTAGACACTCGTGACATTCATCCCTCCAATTTGGACAGACGATGACGTGTTAGTGACGTCACGGTAATGACGCCAGTGGCCCTGACGAGCCGCGCCTTTCAAGTAGCGTGACTGGAATTATAGCAGTTATTGCTAACCCCATAATTCTACTTTTGATTGTGCTGAAGTGATTATTTCTGGGAATTCATGGCCGTTTCAGGCGACCGTAATAATAGTTGGTTTGGTTTGAAAGAGGTATTTAAGATTAAGGCAAATTGGAGGCTTAATGAATAATAATTGTCCTCAAGATAGGGACAATATTTTTTAAGACGTTCTTTTATTTTCTAATTAATAATTTTTCATCGTAGACAGCGGAAAATTGGATTTATTTCGCGATTTCAAAGATGCCTAAAATGCCCTTCTTCATCATCATTTCAGCCGAAAGTCGTCCATTGCTGGACATAGGCCTCCCTCAAGCACCTCCATGCCCTTCTTGGTACATACTAATCGGAATATTGAAATGGAGACAACGAGAGACAGATTATTATTTAATTATCCAATTTAATTCGAAATACGACAAGATACGTGACTTATACAATATATTGTTAGGTTTCAATTTATTATACTGGCAGCACCGAACGATTCGATGTGGCTTCTGCGTTGGGCGCTCGTGACGGTAGGACGTGCTTAGTGGCGGTATCGGTAAAAAGACAGATTGGCATAGGATTGGTTGGAGATCTACTGTAAATTAAGGTAACCTATTAGTTTTATGGTAAATATAAGAATACTGATTTGATGGTGAAATGAATTGTGATTTTATGTGGGGAATAGGAGATGTGGTGGTATGGTGTAGAATATTGAATTTGATGTTGGCAAAGAAATATAAATGACTGACAGATATCTTGGTGTTTCATATTATTTCCTTATCCCTGAAATATTGTAAATATGTTGTTTTAATAAACAGTTTTAGATTATAATATTGGGGTAACGACTTTAAGATTCATTTGGGGATTAGGATTATTTTGAGGTTAAATAATTATATTCGGCATTAAATTAGTTAAATTAGACATAAGATAGTTTTTATTACAATATTTACCAAAGACATATGGATATTTCAAGAAAAAAGTTACTTCTTTAGCCTTCGGGAACCTAAAGGTACAATTCCGCAGGCGGCAACTGCAGGCGACGTGTCGCCACGCCACGACACAACTGATAGAATGTAACCTTTAAGGGTAGGTATGTAATGCAAAGTCAGGAAAATAAAAAAAAACGTTTGGCGCGACTGCCGCGATAAAGCTATTGCATAGCATTTGTAACCTCCATACTTCCTATTTGTCAACGCTACCCTTGGGATGATAACGTGATGACAAAAAACAAAAATTACGTTCCCATGACAACATCACGTTGTCATGGGAACCGTCATTACATGGTAGGCGGAGTGGGGGGTGTTAGGTTTTATTTTCGTTACGGAATTTCTTGATTCGGTCGCTGCGCTCAAAACCCGCGATAAAAGCTGTGCAATAGCTTAATAAGTTCTCGGCGATGGAACAAACTCGACCATCTTCTGATATGTACGATATGCACTGAGAGGTTTACCCCAAATCCATTAAAAATTTGAAAATTTTCAACAGGGCTCATAAGTTATGACATGACTTGTAGAGGTACCCGCTAAACAACGGCCGCCCGCGCCCCATGTAATAACCCGGTAAAATTCCTCATTGAAAAAAAATGAAAATTATTTTACCTGAAAATTACCGCGTAAATAAACTCTCAGTACGATACTTAACATCATGTCACGTCATCACGGATCGGACAAGGTTTTTCTTACATAATTATATAAGGAAATTTTGAGCAATAAATCTCTAGACCCAGAGGCTTAGCATTGTCTGTCAGTGAGTGAATTTCCGATTTTTATTAAGTAGATTTTTTAACATAATAATTGCTAACGAAAATATCTTCAGCAATTTTATTCAACAAAATAAACCATGTTAAGCTTTAGGGTGTTTATTAAATTACCCGCGGTGAACCAACCTGCGAGGGTTATGAACTGACCCTAATTCTGATTAACTTGTAACAGGGTTTGACCCTAATAAATAATAATAACATTTAAGTGTTATTTATAACCTATACCATAAACGTCAGTGGATGAACTCGGGGCTCGCGGTAAACAACGATATAAAGCAATTTTAGAGGGTCTAGTAAACCCCGTTTGCAAGTATATTGGGTTATGTGGCTATTCCATGTCTTAATACAAGGTTGTCATTTGTACTGCACACAGTGACATGCTTGGTTTGTTTGGAAACTGTTTATTTATTTAGGATCTCCAACAAAAGATGTACACAATACATGACACATAATTAAAGGGCAACATCGGGTATTAAATAGGTGTATTCCTTCACTTATAGGAGACCACAGCATACACAATAAAGTTAAAAACTAAGCTAACAAAGTTAAAACATTAATAAAAGGTAAAATTGTGAAAATAAAATAAAATAAAATGAATTTTTGAAGGACTTAAAAAAAGAAAATATAACATTTGGAGAAACTATTAAATTAAGTCTAATAAACACTTATTCAATAATCAATTCCCAGTCGGGGCAAAATTTTCTGCTCGATTTAGTTGGTGGTAAGGCCGTCTGGCTAGCTACCACCATCTTATAAGTCTGTCGCTATAACAACAATATTAACAGCATTGTTGTGTTTCGGCAGTTAGAGGTAAGTTAGCCAGTTCCTCTATGGTTGAGGATTCCGGGTGAAGCTCGCTTCCACCTTCGGCCTGATCATCATAAGATACAGGCCAAGACCTTCACCGGTGTGGTTAAAAAAAAACTCAGTTTTTTTTTTCGTCTCATATTTGTTTTTATTTCATTCATTCGTCTTAAATAATATATGTACATCTAACACTAAAACGCACTTTTGAAGTTGAGTTTTAATTCAAATTCAAAAGTCATTTATTCAAACTTGGCTGAGAATCAGCACTTTTCGAACGTCAAAATTTCTTAAGACAGTCCCCCACAACGCCCACCCTTCACCACTTCCTTGTACTTTAGCTGGGAAGAAGAAGTAATCACGTAGGTTTAACATGTTTGATAGATTATAATTATATTTCTGTAATGCCGAGGCTGCATCTGCGTCTATCATGACAAAGCAATGCGTGCCGAAGTTTCGTACGTTTTGTTCGCTAAAAATGTATTGCGATAATGTAGTGGTTACATTAGCGGTTTCATAATTTTAACGAATCATCTATTTATTTATTTATTTAACAGTTTATGTACACACATATAAACAGACAAGAAGAAAGGAACAGAAAAATACGTACAAAGGTGATGCTTATTTCTATAGAAATCTCTTCCAGCATACCTGCGATAGGAGAGTAATTAAAGAGTTGTAGACAACGTGTGTAAGAGTAAAAGAGAAAACAGAATACATAAAATAAAACTTAACTATTACTAAAACTTAACTATACACTAATTTAAATATAAACATACAACATAAGAATATACTTAAATACATACTTCTAAAATACATATCACTAAAATACTTAGATAAAATTACTTTCTACAATAATAAATACATATTATGCAACTATGACGAAGTGGAAAGATAGTGTTCTTTCACTCTTCTTTTAAAAACCGCAACAGTTTGGCAGTCCCTAATGTCAGGCGGAAGTGAATTCCATAACCGAACCGCATGCATACTGAAGGAGTAGGAGTAGAAGTCGGTTGAGTGGGGAGGGGATTTAAGGAGATTTCTAAGATGCGACCTGCAAAGTGCATCAGAGGGACGGGCGTAGGAAAAGCGTTCCCGCAGATAGGATGGCGTTTTAGGGTTGTGAAGGATGTTAAATAACAGACACAATATCCGAGAGTTCCTGCGAAGACGAATAGGGAGCCACTTGAGTATCTTGCGAAAGTTGGAAACGTGATCATACTTTTTGAGGTTAAAAACAAAACGAATACAGATGTTTTGCAAACGTTCAAGTTTATTTAAAAGCTCCTCGGTGGCATCCAAATAACAGGCATCAGCGTAGTCTATGATGGGCTGAATGAGAGTTTGAGCAAGGGAGATTTTGGTACTCAAAGGCAAGAAGCTCTGGAGGCATTTCAGCGAATGGAACGTGTAGTGCACTTTACGACTGACTTGACCAACATGGGCAGTCCACGATAGGTAGGAGTCCATGGTCACCCCCAAGTTTTTAACAGTATTTGCGTATTCAATCTGAACTCCATTCAAACAGAGTGGAGACAGCGACGCAACATCGAGCTTATTACGCATATACCTCCCGCCAATAATGATGGCCTGGGATTTCTTTGGGTTGATTTGCAATCCGAAAGACCGCGACCACTCGCTAATCAAATCCAGATCACTGTTCATGGCAGACACCGCTGCTTCCGCATCTTGTATTAAAAAGTGTGTGTAAAGCTGCAGATCGTCGGCGTAGAGATGGAAGTGGGAAGAAATGACTCTGGTGACAAAGTTAATGAAAATAGAAAAGAGAAGAGGAGAGAGAACGCCACCCTGAGGCACACCTGCGATAAGAGAACACCAGTCAGAAGAAGACTCTTCGAGACGAACTCGCTGCGAGCGGCCTTTGAGATAGGAGTCGAACCAACCAACAGTAGAAGAAGAAAAATTGAAAGATTTAAGGATTCCTAGAAGGATGTCGAAATCGACAGAGTTAAAGGCACTGCTAAAATCCAGCAGAACAAGCAAGGTGAGAGATTTGTGGTCCATAGCCCAGCGGATTTCATCGGTAACCTTCAAAAGAGCCGTTACCGTGCTATGACCAGGCCGAAAACCAGATTGAAAAGGACTAAGAAGGTCATTCGAAGATAGAAAGGTAGAAAGTTGCTGATGAACAATGTGCTCAAGAACTTTAGAGAGATAAGGGAGGATAGAAATGGGTCGGAAATCGGACGGTGAGACCGGCTTAGGAATTTTGGGTAAGGGGATGATATGGGCTTGTTTCCAGGCCTCGGGAACAGTACAAGAAAACAAGGAGAAATTAAAAATGTGAGTCAAGATAGGAAGTAATGTGGGGAGGATAGGAGAAATCATTCTTGAGCAAAGATTGTCATTACCAACTGCAGATGAGGAGATAGCACACATTGATTTTTTGACCTCATCTTCACATACAGGGCTCAGCTTGAAAGAAGGACACTATGGCACTGGCAAACTGGAAAGTTTATTTAAAGTAGCAAGTTTGACGTGCGGATCCAACGTAACAGGGGGATGTGAGAAATGCTTGTTAAGAGCACACACGTCAATGTCATTACTGGAGGCAACTGGAGACTTACCAATGCCGACAGTTTTTAGAAACTTCCAGACTTCTGAAGAGTTTCGGTTGTCGAGAGAATTATGGAAGTAGCGTCTCTTTGCATCTCTACACATACGACTGCAGCGATTACGCAGCAACTTAAACGCATTCAAGTTGCGCTCGGAAGGACAGCGTTTCAACCTCCTTTTAGCTCTGTCCCTACATGCCATTACATCCTTAATAGCAGGAGTAAGCCAAGGAGCCGGAACATACTTGACTTTGACTCGACGGATAGGGGCATGACGATCGTATAAGCTGAGTATTGAGCTGTTGAAAATGTGAACCATATCGTTAATACAAGAGCTCTCCAAGACGTCCGTCCAGTCGATGCTACCAGCATCACGTAGTAATGCCTCCAGATCAATGCCCTTGTAGTTCCTAAGGAAAATATATTGCGGCTTACGCTTAGGAGGGCGAATCTTGTAGGACATAAAGATAAAATCGTGGTAAGAAAAACAGGCAGTGAGTTGTCCGTGGACAGATACATTATTAGTATTAGAGACGATCATCAGGTCCAAAAGAGTAGGGGTGCAGTTAGGGAAATGATGAGTAGCAGAAAGAGGCAGAATACTAAGGTTAAAAGAAGATAAGAGAGATTGAATTTTGTGAGTACGACTGTCATTTTTAAGAAGGCAAGTATTAAAATCGCCCATCAAGACTACGTGGTCATAAGAGGGACAGAAATCATTTAAGAGCGAATCAAAAGAGTCAAAGTAATCGATACTGAGGTTTGGCATCGTGCAATAATCCAAGATAGCTCTCCATTATTTCGACAGAGCGTCTACGCAGCCAAGACACAACAATCGAAATGACCAACGCTAGTCCTACCACGCGCCACGCTTATTATGTACCGCCACTCGGGCGATAAGTGCTACACAGCCCGGACTATCGCGACGATAACCGATAATGGTTAGTCCCATCTGCGTATATCGTATCACTGTGCCAAGCTTCGTCACGATAGACGCAGATGCGACCACAGCATTATACTTAATTGCCTCGAACGAACACTGGCAATTAATATACGCTTGACTACTGTCAATAACAATGGTGATTACTAATTACGCAGTTCGGACGCAGTCCGTGTCCATAATTATTGACATCAACCGGATAATTACAAGTGAAACGTGTATTTTGTCATGAAGTTTGTTAGTAAATTGGCCGATTTAGTCAACTATTTGTTTATTTATTTTTGAAAATAATAATGTACGAAACATACATTATAGAATAGTGGATACAACCTATTATATCACAAAGATTTAAATCGTTAGATTGACCTTCACCGTAGGTACTTAGGACGCGCGAAAACGTGTCCATACTGAAAAGAGTAAGCTCACACATCCCGCTTGGAATGTGAGTTAGCGAGAAAATACTATTCAAACCTCATTGTCACCGAAATAGAAACGTGAAATCGTATGACGCGATTGGGCGTGTCTAACGATTTAAATCTTTGGTATTTCATCTTTTGACCAAGCTTGGTTGAATATCCATGTACCTATTGTACATGCAGCGATAGTCATTTGACCTCTACAACCCAATTACTGATACTGATACATACCTAACTTCAATAATAGGTATTTAATCCATTGCGCATATATTGACGATATCCTCACATTCACAACAGATTGCGGGACACAAATTCACGTAATACAGTTGACCACACGTCGATGATAACCCCTGCTTCTAGGCCTAAACGAGAAACAGGGTATAAAGTTCACTCATCCTCTATGGAAAAGGGAGGGTCCTCCGACCAGACAGTGTCTGGTTGATGTCGGAAAGTTATATTTAAAGTGAAACTTTTATTACATCGTCTCAAATTTTTCGTCTGTGTGTTACATGTCGCGTGACGGTCGGCAGCGGAGTAGGGATAAAGTGAAAGGCGCTCGTTAGAGCAGCCAAGGCCAATATGGCGGTGCCTATAGAAGTTTCACTTTTACCGTGGTTTCATAAAACCACACAATCCTTTTTTATGTTGATCACGCGGTAAACTTCGCTTGCGCGATGTAGGATTTGTGTGACGTCAGGTCTTTGATGCGTAGTTTGCATGTCACGATGTAGATGCCGCTATAAATTTAAGATTTTTATTAGTTAAGTAGAAAATTCAAACAATTTTACTCAATCGATATTTTCATCGCAAACCGTAACCATGCTTTGTGAAAAAAAATTAATTGTACTGTGAAACACAAAAACAAGCTCCCATATTTTTTACTTCGCTACCTTAAAAGCTTAGTTCCGTAGTTCACAGAACTGTCTTCATCAACTCTTGTTCTGGATTCGAAAACTTTTGTTTTACCCCTCTCTCAAAGTTCGAGGCTACCAAATAACTTCCACAATCTTTTGCGAGATTATTCGTATTTTATCCTGTTTTCCACAATGTAGTTATGTTTTTATTTTACAAGATGTTAAGTTAAATGAGGGACACCCTTAAGGAGTATATTCATGATACAATTTTTACTTTGCGACCAGTTCTGAAATATGAAATATTGTAATTTATATCTGGGGGCCTAAAACGGCCGCTTTGGCAGAATCATGTTATGATATGTATTACTTAGGAATATTGTATAGGTACCTACTTTTACAATTCTTGTAAATATGTGAACACCATGTATCCATTACATAATTATTTTTTCTGTAATTGCTTCATTTTGAAATTATTTTTACCTATTGTGATATAATCTCATTCCAGGTGCATCATCTTCACATATAATTACATTAAGAATGCGGCGACGCATGAATTGTCCATACAAATCATTTGCAACTTAAGCACTTGAGTACATAAATCATTTGCAACTTGAGCATATTTCCACCATATTATGTTGATATTCGGATTGAGACAGTATTTATCTAGGCTCCTACGTCTTTTTATTTCCAAAAACTTACCTTTAAATGAAGTGTAAGCGAATTGCATTTCGTTCATTTTTACAGCGTAAATGACATGTTTTCATATTGTTTTTTCTGTATTATAAACAATAATATTTTTAATATTGTTTCCGCAGAAGCATAGTTTATGTTATCAAGTTACAAATTATCGAAAAAAAAAATGGAAATACATTAAGTTTTCATTCATAATTTTTTGTATTACGGAACACATCCAAATTTATCATACATTTTCGAAAGTTAGTAGTACTATCGCGTCAAGCAATAATTGTCAATGTGGCCCTACCCATGGTAGTATTGCTCACTGTAGGTGTATATCGCTTCGACAGGCACTCACACTAGCGCAACGTGCGT
The DNA here is from genome assembly GCA_963680765.1 of Agrochola lychnidis. Taxonomy (NCBI): domain Eukaryota; kingdom Metazoa; phylum Arthropoda; class Insecta; order Lepidoptera; family Noctuidae; genus Agrochola; species Agrochola lychnidis. The sequence continues at coordinate 22,352,473 of OY796862.1, forward strand.
ACTTGCGAGCCGTGTCGCCGGCCTCTTAATGTGTACAAAATGTTGTAAAACGTTTTAAAAGAGTAACGGTGGAGTTTCTTGCCCATTTTTCTCCATACAAAGGAAGGGGCGACTAGAATCAATTCTTTTTTTTTTGCCTTTTATGTGCCTAATTGAAATAAATTATTTGACTTTGACTTTTACATTAGATCTCACATCTTTTACGATAGAAGAACTGCGTTGCGAGACTTGCATTTTTGTACATGTTATGTTTTTGATGGGAGTGAATTTTACCCTAACCCATAGTCCTATTAGGCTATATTTTGTAGCCATGAACGACCTGAAAAACAAGCTAAAAATAGGCGAACGCTACTAAGAAACATCGCAGTTGTATCACCATAATAAGTTACCCGTAAGGTCGGTACCTACACTCGAACGCATCAACTAATTGAGTTATACGGTAGGGATGGGTGTTTTACTTCAGCGGTATTTAGTTCCGAGGAACTACAAGTATGTTTTTTTGTACATTTGTCGTGAGTAAGCAAAAGTGTAAATAAACAACTTGAGCTGCGGGGTCATTTCGAAACACATTTAATTTGGCCATGGTGACCAACCTCCTTCGGCGCGGGAAATATTATAATACACAAGGGTGTGCGCAGACACAGGTGACACTCTTCCCTCACTCTCATAGTCCGATGGGACGGCAATCCGACACGACCGGAGAGCGATCAGGCGCAGGGCCAACGGCTTAACGTGCGCACCGAGGCACGGGGTATCACACCGCCAATTTTCAAACTTCAGGCCGTTAGTAAAAAAATCCTAATGGAAAAACCCAATAACACTTTGCCCGACCCGAGAATCAAACTCCACGCTCCGCAGTCGCGCTTGTGACCATGAGACTAACGGGGAAGTCAACACATTTACAGTAAGCAATGGCTTTCATTTTGACAGTTCAACAACATTCATTGCGTTATTTACGTTGTTCAGCAGACAAATATGGAGCAATGTATTAGCAATACCTATCCATCAAAATCATTCAGATTGTGATTAATAGTGTGAAAGGCAATTTAAAAAAAATAAAGTGAAAAAATATCACACGGGTTTCCAAATATTGAAGGTTTTATTTATAAACATTGCCTAAAGTTAAGAAACGTTTTTCGTCCGAAACGAGATCCTCCATCTCGATTGTAAAACCCCAACCATTCTCCAGTTTCTCAAACGCCTCGCCAAGCGTTACTTTGACTCCGCTCACAGACATCGCAACCCTCAGGTTGTTGAGGCAGCCGATTATACCCCATCCCGAATTAGTAAGACCCGCCGCCCTAAGCATGTACTCTCTGACCCAGATGACCCCATCACACTCCTCCAGGAGCAGAATAGGGCCACCAGTACAGTAAACAAAAACAGACGCCTCCCGTCATTCCGCATTCAAAATTAAGCGAATGCTCGCTAAGGGCACTCCTTAGCGAGCATTCGATTAATTTTAATTTAGAATAGATAAATAGCTCCTGGCTGGAGGCTCTAAGTGTAGAAGCTTATGGCACCCACAGGAAAATCCGGTTAAGCAGCCAAGACCTTAGTGGTCAATACTGCGAGATGCCCGTCGAAAAAAAAAAAAAAAATTAAGAAACCTTTGAATGTCAAAAAATATGGTTAAGAAGATGTAAATTGTTTCTTTAAGCAGCATTTATAAATAAAACCCTGAATACCTCTGTATTTTTTTTTCTATGAGAAAAGGAATGAATTTGAGGATCGTAGCGGGTGGCGTTCTGTAGTTTCTGCTTACCCCCATGGGAAGGCTTGGGTTTATGAGAAAAATAATGAAAAAACAAAACTGACATATCTATGAACTCAAAGGAAAATCTTCCAACGTTTTACCCACCATTGAATCAATGCTAAGAAAGAAAAAAAACTTGTAACCATAAGGCGAACAAGCCCAATTTGCTTGTCGGAACTACAAGTAGACTAATTCATTTAGTTCACGTCGAAGTTTTTCTTTGGAACGAATGTATTCAATTCACAACACTAGCTAGCTAATCAGTGATGTAGGTTTGTACCTTCAGTTCTTTGGACGCAGATAAATGCCGCGCGCTCTTGATAAAACCGATACAGAATAGTACAGAAGGTCCGCTCCATGAAATCATCATCTGCTTAGTCTTTTCCCTACTATGTTCGGTTTCCAGCCACGCTGCTGCTTGAGACGTCAGCACAACTGACGGGGTCCGCTAGGGCCGATGCCTACCAGGGTTGCGGGGTCTGAAAGAGATACTGTGGCCCCTGGCAACACACAGGCAACTGATGGAACACGGGTGGGTTTTAGTCAGTATGAGTCTGACACACCCTCCCGCTCCACCCAGAGTGGGAGAAGCTATTTGATGAATTCCCACAAAAAAAAAGCCTGGCTGCATCTGGATACTAGTATTTTTGCATGGAGCGACTGCCTTTCTGAACTCCACAACCCAATCACTTTGTAACACAATACCCTTGGTAAGATTGGTTGTCAGACTTTCAGAGTTCTGACTACCCGTAACATACATACATAAACTCACGCCTTCTTCCGATGGGGGTAGGCAGAAACTACAGCACGCCACCTGCTACGATCCTTACATACTCCTTTTGCCTCGTTTACGTTCATACATTTGGTCATACACGCACGCTGGTTGCGAGTACTACGCACCTGGCCTTCCTGAAGAACATCACCAATAAGGTCAGTATATGTCCTCCTAGGGCGTCCCCGACCGGCCTTTCCTTTTACATCAGCCTTGTAAATACATTTTGTTAGTCGCCTTTCATTCATCCTCTCAACATGCGCAAACCATCTCAGCATACCCTTTTAAATATTTGTCACTACATCTTCTTTTAAATCACACCGCTGTCTTATCACATCATTCCTCAGCCTATCATTCATAGTCAGACCACACATGCTTCGCAAGGAACGCATTTCCACAGCATTTATTCTGCTTTCATATTGTTTTTGCCACACCCAACATTCACTTCCATACATAAGCGTGGGCACCAGCACACCACTGTGAACAGCCAGTCGAGCCTTTTTAGACATCGACTGGTTGATCACAATCACATGTCTAGAACCATTCACTACCCGTAACGACTGCCAATAATCTACAAATGACATATAAGACCAATGGCTTAACGTGCTTTCCGAGGCACGGATTGTATTATAAATATTATACACCGTGACATTTTAGTCGTCTTATAAAAGCAGGCCACTTCATGTATCCAATTACTACTAACCTAAACTACTGGCCTCCACACCTCAGAGGTCAGAATTAAAGCCCGTCACAGACGTAACTATAATATATTTTAATATAAATCATAGCATATTAAAATATATTTTCCATATTAATCTTCGAGCGACCGCAGACGGAGCTATAATATATATTTCTAGTACGTCACCAAAAACTACGCAAAAAAAAAGTATATTAAGGGGACGATAACCGACTTTTAATGATTTTATACTGAAGATGACGTCTAAACGAGTAGTGTTAGTGATTTGAAAAAAATATATGTTAAATTAAAGTATTTTTTTAATATTTTAATATAGGCATATTTTTGATTATATTAATATTACATAGTGAAATTAATTTGTAAAGTTATGTCTAACGCGGATAAGAAACTGAGAATCACGCAAAATCTATCAAGCGTATTTTTCTGAAAACTTTACTATTTTAAAGATAATTAAATGATTGATCTTTTAGTATACGGATTTTATTAAAATAATTTTTGTTTTACGTGTAATAAATTAATAATGTGTCTAATTTGGGACAGCGCTCCTTGATGGGCGAGTCCTATTACTGGCTGGACGTACGACACGTTGCGTGAGCTCAGTACAGAACACGCAAGCTAACCATTCAAGGTCACTCTCATATATCTGCGTCTTAAGGCAAGGGCTCGAGCAAGGGCTTATATATTTATCGATCTCAAACGAATGCTAGTCGCAAGTGCGCGTATGCGTACGTTTTCACTCTTTGTATGAAGTCGACCTTCTGTACCTGTCTATTTTGTGTAGGTTAAGATGGAGAGGAGATAAAGTAATATGGCAGCAGCTAATTAGTCAAGATAGAAGTAAAGGTATCTCTGTAATTTAATGTAATGGAGAGATGTTTAGAATTCGGGCAGCCGGAGTTTTAGAAGGCACGAATTAGGAAATAAGATATAGTAACGGTAAAGTTATTTTAAATTAGGTAATGAAGTCGTAGCACGAGTAAAACACGAGCGAGAGTAGTCGCATATGATGTGTAACATCTGACATCTTGGTTGAATCGTCAGACCAACCTCTTGGAAAATGGGTTGGTACCATTTGACGGCCAACTCTAGCACCGCGCGCGCTCATTGATCGAATCAAATAGCGCGCGGTTCCCCGGCTGCTTGTTACACATTTCCGTTCCTTTTCTCAAAATCACTCCCACACAACTTGCAGGAAATCGATAGGAAAGATGTTTCACATAAAAAATGATGTAGGTAAGTATCCTAGAAAAAGTTGACTGTTGTAGTTCTATAGATTCTATATACAGTCTCTACATAGACAGGGTGAAGTTAAATTATCTGGTAAAAACATCTGACATCTTACCTTGGTAACAAACAATATTAAAGGGGCGGGGCCTCGTCAAAGTCGTTTCTGACGGCCAACTGTAGCACCGCGCGCGCTCATTGGTCAAATCAAATAACGCGCGCTTCCTCGGCTTACTGTAATACACTTCCGTCCCTTTTCACGAAATCACTCCCACAGATTGCTGGAAAGCGAGTGGAAAGTTTAACCTCACAATTTCCAGTAAATACAGCTGCTTACGGGGTCAGCAGCCGCTGGACCTATAATCTGAATTCACTATCTACATTAGTGAGTTTAGATATAGGCTCTCTCCCTAATACATCATAGACAGATTCGATTGATACACATCATGACAACATAGGAAAATTTTGTGAAATAATTATTGAGCATTCTCACAAACAATGATGTCGCTACTGAGTGCTAATGTTAATTTTAAATTTAAATTAAATTTTCTATGCATTTAAATTTAATTATGAATTATTATTATTATTTTAATTAGTTAATGTTATTGGTTGATTGATTCAGGCGTGATCTTACAGAAATCCATTATAAAATACAATAAACGTGGATATATTTAGTAACCTATTCTGCTTAGCTATTTCTAAAGAGCAACCTCTGAAAGAAATCGACACGTGTTCACCTTTCAACGAGGCATCCTCAGGATGACGATTGACTTGTCGCGAACCCGAACACGGCGTATTGCCACACCAAGTGCTGAACGCAGAGTTAATGTAATTGTTATCAATCAGTTTTTTTAAATATTTAAAATGCAATTTTTGTCATTACTATTGCTACACATTAATTACCAGAAAATATTGAATAACTTCATTTGTTAACATCCTTTTTGGCTTTATTTGATGTAAAACCATAAATGGTACATTTTTTTTTTTTTTTTTTTTTTTTTTTTTTAAAACGTTGCCCCACACTAGGAATTTCTCCTGTATCGTGGGTGCGATTACAAACATATAAACTCACATACACAAACAGCCAGACCCGGAACAACTACTGGTAGGTCATACAAATATTTGTTCCGTTCGGGAATCGAACCCGCGACACGCAGCGCAGCAGTCAGCCGCTTAACCACTGCGCCAACCGTGCCGTCAGACATGTTGAGTTAGCCTGTGAGTAATTGTTGCACTTATAAACGTAACATTAAGGAATTTATTTTAAATATATTGTGTAAACAATTGTTGGCTAACCTAAATTAAAAACCGGCCAAGTGCATAACCACGCACAATGTAGGGTTCCGTAGTTGGAATGAATTTATCCCAAAAACAAACTTAACTTTTTAGTTGAAAAAAAAAATCTTTCATACAGAATGTATGGGAAAACATGTTTTTACAACCGCAAATCTAAGTTGGTCGATTATTACTCGTTAACTTGTAAAGCCTACTCAGCTGTGATAGTTTTCCTTTTTAAATTCGTTATATAAGCTACTATCGTAAAATTTTTCACATATCTAAAACCAACCATTTAGTTGGCGGGGGGGACACTTGACTCTAACAAAAATTTGCACTTTAAAGCTTATTCACAATGTTTTTGAAAGACCTTTCCAACGATACCCCACACCAAGGGATAGAAAAAAAACATCCCCACTTTACGTGTAGGGGAGGTACCCTAAAAAAAATATATTTTTCATAATTTTATTTTACCACTTTGTCGGCATAATTAATATGTATATCCATGCCAAATTACAACTTTCTAGTACTAACAGTCTTGGAGCTAGATCGCGGACAGACAGACAGACAGACAGACAGACAGACAGACAGACGGACATGACGAAACTATTAGGGTTCCTTGTTCACTACGGAACCCTAAAAAACAGTGGCACTCCGGAAGTGCCGACAGAAGTGAAAACTTGAATAAGATCACCTTGGTGGAAAAAATACTTGTATAGAACATTAGTCCGTAACCTTATCTAAATAAAGAGCACAATCGCGTTTACAAAAAAAACTTCTAAAACCTTTAAAGTAAAAATACTTGCATAGAACATTGATCCGTAACGTAATACATATCAATAAAGAGTACCATCGCGTTTACAAAACTGAGGTGTCTGTAACGGTGTCGCGAGTTCAATTGTTTTTCCCATCTCAAAAATGCCCAACGCGCCTAAAGAAGTTTTCACTTAAGAAAATAAATACTTCAACACAGAAATGCGGGTGTACTATTGTATATACATCTTTCCCAACCCCTTCGGAAGATACAAGCGTAATGATATACGGTTCTTTGTGGAACTTAAGGTTAGTTCACAAGTCGCGTGCACAGACTAACGAGATAATTAGACGTCGGCGGCACGCGACCGTTAATTTTAAATCGTGTGTGCCTGCCTTTATTGTCTTTATATTACCGTGTGTGTGATGTTAGTAAATAGCCTGGCATTATAGGTAATTTGCTTCGACTACGATAGGAAAAAATTAAAAAGAATTTGAAAGTATTGTTTCGTGCTCATATTGAATGAAGTGGATTTATTTGACTAAACGATTATTGATTTTGATGTTTTTACAATTTCATATTAACTATAATCGATATTATAAAACAATGAAGCCCCTCGACGTCTGTCTGTTTGTCTAAACGCGATAAACTCAAAAACGACTGAACGGATTTTCATACGGTTTTCACTATTGGACGGAGTGATTGTGTTTTGTGTAAATTGGTTGAAATATGACGATGTGCGAGAGCAATGGTGGCCCAGTGGTAACGGCCGCGACTTACGAGTTGTAGGTCGTAGGTTCGAACCCAGACAGACGCTTTACTTTGTGTAAATTATTTCATCACCACTGCTCTCAAAACGGTGAAGGAAAACATCGTGAGGAAACCGGCATGTCCTAGAACCGAAAATTCGAAGACATGTGACATCTACCAACCCGCACTGGGCCCGCGTGGTGGATTACAGCCCACTCCCTCTCACAGAGAGGAGGCCTGTGTCCCAGCAGTGGGAACATTTATAGGCTGATGATGATGACGATGTCAAATACTCCAAGTAGAATGAAAATTAGTTACATTTTGACGCAACAAGCTGATACGACATTACAGCAGAAAAAAAAACAGTGGTACTCCGGTAGTGCCGATTCAGAAGTGAAAACTTGAAAAAAATCGGCACCGCAGTTATCAACGCGTTGATGTCTTTTACTCCACGGTGTCGGTAAATTGCGTTACAGTGTCGCGATTGTATCATCATAAATGCGAAAGTAATAACTCTGTCTGTCTGTTACCTTTCACGCCTTAACGGCTAAACGGATTTCGATGAAATTTGGCACACAGGGAAACCATGACCTAGACATAGGATACTTTTTATCCCGGTATTATGGATCCATGGGATAATTTCCGACCTCCACGGGGGCGAAGCAAAATCTAGTAGGTTTAAAAAAATTGGTAATAATAGGTATTCATGACGTTTCTTTAAAGGTCAGAGAGAAACTTAAATCTTTTTTTTTTTCTTGTTTGCAATAGGGAGTTTTGTCCATCCGGATATGCTAACCCCATCGTACCTTATCAACTATTTAACTTTCATTGAAATATAACACAACAACTGTAACTGTAAACTGTGACAGAAATTTAATCATTCAATGACTTGGCATAATTTTCACCAGGCCACATAACCCCTACAATCGCTGATCTAGGGCTTGCTAAAACGTTTTGAATTAGCCCAACGTCCAAAATGTTCAATATAAATTTTTTGATCAATGATTCCCTTTAATTCTTGCTCTTGACAAACTACATCAACAAATGTTGCACATCTTCAGTTTTGTTTCAATTAGGTGATGCGAATTTTGGCATTAGCAAAACAAATTTTGCCAATGAATAGTGCCCAGAGCGCAGCCTTAGTGCTAATTTAACATAACTTCTGCTTAAACTTGTATCCTCAAACCAGGGCACGCGAGAAGACTCAAAGAGATGTTAGCAGAACTGACGGGGTCCACTAGGGCCGTTGCCTGCCGGGGTTGCGGGAAAGTCCAAAAATCATACCGTGGCCCCCGGCAACATGGCAACTGAAGGAACACGGGTGGGTCGCTCCACCCAGACCGGGAGAAGTTATTTGATAATTTTCTACCCTAAAAAAAAGGGCACGCGAGAAGGCGTATTCAGAAGTACTTAAATCCTTTTTGTGCAGAAAAATAGATTTATTTTAAACTGCACTTTAATGGATCAATCGGATTAAACTTGAACAAATGCGAACGAAGCGAAGACTTTCTTGCCCATTCTTCAGTTTCTACCCTTTATTAAAACGGGCTTTTGGCTTCAATTTTCTGACTTACTGACCGACTCATTCCTTCCTTTACAATTCAAAAGTACCTTTAAATGGCTTTAATTGAAATTAAATGCTTTGAGTTTAAGTTTCAAGGCGCGGGTAGCGGCTCTCTATTAGGGCTTGTTCCCACTGTGCCGGACCGGCGGATTTGCCAGCAACCGGCTCCAGGACAATAGTGTTCACATTACACTGGATTCCACAAGAAAACCGGACTTCTTTCGACAGTCGAGACAGTACTCACCTCAGTTGAATTCGGACCTGTGCGCACACAGCGGGACATAGATACGAGCGCAAACTCGTTCACATTATTCCGGTCCGGGTGTTCTACCGGCGCTTCTCAGTGACAAAACGCTCGGTTAAAATGCCGAGCTCAGTATTTTTGCCGGATCCCGTATAATGAGAGCAGCTTCATTTAAATTCTTTAGCCACTAGCTCTTCCGGTAGTTTTGCCATGCCGGTAAATCTGCCGGTCCGGCGAAGTGGGAACCAGCACCCTAATTGCGTAATACAACACAATCACAATTTGTTTCGATTTGAAACAGATTTCTAATCCATTGCTTCATAAGTTGGAAAAAAAATCTGTTCAACAACGTAAATATCGCAATGAATGTTGTTGAAATGTCAAAATGAAACAAATTTCATGAAATTGTTTACGAAAATGAGTTACGCAATTAGGGTCCCCCTATCATGAGGATCAAAGATCCTTCCGACACTCAGTGTGAATGCGGTTCTCCCGACAAGTGGGCCAGAGTGTCCAAAGTGTCCCTACATCTGCAATTTAAAGGACATTTTAAAACGCACACATTACATGTGACGTCACATACCTCATTTGTCAAATTATGATGAGTAGTTTAGAAGTTATGATGGAATAGATGCATTCATACAGCATACACACATACTCGTACATGCTGGTCAAAATCATAATCCTCCTTTTTGCTTCGCCGTAAGCGGGTAAAAATTTAATGAAATGAGCAAGTGAACGTTCATTTCTATGTAATTTTGTCGGTGTCGTGTGAACGTGGAATTAATCAAAAATAAACCTTCATTTGAGCGAAACATCTGATATCAGCTTTACACAACTTAGTCAAGATATTTGGAGGTAGACACGCAGTGTATTACGTCACGATATTTGATACAGCATCGTTTAGTGACGTCATCGTTTTACTAGATTATTTCTTATCTCTTCCTTGTCATGTCAACAGTTATAATCATGTCGTAGATGTAGGGCTGTTAGCTGGAAATGGCCACGGTTTTCAATAGTGATGTGCCGGATATCCGTATCCGCGGATATCCGAGGGAGAAAAAAGATCTGTATCCGTTACTTTTTGGCGGATCTTGAACGGATCTTTTATATTAATACATTTCATTACGTATAAGTAATGAAATGTATACAAATACAGGATACAGATCTTTTTTCTCCCTCGGATATCCGCGGATATGGATATCCGACACATCACCAACCAAATTTAATTATTCTTTTTGTTGTGGTTTTCGAGAAGTGACAAGATTTTCTCAAGAATTATTTGTTGGTTTTGTATAAATTATGTTTGTTTAGTTACTTAATTGTATATTTTAGTACAGAGTATAAATAATAAGTTGTACAGTAATTTATTATTGTATACAGGGTGTATCAGAAAGGTGTGGTCATATTTAAACAACTTTCTCCATACGATTAACATCGTAATCGAGAAAAAATTATGAGCCGTGCCATTTGGGTCGCGTAGGTATTGAAGCTTAGTGCTTTATTTGTTGTGGTATTTTACCGTCTACAATTCTCAAATCTGTTTATAAAATCGTCTAGCAAAACAAAGATAATCTCTTGACAATTTACGACCAGTAGGATTGGATTTAGCATAATAAACCGAATAGATAAATACTCTGTAATAAATTTTGATGTAAAATCAAACTTTTACGAATAAAAAGCTCTGCTTTTATTAATAACTAGCTGTGCCACACGGTTTCACTTGCATAAGTCTCGATTCCATGGGAATATCGGGATAAAAAGTACCTTATGTCCCACGACAGGTCAAGGTCTACCCATGTGCCAAATTTCTTCCAAATCCGTTCAGCCGTTTTAGCGTGAAAGCGTAACAAACAAATATAGAAATAATCAAATCTTTTCTCTTTTATAATATTAGTTTAGACTAACTGTTGCCCGCGACTTCGTCTACGATCCAGGATGAAACATAGTCGATATCCTTCTCCAGGTCATGGTCTACCCATGCGCAACAAACAAATAAACAAACAAACTCACTTTTGCATTAATAATAATATTAATTAGGATAATATAGTCTGTTATGAAGCCTCGTTGGTCTAGTGGTAGCAAGCGCTACTGTTGAGTATGAGGTCCTGGGTTCGATTCCCGGGTCGGGCAAAGTGATATTGGGTTTTTCCATCTGGAATTTCTCAGTAGTAGCCCGGAGTCTGGATTTGTGCCCGGTTGATGGCAATAGGCTCGCCCCCTATTACATGGGACTTAAACATAACTGGCGAAATGTGGGTGTACTATGGGTGCACCTCTGCCTAACCCTTCGGGGATTACAGGCGTGATGTCATGTTATGTGTTATGTTATGTTATGAAGCGAATATTTTGTTAAAATATACCTACCACCAATTAAAGAATTGTACGAAAATATATTTTTTAAAGATAACGAAATCCTATCAAATATTATTGGTCGTTCTATCATAAGAATTACAGCTTGATTAATAAACCATACAGAATTATCGCATATAAATCCACATCTTTAATACCGCAATAACAAACAAATCATAACAATTTATTAATAAAGATAAATCGGACTCGGTGAGACAAAATATGTACATAAATTTTTTCACCGTACCAAATTCACCTTAATTAATTGCTTAAATAAAATAGCCTTCAAGATAAATTAAACATGAATCCAACTCATATTTTGTCATAATGTATCATTGCATCTAATTTTAAATAAGCACCTACATCCAGCTCCCATCCGCTCAAGTCACTTCTTCTTAATCCATTTCCTTAATTCTCGTCCTCGGTAAACACGTCTAAAGGGTGATGACGTAATAATTTCGTTCCACAATATGCTCTGTCTCTTTTTTTTCTGTGTGACATCTCTTTCGCACTGAATGGTTATTAAGGGCTAGAGAGGTGTCACGCGGTTTTGGTCGTATTTTCGTGAATAATGTAATGGACCGTTTGCGTTTGGTGCTTGGCAATGCCTTCATTTTGACAGTTCAACAACATTCATTGCGTTATTTACGTTGTTGAGTAGACGAATGTGTCAAAATTATGAAGCATTGGATTAGCAATTTCCTTCAAAATATTTTGGATTGTGATTTAAAGATTGATATCTCAAATTTCAATACTTTTCACTGCACCCATTTTTCATAGAGCTCATATGCCATGCCGCCATAGGTACATATTGCAATTTAACTCCAAGAGGGTTACCGGCATTACGTTTGCGCTAAAGTTAACCCTCGAGGAGTGTTACCGGCATTACATTTGAAATCTTGTTAAAATATACAACAAATTTTATTTTCACAGTTTATAATACCAAATTCGCTAAGAAAACCTACATTTAAAATGAGCCCTCTGTGAGGGCTCCCGGCATCCCATATATGACTAGAGTGAACCCTCTAGGAGGGCTAAAATGAAATGAAAATAAATTGTTTTTCTGTAATTAGGATATCGAAATCACTTTTACACGTCATATAAAAAAATATTAAAAATAAGCTAGATGAGTTCGGCGTTTCCTATCTGACTACTCTGAGAAGAAAAGCCGAAACAAATTCAGAGGTCACAGTCTATTTTAAAGTCCAGACATAATCTTGGTCAGGCCATATGAGGACCATGTATTAGGCTCCCGGCACTGAACGTGTTAATGGGTTAAAAGTATCTAAGCTTTGTCGCTAGGCCCTCAAGACATTATGGGTGCTGTCTTATTTACCTCTTCTAAAGTAGACACATACTCTTACAATAATGAAGATATCCCTATTCTGTCTTTTACCTGCCTGATTAATTCACAAAATAAGAAGTAGGTAATAAAAGTTCCCTGCCTCTGAATTTAACCCAGTTTAGTGGGTAAACAGGGAAGGGGCTTATTACCCTAATTGTCAGGTACATCCCGTCGCTGGGGTAAGGCGTAGGGCACATTGATAGCGTAACTTGACTGTACCTACCTTGTCTTCCAGTAATTTTAAACTTCACTGAGGTTGAAATAAAAACTGGCCAAGTGCGTGTTGGACCACGCACTGTGAAGGGTTCCATAGTTGGAATGAATTTATCCCAAGAATAAACTAACATTGTAGTCTAAAAACATGTTCTCCCATACGGAATGTATGGGAAAACATGTTTTTGCAACTGCAAATGTAAGTTGGTCGATTATTACTCGTTAACTTGTGGAGACTTCTTAGCTGTGATAGTTTTCTTTTTTAATTTTGTTATATAAACTACTGCCGTGAATTTTTTCACATATCCAAAACCAACCATTAAGCTGACACTTGAGTCTAACAAAAAATAAGCAAAATTTGTAGGTTCTGTAGTTTCGGAGATAAGGGTGAATTAATGAAGAATGGAGGATTGGTGAATTTTCATCTATTTTTAACCGACTTCCAAAAGGAGGAGGTTCTCAATTCGACTGTATGTTGTTTTTTTTTTTTGTATGTTTGTTACGCGATTACTCCGTCATTTATGAATTGATTTTGATGGTTCTTTTTTTGTTTGGTAGATCATACTTCAGAGGTGGTCCCATATAAATTTTATTAACTTTGCTTGGGTAGTTTTTGAGTTAGCTTCAATAATACGTATTTTTGCCTCACTTAGTATGTGGATGATATTATGATAACTTCCTGTCACTGTTATTTAGATAGCAGGTAGTGGTATTCGAATTTGTGTGGGGTAGGTATCACAACTAAAAAGTGAAAAATAAAAACTTTTTACAAAAAAAAAACAACCGACTTCAAAAAAAACACTACAATGTGAAAAATAACTTTAATTTCGGAAGTCGGTGACAAAGAACGAAAATTAAAAACCAAAGACACCGACTTCCGAAATTAAAGTTATTTTTCACATTACAGTGTTTTTTTTTAAGTCGGTTGTTTTTTTTTTTTGTAAAAAGTTTTTTCTTAAATAACTTTAAAAGCATTTATTTTAAAATTATAAAAAAAATATTTGAGATCCACGTAACAAGCTCTTTCATTTCATATGTCACACGGTACAGTTTCCAAAACTTTTAATTTTTTTCTTATTTGCCCCCCCAAAAGTAAATGAATGTCACTTTTCAAAATTCATTTATTTACATTACACGTCTGTGATTAAGTCACAGAAATACATATGTGTACCTTTCAACTTAATCGGTCCATTAGATCGGAACAAATTGACTGTGACAGACGGACAGACAGACACACGAGTGATTCTATAAGGATTCCGTTTTTTTTCTTTTGAGGTACGGAACCCTAAAAATTTACACTGTCTTACAAGTCTTCCTTGCGGCCCGTGAATGTTTTGTAAATAAGTTATAAATAACGCGCAAACTTTTTCAATCGTAAATTATAGAAAAATTAAATATGCTTCTCGTCTCACAGATGAGCATTTGAGAGCCATTCTATGAATTGCAACTACAAATTTGACAGCTAACATACAAGAAATAGCCTCCCAAATGCAACCTCAGACATCAAACTGAAATTTGTTTAAAATCGGTTAGGTACCTATTTAGGTACTTTATGGTTTTCATTTTTGAATGATTTACGGTGGTTATTTTTATAGCTATAAAGCCCAAACATATAAACATAATGTAAATATAACGTGTATGAATTAAATTCCGTATGGTTTAACAATTTTTAATAGCATTTTTATTTTTTCTATGGGATATGACCAATTATACGTAGGTATATTGGGCTTCTAGGGTTAATATCACAAGTGGGCCTGACTTTAGTTTATTTTGCCACCTTGTGGCCCTTGCCTGCCAAAAGGTTGCCGACCGCTGCTGTACACTGTCTTGACGCACCTTCATCGACGCATTGTCATACAAACTAAGAGGAAAAGTGACTTAGTTTTATACTTTAAATAACTCGGTGAACTTCCAAAATTTCGAGTATTTCGTTTTTTTAGATGTTCCTTTGGATTTTTCCTAATTTTATTTTTTCCTAAACCACCCCGGTATTGACGCAAACAAAACAAAAAAAAAAACAATTTTCGAGTTTTTGCGAGATTTACACGGCAATTGATTTTTATATAAATATAGATAGATAGCCTCGTTGGTTTAGTGGTCGCAAGCGCTACTGCTGAGCATGAGGCCCTTTTTTTTTTTGGGTGGGAAGTCACCAAATATCTTCTCCCGCTCTGGGCGGAGCGGGCGGGCGTGTCAGACTCTTACTGACTAAAACCCACCCGTGTTCCTTCGGTTGCCGTATTGCCAGGGGGGCCACGATTTCCCTATCGGTTTTCTTCAAACCCCCGGCAGGCATCGGCCCTAGCGGACCCCGTCAATTCTGCTGAAATCTCTTTGAGGCGCGCGTGGAACACAACGCGCCGTCGACCCGGGGAGCATGAGGTCCTGGGTTTGATTCCCGGGTCGGGCAAAGTGTTATTGGGTTTTTCTATCTGAAATTTCTCAGTAGCACCTTAGAGTCTGGATTTGTGCCCGGTTGATGGCAATAGGCTCGCTTCTTATTACATGGACTTAAACATAACTGGTGAAATGTGGGTGTACCTGCTATACAGAGACACCTCGACCCAACCCTTCGGGGAAACAAGGCGTGATGTTATGTTATAGATAGATAGATTGTATAAAATATACGATAATTATTTTGTCTTCATTCATCACCAACGATTTAGTGAGTTGATATAGTATCTTATCTAAGATTCTATCCTCTAATCAACTCAAACAGCTCTTGATTAGAACCTAGATTTGTAGGTACCCACCGGTGTTCTCGTATCACACTGATTAACAGAGCCGACAATCTATCTTAAGGCACTTCTCCAGACGTGTTCAACGCAGGGTTGTCAGGCTAGTTACAGTTAGTTAATATAATATTCTAAATTGTTACTACACTAATAAATCCTCTACTTAATACGTATATATACACCGTGAAATTTGAATCACAGTTTTGCTAGAACAAACGTTGTTCAGACCATGGTCTACTATCATTTTACAGCATAACATAAAAAAAAAACTAAAAAAAAAATCAAGATTATCGTTACTCCCTACAACACAGACACCACGCACGGGACACAGCATTGTCTACAGGGAAATGTACCTCCATAAACGAAAATTAGTAAGCTGTAGATAATTTTTTTTTTATCGGATGCTGTAGTTTTAGTTTTAATCATGGTCTGACAGTTTGAGTAATTTATGTGGCCTACACAAATGTCCTTTTTTTGGTATTGTTCGTCGAATCGTTGAGCTCCTTAAATTCTGAGTTGAGCTACACGATAACTGACAAATGTGTGCACTGACTGGACAGACCCTCTCAATCTGTGTGATGCTTTCCTCTAAAGACCACTTCAGACACCAATCCACATGGCCTTCACATGATCTGACCAAGATTATGTCTGGACTTTAAAAGAGACTGTGACCTCTGAGTTTGTTTCGGCCTTTCTTCTCAGAGTAGTCAGATAGGAAACGCCGACCTCATCTAGTTTTTAAAATATGATTGACGTGTAAAAGTGTTTGTATAAACCTACTTACAGAAATAAAATCATTTATCATTTATCATTATGGTCTGAACAACGTTTGCTCTAGCAAAATTGTGATTCAAATTTCATGGTGTATATATATTTTTAATTCACTGACAATGACTGAAATATGAAGGGAAAATTAAAGTAATATCAAAAGAACTAAAAAATACATAAAGTTTTTTAAATAATAGAAATCGTCTTTATTTTCCTTGTGGTTAGTGACAAATCTGGTGTCAGATTTTTATCCCGTCCACGGGCTCACTTGGCTTCACATGCTGGCGAGAAATATCTCTCAGGCATGCTTTCCTCACGATGTTTTTCGTCCGAAAAGTCAGAGGTGCGTGTGTTGGGATCGAACACGAGACCTTTGACCTAGCAGTCCGACGGTCACACCACTAGGCTATCACTATCAATAATAGAAATGATTGGCCAGCAAACAAATAAACACATCTACATTTATCCCAAAAACTACTACGACAGTAAAAAATATATTATGGAATGGATACAAACGCTTACCTACAATGATACCGAAACACTTCTGAAACCTTGACACATACACACCCTCACACTCATGTACTCTCAGTCACACCTACAGGCTACACTCTCACTCATAATACTCACACACATACTTACACCCACACATTTGATTTAATTTAAGTTAATAGGTATTAATTTATATAGTTTTAGCATAAACATTATACGATTTGCTATTTATATAACACGGCTTGCTGTGGAAGAACGGACTCTCCTAATACAGGCACTATCTGCCTAAAAGGACGATCCAATCAAAAATTTGTTTGAAGAATAAACCTGTACTTGTTTTTACATATAAACAATTTTTTTTATAAAATAAAACATAATTTTAAAAGCAATTTTTCTAAAATAGTTCCGTTTTTATCGCGTTTTTCTCAGACTCTTTCTTCCTCTATACTGTCATGATTTCTAAATATGTATCCATAATATATTATAACCCTATCATGCGTGATATAACCCGCAAGAATCTGTCTAACCCAAAAATAAATAATTCACCTTCCTCCCCATTTATCGTGTATATTTATCCCAATTTAATTCGACCTCGAAAATATGTCGGAGCGTAGCTTTCGAATAATCTTAAATCGATCGTAAAAAATAATTTCGTTCATGATACGCATATCAAATGATGTTTAAGCGATTTTTCTTTTGTAAATATTCAAATACTTGCTTTTAGCCGAGACTTTGCCCGCGTGGAGCTCGGAAAACGATAAAAATATTGTTTTGTCTGCCTATTGATCTAGAGTTCCCCTACTGCTGGGCATAAGGTCCTGGGATCGATTCCCGGGTCGGGCAAAGTATTATTGGGTTTTCCCATCTGGGATTTATCAGTTGCAGCCTTTTTTTTGGATGGGAAATTATCAAATAACTTCTCCCGCTCTGGGCGGAGCGGGAGGGCGTGTCAGACTCTTACTGCCTAAAACCCACCCGTGTTCCTTCAGTTGCCCTGTTGCCGGGGGCCACGATCTCCCTTTCAGTTTTCTTCGCAACCCCGGCAGGCATCGGCCCTAGCGGACTTTGCAGCTCAGTTGCTTCTGGATTCGTGCCCGGTGGATGGCAATAAGCTCGCCCCCTATTAAATGGTACTTAAACATAACTGGCGAAATGTGGGTGTACTATAAGGTAGGTAGGTAAGGTAGGTTATGTTGTGTTTTGAATTGATTCTCCCACAGTAACGTACTCCCGGGATATCTTATGTCCTAAACCAGCACCCTAATTGCGTAATACAACACAATCACAATTTGTTTCGATTTGAAACAGATTTCTAATTCATTGCTTCATAAGTTGGAAAAAAAATCTGTTCAACAACGAAAATAACGCAATGAATGTTGTTGAAATGTCAAAATGAAACAAATTTCGCGGAATTGTTTACGAAAATGAGTTACGCAATTAGGGTACAGGTCATGGTCAACCCGTGTGCCAAATTTCATCCAAATCCGTTTAGCCGTTGAGGCTATAACAAACAATCTAATTCACAAACATACAGACTCTTACATTTAGAATATTAGTAAGATTTATTTCTTTTGTTGGAGAATTCGTGACGGGTGGTCCCCCGAAATCTTTGTGGGGGTATGCAAGACGTGGCTCGGGGGTTATTAAATATTATTAGGGGATTTTAACGCACCTGTGTTCAAGAAGACAGCTGTGGCAGCCTGAATGCTTAATGTACAGTGTTTGTAAGTAATCACACGATGTTCATGATGTAGATAATAATGTTGATCGCTGGCTATATTTTGCCGTAAGCACAGGGGATCATCTAAAATATAGATTCTAAACAACTAAGGTAGAGTTTTTAACTGTTTTGTAAGTACTAATGATGGATTTTTGACTGTCTTATAGGATCAGAATGTTGGACCACAAAAGGGATGAATGAAAGGCAATTGCATGCAGCTCAGATGAGAATGCTATGAGGGATGTGTGATGCTACACGAATGGATAGAATAAAAAATGAGTACATAAGAGGAAGTTTGAAAGTGGCACCGGTGACTGAAAAGTTGTGCGGAAATCAATTGGTGCGGCTCCGGTGTCAAGTACAGTTCGTGCCACACCAAAAGATCGCTGGACGCCCTGCGCGTCCAATATAATAACATCTTCGGGATGATGTTGGGGCTGCCTCGCTTCTGTAGTGCATCGGGGATGTTTGTTCAGTATCGCACTGATGGCTTTCATGCCGTCATTCGCAAGAAAACTGCATCCCTGATCTGCAGAATGCGTGGCAGCTGCAACTGTATTCTGAAAACTGTAGCAGATAGGATCTCTTCTCCGTTATGGAGATCCTTTATAATGAGAGTTATTTGAATGAAATTGAATTGTATTTTTTAAATTTTTAATTGAATTGTATTTTTTAAATTTTTAATTGAATTGTATTTTTTAAATTTTTAATTAAATTGTATTTCTTAAATTTTTAATTGAATTGTATTTTTTAAATTTTAAATTTAATTGTATTTTTTTAATTTTTAATTGGATTGTATTAATTATACAAATTTTTAATTTTAGTAAAATATATGGATCTATTGTTTTCTGAATTAAATGTTTTTTTTTTTAAAGATGAGACTTGACACACCATGTGGTTTGACTTGCGCAGTAGACGATTTATGGGTCTCTTTAGCGGTATGAGGTCCCCGGCCGCGGCGGCAGAAACAGCAGCGGGAGGCCAGGTCAAGTCTCATCTTTCGTGGCACATATTGTACAGGTAGCCCAATCATAAACGTACCAACATTTCTTTAGTATTGCTCACATTTTTAATTTACTCTTATATTTGCTTCTCTTGCTTTTTTTTTTGAAAATGACATTGACATCATTATGCCTCCGTCCGTCCTCCAAGCACCGCCAATTCGAGCGATTCTGTGCTTCCCGCATCCAAGTGATTCCTGCGGCCTTCACAATGTCATCGGTCCACTTTATGAGAGGGCTCTCAACGCTACGTTTTCCGGTACGCCACAAATTGAACACACATTGAACTAAGCTAAAATTAAACATTAAACTTACTGTATTATAGTATAGATGCGACGCAAAGCTTAATTTTTTTGGTTAATTGATACAAAAGTAGTTAACTCTGCAATCGGCATCTTGTTTTTGTTATGTTTTTGTTTTGTTGTCATTTGCCAAGGTGCAACAGTAGTTATGCAATATTGATGGCCTTGACATCAACCAATGAACCAGTGTTATTTAGCTATGAACAACATTGTAAAACTTTTTTTTTGTATTGAATACGAGGCTTTTGGCTACTTTTGCTGTGTGTATTTTATGTTTAGTTCTTTTAAATGTGCGTTATGTTTGTGCAGAATAAACAAGTTTTCTTTCTTCTATTCATCAAGATAATTTGAAATCTTGTTAGGTTTAGCTGTCTTCTGTAAATCACGCTATATTTAACATTTTCCATTCTTGGCTCAATCGTTTGGAAAATCACTGGAACGGAATAACGACTTGTTGAGCGATCTTTTTGTTTTTTAGCTAGGCAAGCAGATACTTAAGACTTAACCTCCAGAAATGTGCGAGGTAGCTGAGCGGTGCGAGGATGCGTAACTAAGCTGTGAAACGAAAGCTATGAAAAGAAAGAAACTGAAATAAATATGGGTATATACCTTATTTTTATTAATTAATGTTAAAAAATTTGTGAATCAATACATTGACATTTTATTAGTTATGACATTATCAATTACCATTTACAATAATATTTACTTAGTCTTAATCTGACATTATACTTTATCTCTTGAACTGACATAGGTATAGCTTTGACTTTATTAACTAATTATCATTTTTTCCATGAAAGTCCTAGTCGACTCAGTCGACTAACATCATGCATCAACAAAATTAAATATTATTGACTGAAAATTTAATATAATTGACTGCATCAACAAAATTAAATATTTGCACACCATAAGTAATGGTAGAATGTAAAGAGGCCATTATAGTTTTAAGATCATACATTGTAAACCTACATTCTCGCAAATAAATAAATTTTAATTTGAATTTTTGAATTTGAACGATGTGAGTGTTTCCACCAGAGATGTGCTAGGCCGCTGAGCGGTGCGAGGATGCATAGCAACATTGTGAAACGGTGCGCAGATGAGCGCTGCGAGAATATGTAGGGGGCTCTTCTCAGGTACGATTTCTCACTCGCGACCATCTCTGACACACACCCCTCGCACACATCCCTCACACACAAATGAATTTAAATTTATTTCCGTCACTAGCCGATATTAGGAAACGTTCGGGTCCTATTAGAACACAATAAATAAAAATTTATTACATACAGGCAACTACAAAACAGCACTACTTAGGAAAAATACTATGGCAATGGGGCCTATAATTTACAATAAAATTCCGCACAGTTTTAAAGAACACCCTATATGAAGATTTAAATCTAAGCTGACTGCATTATTATTAGAAAAATGCTATTATTGTATAAAAGACTTTTTAAATGATAAAAATATATAACTATAAAAAAATATAAATGACATAATATATACGAGAATTTATATTATATCAGAATGACTTAATTATTAATATTGTTAATTTAGATAAAAGTGTATTGTTAGTTTTTACGACTGCATTATTTATTTGAAAACTATTTTTTTTTAGTTTTTACGACTTTGCATGCCGTAAGGTAGAATGTAGCGGAAAAACTTAGTGATGTAGGTACCATCTTATACCTGTACCTACATTGTTGGCAAAATAAATCTGAATCTGAACACATCTCTCGCACACATCCCTCGCACCCATCCCTCGTTTGTTTTGACGCAAAAAATCCTTAGCACCGCTAAGCCGTTTCCACCGGAGCTGCGCTGAACGAGGCTAGATAAATGAAGCGATTCTATTGGTTTTTAGCAAACACATCCCTCGCGACGCATCCTCGCACATCTCTGGTGGAAACCCAGCCTAAAGCCGTTTGTCCACCGCCACCAACGGGACGTCAACGAGAACGAGGTGACGGCACCGAAGTAGCGATACAAACGTTTACTAAGGCCGCATGGCCACCGCACAACGTCAACGGGACGTTACGTTCGGTTAGAATAATCTATTTTCTCGTTGACGTTGTGCGGTGGACAAACAGTGTACGGGCTTCTGACGACCCGTAACGACTGTCAAAGATCCAAGAATAACAGCCGAGATAGTATTACATGCTTTCTGAGGCACGGAGAAGTAAGTAAACTATTAAAAAAACGTGTGGCACTCGGGGACTGCCGCGGTAAAGCTATTGCATAGCATTTGTAACCTCCATACTCCTATTTGTCAACGCTACATTTGGGATGATTGGATGATGGGAACGTAGTTCCCATGACAACGTGGTGTTGTCCTGGGAACGTAATTTTTGTTTTGTGTCATCATCCGTCATTACATGGTAGACGGAGTGGGAGGTGTTTGGTTTTAATCGTTACGGAATTTCTTGATTCGGTCGCCGCGCTCAAAGCCCGCGATAAAAGCTATGCAATCGCTTAAAAACTTAATTCTACTCCAGAATTTCTCTCTTACTTAATGTATTAATTTACGAATAGCCGTAACTCCGCTAAAATTGATGATAAAAATTACCTCAAAAATAAAATACAATACTAAAAAAATATTCCCGCTGTTAATACTTCCCTAACACCTTTTTAATCCTTACCGGATCCAACGCGTTTCAAAGCGGAAAAATATCGTCATTTATTTTGTGTTTATACATTCCCCTGTTCACGGGTAATCCCCAAGGTGCGTGAAACGGCACCGCCTATTAGATGATCGAGGATTAAAGTGGGGATTTAGTCCCAGCGATATTATATTGTGAAAATATAAAAAGTTAAACATAACTGGCGCAATGTGGGTGTACTATAAATTTACGGTACGGTACGATATTAGGTTTATAAAGGGCTACCTTTAATAAGGTTTTTTTTAAAACCTTCTTAAAGGTTTTAAAATTTCAATCCTATTACTAAGCCTCCCCTGTCTGTCTGTATGTCAGCGAGCTGTATCTCATGAACCGTAATAGGTATACAGTTAAAATTTTCACAGATTATGTAGTTGTATTACCGCTATAACAACAAGTAATAAAAATAAAATAAAGTAAAAAATTTAAGGGGGCCCTTTAATTTTTAGGTACTTTATTTTATTTATACAATTTTATTTTACTTAAACTTTATTGTAACAATACAAGTAACGTGTTTTTTGCTAAATATTGTACCGTACAATATTTAGCAAAAACACATTACGATACGGAACCCTACGTGTCCAACTCTTTTTTTTTTTTTCTCGCACTTGACCGGTTTTTTTATATCCTAAATATGTCAAAAGCGTTGTAATCTAAAAACATCGTCGTTTATTTTGTATAAATAATCAGTGTCATACATTCTCCTGTTCACGGGTAATCCCCAAGGTGCTTGAAACGGTACCACCTATTAAGTGATCGAGTATTAAGGGGACGATAGCTGACTTTTAATGATTTTACACTGAAGATGACATCTAAACGAGTAGTGTTAATGATTAGGAAAAAATGTTTGTTAAATTAGAGCATTTTTTAAATATTTTAATATAGGCATATTTTTGATTATGTTTATATTACATAGTGAAATTAATTTGTAAAGTTATGTCTAACGCGGATAAAAAACTGAGAATGACGCAAAAGCCATCAAACGTATTTTTCTGAAAACTTCACCATTTTAAAGATAATTAAATTACTGATATTTTAGTATACGTATTTTATTAAAAAACTTTTTGTTTTATGAATAATAAATTAATAATGCGTCTAATTTGGGACAGCGCTCCTTGATGGGCGAGTCCTATTACTGGCTGGACGTACGACGCGTTACGTGAGCTCAGTACAGAACACGCAAGCTAACCATTCAAGGTCACTGTCATATATCTGAGTCTTAAGGCGGGTATTCAGTGACAGCGATGTTAACATAAATCGCAATAAACCAACGCACTTTTTCGTTCCCGTGATAAACCGGTGATAAGCAAATTTTCCCTTAGTAACATGTTTTGCAATAGAAACTCAGTGAAGAAGCAAGGACACTGAGAAAATAGGTCTGTACAATATTTCTATTTTCTTAATGCCCCTCGGGAATCATCGCATTTCCGAATACAAACGAATGCTAATTTCCATGTCCATCAATTATTAGATTTATCGTGTATAATAATTTGAATTCAGAACTAAGTACTTTATTGTTGTTTTGTTTTGATTTCCGTGTGAACTATATAGAGCTGTAAAACCATTTAGCTATATGTCGTGCCTGCGACTTGAGCAGCTTTCCTCCCATTTTTTAAATAAATTACATTAAGTTAAAAGAGTATTAACAACTATATACTTCCAAATCGATTGAGAATATCCGGTCTGCACCAAGTGCAAAGGGTAACTGATAGAAATCCAACAACTGACAAAACACGAAGTTTGTCGAGGGATATTAAGACGCAGATATATGACAGTGACCTTGAATGGTTAGCTTGCGTGTTCTGTACTGAGCTCACGCAACGCGTCGTACGTCCAGGCAGTAATAGGACTCGCCCATCAAGGAGCGCTGTCCCAAATTAGACGCATTATTAATTTATTACTCGTAAAACAAAAGGTATTTTAATAAAACACGTAAACTACGTACACTAAAATATCAGTAATTTAATTATCTTTAAAATGGTGAAGTTTTAAAAAAATACGCTTGATGAATTTTGCGTCATTCTCAGTTTTTTATCCGCGTTAGACATAACTTTACAAATTAATTTCACTATGTAATATAATCATAATCAAAAATATGCCTATATTAAAATATTTACAAAATGCTCTAATTTAACATATATTTTTTCCAAATCACTAACAGTACTCGTTCAGACGTCATCTTCAGTATAAAATCATTAAAAGTCAGCTATCGTCCCCTTAAGAAAATAGAAATACAGTACTTGAAATTGTCTTGAAATAAATAGTACTACTATAATTGTACTTGTAATCGTACTATTTATTTCCTAACTAGCTGTGCCCCGTGATTTTACTCGCATAAGTCTCAATCCCGTAAGAATATCGGGATAAAAAGTATTCTATGTCCTAATCCAGGTCAGGTCGGTGGTCAGGTGGTCTACTTAAGTGCCAAATTTCATCCAAATCTGTTCAGCCGTTTTGGCGTTAAAGCGTAACAAATAAACTCACTGTCACATTTATAATATTAATAATAGTTATGATTAATGTTATAGGTATTTTGTACTAACCTTCTTTATTTTTATTTTTTTGTGTTTATCATTGTGTTACGAGGCCAACCTGCAAGCTCAGCATATCTTACCGACAAAGTGACCGATCGCATTACGACACCGCGCTTCCCACGTCACCAACTATTGTCATCGTCTTTCTTTACCTAACTTCGGTGGGAACGGACACTATTATATCAAACCTAATTAATAAGAAACCTATTTTATAATTTTAAAGTTAAATTTGTGAACTTTATAATACATTTCGAAACCTAAAAGGACTTACTTATTGAAGAGTTTCCCGACACACGCCCCCACACATATCTGGCGCAGTCGGTAGCTCGTCACAGACTTAAGGTGTGGTGATGTGAAATACCTAAAAATCAGGAAATCGCTGCATCAACCGTCTAGACGAAGAACCTATTGGAGGCCTGTCGAGGAAGCTGTTGCTACGGAGATTGGGACATCCAAAAATCGATGAAACAACGCTCGCCAGCAATACTACTCATGTACTTATTATTGCTGCCGGTCTTCCTAGCTGTTGCTCAAGACATACGTTTTGATAGCCTAGACAATGGACCCGGCATACTACCATTTAATCTTGGCGCTACCAAAATTATATCTCACTTCCACACATTCTTACAAGACATTGACCTTGAAGAAATTGAGTCACATGTTAACACTATCAAATCCCAACTCGCAGTTGCTACACATAAACTATCAAATAAGGACAGCGCTCTCTTCAACCTTCAGATTAAATATTTATACAAAAAGTTAGATAGAGTTTCGGTGCAGTTAGATACATTTAGGCCAACCAGAGTTAAGAGAGGCCTGATCAATCCAATAGGCACAATCATCAAAAGTATATCTGGAAATTTAGACAACGATGATGCTCTGAAATTTGAAAATGCATTACGTATCTTAAATAAAAATGATCAAACTTTGTCACAATCATTTAATAAACATATTACTTTATATAAAGAAATGACGATTCAGCAAAACCAGATAATCCGCAATCTTTCGATTAATCAAAGAAAATTGGAAGCAGCTCTTTCTTATGTCATGAATATGACTAATAATGATAATGAGCAAATAATTCATTACGCTCATCTTGTGCAACTTTTCGCGGTTCTGACCGAAAATGTACAAGAACTACTGAGTGAAATTAATAGAATAGAAAATGTATTAGCTTTTAGTCGAGATAAATCAGTTCATCATTCTATACTTTCTGTAAAAGATCTTAAAAATATGATAAGCCAACTAAAACGTATTTATAGTTCCGACGAAATAATTGATTTAAATATTAGAAATTATTATGAGATTCTTAACTTAGCTTCATTTTTTACCGAGTCCACAGTCGTAGTAGTCATAAAGTTTCCTATTACATTTACTACTGAGTATCAGTTATATGAATTGTGCCCCGTTCCAAATAAGAATGACGTAATTATAGTACCACCTGCACCCTATATAGCATCCAATTCTCAGGAATTTGTGTACATAGAGGCTGAATGCCCGAAGGTCAACTCCTGGCACCTATGCGAGCAGAGGATCGTCCATCAAATTATGTCTAAAATAGACTGTATTCAAAAACTCATACAATCTCAGGAGATAGATGTAACGTGCAGAACCACGCCTATCTCTCTGGCCAAGGAAGCTCTGATTGAGCTAGACAGTTACCATTACATAATTGCTTTCCCCAACAGTACAAAAGTTAAACTATCCTGTGGCAAAGAACGATATCAGATGTTACAAGGAAGCTTTTTGGTCACTCTTCCTCAAGGTTGCAGGATAAAAACCCCAGAAATCAGTATAATCAATTTGGATAACAAATTAGTCGGGCAACCAGTAGAACTCATGGCTCTACCGCACTATGAGATATTAGCGAAGACACGCAGTTTTCATTTGCAGACTACAGATCTAAGCAGTCTTCGTGAAATTCAGAACCAAATTACCATGCAAGACGAAATACAAGTTGAATCATTAGACACGATTGGAATGTACCATACTACAATTCCATTTTACACACTCATACTATTCGGTGCAGGCGCACTGAACATCTTATATATCATTCGTCGTCGCCGTCCAGCTGCGAAATTAAATATTACGACTCAAACAGCTAATACCGAGCTGACAGAGGATGAAAAAAAGAGCCGCAACTTTTGGCGTCAAGGTCACCAAATAGTTGCTCATTTGGCAGGGGAGGTGTTACGAGGCCAACCTGCAAGCTCAGCATATCTTACCGACAAAGTGACCGATCGCATTACGACACCGCGCTTCCCACGTCACCAACTATTGTCATCGTCTTTCTTTACCTAACTTCGGTGGGAACGGACACTATTATATCAAACCTAATTAATAAGAAACCTATTTTATAATTTTAAAGTTAAATTTGTGAACTTTATAATACATTTCGAAACCTAAAAGGACTTACTTATTGAAGAGTTTCCCGACACACGCCCCCACACATATCTATTGGAAACTTGTATAATAATAATAATAAGATAAGGTAAGAGAAAGACAAACAAATCAAGTATCTTGACTTGGCTCACGAGATTGTCGACATGTGGGATGTGGACTCAGCGATCATTGTGCCGATAGTCGTATCAGCCAATGGCTTAATTGCCAAGAGCCTCGACCAACACCTAAGGAGGCTCTCGTTGGGCAGCTGGATCAAGGGCTTGATTCAGAAAGCGGTACTCCTGGACACGGCTCGCATTGTCAGGAGGTTCCTCTCTCTGGAGCCCTGACCGCCGGTAGCTTGGACCCTGTTCCCGATACCGGTGGGCTACTATTTTTTATATTTTTAAATGTTCCTATATTTTTTTTATTCTAATATTTAAAAATGTAATTTATAAGTATTTTAATGAAATAAAGGAAATAGATAACGTAATAAGATTTTATTGTTTAACTAGGACTAGATTACATGGCAAGGTATATAAAGCACAAACACAAAGTTTCATAATCTAGTTAGTGGATGCCGTACTGTTCTCCTCGATAGGTACCCATAACCTGTGTTTAGGAGAAACAGTTCCGATCCCCGTCATAAATGGTTAACTTAATAATAGCACGTGTGTATATATATGGCCTTTAATTTCATATTGTTTAAAAACACTGTTTAAGTTAGCTGTAAGTCTCCCGAATAGAATAAAAAAAAAACAAAATTATTTAAGAGCTTATTTTTAATCATATATTTTCAATTACTTTGAGGGGCTTGTGGCTAAGTAACAACAGCTGCACGGGTCGATCGATCAGGTTAAGCCACGCTTGCCGCGGTTGGTCTGTGGATGGGTGACCATCTTTACATACCAAGACCCCTCCGTGCCTCGGAAAGCACGTTAAGCCGTTGGTCCCGGCTGTCATTTGTAGATCTTTGACAGTCGTTACGGGTAGTTAGAAGCCCAAAAAGTCTGACAACCAGTCTTACCAAGGGGTATCGTGTTACCTAGTCACTAGGTTGTGGAAGTCAGATAGGCAGTCGCTCCATGTAAAATACTGGTATTCAGCTGCATCCGGTTAGACTGGAAGCCGACCCCAACATAGTTGGGAAAAGGCTAGGCAGATGATTTTCAATTGCTTTGATTATTTTTTGTACATTGTTCTCACATATAGAAGCAACAAGAATAATGTACCCAAGATTTTGTAATATTTATATTTAAAAGAGTGTCCTTGGAGTTTCTTGCCCGTTCTTCTCCATAGAGATCTACGTTTTGGAATGGGCAACTAGCTTCAACTTTCTGACTAACTGACCGACTCTTTGACAATTCAAAAGTGTCTGTAAATGGTTTAATTGATATAAAAACTACGAGTTTGAGTTTCAAAAAAAAAAACATTAAAAACAATAAAATAAAACATTAACAATAATTAGTTTTAAGTACAAAACATGACATAGATAACAATAGGGATGAAGCCTGGGTAAAAAACAAAATAAATTCTATTTAGTCCGTCAGTCAGATAATAAAAAATATTAGACACATATTTTTTGCTTTATCATATTAATAAAAAATGACTTAGATAAAACACATTTAAGTTGAAGAGTGGGGGTGGCTACGTCACAAGTAAGTATATAATCTACATACTCGTAACGTCATGGCACATTTTAACTCAATGTATCGCCGTAATCTTTAGATTACGTAAAAAAATAAAAAATACATGCCCAATATTTTTTTTAAAGTGAAACTTTTATTACATCGTCTCAAACTTTTTCGTCTGTGTGTTGCATGTCGCGTGACGGTCGGCCGCGAAGTAGGGATAAAGTGAAAGGCGCTCGTCAGAGCAGCCAAGGCCAATATGGCGGCGCCTATAAATAGAAATTTCACTTTTACCGTGGTTTCATAAAACCACACAATCCTTTTTTTTGTCTTCGCCCCTATTTGCGTATTTTAAAAACCTTCGGATACAAACAAAAGTATTAACATGTAAAAAATTATTTTACCTCGTGTTCTAACAGATCGTCTGTCGACTGTCGATGGTCGAGCAAATACGCGACATCCGAACGCGTATTCGCGCGAACGATCGATTTTTATTAAGACAGCGTCTTTACCAGCCTTCCCGCATTCGAAATATTACAATACTACAGACAGAACTTTTCTCATCACCGAAATAAAGTTGTAACATTAATATAACATAAATACTTGAAGCCACAGTATAGGTACGGTCAACCGCGCCTCCGTATTACAAACACCACCTTATTGCTATGGAATAAAGGCGCTGTCGAAGACAAAATGCTACAATGCATAGCAATGCATACAGGCAGAATTCATTTCTAATCCGTACGAGCAGAAGTTTTAATAAACTGTCTGGTGAACATGATTTGGATATATTCAACACCAGTGTTTCTCGGCTTAAGCATTTGTTGGTGAAAAGCTTCTATACGGAAAAGTAATTGTTGGCAAAATATGATTTTTTGAAGTGAAAACTTCTTTAGCATCGTTGTGATTTGAAAGTCGATGAAACGAAAAAGCGACAGTAAAAAGAGACAAACACATAAATTCATAAAATTTAACAAGGGAGAAAATGAGATAGGAAGCATTATATATACAGTTGTTTCTTATGTTCGTGGTTCTCTTTGTGTTCTGCTTCGTACCCCCTCCACTCGTGGTTACCAAGGCATAGTGGGAGTTTGCTTTTTAATTTTTTTAAGGTTTCACTTCTACCACGTGTGAATTGCACACATGATTTTTTTTTAGTTTTTAATTATTTATCGTGTAAGTACTATTTTTTTTTTCCAAATTTATGTTTAATAGGTTTTTTGTACCGACCTTTTTTTCTCGTTTTTAGGGTTCCGTAGTAAACAAGGAACCCTTATAGTTTCGTCATGTCCATCTGTCTGTCTGTCTGTCCGCGGTCTAGCTCCGAGACCCTTAGTACTAGAAAGCTGTAATTTGACATAAGTATACATATTAATTACGCCAACAAAGTGGTAAAACAAAATTATGAAAAACATTTTATTTTAGGGTACCTCCCATACACGTAAAGTGGTGATGTTTTATTTTTTATTTTTTTATCCCATAGTGTGGGATATCATTGGAAAGGTCTTACAAAAATATTATGAGTTTGTTAAAACCATTTTTGGATTCAGGGATCCGTTTGCAAAATATTAAGCTTTAAAGTGCTAATTTTTGTTAGAGTCAAGTGTCCCCCCCCCTGCCAGCTAAATGGTTGGTTTTGGGTGTGTGAAAAAAATCACAGCAGTAGTTTATATAACGAAATTAAAAGGAAAACTATCACAGCTAAGTAGGCTTTACTAGTTATCGAGTAATAATCGACCAACTTAACTTTGCAGTTGCAAAAACATGTTTTCCCATACATTCCGTATGGGAGAACATGTTTATCAACTACAAAGTTAAGTTTGTTTTTGGGATAAATTCATCCCAACTACGGAACCCTTCATTGTGCGTGGTCCGACACGCACTTGGCCAGTTTTTTATATTAGCCTAGCTTCTGCCCGTGACTTCGTCCGCGTGGAATAGTTACTTTGGACGTATTTATTTGGATAAGGATTTACGAGTATATCATGTTTATAAAAACACCTTCGCAAATAATGCATTATTTTAGAACAAATTTGGTTAGCATAAAAAAGGTTATAGTGAGCCAACCTTAGAAGATAGACATATGCTGTCGCGGAATTTTTTTAGAACTTTTAAAGGGGAACAATAAAACTCTGTCATACATAATTTTTGCAAAACTTTAATCGTTTACGCAGCGCACGCAGCGGAAGCTCTAAAAAGGAAAAAAAAACCCGATTTTGAAACATTCTTCATTGATGCTCCGTTTTTATTTATCTTAGCGTGATAATATATAGCTTGTAGCCTTCCTCGATAAATAGACTATTTAACACTGAAATTTTTGAAATCGGATCAGCTGTTCCTGAGATTTCGCGTTCGAGCAAACAAACATACAAACAAACAAACTCTAAAGTAAAGAAGTATATAGATTAGTTATTTTAAAAACTATCATACTTAAAATAATAGTATGTATAAGTATATAAAAAGGGGGGGGGAGGAAATAATAATAGGGCATCAAAAAATTCGTCCGCATCGCTGTCAGTAGGAAAAGTGCCCAAAAGGCTGGCAGCAGTGCCACGTTGTATGGCAATGCTGATTCTTTGACCAAAGAATAGGCCAGCCCTCTGGTCACGTGAAGAGTCGACCAGCCGCTTGGCGATGTCAAAACAAGGTGGGCACTCGGACCCCATGGCCCTAGTATTTCAACCCCAAACGGCTCAAACATATAAGTCCCAATAAGATTGGAGTATTTGCGCCGTTTGAGGTTTTCCGCACCTGCAGCAGCAGCCCCAGCACAGCTCGCCGAGCTACGAAGATAGCGATAGATTAGTTTAGATTATGTGTTTATCAGTGGAAACTTGTAAATGGTCTTCATTTTTTTATTATTTAAGAACACAGTGTAAGTTAGCTGTAAGTTTCCCGAATATAATAAAATAAAATACATGTGCATGTGGTTGACTGTACGAGTTTCAGTGAAACAATCAGAGGGAACGCAAAGACTCAAGAATTCGCTAATCAAGGAAGCCGAGTTGTAATTGGATTACCAAGTTATATTTAAATTCGTATATTTTAGTGACTTATGTTTAATCTTGAGGAAAATATATCTAATTTTTGGACGTGGTGAGGAAATTCGTTTGGAAGGTATAGTTTATTTATTTCATCTTATAATTATGAACTACGTTAGTTTATAATATGTCGGTATTATTTTCTTTAGTTGTTGAAAACTTGTGAACTGCAACAAACCATTTACAATTCAACGCATTATTTTCGATAGTTTATGATCTATCCATGGGAAACCGACAAATTATGAACTGTTTTCTCAGATATGAGACCTAGCTAGATCGATTTTTCGTCCCCGTAAACTACTATATTGCAACTTTCATCGAAATCGTTAGAGCCGATTTCGAGAACGTGAGTACATATATATAGGTACTTATACAAGGTGGAGACGACATTTGCGTATATCTAATGACGTTCTTAGTCCGCATACGAAAATTCAATCAAATATATCCAATAGTTTAGTTACTATAGCTAGTCATAGATTGGCAAAACCCATAGTCGGCACATCACTACTATTTAGTTTGTTTGAAAAAATAGCTTGGATTTATTCGATGGTTCCAAAATACTCTTATGTATTAGTATTTCCAGTGTTTTCATTTATTGTCGTATTGTTCTCCACATTGTAAAATATAAAAATATTGCTCGTTTAATAGTATAGGATTTTAAAACCAAAATTGTACCAACACCAATTGCAAATAAATTGAATAGAATTGAATTGAATAGTCAGACTTTTATTGCTTTATGAAAACAATAACGGTGGTCACAATCGCCACAAAAAATGTTTAGGCTCTAGTTTGCAGTGTAATGCACAAAAAACTTTTAATGAGAAATTAGAGCCTCGATGCGTAGCAGGTAGGCTATCTGCTACGATGCCGTAGCAGCTGGCGTAGCAAGCGCGAGCTACGCCGTAGCATATAATTTACTAGAGTGACGAGCCCCAAAAAAGGTACATTATTTATATCTACATCCACACTCATTTATAAAGAGAAAAGATTTGTATCTTTGTTTATAATGAATAAACTCAAAAACTACTGGACCGATTTAAAAAATCTTTCACCAGTAAAATGCTATATTATCACCATAGATCAAAGTAGGTAGATTGATTTGGGTTCAATGAACTGGCGCGTATATATTAGTATGGATATGTCTCCGGGATTCCGGGATTTTGAAATTATTAAGATTTTTTTTTTTTAAGGAATTTCAAATGTTGTAATGTGTAGAATAAAGAATACATTTTTCATTCGAAAGGCTTACAGACTAATAAAAATAATGTACGGTGTGAGTTTTTGTATATAATTTATAATGTGCACATATCAAAATGAGGGAGGAATCTATGCTTAATTTTATAGCCGGAAAAAAATATTGTAACTTTTAAATGCAATGCGGCGTAACTTTTAAACTTAATGATCTATTGCGATGAAACGAACTCCATAACGATTGGAAGTAATTAGGCGTCCTCATAAAATGAAAATAGTGGAAAAAAAACTTCCCGTAATTGAAAATAAGCATGTTTTTTTACAATAATCGTAGAATTTCTTACAAAGAAACAGAACAAAAAAAAAGTGGTGGCATTGGCGGGAGTGCCGACAGAAGTGAAAACTTGAACAAAATCGCCTTAGCGAAAGAAAAATACTTGCAAAGAACATTGGTCCATAACCTTATCTAAATAAAGAGCACAATCGCGTTAGCAAAAAAAATACTTCCAAAACCTTTAAAGTAAAAATACTTGCATAGAACATTGATCCGTAAAGTAATATAAATAAAGAGCACAATCGCGTTTACAAAAATGAGGTGTCGTCATGGTGTCGCGAAATCAATGGTTTAGTCCCATCTCAAAAATGCCCAACGCGCCTAAAGAAGATTTCACTTAAAAAAAAATTAAGCATATATTCCCTCATTTCGATATTTACACATTATAAAGACTCGCACTGTGTAACTAAATTGCTAATTAAAAGCCCCCACAGATAAAAACAAAATGATTACTCCCTCATAGTCTAAGTTACATCTTATCTGTATACATTATAAGCAAATAAATGATTTCCATTCTATTCCACCGAGCTATTCCCTCAAAGTTAGTTAATTCTATTCAATCTTAAGCCAATTTGATCAAATTTTAAGCCAATCCGGACAACAAACGGTTCATGTGCAGGCAGGTTCCTCTTGCACATATTAAAGAAATCTGGATGTATTTCTGAAGCCTACGAACACAGACTCCACCGACGTGTGAATGTCGAGGCAATTCAGCTGCTAGACAACACGGACCTAGTGCGTAGGCTAAAGAGAACTAAATCATTTGAGTTAGTGTAGTGTGTAAATAGTGAATTAATAATAAATAGTAACAATGCTGTGCTATACATATAACACAAGAACAAAGTGTTTTATCAATTATCAGACCCGAAGAAAGTGCTACGAAATTGACCTTGTGTAAAACTGCAAATTGATACTCATCATCATCATCTGCCCAGCCCTTTTCCAACTATGTTGGGATCGGCTTCCAGTCTAACCGGATGCAGCTGAATACCAGTATTTTACATGGAGCGACTGCCTATCTGACCTCCACAACCTAGTTACTAGGTAACACTGGTTGTCAGACTTTTGGGCTTCTAACTACCCGAAACGACTGTCAATGACAGCCGGAACCAGTAGCTTAACGTGCTTTCCTAGGCACGGAGGAGTCTCGGTATGTGTAGATGGTCACCCATCCACGAACCAACCACGGCAAGCGTAACTTAACCTGATCGATCGACCCGTGCTGCTGTTATTACTTAGCCACAAGCCCCTCAATTTGACACTATTCTTAGTTATAACATATCTATCCTGTAATTCTTCTTTTTTTTTTTTTCTAACTTGAACAGACAGCTATGCTGCTGGGGAGTTTGTTGCGCCACTTCTTCTTCCCAGCTAAAGTACTAGGATGTGGTGAAGGGTGGGCGTTTTTGGGGGACTGTCTTATGTAATTTTGACGTTAGATAAGTGCTGATTCTCAGCCTAGTTTGAATAAATGACTTTTGAATTTGAATTAGAATTATGTTAGAATTAAATTACTTATTAGTCTAATAGGCTAGATTGTAATCAATAGCTTAGAACGTCAGTTCTTTTTTTTTTTTTTGTTAGCCTATATTGTGTCCCTCTGCTGGGCAAAGGTCCCTTTTTTCTTCCAAATCTCTCTGCTTTGTGCGATTTCAGGCCATGTTGACCCCGCAAACATAACTAGATCGTCACACCACCTTCGCCGCGGTCTACCTCGACAGCGTTATCCTCCTTCAGGCGTCCAGTGAGTGACGATCTTTGCCCATCTCTCCGGGTGCATTCATGCGACGTGTTCTTATTAATACAGAAAAACAAAATTATAAAGTCCGTGCGAAGCAGGGGCGGGTCGCTAGTATAATATATTTTGTTCCTAAATGTTTCTTTAGCATGGGCATACTATCTGTTGTTCTTTTTAATTGGTATTACATTACCAACTAAAGCAATTCATAAAACAGCATCAATCAAGCGGACGCTCGACAAGATTGAATAGCTTTCTCGTTCAAACAACATCGCTGAAAGCGCTGGATTATATAAAATAAAACAGACAAAGTACAAACTTCTCAGAAAACACGATTTACTAGCTCGCTTTATTAAATTCAAGTGATTTCTTGCCTTTTAATATTAAAATTCGCAGTTTTATTTGTGTTTGAGACAGAGTTTGAGTTTTAAGTTAATTCTAGTTACGCTTAAGTGCTGTTAACTTAATTAAGTTTTTGTTATGAATATATTAGACTGGATACTTTTGTTTTTGCCTAGGATTTTGTACAAAAAGTCTGATTCGCGTGGAGGTTATGAACCCCTAATAGCAGGTTACGAACCTGTAACATACTACTAAATACAGGACACAGCAGATCGCTAGGTAACGATGCAGCTGACGAACTTGCTAGAAGAGGATCTTGCACGGCAGTCTGCGGATCCGAGCCGATCGTGCCAATCCCCTTCAACCAAATACGCAGGTGGCTACAAGAGTTCACCCACACACAAGCGGAGAACTGGTGGACCTCGACACCGGGCTGCAGGCAGTCCAAGGAAGCTATGCCATCCTTGGATAGCAGGCTAACCATGCGCTTATTACGCCTGGACAGGAACGGCCTGCGACTGGTGATGAGGACCAGCACGTAACTGCTCGCTAAACAAACACTTCCACACAATAGGCATAACCGTCACACACGTGGTCTTTGAATGCACAGGCGTCACCCAGATTTATCACTGATGTTCTGAACAGACCAGGAGTTTTAATTAACTTCTGGAGGGAGGTGGGCTGGTTGGAATAACCACCAAACGGCCGCCATGGCCCACGCACAATGGTCCACCTGACGGACTAAGTGTGGAAACCAAACCCCATAACATAGAACATACTACTAATTAGACGTTTTAATGTTGTTTCTCGAGTTGATCTACCAATGTTATAAAACAAAAGACTGAATCATTCTCCTACCCATATACAAATTTATTGAGGGTCGGCCCAACATTTCCTTTTCTTCCATATTTCTCTCAAGCTCAAACTCAACAGCATTTCTTTCAAATAAACCAATTACAGGTACTTTTGAATAGGGATGATGCCTAGGTAAAAAAAAAGAAATTCTATTTAGTCCGTCTTTCAGATAATAAAAATATTAGACACGTATTTTTTGCTTTATCATATTAATCAAAATTAACTTAGAAAACACGCATTAAAGTTAGGGAGTGGGGCTCGTTATGTCATAATTCAATATAAAATCTAGCAAGGCGTGACGTCATGCCACATTTTAACTCAAAGTATCGCCGTAATCTTGTGATTACGTCAAAAAAGAAAAAACACGTGTCCAATATTTTTTATTAATCTACCTGCGGACAAAAACAATTTTTGAACACTGGCCTATTGTCAAGGAGTCGGTCAGTCAGAAAGATGAAGCTAGTTGCCCATTCCAAAGCGTAGTAGGTTCCTATGGAGATGAATGGGCAGGAAAGTCCACGGACACTTTTTTAAAATCAAAATATGGGTTACATTATTCATGTTAAAATTATACAACGTGAGAACAATATAGAAAGACGTGCACGTTGAAAGAGTCAGTAAAAAAAAACTAAAATTAAAATAAGCCATAGCAGCTATGAGATGACCAGTCCCTACTGACGGCGCTCGTCCGCGAACATGACGCATGGATCAGCACTATTCACCATTTTGAAGGGAACTTAATGATTCAACACCCACACTACCACCAGCGAGACATTTGAGTGAGCATGACATAATCTCAGCCGCAAAGGAACATTCAAGTCAATGAGAGACGTACCCAGTTAATGGTAGTTTTATACAATTCTCTGCCTGCAAATTAAAATAATCACGTTATGTTTTTGTCACTGCAAAAAAAGACTATAAAATTACTTTAATTTCGGAAGTCGGTGGCAAAAAACTAAAATACTGATCCAAAGACACCGACTTCCGAAATTAAAGTTATTTTTCACTTTGTAGTTCGGAAGTCGGTTGTATTTTTTGTAAAAAGTATTCTTTTTTTACTTTTTTGTGGCTTGGTTTGTAATTTATGTCTGCCTAATGCCACTTTACCAAATGGTACTTTCCGAGAGCAAATGCACAAGTTAGTATAAACAATACCCAAATCGCTATAGG
Source organism: Agrochola lychnidis (assembly GCA_963680765.1). Lineage (NCBI taxonomy): Eukaryota > Metazoa > Arthropoda > Insecta > Lepidoptera > Noctuidae > Agrochola > Agrochola lychnidis. The sequence continues at coordinate 22,390,300 of OY796862.1, forward strand.
TGTGCCTATAATATTTCAAGAGTTCCCTCGATTTCTCCAAGATCCCATCATCAGATCATGACCAAATGACAGTGGGACCGATTTGAAAGTTATATACCCTTTAAAAAAAAAAAGAATTTTTCAAATCGGTCGAGACGTCTTCGAGTAATCGGGGAACATACATAAAAAAATAAAAAAATCCGACGAGGTGAGAACCTCCTCCTTTTTTTGAAATCGGTTAAAAAACCATTTAAACGTAGCTTTAAAAATTAACGTCATCTCTCTCTAACACCACACCATCAAATCTGTCGCGACAAATTACTTACGTGCCAGGCTCTAAAAATAAATCGACGGCCCCCACGTATACTATCGAAATTACAAAAAGCCATTTTCGTTTTATTGCACTAATAGCAAGTAGAGATAAAGATGTATGATTTTATATAAAAATTATGTACTAATTTTATACCCTCAATTGTTTTTCAATTGAACAAAATCGAAATTGGCATATTCGGTAAAAAAGTAACCAGCAGTAACCAAGTAAACTATCGAATGTGTAATATTAGAAAAAGTATAATAATTATCAAAAACTATAGTAGACAGTATAAAACGGTAAAATTTTCCACTTTAGATACATCGATAATATAAAATTTTCGAATTTCATGTTCGACAAAAATCTAAATCTAAACTTAGAATCGCTCTCCTGTAAAGTAGAGGTTTTGCAGTTTCGATACTTTACGTGGTGGCCGTCGAAATGGAAGATATGTGTGTCGTCAAAATGACGTACGCAGCATCCCTCATAAAGGGGATAATATATTTTTTGTATTTTTCCAAAGATGACCCTTTTTGTATCAAAACTTGGCAGGTTGTATTTTCTGAAAATCATACGGTTCGGTGTTCAAAGAGGTTGCGTTGTAAGGGCCTTTTTAATCTAAATTCTGAAATTGAAAGGTTGTATAGATGTGTGTTTGATCCAGATTTATAAAGATGGTGATGAATAGTACCGTACCTATATAATGCCTACCTGCCTTATATTAATTTATGTAACGTACCAATACATACAACATATTTTTTTATAAATAACCAAAACATTCCTTTTGATCAGAAATAGCAATTTTTTTAAGTGAAACTTTTATTACATCGTCTCAAACTTTTTCGTCTGTGTGTTGCATGTCGCGTGACGGTCGGCCGCGGAGTAGGGATAAAGTGAAAGGCGCTCGTCAGAGCAGCCAAGGCCAATATGGCGGCGCCTATAGTTCGCTTAAAAGTTTCACTTTTACCGTGGTTTCATAAAACCACACAATCTTTTTTTTAGGGTATGGCTTGGAAAAAAGTACAAAGGCAGTGTGTCTTTTCCTAACCTTTCAACTGTCATTAACGAGACACAATAGAATTTTAATTGTTATTCACCTCAATGAGGCGTCGTAACAGATGATGGGCTAACTAAATATACATACCTGCCGTATGTATGTTAGGAAAAGACACACTACACAGCGTTTATAAAAAAAAAACGTGTGACACTCGGGGACTGCCGCGGTAAAGCTATTGCATAGCATTTGTAATCTCCATATTTCCTATTTTTTTTTTTTTTTTTTTTTTTGTCAACGCTACACTTGGGTTGATGCCGTGATGATATAAAACAAAAATTACGTTCCCATGACAACATCACGTTGTCATGGGAACCGTCATTACATGGTAGGCGGAGTGGGGAGTGTTAGGTTTTTTTCGTTACGGAATTCCTTTATTCGGTCGCCGCGCTCAAAGCCCGCGATAAAAGCTATGCAATAGCTTAACTTTGTCCGATCCGTGAGGATGTTGGTAAGAATCATACTGAGAGTATATTAATGTAATTCAAGAAAAATAAAACAAAATCGGCGCCTTTTTTTCAATGGGGAATTTTAACCAAGTTATTACATGGGGCGCGGGCGGCAATCATTTAGTGGGTGTCTACAAGTCATAACTTATGACCCCTGTAGAAAATTTGCTAATTTATAATGAAATTGGGGTAATTTTGGTACTGGAATTTTAAATAGCAATAACTTTTATAGCCGCACGGGTCGATCCAACAGGTTAAGCTACGCTTGCTGGGGTTGGTCCGTGGATGGGTGACCATCTTTACATACCGAGACTCCTCCGTGCCTGGAAAAGCACGTTAAGCCGTTGGTCCCGGCTGTCATTTGTAGATCTTTGACAGTTGTTACGGGTCGTCAGAAGCCCGAAAGTCTGACAACCAGTCTTACCAAGGGGTATCGTGTTACCCAGTACTTAACTGGGTTGTGGCGGTCAGATAGGCAGTCGCTCCATGTAAAATACTTGGTATTCAGCTGCATCCGGTTAGACTGGAAGCCGACCCCAACATAGTTGGGAAAAGGCTAGGCAGATGATGAACTTTTATATAAAAAATCAACTTTTTGTTAATGTTATTGCGATACCTATGCGCCCCCTTTCGGGGCGGACAAGGTTTTGTAACATGCTGTATATCCTGCAATTATAATAAAAAACCGGTCAAGAGCGAGTCGGACTCGCGCACCGAGGCTTCTGTACCTACCCATTATACTGCCCTAACAAACTTAGTATCATTTTTATCGGTAAAAGATAAGCACCCTATAGGTTTTGTGTCGAAAACCTATATGGTAGTTCCCGTTGACCTACCTAAATTTGCCCATATCTTTTTATTGTAATGACTCAGGACCTTGATTTTTAAACACCTACATAATAAGGACTATAGACCTCAGTATCTGGTACAAATTTCAACTTGCTAGATCCACCCGTTCCTGAGAAAATCGGTGGTGACACACGGACAGACAGACGGACAAGAGAGTGATCTTATAAGCGTTCTATTTTTTACCTTTTGAGGTACGAAACCCTAAGAAGTACTAAAATAAATAATAAAAGAATAATACTACCCTAATGTCCATTTCGAACTAAACAAATTAACAAAAAAGACAACTATTACTACTAGAATGTAAATTAACTTTGAACAATTTCATCAAACTACTTTTATTTGTATTCAACTATTCAGACCCTTTTTCGGAGAACTAACCTTTTATTCAAATGTAATTTTACGGTTCACATATTATTTGTATTTATACTCTTGCACCCCTCTCATATACATTATTTTACTTCAAAATCTATCATGATAACATTTAACATGTTACACGTTAACATTTATAATTTTGAAGAGGTATGTAATGCTAAACTTTAAACGCTTCATTCGAGTGAATTTTCACTAACTCGCTTTTATTAGGTCGACCTGTATGTAACTATGTAATGGAATCTAAGGTAACTAATTTAACCATCTTCCAAGGGTCGTAGCGTAATGAAAATTGGCAGCTGTATGTAGTTCTGATGATTATACAATAATATGGTACTGTCGAACTGATCTGATGATGGAGCCGGAAGATATGAACTGGAACTTCATGATGGAAAATCGTATCATAGCTGTTTTGGATTTCTTAGAAAAGTCTTGTAATGAACTTTGACTACGATTAGGTTTCAAGGTTTGATGATGAAGCTGGAAGATAGGCACTGGCATTCCATGATGGAATATCGTATCAAAGTCGTGTTTGCACTTGTGAGAAAGCCCACGTAATGGACTTTGAACACGATCAGGTTTCAAGCGTGTTTTTCTTGTGTTTTTTAAACTATGAATTTATTTTTGTTTCATGCCACATTCACACAAAACCGACAAATTTATACGAAAATGAAGGTTCATTTGCTCCTTTCATTTCATTTTCCAATCATTCGGAGCGCGAGTGAAAGATGCCGCGTGTCGAAATTCAACATCGTTGAATCGGTTCACTAATGAATTATTTTTCACTTTTGATTTTTGTGTTGACGTTTCACTTCGAGAGAAAAGTGCCGAAATGAAAGACGAGAATGAACAAAAAGTCATCTGATATCTGCTTAAGCAGCAGCTGCAGTTATCCCAGAAATTCACCAGGGATTGTATTATAGTGTATTAAAAATTCAAGTCATTTAAAAAACACCTCTTTGTCATAGTAGTCACAGACAGTCCGCTGTGCAGAGCATGTATGGAGGACGAAGAGACAGCAGCCCACTGCCCAGTGATCACTGGGCACATACAGGGCAAAGTACTTTGGTAACCCAGGTACCTTAAGTGAGATTGTCAGTGACATCAAGACGTTGCTGGCCTTCTTTGAGCAGCTGGTTCACCCCAACTGCTCAAAGAAGGCCAGCAACGCCTTGATATATTCATCAAATAACCGATTTTCCCATCTGTACACAAAATAGGCGCTTTGACGTATTACCTGTGGGAACTCCTTAATTTTTACGGTTCATGGGAAACAGCCCGCTGGCAGACAGACGGACGGACTGATAGCAAAGACTTAGATAGCAGAGGCTTAGTAATAGGGTTCCATTTGGCACACTTCAGGTATGCAACCCTAAAACAACCTTCCTTTTACCCTAACCCTTGTTCATATAATTGCAAAATACATCCAGCTTATTAGTGCGTAACATTCCCTCGAAATTACCCTTAAAACATAGCCATAAAACGGGCAGAAAAGTATATTTTATATAAAGACTTCCACAGTCGTTTCTTCAACTTTAAATGTCTAACTTCAAGTCATAAACTTATACTCTGGAGACGCGAAACGAGACTTTTTCGATAAAAAGGAGTAACGATCGAGTGAAGTAACCATTGCTGAGATTTTAAAGGTTTTATTTAGGAACGTACAATCATGCATAATCAGCCTATAAAGTACCCACTGCTGGGACACAGACCTGTCTGTGAGAGGGAGTGGGCTAACCTAACCTAACCTAACACACCACGCGGTGTACGAGTAGTTTTCGATGTTTTGGTTCTAAGACGTGCTGGTTACCTCGCGATGTTGGTCTTCACCGTTTTGAAAGAAGTGATGAACTATAATCACAGAAAATAACGCACCTGTCAACCTACAGTTCGTATGTCGGGCCCGTAACCACTAAGCAACTACTGCTCTATCTATAGAATATTAATTGTTGTTAATTTGAAAATCATCACCTAAGTTTAGCAATGTAAATACAAAAAACTTGTCTGATAGGAAATTCTCAGTAATTGTCTACACAGGTGTCGATATCTCCCATCTATCATGCGAGCCGTCAGCTTGTTTACTTAACCTTAATTAAATGGAAAACTTCATGGAAATAAAATTGACATTATGTCAGTACAAAAAAAAATTCGCAACTGACTTCACCCATCCATAAATACTTTGCGTTAAGCACATTTAGTATCAACACTGACTGAATAACTACTTCCAAGAAATCTATTTCCACATTGAAAATTACTCCAATTACTAGCTCAATCATTCGTCAAACTATCCGCAAACAATATTACTGACCAGCCTTTAACCATTTGGAAATTTCCGAGAAAATACCACTAATTTTAATCAGCCCTATGCTGGCTAAATTCGCAGAAATAGAGCCGCTGAAATATGTACTAGTTTCGGTGAACCGGTGAGTACCGACGCGATAAGAGGTCTAGTTACAAAGACGTGGATACGTAGAGGCAGATTTAGGTCGAAAACTTTGTAAAGATTTAGTCCTAAGCTAAAAGTTTGAATGCTAAACCTTTTGGATAAACCTAAGTTACTTCGTTGGATTTGAGTGAACGTGTTTTGCCATGATGGCTCCCTTGGCACTAACCACGATGATTTTATAGCAGCAGTGGAAGGGCATTCTTTCGATGTATTAGCAGTTAACGAGACTTGGCTACGACCGGGCGAAGAGGGGCGAGCGCCCGCTGTGCCAGGTTACCGCCTGCGCCATACACCACGACCGCTGTCTGTACATGGGGGTCGGGGGGGTGGTGTAGGTTTTTATCTAAAACGCGGCCTGATCGCTCGTACCTGCTCCACCCCAGTTGACCCTAGATTCGATACTATCGAACAAATGTGGATTACCCTGACACTAAATGGAAATAAAATTGCTATAGGCACAGCGTATCGTCCCCCCCGCTTCGACTTGGACCTCTTTCTCGACGCCATAACCGACTCCATTAGCTCCTTAGTAAAATGTGATCACTACATACTGCTCGGCGATTTAAATGTTAACTTACTGAATGCTAACGGGCAAACTAAAAAAGTATGTGAGTTTTTGAATAGCCTGAGCCTAAAACAACTGGTAAGTTCGCCCACCCATTTTACAGACCACAGCGAAACATTGATCGACCTTGTCTGTACTAATCTTAACCACAAAGGAATATCTGTTGAGCCCTATGGCTCAATAAATGGTCACTCACTTGTTGTGTGTGAATTTAATGTTAGGCGTAGTAAATATAAACCCCATACAGTTACGTACAGACCGATTAAGCAATTACATAGAGAAGTACTAGATAGTGATTTATCGCACATACACTGGGACAGCATTTGTGGCTTGCTTAATGTGAACGACATGGTTGAGGAATTAAATAGAAACATTTAAACAATTTACGATGCGCACGCTCCGGTCAAGAAATGTTTAATTAAGGAACCGTCATATCCCTGGATAACAGATACGATTAAATTGATGATGCACTTGCGGAATGACGCACTGACCAAGTACCGTAAAACGAAATCCGAGTCCAAAAAGGCATACTACAAACAGCTGAAATCTCTGGTGGTAATTTCTATATTCAGAGAAAAAGTTGCATATTTCAAGTTTAATATTAATAACCAAATAAAGGATCCTAAAACACTATGGAAAAATTTAAAATATACAGTATTACCTAAGAAACAAATAGATGACCTTCCTGCTCATTTCAGAGATCCGAACCAGATCAATAATCACTTTCTGAACGTCCCTGGTAACCCTGTCTGCAATATATCGCAACGCACTTTTTTTGAGTCTCATCGTTATGGTGATGATAGCTTTGCATTTGCATTGCAACCAGTAACTACTGATCAGGTTTTGCTATACTTCCGTCAGCTAAAATCTAACGCTGAAGGCTGTGATAAGTTGACCCTAAATATGCTTTTGCTTACACTCCCGCATACACTAAAAGCCATCACTGACATTGTGAACAGCTCAATTGTCTCAGCAACATTCCCTGAGATCTGGAAAATTGCTATCGTTAGGCCACTGCCTAAAAAAACGAATCCGACTGACTTGAAAGACCTCAGGCCTATTAGTATTCTGCCTTGCCTTTCTAAAATTGCTGAAAAAGCGGTATGCCAGCAACTATCAAAATATCTAGAAGATAAACACATTCTGCCTGAGCTACAGTCAGGCTTTCGCAAACAGCGTGGTACTTCTACGGCTCTTTTGGACGTGACAGATAATATTCTGTCGGCACAGGATAAGGGCCTATGCACGCTTCTTGTCCTACTTGATTTTTCGCGAGCTTTTGATTGCATAAATATAGATTTATTTCTGTCAAAGCTTAACTACTATGGATTTGAACAAAATACGATACACTGGTTCCAAAGCTATCTGACCAATCGTCAACAGTGTGTGGAAATACGACTAAGCAATGGCTCATCTCTTGTTTCGTCACTCACTTCTGTTTACAGGGGAGTCCCACAGGGCTCTATACTGGGCCCCATCATCTTTATCTTGTATTGTGCGGATATCATAAATTCCCTGAAGCGATGTAGGTACCATATTTATGCTGATGACGTACAGGTCTATATCTCCTTTAAACCAAGTGAATATGACGACGCGATAAAGGATTTAAACGATGATCTGGACAGGATAGCATGTTAGGCTGAAAATAACGGTTTGGTACTTAACCCCATTAAAACCAAATACATGTTGTTTGGAACCAAGAAACAAATCAGTGCAATACCAGCAACGCTAAGCGTTACCCTACTGGGTGAGTCGGTCAGTCGAGTCAGTGAGGCACGTAATCTGGGTCTGATCATGGACGCTGGGTTGAGATACGAAGCGCACGTGGCAGAGTCAGTGCGCACTTGTTTCTACCGGCTTAAGGTCCTTTATAAAATAAGGCCTTATCTGTCAGAGGAGCTGCGGATCCAGCTGGTTGAGTCACTCGTGCTATCCAATCTAAACTATGCAGACACAGTTATTGGCCCTCGACTACTGGTAAGAACTGAACGACTGATCCAGAGGGTGCAAAACGCTTGCGCTCGATTCTGCTTCTCAATCCCGCCGAGAAGTCACGTAACGCCATTCTTAAATAAGCACTGTATCCTTAAGATGAAGTCACGGCGTAAGTTGCACTTAGCTTGTCTATTATTTGGAGTAATAAAGTATAAGCAGCCGTCCTACCTGTACAATAAACTGAGTTGGATCACTAGTAGAAGAGAATGCGCAAGTAGGCAGTGCTCGCAGCAACTCTCCACTCAATCACACAAGACAGCTGCTTTCAGGGGAAGTTTTCGATACGCCGCATCCAAATGCTGGAACAATATTCCCCCGCCGATAAGGAATCTTAAATGTCTTGGTACCTTCAGAGTTCGACTGCGGCAGTTTCTTATTACCTCTCAGCAAAAACTAGGTATGGCTGTTACGAACACGTCCATTATATAACTGGCCGTCGTGTTCTTCCCGACTAAATCCATTTATTTAGCGTAACTCGTGTTCACAAACCTGTGAACAATTAAGGGGTACTTAGTAATTGAATAGCTGGGGATCTTTTGTTGGATAATAGTTATAATTACTTACACATTATTTACCTATATTTATTTACTATGAAAATTATTATTTTATACTAGTCAAAACGTTTATTTTATGTGCATCTACGCCACTATATTATAATAAGATTATTCATTTAAACATTATATATATAAATATATAATCAAGTAAACAAAACACAATCGACATATTAACGAACAAGAACGTTTCACAATGCAAAACTTTGTTGTAGATAGTTTTATAATTTAAATTGCGGGTACTTTTAAGTACTTACATAATTTTACTCCATGCATAACACTTTGTCACAATCACAACACCAATTTATCTCGTTTGCTCGACGTCCGTATGTCACTGCAGGGATCCAGCAGAATATCAGCGTCAGGTATATTTGCCTGACACATGCTGAGTTGGACTCCCATTTGGTGCAATCTTGAGACGCACACCGCACCTTATAAATTTGACTATTCTGAAGTATGTCATAATGTCACTCCATTTCTATAAGTATGTTTTTTCTTTTTTGTATATTGGCATCTTGTTTTTATATAGCCATGGAATTATTTTGTTATCATTTAATTGTGTTTATGTGTGTCTTTTGTGTGCACTAAATAAATGTTTTATCTATCTATCTATCTATGATCTAGCTAGAGTTTTATGGCAAAAAGTTGTTGAGCAAGGCATATCAAGCCTATAATGTTTATTTATTTATTTAAACTTTTCACACTCAAAAAAGTACAAAGGCGGACTTAATGCCTTAGGCATTCTTTACCAGTCAACCAAGGATGGTGAAGAGATTGATGGCAGGTGCTCTGTTTGAGAGAAACAAAGAAAAAATGTCTAAAAATATATCATTAGAAATAAAAATAATATAAATATCAAATAATGTTCCCACTGCTGGGACATAGGCCTCCTCTCTGTGAGAGGGAGTGGGGTATAATCCGCGCGGCGTGTGGGTTGGTAGATGTCACATGTCTTCGAGCAAGGATAATTATATTAATACTAAAGGGTACGAAAATAAGGCCGAACAGGGCTTATGAGGTGAAGGCCGCTGGATACGAGAACGACAGGACCGGTCGAAGCGACGGTGATTGAGGGAGGCCTATGCCCAGCAATGGACGTCTTACAGCTGAAATGATGATGAAGCGAATAAGTATTTCGGGGAATAAAAGCCAAACAGAATCAACATATAACTAGTACATCATCATCTGCCTAGCCTAGCGGTGATAGCCTAGTGGTGTGACTGTCAGACTGCCAAGTCATAAGTCTCGAGTTCGAACCCAAGGCACGCACCTCTGACTTTTCGGATTCATATGAGTATTGTATAATTATCACTTGCTTCAAAAACGGTGAAAGAAAACATCGTGAGGAAACCGGCATGCGTTTTTTTTTTTTGGAAATTATCAAATAACTTCTCCCGCTCTGGGCGAAGCGGCTACCACCCGTGTTCCTTCGGTTGCCCTGTTGCCGGGGGCCACGATTTCCCTATCAGTTTTCTTCGAACCCCCGGCAGGCATTGGCCCTAGCGGACCCCGTCATTTCCCCGGCATGCCTCAGAGATATTTCTCGACGGCATGTGAAGGCACGTCAGAGGCCCATGTGCGGCTTTAAATTCTGACACCAGCTTAGTCACTAACCAGACAAAAGAAGAAACTTTTGAAAAACAATTTTAAATGTTTATATATAAACATAATCAAAAACATTGTTGCTAGCCCTTACAGAACATAAATTCTGAAAGAAAACATAAGAATCTCAAATAAATACATTATTAAAGAGGGACTTACAAATGTACAATTTGCTAGCAGACCGGATTCAACCCCTACAGATACGAGGTCATTTAAAATTCTAGTGTTTTCGCAGCAATCTCAAAATGTGGGAACTGTAGGTACCAACGGCGAACATGGCCGTTGTTCTTTTAGTTCCCTGGTTTATAGAAGGGAGATAAAACTTGAAATTGGTTTTTGCAATGCCTGAAAATTGTATCGGTTTATAGTAGTTAGTATGTATGCAGTTATACATCCACGTTAAAATAGTCAGACAAATTAATTAATTATAAGTATGGACATTTAATTGTTAATTATGATTTAATGAGTAATTTTATAATGTAATTTTGATAAATACAGTCGCGGTTTGTGCACCATCTCTTCTTACCAATTTGTACGCCACGATACGCGGCTGTACATGATTGAAAAACTCAATTGAAAATGACCATGTTTTGGAAAAATCTGTTTATTTTTTCATAAATTTTTACAGTAACCGTAAAATTTCTCAATAAGTCAAAAAGAAGAATTTTTTTTTCTTCGACATAATGAAGCATAGATTCCCTCATTTCGATATGTGCACATTATGAAAACTCACACTGTATTGTACACATAAACCTTCCAAAATAAATGCTCTAAGTGATAGTGGAAACCGTATCAAAATCCATTGAGTAATAAATTACTCAACACACATAAAGATACGAAAAGTGACTTTGTTCTTTAATATGTAAAGAGTACATAAAGATGATCAATAAGAAAAAAAAAACAGAAAAAAATAAGATAAGAATAAACATAATTTTACTCAATAACTGTACCTATACCTCTAAATAAAACTGCTCTGACACTTTCCTAAGTAAACCAGTGCCCTAATTGCGTAACTTATTTTTGTAAACAATTATGACTAATTTGTTTCATTTTGACAGTTCAACAACATTCATTGCGTTATTTACGTTGTTGAGCAGATTTTTTTTCGAATTTATGAAGCAATGGATTAACAATCTGTTTCAAATCGAAACAGATTGTGATTGATCGTGTATTACGTAATTAGGGTACTGATGATTTTCTGTTTAATTTAAGGGAGTGATTCTATCCGTCATAACTCACACTAAACAACTTTCCCTGTAAACCTCACACCTAATTTGTGAAAACCACGCTTTTCACCACCCCGAGAAATAAAAGAAATGAAACGCGAGACATAAAACTAAAACTAAACTTTGACTCCTGAGTTTTATGACGTGTTTCTCAGCAGTAACCAGACGGAAAACGTAAAGAGTAAATCGTAAACCTTTAATAAGACCGTTTTCCAGTATAATTAATTCAATTTTGCAGTTGTTTGTTTTGTACTCAGCTAAAACCTCAGCTAGTTCGCAACTAAATAGTATTCCTCAAATCGTTCGTGTACAAACATCAAAGACACGGGTCTATTTGCCAAAACAATTCGGTGTTCAACTCAAACGGAAACAACCCTGGCTTCACAGCGGCGGGTCGTCGCCCTGGGGCCCCGGTATCGCTAGAATTCGGAGAAATTCCGAGAAACACCTATAGTTTTGGTACAAGTTTTTGAAGAAAAGCGATTTTGGAAGATAATTAAAAATTGAAAAGGTATGCTGAGATGGTTTGGGCATGTTGAGAGGATGAATGAAAGGTGACTAACAAAATGTATTTACTAGGCAGATGTGAAGGGAAAGGCCGGGCGGAAACGCCCTAGGAGGACATATACTGACCTTATTGGTGATGTCCTTCAGAAAGGCCAGGTGCGTAGTACTCGCAACCGGCGTGCGTGTATGACCAGATGTATGAACGTAAATGAGGCAAAAGGAGTATGTAAGAATCGTAGCAGGTGGCGTTCTGTAGTTTCTGCCTACCCCCATGGGAAGAAGGCGTGAGTTTATGTATGTATTAAAAAAATCACACGTATTTTTTTAGATTGCATACAATAAAATTTTATATCTGCACCTATCAGGGCCGTGCCCGGGACGTGGACGAACTGTGCTCCTTAAAGGGCTCTAAAAATTATCGGTATGTATTTTTTATATGAACTCGTTCACACACGTCAGTGTCCGGGCCAGCGACAGAGCTTCAGTGCCTGCCCTGTCATGTCCCGGGCACGTTCTGGACACGGACCTCATATGTGTGGGTACCCTTAATATGATTGAACGGAACTGATTTCCTATCACGGAATCCGTTAAATGCGAGAAGCACAGGACCGGTCGATGAGGCAACGCTTTGGGTTGGCTTATGACCAGCAGTGGACATCTTTAGACTGAAATATTATCAGACGAACTCCGCTGGATGTGAGAAGCACAGAATCGATTGATGTAGCGATGCTTTGGGGAGGCCTAAGTAAGTCCAGCAGTGGATGTCTTTCGGCTGAAATTATGATAGTGACGATGACGTCAGATGGTAGAACGGATCGTGGGATCTTGATAAAATTCGAAGACTGACGAGGTGGCCCTTGAAAAGATTTTTTTGTGGAACTGTAAATAGCAATTTCTTCTCTTTAAATTAAAAAAGTTTGGCTGCAGCTTTGGTGGTTGCAAACGCAACTGCTGAGCAGGGGTTCCTGTCTTCAGTCCCAGGTCAGCCAAAGTTTTAAAGTGTTATAAAAGAAAATTCTTAGTAACAACAGCACGTTGTCTGGATTTTTGCCCAAATGATGGGTGTCGGCTTTACACCTCCGACTAACCCTTCAAGAAATGCAGGCGTCATGTTTAGTTATTTAAGCCATAAGCCCCCCTCCCCTCCTATTATATGGGACTTAAACATAAATGGCGAAGTGTGGGTGTACTGTAAGAACACTGGTCTCTCTCTCTTCTGGGAAATTTTAAATTCACTAACAAATAACCCACAGCCTAAACCGCTGGATTTAGAAGCATGAAATTTCAAGCCCAAGAGTTCAACAAATTCTAGATTATCACGAAGGTATCAAAAACCAATCCCCCATCATCATCTGCCTAGCCTTTTCCCAACTATGTTGAGGTCGGCTTCCAGTCTAACCAGATGCAGCTGAATACCAGTATTTTACATGAAGCGACTGCCTATCTGATCTCCACAACCTAGTTACTAGGTAACACGATACCCTTTGGTAAGACTGGTTGTCAGACTTTTGGGCTTCTAACTACCCGTAACGACTGTCAAAGATCTACAAATGACAGCCGGAACCAACGGCTTAACGTGCTTTCCGAGGCACGGAGGGGTCTCGGTATGTAAAGATGGTCACCCATCAAAATTCAAAATTCAAAAGTCATTTATTCAAACTAGGCTGAGAATCAGCACTTTTCGAACGTCAAAATTACATAAGACAGTCCCCCAAAAACGCCCACCCTTCACCACTTCCTAGTGCCTTTAGCTGGGAAGAAGAAGTGGCGCAACAAACTCCCCAGAACATCCACGGACTAACCATGGCAAGCGTAGCTTAACCTGATCGATCGACCCGTGTGGCTGTTATTACTTAGCCACAAGCCCCTCATTGAATGCCCCACAAAACCCTATCCACCATGAAGGAGTTAAATAAGGGATCAAAATTTGCATACGAATTTGTCATTTTTACCGATGGGAACTTGGCTTGTACAGGTGAAGAGCTGTATGCTGCTCCGGTTGACGTCATCACGTCAGCGCCGGCTGTTGCTGAAAACCAGCGCTGGGGCTCTGTCTCCCATGGGGTCGCAGCATTATGCTGAGCGATGGTCGTTTTGCGTGGATGTGACGCATATTTTCCACCAATTTGTTATTTACGTGTTTTTTATCCGACTTCCAAAAGGAGGAGGTTCTCAATTCAACTGTATGTTTTTTTTTTTTGTATGTTTGTTACGCGATAACTCGGCCAATTATTCATTGATTTTAATAATTCTTTTTGTTTGGTAGGTAATATACTTCAGAGGTGGTTCTATATAAATTTTATTAACTTGGGTAGTTTTTGAGTTAGCTTCAATAATACGTATTTTTTCCCACTTAGTATGTGGATGATAAGTTAAGTTCCTGTCACTGTTATTTACATAGCAGGTAGGTGGTATTCGAATTTGTGTGGGGTAAATACAACAAAAAAGTGAAAAAAAAACTTTTTACAAAAAAAAAAACAACTGACTTCCAAAAAAAACACTACAAAGTGAAAAATAACTTTAATTTCGGAAGTCGGTGTTTAGTCGGGTTTTGTATTTTCGTTTTTTTGTAAAAGTTTTTATTTTTCACTTTTTAGTTGTGGTACCTACCCCACACACATTCGAATACCACTACCTGCTACCATTGACAGAAACTTATTATATCATCTACATACTAAGTGGGAAAAAAATACGTATTTTGTAGCTAACTCAAAAACTATCTAAGCAAAGTTAATAAAATTCATATGGGACCAATTCGAGAGCACACCCTTTCAAACAAAAAAATAATTTTCAAAATCGATCCACAATTGACGGAGAAATCGGTGGACATACATAAAAAAACAACCGACTTCCAAAAATAACACTACAATGTGAAAAATAACTTCAATTTCGGAAGTCGGTAGCAAAAAACAAAAATTCAAAACCAAAGACACCGACTTCCGAAATTAAAGTTATTTTTCACTTTGTAGTGCTTTTTTTTAAGTCGGTTGTTTTTTTTTTTGCGACATGTCTACCGCAAATAAACGTATTTTCTTTCTTTTCTTCTTTCTATGTTTATGTATAAAAAACTCTAATTAGATCTTCATAATCGCTGTCAGTTTATGCCTTGTTCGACGTTCTCTCACACACATACTCACACACATGGAGCGTCTCATCAAATCCACGCAGTTTACTGTACGAATACTCGTAAACACACGATAAAAATGTGCAAATCATTGTTTTTTCCCCAATTCTCTCTGAAACACTATTCTATTATATAAGTGTTGTTTTTCATCGAGCTCGTTGATAGGCATTAAGTGAAAGCATATTGATTAAGTATTCAATGAGTTTGCTAAAAGAGTTATTCGGGTTTCTTTGTAAGCCTACGTTCACACAGCATTGAACAGCACGATGTTTTTGTGAAAAGTGCTGGGTTTTTCCTTTTAATTTCGTTACTGCCGTGAATTGTTTCACATATCCAATACCTACACATGCCTTTAGCTGGCAGGGGATCGGACACTTCTGCCCGGCTTGGGCGGAGCATCGTCGTGTCCTCGTAGAGGCGATCGGCGGCGGTGATCTCTCGCGTCCGGCCCTGGTTCAGGCCATGGTACGGAGCGAGAGCAAATGGCAGGCCGTCACCTCCTTCTGCGAAGCAGTAATTCTCGCAAAGGAAGAGGCGGAACGCGTGAGGGAGAGGCAAAATTCGCGCCCTTACGCACCTAACCGCCGCAGGAGGAGACGCCCAGAGCGTCGGGAATCGAGAGACGATTTCCGGCCACCGTAGGTGCGGGCTTGCGGACGGTGAGCAATGGGTAGCTTGCCGTCCGATAAGGACGGGTCCTTGTCGTCGACGTGGGTCGACGGCGCCTTGTTGGCTACAGAACTCTAAAAATTCGATGACATCTAACACCGTACTTGGCCCGCGTGGTGGATTACGGCCCACTCCCACACAGAGAGGAGCCCTGTGTCCCAGCAGTGGGAACATTATAGACTGATTATGCTAAATTGCCTAAGAGCGTAGGTACAGTCAACGTCATACATCGACAAGAACACAATAGGGACGATAACTAAAAAAATTTTTTTTGTCCTTGTAGATTATCCTTATAATATTATAAATGCGAAAGTAAGTTTGTTTGTTACGCCTTCACGCTAAAACGGCTGAACGGATTTGGATGAAATTTGGCACATATATAGATGATGCCCTGGAAAAGAACATAGGATACTTTTTTTTTCTTTTCCCCACGGGATCGAGACTTATGCGGGTGAAACCGCGGGGCGCAGCTAGTTAAAAAATAAAATATTGGACACATTTTTTTCATTTTTTACGTTATCAAAAGATTACGGCGATACATTGAGTTAAAATGTGCCATGACGTCACGAGTATGTAGATTTCATACTTATTTGTGACGTAGCGACCTCCACTCCCCCAACTTTAATGTGTTTTGTCTAAGTATTTTTTTATTAATATGATAAAGCAAAAATACGTGTTTCTTATTTTTTTATTATCTCGCTGACGGACTAAATAGAATTTCTTTTTTTTGACCCAGGCCTGCCTGCCTGCTTAGCCTTTTCCCAACTATATTGGGGTCGGCTTCCAGTCTAACCGGATGCAGCTGAATACCAGTATTTTACATGGAGGGACTGCCTATCTGACCTCCACAACTCAGTAACTGGGTAATACGATACCCCTTAGTAAGACTGGTTGTCAGACTTTTGGGCTTCTGACGACCCGTAACGACTGACAAATATCCACGAATGACAGCCGGGACCAACGGCTTAACGTGCTTTCCGAGGCACGGAGGGGTCTTGGTATGTAGTAGAAATGGTCACACATCCACGGACCAACCCCGGCAAGCGTAGCTTAACCTGATAGATCGACCCGAGTGGCTGTTAGTACTTAGCCACGAGCTCCTCACCAGCCCACCCACCCTTGACCAAGGCATCATACCTATTATATGAATTGTCTGTGCTTACTAACATAGTCGTAAGTTTTACTAGCAATCTTGTTGAGTCTTCGTTACTCGAATAAAGAAAATTCTATTTTATTCTATAACATCTTTTTTGAAGCTGACTGTACAAATACACAACTGAAAACATATCACCATTCCTTCCAAAATCGTATTTTCCATTTACAATTGTTATTGCATCAAGTTTAAATGAAAAACCTGTTGTTACAATTTGAATACAAAACCGCTTCTCCAAGATATGTTAGAGAATACTGCAAGATATTCCGAGACGGCACGAAGCTTTAGAAAACTTGCACAAAAGGCATAAATGTATATACCTAGTACCTATTTCTACGTTCAGGTAAATATTAAAAAATATTCTTTCAAAGACTTTGAGGTGGGTAAGAACATACAATGGGTTTCACTTGCCTTTTGTATTTGTAAGCGCTGCATATGAAAAGGCCTTTATCACACTATAAAATAACATAACATAACTTCATGCTTATAACCCGAAGGGTTAAGCAGAGGTGTACAGTACAAATATCTTCATAATGTTCCTCGGCAAACCTCGTGTTTCGTCAGTTGTCGGATTTCTATCAGTTGCCCTTTGCACTTGGTGCAGACCGGACGCTCTTAATCGACTTCGAAGTATACAGAGTTGTTAATACTCTTTTAACTTAATGTAATTTATTTAAAAAATGGGAGGAAAGCCGCTAAAGTCGTAGACATGACAGATGGGAAAATAGTTTTACAACTCTATATAGTTCACAAGGAAATCAAAACAAAACAACAATATAGTACTTAGCTCGGAATTCAAATTATTATACACGATAAATCTAATAATTGATGGACATGGAAATTAGCATTCGTTTGTATTCGGAAATCCGATGATACCCGAGGGACATTAAGAAAATAGAAATACTGTACCTATATAGTATACCCACATTTCACCAGTTACCCATGTTTAAGTCCCATGTAATAGGGGGCGAGCCTATTGCCATCAACCGGGCACAAATGCAGACTCCGGGCTGCTAATGAGAAATTCCATGTAGAAAAACTCAATAACACTTTGCCCGACCTGGAAATCAAACCCAGGATCTCATACGAGTGATTTTGTTTTAGCATCAAATAATTATATTTTATGTCGGCCATAGTGTGTTTTATCAGTGAAATAATTATTTTAATGGGATCTCTTACTCGCATATATTACCATTATTTTTTTTCGCCTTTGTTGTCCCGCTGCTGGGCAAAGGCCTCCCTAGTCTCTTTCCACCTCTTTCTGTCCAGAGCTGCCAAGGACCAATCTTTATTAAAGGAGTCCAGTTCATCTCGCTATCTCCATCTGGGTCTGCCGCGATGACATCTGCCATTAAACGGAACCCACTGGGTCGTAAGATTACCTTTTACAAACATATAAACAAAACAATTTTACCTATTTTTAATATAAAACTCAAACTTAAAGCATTTATTTTAATTAAACCATATAAAGGCACTTTTGAATCCGTGTTCCTTCGGTTGCCCTGTTGCCGGGGGCCACGATTTCCCTATCGGTTGTCTTCGAACCCCCGGCAGGCATTGGCCCTGGCGGACCCCGTCAATTCTCCGGCATGCCTGAGAGATATTTCTCGACGGCATGTGAAGCCACGCCAGAGGCCCATGTGCGGCTTTAAATTCTGACACCAGCTTAGTCACTAACCAGACAAAAGAAGAAACTTTTGAAAAACAATTTTAAATGTTTATATATAAACATAATCAAAAACATTGTTGCTAGCCCTTACAGAACATAAATTCCAAAAGAAAACATAAGAATCTCAAATAAATACATTATTAAAGAGGGACTTACAAATGTACAATTTGCTAGCAGACCGGATTCGACCCCTACAGATACGAGGTCATTTAAAATTCTAGTGTTTTCGCAGCAATCTCAAAATGTGGGAGCAGTAGGTACCAACGGCGAACATGGCCGTTGTTCTTTTAGTTCCCTGGTTTATAGAAGGGAGATAAAACTTGAAATTGGTTTTTGCAATGCCTGAAAATTGTATCGGTTTATAGTAGTTAGTATGTATGCAGTTATACATCCACGTTAAAATACTCAGACAAATTAATTAATAATAAGTATGGACATTTAATTGTTAATTATGATTTAATGAGTAATTTTATAATGTAATTTTGATAAATACAGTCGCGGTTTGTGCACCATCTCTTCTTACCAATTTGTACGCCACGATACGCGGCTGAACATGATTGAACATTTATGTATTTAATATCTTGCATGCAATGTATGTAGACCATGTTTATATAAATAAATAAACTTACTTACTTACAACTGAAATATATTAATATACTAGGTCACTCTTGCTTTATTTACATCGAGATTTCTGTGCCATTTAAGTTAAATATGCATATACTGTGTGAGTTTTTATAATGTGCACATATCGAAATGATCCCCTATGCTTAATTTTATCGACGGTTTTTTTTTATATTTTTTTTTTTATTATTATTTATGGAATTAAAAAAAATTGTAACAATGCGGTGTAACTTTTAAACTAAATGATCTATCGCGACGAAACAAACTCCATAATGATTGGAAGTAATTAGGCGTCCTCATAAAATGGAAATTGTGGAAAACGCAATTGAAAATGACCATGTTTTAGAAAAAATCTGTTCATTTTTTCATAAATTTTTACAGTAACCGTAAAATTTCTCAATAAGACGCCTAAATGAAGAAAAAAAAATGTTTTTACGTCTATAAAATGAAGCACAAATTCCCCTCATTTCGATATGTGCACATTATGAAAACTCACACTGTATTGTACACATTAACTTTCCAAAATAAATGCTCTAAGTGATAGTGAAAACCGCATCAAAATCCATTGAGTAATAAATTACTCAACACACATAAAGAAACGAAAAGTGACTTTGTTCTTTAATATGTAAAGAGTACATAAAGATGATCAATAAGAAAAAAAAACAAGATAAGAATAAACATAATTTTACTCAATAACTGTACCTATGCCTCTAAATAAAACTGCTATGACACTTTCCTATGTAGACCAGTACCCTAATTGCGTAACTTATTATTTTCGTAAACAATTATCCCTAATTTGTTTAATTTTGACAGTTCAACAACATTCATTGCGTTATTTACGTTGTTGAACAGATATTTTTTCCAACTTATGAAGCAATGGATTAGCAATCTGTTTCAAAGCGAAACAGATTGTAATTGTGTTGTATTATGCAATTAGGACTGGTACAGATGATTTTCTGTTTTCTTTAAGGGAGTGATTCTATTCATCATAACTCATACTTAACAACGTTCTCTGTGCAACTCATATTCGATTTGTGAAAACCACCCTCTTCACCCTTGACGAATGCAGGTGACTAAATCGCCACCCTGAGAAATAAAAGAAATAAAACGCGAGACATAAAACTAAAACTAAACTTTAACTCCTGAGTTTTATGATGTGTTTCTCAGCAGTAACCAGACGGAAAACGTTAAGAGTAAAGCATAAACCTTTAGTAAGACCGTTTTCCAGTATAATTAATTCAATTTTGCAGTTGTTTGTTTTGTACTCAGCTAAAACCTCAGCTAGTTCGCAACTAAATAGTATTCCTCAAATCGTTCGTGTACAAACATCAAAGACACGGGTCTATTTGCCAAAACAATTCGGTGTTCAACTCAAACGGAAACAACCCTGGCTTCACAGCGGCGGGTCGTCGCCCTGGGGCCCCGGTATCGCTAGAATTCGGAGAAATTCCGAGAAACACCTATAGTTTTGGTACAAGTTTTTGAAGAAAAGCGATTTTGGAAGATAATTAAAAATTTAAAAGGGTATGCTGAGATGGTTTGGGCATGTTGAGAGGATGAATGAAAGGCGACTAACAAAATGTATTTACAAGACTGATGTAAAGGGAAAGGTCGGGCGGGGACGCCCTAGGAAGACATATACTGACCTTATTGGTGATGTTCTTCAGAAAGGCCAGGTGCGTAGTACTCGCAACCGGCGTGCTTGTATGACCAGATGTATGGACGTAAATGAGGCAAAAGGAGTATATAAGAATCGTAGCAGGTGGCGTTCTGTAGTTTCTGCCTACCCCCATGGGAAGAAGGCGTGAGTTTATGTATGTATGTATTATTAGATTGGATACAATAAAATTCTATGTCTGCACCTATCAGGGCCATGCCCGGGACGTGAACGGACTGTGCTCCTTAAAGGGCTCTAAAAATTATCGGTATGTATTTTTTATATGAACTCGTTCACACACGTCAGTGTCCGGGCCAGCGACAGAGCTTCAGTGCTTGCCCTGTTTGTGCCACGGCCCTGTCACGTCCCGGGTACGGCCCTGATATGTGTGGGTACCCATATGTCAAAAAATTTCGCCGCTGCTCGTTTCTAGACCGGAACTGATTTCCTATTACATATATCAGATGGAATCCGTTAGATGCGAGAAGAACAGGACCGGTCCATTAGGCAACGGTTTGGGTAGGCCTATGACCAGCAGCAGACATCTTTCGGCTGAAATAAATGGCAGACGAAATCCGCTGGATGCGAGACGCACAAAATCGATCGATGTAGCGACGCTTTGAGGAGGCATAAGTAAGTCCAGCAGTGGATGTCTTTCGGCTGAAATTATGATGATGACGTCAGATGGTAAAACGGATCGTGGGATCTTGATAAAATTCGAAGACTGACGAGGTGGCCCTTGAAAAGATTTTTTTTGTGGAACTGTAAATAGCAATTTCTTCTCTTTAAATCAAAAAAGTTTGGCTGCAGCTTTGGTGGTCGCAAACGCAACTCCTGAGAAGGGGGCTCTTGGTTTCGATCTCAGGTCGGCCAAAGTTTTAAAGTGTTATAAAAGAGAATTCTCAGTAGCAACAGCACGTTGTCTGGATTTTTGCCCAAATGATGGGTGTCGGCTTTACACCTCTGACTAACCCTTTAAGAAATGCAGGCATCATGTTTAGTTATTTAGGCCATAAGCCTCCCCTCCCCTCCTATTATGTGGGACTTAAACATAAATGGCGAAATGTGGGTGTACTGTAAGAACACTGGTCTCTCTCTCTTCTGGGAAATTTTAAATTCACTGACAAACAACCCACAGCCTAAACCGCTGGATCTAGAAGCAAGAAATTTCAAACGCAAGAGTTCCACAAATTCTAGATTATCACGAAGGTATCAAAAACCAATCCCCCATCATCATCTGCCTAGCCTTTTCCCAACTATGTTGGGGTCGGCTTCCAGTCTAACCGGATGCAGCTGAATACCAGTATTTTACATGAAATGACTGCCTATCTGATCTCCACAACCTAGTGACTAGGTAACACGATACCCTTTGGTAAGACTGGTTGTCAGACTTTTGGGCTTCTAACTACCCGTAACGTCTGTCAAAGATCTACAAATGACAGCCGGGACCAACGGCTTAACGTGCTTTTCGAGGCACGGAGGGGTCTCGGTATGTAAAGATGGTCACCCATCCACGGACTAACCACGGCAAGCGTAGCTTAACCTGATCGATCGACCCCTGTGGCTGTTATTACTTAGCCACAAGCCCCTCATTGAATGCCCCACAAAACCCTATCCCCCATGAAGGAGTTAAATAAGGGATCAAAGTTTGCATACGAATTTGTCATTTTTACCGATGGAAACTTGGCTTGTACAGGCGAAGAGTTATGTTTGCTGCACCGGTTGACGTCATCACGTCAGCGCCGGCTGTTGTTGAAAATCAACGCTGTGGCTCTATCTCGCATGGGGTCGCAGCATTGTGCTGAGCGATGGCCGTTTTGCGTGGATGTGACGCATGTTTTCCCCCAATTTGTTATTTACGTGTTTTTTAACTGACTTCCAAAAAGAGAAGGTTCTCAATTCAACTGTATGTTTTTTTTTTGTTTGTTACGCGATAACTCGGCCAATTATTAATTGATTTTAATCATTCTTTTTGTTTGGTAGGTAATACTTCAAAGGTGGTCCCATATAAATTTTAATTACTTTGCTTGGGTAGTTTTTGAGTTAGCTTCAATAATACGCATTTTTTTCCACTTAGTATGTGGATGATATTATGATAACTTCCTGTCACTGTTATTTACATAGCAGGTAGTGGTATTCGAATTTGTGTGGGGTAAATACTACAACTAAAAAGTGAAAAATAAAAACTTTTTACACAAAAAACAACCGACTTCAAAAAAAAAACACTACAAAGTGAAAAATGATTTTGGAAGTCGGTGGCAAAAAAAGAAAATTCAAAACCAAAGTTTTTTTGGAAGTCGGTTGTTTGTATTTTTTATTTTTCTTTGCGTCATGTTTACCGCAAATAAACGTATTTTCTTTCTTTTCTTCTTTCTATGTTTATGTATAAAAAACTCAAATTAAATCTTCAAAATCGCTGTCAGTTTATTCCTTCCACGACGTTCTCTTATACACATACTCACACACAGCCACATGGAGCGTCTCATCAAATCCACGCAGTTTACTGTACGAATACTCGTAAACACACGATAAAAATGTGCAAATCATTGTTTTTTCCCCAATTCTCTCTGAAACACTATTCTATTATGTAAGTATTGTTTTTCATCGAGCTCGTTGATAGGCATTAAGTGAAAGCATATTGATTAAGTATTCAATGAGTTTGCTAAAAGAGTTATTCGGGTTTCTTTGTAAGCCTACGTTCACACAGCATTGAACAGTACGATGTTTTAGGAAGTGTTGGGTTTTCCTTTGAATTTCGTTATATATATGTCGGATCCGGTCATTAGTACGGACACGAAACGAATCGCAAGCGCGCCACTGGCGACATCATGGGTGATCTATCTACTCCAAATAAGGCGCGCTTCTACAGAGTCGTGATGTTTTAAGGCCACGGCGAGGAGGGCATTCAGCCTCTGGTCGCATTGGAGTCAAGACGTTGCGGAACTGTTCTCGATTCGTGGAGCTCAGTTATTGTGTTAGTTGTAATTTGTGATCATTTTGTTAATTGGTGATTTTAATAAACGCCGTCGCACCCAGTTTGTGTATAAATTAGCTAGTGTATTTCATTTTATAGTAAATTATAATGTGATCTGAACTGCAAACTGTTTTTCTATTGCGCATTAACCAACACTACCCACACTACGCCCACAGTAGTTAAAATATGCCTGAAAATAACGAAAGTCACATATGTCTCCGACATATACTACTGCCGTGAATTTTTTCACATATCTAATACACAGGCCTTTAGCTGGCAGGGGGTGGGACACTTGACTTTAACAAAAATTTGCACTTTAAAGCAAACGGAGCCCTGAGTCCAAAAATGGTTTTCACACATTCCCAATATTTTTGAACGACCTTTCCAACGACACCTTACACACTGGGATAGACGAAAAAACAAAACCCCACTTTACGTGTAGGATAGGTACCTTAAAAAAATGACAAAATCATGATTTTATTTTACCACTTTGTCAACGTAATTAATATGTATACCCATACCAAATTAGAGCTTTCTAGTACTAAGAGTCTCTGAGCTAAGCCGTGAACAGACAGACGGACGGACATGGCGAAACTATAACGGTTCCGTATTGTCTACGAAACCCTAAAAATTCGAAGACATCTAACAACCTGTATTTGAGCCGCGTGGTGGATTACGGCCCACGCCCTAATCCACCACGCGGCCCAGCAGTGGGAACATTATAGGCTGATTATGCTAAGTTGCCTAAGAGCGTAGGTACAGTCAACGTCATGCATCGACAAGAACACAATAGGGACGATGACTAAATTTTTATTATTGTCCTTGTAGATTATTAAAAAATATTGGACACTTACTTTTTCATTTTTTACGTAATCAAAAGATTACCGTGATACATTGAGTGTGTCTTTGACCAGTGCGTGTTGTCAGTGATGACCTATGGTACTGAAACGTGGTTGCTCACAATGGGCCTTATTAGAAGGCTAAAAGTCACCCAAAGGGCAATGGAGAGGGCTATGCTTGGAGTTTCCCTGCGTGATCGAATCAGAAATGAGGAGATCCGCAGGAGAACCAAGGTAACCGACATAGCCCGAAGAATTGCAAAAAATAAGTGGCAATGGGCAGGGCACATTGCTCGCAGAACGGATGGCCGATGGGGCCGAAAGGTTCTGGAGTGGCGACCGCGTACCGGAAGACGTATCGTTGGAAGGCCTCCCACAAGATGGACCGATGACCTTGTGAAGGCCGCAGGAATCCGCTGGATGCGGAAAGCACAGAATCGGTCGAAGTGGAGGTGCTTGGGGGAGGCCTATGCTCTGCAGTGGACGTCTTTCGGCTGAAATGATGATGATTGAGTTAAAATGTGCCATGACGTCACGAGTATGTAGATTTCATACTTACTTGTGACGTAGCGACCCCCACTCCCCTAACTTAAATGTGTTTTATCTAAGTATTTTTTAATAATATGATAAAGCAAAAAATACGTGTCTCTTATTTTTTTATTATCTCACTGACGGACTAAATAGAATTTCTTTTTTTTTAACCCAGGCCTGCCTGCCTGCCTAGCCTTTTCCCAACTATATTGGGGTCGGCTTCCAGTCTAACCGGATGCAGCTGAATACCAGTATTTTACATGAAGCGATTGCCTATCTGACCTCCACAACCCAGTAACTGGGTAATACGATACCCCTTAGTAAGACTGGTTGTCAGACTTTCGGGCTTCTGACGACCGGTAACGACTGTCAAAGATCCACGAATGACAGCCGGGACCAACGGCTTAACGTGCTTTCCGAGACACGGAGGGGTCTTGGTATGTAGTAGAAATGGTCACCCATCCACGGACCAATTCCGACAAGCGTAGCTTAATCTGACAGATCGACCCGAGTGGCTGTTAGTACTTAGCCACGAGCTCCTCACCAGCCCAACCACCCTTGACCCAGGCATCATACCTATTATCTCTTGTCTGTGCTTACTAACATAGTCGTAAGTTTTACTAGCAATCTTGTTGAGTCTTGGTTACGCGATTAAAGAAAATTCTATTTTATTCTATAACATCTTTTTTGAAGCTGACTGTACAAATACACAACTGAAAACATATCACCATTCCTTCCAAAATCGTATTTTCCATTTACAATTGTTATTGCATCAAGTTTAAATGAAAAACCTGTTGTTACAATTTGAATACAAAACCGCTTCTCCAAGATATGTTAGAGAATACTGCAAGATATTCCGAGACGGCACGAAGCTTTAGAAAACCTGCACAAAAGGCATAAATGTATATACCTAGTACCTATTTCTACGTTCAGGTAAATATTAAAAAATATTCTTTCAAAGACTTTGAGGTGGGTAAGAACATACAATGGGTTTCACTTGCCTTTTGTATTTGTAAGCGCTGCATATGAAAAGGCCTTTATCACACTATAAAATAACATAACATAACTTCATGCTTATAACCCGAAGGGTTAAGCAGAGGTGTACAGTACAAATATCTTCATAATGTTCCTCGGCAAACCTCGTGTTTCGTCAGTTGTCGGATTTCTATCAGTTGCCCTTTGCACTTGGTGCAGACCGGACGCTCTTAATCGACTTCGAAGTATACAGAGTTGTTAATACTCTTTTAACTTAATGTAATTTATTTAAAAAATGGGAGGAAAGCCGCTAAAGTCGTAGACATGACAGATGGGAAAATAGTTTTACAACTCTATATAGTTCACAAGGAAATCAAAACAAAACAACAATATAGTACTTAGCTCGGAATTCAAATTATTATACACGATAAATCTAATAATTGATGGACATGGAAATTAGCATTCGTTTGTATTCGGAAATCCGATGATACCCGAGGGACATTAAGAAAATAGAAATACTGTACCTATATAGTATACCCACATTTCACCAGTTACCCATGTTTAAGTCCCATGTAATAGGGGGCGAGCCTATTGCCATCAACCGGGCACAAATGCAGACTCCGGGCTGCTAATGAGAAATTCCATGTAGAAAAACTCAATAACACTTTGCCCGACCTGGAAATCAAACCCAGGATCTCATACGAGTGATTTTGTTTTAGCATCAAATAATTATATTTTATGTCGGCCATAGTGTGTTTTATCAGTGAAATAATTATTTTAATGGGATCTCTTACTCGCATATATTACCATTATTTTTTTTCGCCTTTGTTGTCCCGCTGCTGGGCAAAGGCCTCCCTAGTCTCTTTCCACCTCTTTCTGTCCAGAGCTGCCAAGGACCAATCTTTATTAAAGGAGTCCAGTTCATCTCGCTATCTCCATCTGGGTCTGCCGCGATGACATCTGCCATTAAACGGAACCCACTGGGTCGTAAGATTACCTTTTACAAACATATAAACAAAACAATTTTACCTATTTTTAATATAAAACTCAAACTTAAAGCATTTATTTTAATTAAACCATATAAAGGCACTTTTGAATTGTCAAGGAGTTGGTTAGTCAGAAAGATGAAATTAGTCCCCATTTCGAAGCGTAGTTCATATTGAGAAGAACGGGCAAGAAACTCCATGACACATAAAAAATCCAAAAGTCGTTTATTCAAACTAGGCTGAAAATCAGCACTTTTCTAATGTCAAAATTACATAAGACAGTCCCCCAAAAACGCCCACCCTTCACCACTTCCTAGTGCTTTAGCTGGGAAGAAGAAGTGGCGCAACAAACTCCCCAGCAGCACAGCTGTCTGTTCAAGTTAGAAATTTTTTATTCTGTACAAAATACACTATCAGTCTAGAACCTGTTATGAAAACCAAGCAAATAATTTCGTTCGGGAATCAAAGCTGCTTTTTGATCTTTCCTATAAATAGCAATAAACTTGTAACATGTTGAATCGGAATTCGATTTGTTGCGAGGAGAAACAGTCTTTTGTGAAATGAAATGAAATTGTTTATTCTGTAAATAGAATATCGGAATCACTTTTTCACGTCATATAAAAAAAAAGCTAGATGAATTCGGGGTTTCCTATCTGACTACTCTGAGTAGAAAGGCCGAAACAAACTCAGAGGTCACAGTCTCTTTTAAAGTCCAGACATAATCTTGGTCAGGTCATATGAGGACCATGTAGATTTGTGTCTGAAATGGTCTTTTGAGGAAAGAACCACACAGATTTAAGAAGACCTGTCCACTTAGTGCAAAAATTTGTCATTAATCGTGGTGCTCAACTCAGAACTTAAGGAGCTCAACTCGTATATAACTAAGTATATTTTATGACTGCTTTGTTGGCCTAGTTGTCGCAGACGCTAGTGCTGAGATTCCCGAGTCAGGAAGTGTTATTAGGTTTTTCCATCTGGAATTTCTCAATAGTAGCCCGGAGTCTAGATTTGTACCCGGTTGATGGCAATAAGCTCGCCCCCTATTCAAATTATCCCCTATCAAATTAGATTTGTTGCAGCTGTAGTGACAATCATGTCATTTGGTTTAAATAGGTCCTTATTTTTATTTTTAAGCTATTGCATAGCTTTTATCGCGGGCTTTGAGCGCGGCGACCGAATCAAGAAATTCCGTAACGAAAAAAACCTAACACCCCCCACTCCGCCTACCATGTAATGACGGTTCCCATGACAACATCACGTTATCATGGGAACGTAATTTTTGTTTTATGTCATCATCCGTCATCATCCCAAGTGTAGCGTTGACAAATAGGAAGTATGGAGTTTACAAATGCTATGCAATAGCTTTACCGCGGCAGTCCCCGAGTGCCACACGTTTTTTTGTTTATCTTTTATATAGATTCTTTTCTTTTAGATTTTGTGAATGTGAGAACGTTGTAGGCTATTTTACTAAGTACCTGGTACTTGTTTTTTTTTTTTTTTTTTTTTTTAAACGTTGCCCCACACTAGGAATTTCTCCTGTATCGTGGGTGCGATTACAAACATTTAAACTCACATACACAAACAGCCTACTGGTAGGTCATACAAATATTTGTTCCGTTCGGCAATCGAACCCGCGACACGCAGCGCAGCAGTCAGCCGCTTAACCACTGCGCCAACCGTGCCGTCATAGTCGTCGTTGATAGGCCTACACTGTCCTCTCATACCTATTAACACTGTAATTTGAAAAGAGTAACCGTGGAGTTTCTTGCCGGCTCTTCTCCATAGGAAGCGACCAATTGGAACCGACCACCTAGCTTCTGACGTTTCATAAGTGCCCTTGTAGGATTATGTGAAATAAAAAGAAATGTTTTTTATTACATGGGACTTAAACATAACTGGCTTAATAGCACATCAGCATTGTTACTACTATTAATTCGCTATTTATACACTACACTAACTCAAATGGTTTAATTCTCTTTAGCCTACGCAATATGTAAATAATGATAATAATAGAATTCCCAATTGGGAGAAATATGACGCACTAACTGATAAATTTCCACTAAAGTCTAATAGTCTAGTGACTAAACTATTTAAAGTGACGACTTTCAAGTTACTAGGTATGCTAGCGACAGCAACCCCACTCAAAGTTTATCTACAAGACTAACTACCCACATTTCACGACTGACTAAAATTAAACATGCACGTCAGCAAGATGGCGGCTTACTAAAATATATAATTTAATTATAAACACGTGTCCATTTACCCTTTTCAATGCGAAAACATATAAAAACGTGTGCTCTTATTTTTATGGCTTCATTTTATCGAGAAACTTCTTGTTCATAGTAATGTGAATATTTTAGTTCATGTTAGTAGGTAATGTATGGCGGGGCTTGTGGCTAAATGATAACAGCCGCACAGGTTAAGCAACGCTTGCCGAGGTCTTTCCGTGGATGGGTGACCATCCATAACGTACCGAGACCCCTTCGTGCGTCAGAAAGTACGTCAAGCCGTTGGTCATAGCTGTTATTATTGGATCTTTGACAGTCGTTACGGGTCGTCAGAAGCTCGAAAGTCTGACAACCATTATTGTTAACAGGTGAGTGTTACCCAGTTACAGGGTTGTGAAGATCAGATAGGCAGTCGCTCCATGTAAAATACTGGTATTCAGCTGGATCTGGTTAGACTGGAAGCTGAACCCAACATAGTTGGGAAAGGCAGGTAAACGATAATATTAGTAGGTAATGGATAGTACCTTTATTTTGTCTTCTTAGTAAGAGAAGACTTATTACTTTTTTTAAATTACAATAAAATAGTCCCCACGAGAGGGTTCTTTCAATGAGAACATATTTCGCTCTTATTATTAATTTTACAACATTACTAAATAAAATTATGAAATATCGCTCTGTAGTGCACTAACATATTTATAATCATGAATTGCAATAAGAACACTAAATTCGATATTAATGATTGCAATTCATAACCAATATTTTAGCGTACTAAATAGCTGTATCGCATCATTTTCATTAAATAATATTGATAAAATAATCCAAACAGTGAAATATTTGACAGCTATTTGCAACGTTGGAAGGCCTCCCACAAGATGACCTTGTGAAGGCCGCAGGAATCCGCTGGATGCGGAAAGCACAGAATCGATCGAAGTGGCGGTGCTTGGGGGAGGCCTATGTCCAGCAGTAGACGTCTTTCGGCTGAAATGATGATGATGATTTGCAACGTTGCAGTTGCTAACTTTCATAATACACCCTTTTAAATGTATATCCAGTGCCCCCTATGCATTCAGGTCCGCTACCAACTTGCTATCTGAGAAATATTTTTTACCACAGCACAAGTTATTCTTACTAAAGCAACTTTTCATGATCTAGAGTGTCATTTGATTTTAAAAACAAAAAAGGGGCCGTTTAAAACGCTCAGAACGCCCACCCACTCAGAGCTCTTCACCCTCCCCAAACGATGAGTACCTATCCATCTACTTTCAAACTACGAAAAGACGTAGTAAACACTACGTAGTCATAAAAACTTTCCAATTTTATTTTTCGAGACTGATTTTACTTAACTTGTTTTAAAACTCTATAACTATTATAACAGCTGTGTCGAGCCGCAATACACCGCATTTCAATAAAAATTGCGGAGCGCCCCGCTTGTAGTCTCAATCAATCTGCCTAGCCTTTTCCCAACTATATTGGGGTCGGCTTCCAGTCTAACCGGATGCAGCTGAATACCAGTATTGTACATGGAGCGACTGCCTATCTGACCTCCACAACCCAGTAACTGGGTAATACGATACCCCTTGGTAAGACTGGTTGTCAGACTTTCGGGCTTCTGACGACCCGTAACGACTGCCAAAGATCCACGAATGACAGCCGGGACCAACGGCTTAACGTGCTTTCCGAGGCACGGAGGAGTCTCGGTATGTAGAAATGGTCACCCATCCACGGACCAACCCCGGCAAGCGTAGCTTAACCTGACAGATCGATCCGAGCGGCTGTTAGTACTTAGCCACGGGCCGCCCGCTTGTAGTCTGCGATGGTTTATAACGTACGAAAGTATTTTTGCAATGCAGTTCGTTTCGCCCAAATTTGCATCTTTACTCACCTACTATAAAGATGAATCACTCAACTGCAGTCATATTAGTCGCGTCTATCTAACAGTCTCGTTTAGGGCCCGAACACACGTACCACAACCACACCACAAAAATACCACGTGGGCGGGCGCTAATTTGTATGAAAAATAAATGGTCTATTCGCACGGACCACATTTGGGCGTCAAAATCAACCATGTGGACAATACTGACCACATGAAGGCGACGTCACAGCCACAACTGAATCACATCGTTGCGTCGATGCGACATTGGAAAAGCAGACCAAGGCATAGCATAATCAGCCGTAACGTTCCCACTGCTGGGATAGAATCAGCCTTAATGTTCCCACTGAGATAGGAGCCTTTTGGCCTCGTACAGGACCTTCTGCTTTTATTCTAATTTTACTTTGTTTTTTTTTTTTGTTTTTTTATTGTTTTTATTAATGTTCTTATTGAAGGTGTTTAGTTTAATTTGTGATTTCCTGTGCGTGTCTCTATAAATACTTTTTCTTTCTTCTTTCTTTCTTTCACTGCTGGGACAGGCCTTTGGGCCGTTATCGACCACGCAGGTCCAGGGACAGGCCTTTGGGCCGTTATCGACCACGCGGGCCACACCCGGAGTCGATCTGTCTGCAAACACTAGCCACAACGTAACCACAACGCAACTATTAGTGACAACGCAACTGCAAGAAGTTGTAGCAATACTATTCACACGTAACCATTGCTTGCCCACATTTTGTTGCTGCAATGTGGTGCGGTAGTTGTACGTGTATATGGGCCCTTAGGTTAGTTTATAAATAGTTAACAGTTCCAGCCAGGACTTACGTCACACCGTTGGTTTATTTTCTTGGAACTGTCTGATGCATAGGGCTGTCAATTGGCGACAGTGTTTTGTTTTCCTTCCTCAAAAATCATACACAACATTTCTATTTTCTTATTGTTCCTCGGGTATCATCGGATTTCCGAATACAAACGAATGCTAATTTCTATGTTCATCAATTATTACATTTATCGTGTTTAATCATTTGAATTCATAACTAAGTACTTTATTGTTGTTTCGTTTTGATTTCCGTGTGAACTACATAGAGCAGTAAAACTATTTTCCTATCTGTCGTGCCTACGACTTTAGTGGCTTTAATAAATAAATTACATTAAGTTAAAAGAGTATTAACAACTTTTTATTATACTTCCAAGTCGATTGAGAGCGTCCGGTCTGCACCAAGTGCAAAGGGCAACTGATAGAAATCCGACGACTGACGAAACACAAACTTTGCCGAGGGACATAAAGAAAATATAAATACAGTATTTCCATATAGTATAATATTATTTAGCTAGCTGCTGCTCGCGGCTTCACCCGCATGGGTCCTAATTATTTTTCTACAGTAAAGTAGCCTAAGTTACGTCTCATAACATCAGCTATCTGCCAGTGAAAGTGCCGACAAAATCTGTCCAGCATGACAAAAATTATTGTTCCGAGTATATTTTCATTTTATGCATTTAGTAAAAAAGCTGTTATTTTGAAATTAAAAACAGACACTTCAATTTTATTTATTTTTATAGATAAATTTCGATGTTATATATATATATCAAGTCGTCACAACCGTGAGAAGTAAGGGCGCTAGTGAAAAATATAAGAAAAAAATCGCTTTAGAAGTCAATAAGTATATCATCTGTTATTTACCTTCATTCTGTTATTTACGCCTCCAATCGACATTACTAAGAACCATTTGTAGTCCGTCTCTAGTAAGAGAATTAAACGCCTGCAGTAAATAGGAACTAAACCATTTGAGGACATTCCGGGCCCATTAGATGGCTTACCTACGAGTTTACAACACAATATGCAGTGACATTAACCCTTATACAAATCACAATACGACTGACTTTCGACTGTTTCTTCACCTTCTTATAACTTTGTAACGATTGCCGAGTCAACAACTTTACATTTGCTTTTAATTCAGTCATGTGCTAGTAGAATTAATGCGGAGTTTCGAGTTTTGGAGACGCATTTAGTAACTTTGTGCCGTCAATGCCATTTAGATGATATCGGAAATATCCGTTTTGTTATCGCAATTCTAACCTAGATGTGTTTATTTACTAAATTTTGCCTGAGGCTTCGCTTTTCGTAATTACGCTGGTATATCTGATTCGGGAATCACTTCAGTGGTATTGTTGTTGAGTAGAACAGCACTTTGAACTATGTAAGGTACCTACTTGGTACAACTGATGTCGAAATCATTTGTCATTTAGAGGCGACTGATGTCTGAAACGGTTGAGCAGAATATTGAACATTATCACTACGGGCTGCCGGATATCTTCAGGCTATTAGCTATTTGTATGTACTGTCCCTATCACATATGATTTGAAGATACCTGCCATTCATTAAAAATTAAAATTAAAACGTTTTTATTTACGCTTCAGTTTACAAAACGGGTTTCGTGTTTGAAGCCTCCTTTTAAGCAAACAATGCCTGTGTTAGGAGACTCCGCTCTTCCATTACATAGTACAGCATAATCTTAATCTATTAAAACAAATCCGTAGGTACTTAAAATATCAAATAAAAACAAGTATGTTAGTGAGTGTGTGATTCGAGTGTGAATATCAGTGCGTGTCTGTATGTGAGTGTCTGTGAAAGTGAATGAGAGAGTGTATGTTAGAATATAAGTGAGAGTGTATGTGCCAGTGTTTCTGCTACTTTATGTGCTCTAAAAGTGCCTCCGTTTCATCATATGTAAGTGTCTTTATCCAACTGGTTCTTGTTTTTTTACATTCATAACTTTATTTTATTCATCTAGTATGACTATACCTAGAATTGACAGATCAAGAAGTAGTAACAAGATACGATGTTATCGTCTTTTCATTTAGAAAGTTGGCAACATCACAAATATCTGTCAAATATTTTGCTGTTTGGATTAATTTGTCATTAATACTATCATTCTGTAGTTCACTAAAATATTGGTTATGAATTGCAATGATTAATATCGTTACATTGGATATGTATATAGGTTGAGGTGTAAAATAGTGTTACACTTAAAACCTAAAACTGATAGGTATAAAACCTAATTCAATTAACTAATTAATTAATTCAATTAATTAGATAATGCACAATAGGTACAACACCTAATTCAATTAATTAATTATTGCAATTCATTATCCATACTTTATTGCGTTATAGAGCGATATTTTATTGTCATTGAGTAAATTATATTGACGAGATATTTGAAAGCTATTAGCAACGTTGCCAACTTTCTAAATAATCCATTTACTATCATTTTATTTCAACACGTTATATGCAAATGGTTTTCTGTCAAATCCCAATATTTATAAAAGTTTTCTTCAAAGAACAATTCACACAAATTCTCCCAATCAACTCAAATATAAGAGAGCTTAATACTGGTCTCTATTACCAACAAAAATTCAATCGCGTGCCGATTATCAGCACTAAGAGGAACATTAAACTTTGTAGGAAACTATCTAAGTGCCATCTCTCACGAACTAGTTCTCAGGAGGGACTGAAATATCAACGGTTGCGACAGCACGTCTGAACAGTTTATATTTATTTGTAACTTCATACTTTTTAACCGACTTCCAAAAAGAGGAGGTTCTCAATTCGACTGTATGTTTTTTTTTTGTTTTTTTTTGTATGTTTGTTACGCGATTACTCCGCCAATTTTGAATTGATTTTGATGATTCTTTTTTTATTTGGTAAGTCATACTTCAGAGGTGGTCCCATATAAATTTTATTAAGTTTGCTTGGGTAGTTTTTGAGTTAGCTTCAATAATACGTATTGTTTCCCACTTAGTATGTGGATGATATGATAAGTTCCTGTCACTGTTATTTACATAGCAGGTAGTGGTATTCGAATTTGTGTGGGGTAGGTACCACAACTAAAAAGTGAAAAATAAAAACTTTTTACAAAAAAAATACAACCGACTTCCAAAAAAAACACTACAAAGTGAAAAATAATTTCGGAAGTCGGTGGCAAAAAACGAAAATTCTAAACCAAAGACACCGACTTCCGAAATTATTTTTCACTTTGTAGTGTTTTTTTTGGAAGTCGGTTGTATTTTTTTTGTAAAAAGATTTTTTGTTTTAAACGTGAGCGCGTTCCCACTATGTCGTGACGATTAATTTATCGTTGGACGACTGTCGTCTCTAACTGCTCCCATTATATCGACTGTTTATCGTCACTGTGCCGTCGATATATTTTATCGTTGAACGACTGTCGTATCTAGCTGTTCCCGTTGGATTGGGACGACATTTCGCAACAAGAGTCCGACTAGTAGTGACACGCACAAAGCGAGCTGAGTATGGGCGCGGGGGGCGTGAGGGGAGAAGAAAACACGTGTAAACGTTAGATAGTCGCAACATCGACACATGATTTGTCGTCACGATAAGTCGTGACGTTTTTTTATCGTTTTACGACTGTCGTGCTAGCCGTGCCCATTAACTTGAGAATGTCGTCACTGCAAAAAAAGTCGTGGACGACAGTTAATATGTGAACACCTCCAGTTAAATACACAAGCCACGACGCTTTAAAAGACACGATAATTTGTCGTCATGACATAGTGGGAACGAGGCTTAAGGCGTGTACCTACGCAAGAAGGAACAAAACATGGTGAACACGACCATTGGATACGGAACATTTGGTTCGTACGTGTGGATGTAAATTAACAAAGCGACCACGAACACTATACGAACACAGTTCGACTTGTGTTCACGCTCACCTACCCGCCCTCTTTAGTAGCCATGAATTTGAAATTTGATCGCCACGAACATTTTTGACGAATCAGTGTTTGATGTTCGAGTTCACCTTGTTCTTGTTTATTCGTGCGTACACGCCGAGCACGGAATCAGCAGCAATTATAGAAGGCAGTACTTATAAAATTCGAGACGTCAAAAATGCGTTGAGCATCTATCACGAACCGCCTTCAAAGCAGTCAGTTTCTATACGTCTTTAGTGCCGTAGTGCAAGTAAATGGTGACACACTATTTGTCTATATCGCAGAGGCGTTTTCGTGCTCTGTGTTTGGGATGAAGCGAGAGAAACGCAATGCAAAAATATTTCGTGGGCACGAACGCACGAATTCAAACGATGTAAAATACTCGTTTAGCACTTAATAGCATAATCAGCCTATAATGTCCCCACTGCTGGGACACAGGCTTCCTTTCGGTGAGAGGGACTGGGCCGTAAGCCACCACGCGGGCCCAGTGCGGATTGGTATATGTTGAATTTTTGGTTCTAGGACATGCCGGTTTCTTCACGATATTTTCCTTCACCGTTTTGAGAGCAGTGCGCCTGTCTGAGTTTGAACCTACAATCTACAACTCGTAAGTCACGGCCGTTATCACTGGACCACCACTGCTCTCACATAATATTTTCTTAGTTTTAAGACTTTAATCTTCTTCTTTGGTTAGTGACTAACCTGATGTCAGAGTTTTAAAGCCGCCTATAGGCCTCTGACTTGGCTTGACATTCCGTCGAGAAATATCTCTTAGGCATGCCGGTTTCTTCAATAATTATACAAACATTGTATTATTAAGACTTTAATGATATCTCAATATTAGATATTGTGCTTGTCTCAATTAAATTAAATGAAATAATGATATGAAATGAAATGGAATGATTTTTATTTTTGTAAGTAGACCTTTTAAGAGGACTGCGAACACGGCTCGCAACTACAAATCGAGATGTTTGCAAAATTCAATTCCAAGCACGTTGCGCTAGTGTGAGTGCCTGTCGGAGCGGTATACACCTACAGTGAGCAATACTACCACGCAGGCATGTAAAATTATTGCCGCGATAGCACTACTAGCTTTCGAAAATTTATGATAAATTTGGATGTGTTCCGTAATACCGAAAATGATGAATGAAAACTTAATATATTTCCATTTTTTTTTTTCGATAATTTGTAACTTGATAATATAAGCTATGCTTCTGCAGAAACAATATTATAAATATTATTCTTTATAATACATAAAAAACAATATGAAGACGTCATTTACGCTGTAAAAATGTAAACTTCATTTTAGACAAGTTTTTTTGGAAAAATAAAGATGTAGGAGCCTAGATAAACACTGTCTAAATCCGAATAACAATATAATATGGTGGAAATATGCCCAAATTGCAAATGATTTAAGTATTACGTTTGTATGGACAATTCATGCGTCGCCTTATACACGAAATGTTTTTTGTATCAATATTTTGGTGTAACTAGATGGCGCAAACAGTTTAACCAAAATGCTATAGGATAGTTCGTATTTTCGATTAAAAAATCTTTTGAATTTACGTTACGTTTACGTCTCGCGTTCATGCTAGGGCCCCGAATATTTTTAAAAGCGTTTTTTTTTTTAGTAAACAATCACTATGGTTTTATTTAAATCTAGCATTTCTGCATGATCGAAGTTACAAGCATTCGCTCGCCTGTGTTCACTTTAGGGTGCGGTCAAATTGCTATTAACTAGCATCTAGCTATTAAATAGTTCAAGAGGACCTGCAATTTGATTTACGAGGTTAAAGAGAACTGGCAATTTAATAACTAATAATTGTTACCTATTGGAACGAAGTTCCTTAAGGCGACGATAACCGACTTTTAATGATTTTATACTGAAGATGACGTCTAAATGAGTTGTGTTAATGATTTGGAAAAAATATATGTTAAATTAAAGCATTTTTTTAATATTTTAGTATAGGCATTTTTTGGATTATGTTTTTGTTACATAGTGAAATTAATTTGTAAAGTCATGTCTAACGCGGATTGAAAACTGAGAATCACGCGTAATCTATCAAGCGCATTTTTCTGAAACCTTCGCCATTTTAAAGATAATTTAGTTATCAATCATTTAGTATACGCGTTTTATTAAAATACCTTTTATTTTATGTATAATAAATTAATAATGCGTCTAATTTGGGACAGCGCTCCTTGATGGGCGATTCCTATTAATTTTTTTTCTCTCATTGAATTTTCAACGCTCTACTTAGCACCAAGAGTTGAAAATGTGTGTTTTTTCGACGCGCTGGGTTGCACTCTGTTGGATTCTCAACACTCGGCTCAACATCGAGAGTTAAAAATCCAGTGCGCGATAAAATCCTACCGCGATATTTTTACGTCCGTGCGTACGTGGGCTACCACGGCTTGCGGTAGGAGTTGACTGGTAGAAATCATCACGTAAGGAAAAAACGTTGTGCTGCGTCCATGCGACTTTTTCTCTCTCTCTATTTCTCTCTCTCTCTTTCTCTCTCTTTCTCTGTCTCTCACTCTTTCTCTCTCCCTTTCTCTCTCTCTCTTTTTCTCTCTGTCTTCTGTTATAAACGAGTGTGTGTGTGTTCGAGAGAGTATGGCGTGCGGAACTTCGTTCCTGACGCGGGTCCCCCGACCGCACACGTTTTTTTTTTTATCTCAATATAATAGCTATAGTTATTAACTTTTCCTTTTGGTTTTGGGTTATTACCCCTTCAAATAATGATGGTACCTAAATGATCTAAAATTGATTAAATACTTGAGAAAAATTAACAGTTCATTCTATTAAAGCCTGTCTGTGCTTTTGCTAATCGGAACGATATTATCCAGATGCATAATTAATTAATAAATTGACCTAAACCTACTGCATATTCCGCAAATGTTTTGATCAGCACTGAAAAGCGCAAAGCGCAAAACATGAAATCCAGAACACGCCAGGCCTAACTAAAAACCATAAAAAACGTACATCAAAAACTCGTATATATCAAGTGCTACTGCGAACAGTATTCACAGACCGTAAACAAAATATCAAATGTATGAAAATTTCACATTTCCCTGTGGAAATGTACGGGCCGAGTGGGGGAATAAAATCCTTTGAAAATGGCCTTACTACCCTACTTTTGCTATCTGATTTCGTTATAGGCCTGGCACAGAATAGATAGGTACAGAAGGACAGCTCCATACAACCATAGTATAAAGAGAGAGTACAAAATCTCGAACCGTTTCTCGTGAGAAGCCGGTCGAGATTTTGTTAAGTGTGTGTTAAGTGTTCGTGCGGCGATGCATAGATACTATGGCCCCACACATACAAGCCGCGCGCGGTGCGTTTCTATGAAGATAGCTTACTACCTCTCTTTATACTATGATAGAACGAGTTAAAACGCACGCACACATAAACTTGCTTCACGTACAGCGAGTGCGAGCGCACTCGCGGGTATTTGAATGAGATCGCCGCACGTACTCGTCTATGTGTGCGTGCGGCTGTGTTCACTCTCGTACGGAACCGATCTTCTGTACTATTCTGTGGTACTGAGAGCTCAAAATGCTTTATCATTCCAGGTCGAGTTTATGTGGTTATGTTGATTGGTTAGCCGTATGAGCAGTTTTTGATCGAAACTATTTCTATGCTTGATTTGCTCTTGGGTCGAGCAAAATTACCCTAGGGAATACGAATATGGTACCTATTCAAAAAAACTGTTGAGACGTCATTTTTTGTAGAATTAGTCACGTATGGACCTGTTATGGCAACGCTAACTCTGCATAAGTAAAAAAACGGTGAAATTTGAAAATCGATTGACGGCAATTACACCGTGTGTACTACGAAAAAAGAATTTGATACGTTGTTTGTCTTTTTTGTTTTTGATAGGTTATTTTATTTGTATTTTGATTATTTCCTGGTAAAGAATAGTCACTTTAGAACGATGCAGGCTTTGATATAGTTTTGTCATCGTATGGAGGTAGAACATAGGTACGACATAGTCTATTACACATAATCTATTATGTAAAAACTTTTTACAAAAAAAAACAACCGACTTCTAAAAAACACTACAAAGTGATAAATAACTTTAATTTCGGAAGTCGGTGTCTTTGGTTTTGAATTTTCGTTTTTTGTCACCGACTTCCGAAATTAAAGTTATTTATCACTTTGTAGTGTTTTTTAGAAGTCGGTTGTTTTTTTTTTTTTTTTGTATAAAGTTTTTATTTTTCACTTTTTAGTTGTGGTACCTACCCCACATAAATTTGAAAACCACTACCTGCTATGTAAATAACAGTGACAGGAACTTATCATATCATTCACATACTAAGTGGGAAAAAGTACGTATTATTGAAGCTAACTCAAAAACTATCGAAGCAAAGTTAATAAAATTTATATGGGACCATCTCGAGAGCATATCATTTCAAACAAAAAAAGAATTTTTAAAATCGGTCCACAATTGACGGAGAAATCGGTGAACATACATAAAAATAAAAAATAAAACAAACATACGCGTCGAACATATAACCTCCTCCTTTTTGGAAGTCGGTTAAAAATCAGAAGACAAAATATCAAACTCATTAGATCTACTTACAAGTCAACTTTTCGATATCTTGTAAACATTGTCGTTTTTGACTAAGGACGACATCGTGCTGTTCCTTCACATCTTGGAATTTACGTATCATAAATTATATAATAACTCCCGCACTCTACTTTTAATAGATTTAACCATTATTCTACTTTATTTTGTGAAAACAACTCACAACGTAAACAATCTGACAGCTCATTCAAGTACCCCGAAACTGAAATAACTGACTGATGTAAAAGTATACCATATATGAAAATTTTTGGGGTTGCCCATTTATTCTACCGCAGAGTTAGTATGGCCAAGATTATGTAAAATTTGTAACCTTGGTAGTTATGAAATGAAATTTTATTTGCAAGAATTATATGCAAAAATTTTATATAATAGATTTTCAACTTTATCGCTGAGGTTTAAGGTTCAAAGTTGATTGGGAAAATTTGACAGTTTCGGGTAGCTTGATGGGCTGGCGTCTGTACATTACAGTTGGTCGGGTTTTTTAACAAGTTCTAAAACAATTCGCTAAAACTAGCATGCAAAATTACATAAACAAAATAAGAAGCTAATAAAATTGGAACGTACATCACAGTTATTAAATTAAGAATAAAAATGTCAATCATTTGTCAAATTATAATAGTAAAATGTCAGTGTAAATCTTTAAGATACTCTTTCACAGAATAGAAAGATTTTTCAATGAGCTATTTGAGTAACGCTGTTTTAAAACGATTGATTGGCAGTTCCCTATACGATGATATATTAAGATGCTGGTATGATTCCATCACCATGATTTTGTGTAGGCTTTGATTATTATCGAATAAAATAACATAATATCATGCTTGTAATCCCCGAAGGGATAGGTAGAGGTGTATCAATGAGTAGGTAGTTAATTTAAAAAATTCCCATACTAAAAAGAAAGATTATGAGGGGCTCAGGGGCTTGTGACTAAGTAATAACAGCCACACGTCTCGATCGATCAGGTTAAGCTACGCTTGCCGCAGTTAGTCCGTAGATGGGTAACCATCTTTACATACCACGACCCCTCCGTGCCTCGGAAAGCACGTTAAGCTGTTGGTCCCGGCTGTCATTCGTGGATCTTTGACAGTCGTTACGGGTCGTCAGAAGCCCGAAAGTCTGACAACCAGTCTTACCAAGGGGTATCAAATAGACAGTCGCTCCATGTAAAATACTGGTATTCAGCTGCATCTGGTTAGACTGGAAGTCGACCCCAACATAGTTGGGAAAAGGCTAGGCAGATAATACCTAAAAAGTAAGACGATGTAATAAAATATTTTTGCCAATAATATAAAACTACTGTTCCACGTACCCAATACCGTACTCATCATACCATTTTGACCTCAATCAATCTGTCTATTATTTTTTCAACTATGTTGGGGTCGGCTTCCAGTCTAACCGGATGCAGCTGAATACCAGTATTTTACATGGAGTGACTGCCTATCTGACCTCCACAACCCAGTAACTGAGTAATACGATACCCCTTTACAAGACTTTCGGACTTCTGACGACCCGTAACGACTGTCAAAGATCCACGAATGACAGCCCGGACCAACGGCTTAACATACTTTCCGATGCACGGAGGAGTCTCAATATGTAAAGATGGTCACCCATCCACGGACCAAGCAAGCGTAGCTTAACCTGGTTGATCGCCCCGACCATTTTGACCTAACCCTAAAAAATACAAGAAGG
Source organism: Agrochola lychnidis (assembly GCA_963680765.1). Classification (NCBI taxonomy): domain Eukaryota; kingdom Metazoa; phylum Arthropoda; class Insecta; order Lepidoptera; family Noctuidae; genus Agrochola; species Agrochola lychnidis. The sequence goes on from OY796862.1 coordinate 22,432,495, forward strand.
TATATTTTAGCAAGTAGCCCATAAAAATATGTAGTACCGAACATCACGCTATCCTCTTATCCGCTAAGTAATAGCGTTGCCTGTAATAGCTTGCAGGCATGTTTACCTACCACACTAGCTAAAGCTACTTACAAGCCATCGCTCGAGTGCTGCGATGGCACTCCACTTGGAGTTTAGCATAACAAATTGCGTTCAGGCTAAGTTTCATAATTAATGTCGGCGGGTGATAGTTACCCGGTAGCAGATGCAGGGTTATCGAAGCGAAAGCTTAGGTATGCATTTTAGTTAGGTTAGGATAACGTCAAATTTAATTCAGTAGCACATCTTCGATCGCTAGAAAATTTATGAATACTCTGTGTTCTAGAGCCAGTAATTTATTTTAGCAGTAATCGGTTTAGTTATTTCTACTCAAAGAGCTCAACTGCACTTTAAAAAAAATTGACGAGAAAAAGTACCAGTCATCTGCCTAGCCTTTTCCCAACTATGTTGGGGTCGGCTTCCAGTCTAACCGGATGCAGCTGAATACCAGTATTTTACATGGAGCGACTGCCTATCTGACCTCCACAACCTAGTTACTAGGTAACACGATACCCCTTGGTAAGACTGTCAGACTTTTGGGCTTCTGACGACCCGTAACGACTGTCAAAGATCCACGAATGACAGCCGGGACCAACGGCTTAATGTGCTTTCCGAGGCACGGAAAAGTCTCGGTATGTAAAGATGGTCACCCATCCACGGACAAGTAAGCATAGCTTAACCTGATGGATCGTACCGTGCGGCTGTTATTGCTTAGCCACGAGGAAGAGTACCATCGACACGAAAAGAAGAAGAAAAACTCAAAGATTTAAATCGTTAGATTAGTCCGACCGCGTCAAAAGATGATCACGTTTAATTGACGATTACATTTTAATAGTATATCTCGCTCACTCAAACTGAAAATCATATCTATCGTTCCATGCGGGATATGTGAGCTCACACTTCTTAGTAAGGACACTTCTTCACGAGACCGAAGTACGCTGAGGGCAAATCTAAAGATTGAAATCTTTGCAGCAACTCACATCCCATTGCGAGTTTCTTATTTCAAGTGAAAGCTGGAGAAAGGATTAAAAAGTAATGTTGCCGTTAATAATTTCTACTGATTTTAAGCAAACGTAGATAACAATAAACAAGTCCCCGGCACAGTCGGTTAAGATAAGCCTATTGGTCCCCTGATAAAAATTAGTCCCTGCAATGATACTCGGGAGTGCTGTTAAAAACGTCTTAGAGATTAAATATATTACGATAGATGGTCAACCACTTGGATGCGTTAAATTCTTGAAAGATATTTGTAATTCGAAAAATCATTTCTTAGTGCAATTTCTTACAAATCTTCTAAATTATGAGCTCAGTCGAATTTTCAGTGATTTAGAATCTAAATCTAAAAAACTGAGAGGATCAGTCTAACTGATAATATCTCCGTTAATAAACCTAAAATTTAATTATTTTATAGTAAAAACCCGCCACTGCTTTGGTTTTTACGACTTCACAAAACAGATTTATTGATTATATTCAAGTTAAATAATGTGAATCTAGGTATGAAGAGAAAAGATTTGTATTTTTGTTTGTAATGAATAAACTCAAAAACCACTGGACCAATTTAAAAAATTCTTTCACCAATAGAATGCTATATTATCAGTTATCACTGAGCAACATAGGCTATAATTTTTGAAGATAACACGCGGGTGAAGCCGCTGCAGGTGTATTATACACATAAACTTTCCGGTTTTTTTTTTTCTCTAAATTACAGTAAATACCGTATCAAAATCCATCGTGTAGTTCAGGAGATTTAAACGGTCACACAGACAGACACAAAAAGCAACTTTATTTTATACTGTCTATTGTACATAGATAATGCAGAACTAAATCTTATTATGCTGAAACATGTGCACAAACCACTTTAGGAAAATAGATACACTTAGAGTTTATGAGCTGCTGCTGCTGTACCGGTAAGGGTTATTTACCGGATACAATACATTATACACTCTCCCCCACTTTTAGACATTAAAAATTAAAAGTTATAGTTTCCATTTTATGGTTTGTAGTCACTATGAAAGCTTATGCTTGATTACGGATAGTGGGTAATAGTTACCCATTTAGCAGGTAAAGGGTTGGCCAAATAATAAGGCATCAAAAAGTGGATATTGGGTTAAAATTACCCTGTTAGGTTAACAATAATAAACGTATGTTTTAGACCTTTAAAAAGTGGACTATTTTCTTTTTAATTTCTGGCGTGTTAGCTCGGTTAATTTCCGGAACATAAGCCAACTAATCAGTGTTTAATTAAGAATTCTCAGAAAATACTGCTGTAATTACCAAGTGTGTGACTTAATTAAGGCGACACGTTCCGCATTAAGTTGGTTCCAACTCCAATATTGTATGAAACCGAATGCAGCGTAATATTACCAACGACAACTCATTTTGAATGGGTGTACATAAAGTTTACTTACCTTACGCTTATTTAGCTTCGCCATACCTAAATATTAGTGCAATGGTGGCCCAGTGGTAACGGCCACGACTTACGAGTTGTAGGTCATAGTTTCGAACCCGCAATGGTAGCTTGCCGTCCGATAAGGACCAGGCCCAGGTCGACGGCGCATTGTGTTCCACGCGCGCCTCAAAGAGATGTCTGCAGAACTAACGGGGTCCGCTAGGGCCGATGCCTGCCGGGGTTGCGAAGAAGTCCAAAAGGAATACCGTGGCCCCCGGCAACATGGCAACTGAAGGAACACGGGTGGCTTTTAGTCAGTAAGAGTCTGACACGCCTTCCCACTCCGCCCAGAGCGGGAGAAATCAATTGATAATTTCCCACCCAAAAAAAAGACAGGCGCTTTACTTTGTGTAAATTATTTAATCACAACTGCTCTCAAAACCGTGAGGAAACCGGCATGTCCTAGAAGACATGTGACATCTACCAACCCGCACTGGGCCCGCGTGGTGGATTACGGCCCACTCCATCTCACTGATAGTAAGTCTGTGTCCCAGCAGTGCGAACATTATTCTTATGCTATACCTACCTAAATATGACTGTAAAACATAAATGTTCGTATGTGACCTCCTATCTCAATAATATTGAAACGGATAGAGGATAGTACTCAATTTAATAAATTACGTCTGTCTCCGGTTCACTTTCTATCATGCGGGGTAATAGTTACCCATACATAGGCAATGGGAGGGTTTATACCCACTAGATAACTTTATAAATATACTAGCTTCTACCCGCGACTTCTTCCACATGAAATTTCTTGTTTTAACATAAAATATCCTGACACTCGGCAATACTGTAGATTTCTAATAGTGAAATGATTTTCGGAATCAAATCAGGAGTTCCGAAGAGTATCCCCTACATACAAACTCACGAATTTAGTATAGATTTGGTTGTATGTAATAACTAGCTATTACCTGCGACTTTATCTGTTCTGCGTGTATTTGTATTTCGTATATAATACAAATATCCAGCATGGAAAGTAGCCTATGTCATTCTCCAATTCCCAGGCTACCTTTTTTTTGGGTCATTATCAAATAACTTCTCCCGCTCTGGGCGGAGCGGGAGGGCGTGTCAGACTCTTACTGACTAAAACGCACCCGTGTTCCTTTAGTTGCCTGTATGTTGCCAGGGGCCGCGGTAAACCTTTCGGACAAACCCGCAACCCCGACAGGCATCGGCCCTATCGGACCCCTTGTTGGTATGTATACACTTAAGTTCACACGCAGTTGCACATCAACCTGTATAAACTTGAGTTCTCGCGTTGTTTATTTAAACTTTAACATAGTAACTGTAATAGTATGCGGGTTTAAATGTAACGTTTAGCTTTGATCCTAAAACAATAATGAAAAGTAGTATCTTCTACGGTCCTAACTTAGGCTAACAACTCATGGAGCAGTTTTCAGCCGCGCCCGCCGCGGTGGCGGGTGCAGCAAGACCCGCAAACAATCGCGCAAGCCGCGGGCATATTATATATATTTATGTATTGTGATTGTGAGGACTATGTGGGTCATATATAATATATATTTATTTATTTATTTTTCTCAGTAACTTTTTATGATAATCTGGCAGTTTAGAGTACTTTATGCAGCCTACCCAAAAGTCCATTTTTTGGTATTGTTCGTCGAATCGTCGAGCTCCTTAAATTCTCAGTTGAGCTGCACGATAACTGACAAATGCGTGCACTGACTGGACAGGCCCTCTCAATCTATGTGATGCCTTTCTCAAAAGACCACTTCAAAAACCAATCTACATGGTCTTCACATGATCTGACCAAGATTATGTCTGGACTTTAAAAGAGACTGTGACCTCTGAGTTTGTTTCGGCCTTTCTTGCCAGAGTAGTCAGATAGGAAACGCCGACCTCAGCTAGTTTTTAAAATATGATTGACGTGTAAAAGTGTTTGTACAAACCTACTTACAGAAATAAAATCATTTATCATAAACCGCGTCGTGAAAAATATCTGAATTTCGATGTACTACGTGTTCGTACGACTGTTTGCGATCCCGCAACCGCGGCGGGCGCGAGTGAATATTGCTCCGTGAGTTCTTAGCCTTAGTGCTCAGAGACACGACGCCGTCGCTGCGTGGCCACCGCACCGCCGCCACTCCGTCGCCGCACCGTCTCCGCTTGATTTTGCCATATCACTTACAAAGCGTGTGTATTTTTTTTGCAAGCTGCCGGCGACAGAATAAAAAAAAAACAGAAAAGGATCATCACCCCAAGTCGTCAAGGGTTCTTTGTCGGAAGGGGTCGTCGGTTATGGAGGTCGGGCAGTCGCTCCGTGTAAAATACTGGTATTCAGCTGCATCCGGTTAGACTGGAAGCCGACCCCAACATAGTTGGGAAAAGGCTAGGCAGATGATGATGATAACTAGTTATTATGAAATCAACATAATTAAGTAAGTAACATGAATTGGAAACAAGGATTTGAATGAACTTTAGGTACCTACATTTGTTTGCAAACAAAAGTTCAACCGCTCAACAATGCTCGTTTCAACGTAACCACTGCTCAAATGCTCGAAACCGAATGCTCATTATTATGGCAAGCAAATACAAGGTATTTAAATTAATAGTGTAGTAATATTTTTTTATTTCTCTCTTCATAAAGGTTATAAACACAGACAAGAATTAAAGCGTTTTGACAAAAATGCATATAAAATATGATCCTTTGTGAGAGACTGGCGTCCATACTAGGGTACACAAAGTTGTGTGATGGATCACCAAGCTCTCATCCCAAATTTAATCGAATTAACATTACAATGGTCAGTGGTCAATTTTCAAACTCTATACCAATTATTTATAGATGAAGGAAAAAAAAAAAACAGACTTGTTTAAATATAGAATTTGTATAGTGTAATGTGTGTAATGTGCAGGTGAAGTGTGAGGATAGGTAGATCGATGGTGTAAGTGTGGGTGTGTAGGGATTTTGTCACAGTCAAGAACCCAAAAGAATATATTACGAGGGAGCAATGAGTAGCTGCTCCGTGGCATCATAGTTCAATTTTTGTAACCAGGTTGAGAGATTTTTTTACAACGCTTTTTGGGTAGGGCACAAAAATTGACACACATTTCAACTGTCAAAGAATGACAGTTGTAATTTGAACATAAGGACGATTTAAATTGGTAGTCAATTTGAGAAACAACTAATTTCCTTAACTTTACAAACAATGAATATTCCTCAAACACAAGGCAGTTTCAAGCACCCATTTTCTCAGATTCCTTGCTCCTTCGCTGAGTACGTACTCTAAGTATCATGTCGCACAAACGAGGTCCTTAAGGGACTATTTGTATATCACCGGGACGTGATCACGTGTTCCGAAGAGGTGCGTACGTTTATAGCTTGCAGAATTGCTGTTTATAAAAAGGGTATTTTTTTTAAGAAGATCTCTGCTCCAAATTGGGCCTTAAATATGTAAAATACGTTTTGGTTATTTGGGAACAGCCGCATGGATCAATCCATCAGGTTAAGCTTCGCTTGCCGGGGTTGGTCCATGAATGGGTGACCATCTTTACATACCAAGACTCCTCCGTGCCTCGGAAAGCACGTTAAGCCGTTGGTCCCGGTTGTCATTCGTGAATCTTTGACAGTCATTACGGGTCGTCAGAATCCCGAATATCTGACAACCAGTCTTACCAAGGGGTATCGTATTATTCAGTTACTGGGTTGTGAAGGTCAGATAGGCAGTCGCTTCATGTAAAATACTGGTATTCAAGTGCATCCGGTTAGACTGGAAGCCGACCCCAAGATAGTTGGAAAAAGGCTAGGCAGATTGATTTAGAGCTTTTTCTAGGAGGGCAGCCTAGTCTAAATTGATTGTAGAAATACAAAGTCAGCAATACAAAGTGAGCATGTGTGATGATCAGGTACTTATAAAATAATAAAATAAAAATATTTTAGTCACAGACAACCAAGGCCCATAGTGTTAGTTACAAAAGCTTAAAAAGTATGTTAGTAGCTACAGAAGTAAAAGTGAAAATATAATTTCGATTCATCAACCCGCACCTCTCACATGCAGATTGATGAATCGTTTGAATACAGTCGCGTCCAACCTATCTGCTATCATTTTCAGAATACTGTTGCTACTCCCCCGCACATTTTTCCAGACTGACGCGCTTTTCTTTCGCATAATTGCAGAGAAATCATCTATATGCGCGTCAGCAAACATGCCTGAAGCACTACAAGAACGCGGGAGCCGCAACAGTGCCCTGAAAATGTTATTATATTGAACTCTGAGGGCACTGTAGGCACTTTGTGTGTACTTAACCCATAGACCGCTCGTGTAGAAATTTTGACAGTATGCTTTCCTGTGCGGTGTCACTTCGTGGTTTTAATTTTTTTGTTTTAATTTTTATTTCTTCATGTGGCTTTGTTTTCGTTTATGCTAACAATAGCTTTATAAGGTTTTTTTGTATTACTAACAGTATATGGACTACGTCTGAAATAAATGTTTTGAATTTGAATTTGAATTTAATAAAATAAAATACCTTATTAATAAAATAAAAAATAACAATAACATAACATAACTCATCATCTGTCACGATGCCTCATTGAGGTGGATAATAATTAAAATTCTATTGTGTCTCGTTAATGACAGTTGAAAGGATAATTGGTGAAATGTGGGTGTAAAATAGGTACACTTCTGCCAAACCCTTCGGGAAATAGGTACTACAAAAAATAACAATACCAGCCTATCATTGTCCAAAGCAAATGCCTCTTCTCATACCGAGAAGGCATGATCATTGATCATCACGCTTACTCAAGACGGATTGGCGATTTCAGACTTCATTCAGTTAAAAAAGTATCAGGAATGGATGATTTGTTTATGGTTCCAAATTCAAATTTTTGTTTTTTAAAGTGAAACTTTTATTACATCGTCTCAAACTTTTTCGTCTGTGTGTTGCATGTCGCGTGACGGTCGGCCGCGGAGTAGGGACAAAGTGAAAGGCTCTCGTCAGAGCAGCCAAGGCCAATATGGCGGCGCCTATAGAAGTTTCACTTTTACCGTGGTTTCATAAAACAACACAAACCTTTTTTTTTGTTGTTAGATTGGCACAACTGTTTTCCATATTGGCGCGGAGTTTGAATTGCAGCTGTCATTTAGATTAAATACAGTGCTGTTTTTAGTTAGATGATATACTTAGATAGTGCAATCCACGAAGACGCGCCCCACTCCGCGATTACTGTACTGTAAGCTGAACTCTAGTACGGCGCGGAGCGGAGTGGGGCGCGTCTTCGTGGATTGCACTATCTATTATAACTAGTGTTTATTGCGAATTTCATTCACCTTGAAAATTTAGATGAAGTGAGCTGTCATTCTACCTAATGCTAGGGATTGACACAATTGATAGTATATACTGAGGCCGGCAGTTTTCGTTTGCGATATGAGAAGAAACTATGGTCGGCAATGGGACCACAACTATCTGATAATTAGGGTGTGGGTCCGCACTCCATTTTCCTCCACCAAAAAGATTACCTAACACCTAATTTATGGTAACGGTGCGATTAGATTCCAAGGGTAAAACTGCGGTGTACATACCAATGTAATTTATACAGATTATATTGTAACAAGGTGGAGTCGCGGTGCCGCGGCGCGGTAGCATTCCACTTACGCGGCAGATTAAATTGTACATTATATGGCTTCTCTAAGGGGTGGGGTAGGAGTCAAATAACATCGCGTCGCGTCAAATCAATCTCTGTTACATGTAGAATTTAAATACATACCAATGTATGTTTAGGTATACGGTTCCGTGCCTCAGAAAGCACGTTAAACCGTTGGTCCCGGCTGTAATTCGTAGATCTTTGACAGTCGTTACGGGTCGTCAGAAGCCCGAAGGTCTGACAACCAGTTAAGACTGGTTGTCACACAGTGACTGGGTAATACAATACCCCTTGGTAAGCCAAGGGGTATTGTATTACCCAGTTACTGGGTTGTGGAGGTCAGATAGGCAGTCGCTCCATGTAAAATACTAGTATTCAGCTGCATCCGGTTAGACTAGAAGCCGACCCCAACATAGTTGGGAAAAGGCTAGGCAGATTGATTGTATGTTTAGGTATAGACTGTTTGAAAATTATCTGACAAAAATGTAAACAAATAGATCAGAAAGCGTGACTGTGGATGTCAATTTCAAGTAAAACTCACAAATGCAATGCTTTTGATTTGATTATTTAAATAGTTAAACCCGAAATTCAAATTTTTTATCACTTTGTGAATCAAGATGTTTTTCATTTGACAATTAAGGTTAATTTTATAACATATTCAATTTTTTTATATTGTTAATCAAACAAGATTTTTTTGGAAAAATTGGTGTGATATAAATTTGAAACTTACAAAATGAATGTGATACTCATCATCTGCCCAGCTTTTTCCCAACTATGTTGGGGTCGTCTTCCAGTCTAACGGATGCAGCTGAATACCAGTAATTTACATGGAGCGACTGCCTATATGACCTGCACAACCTAGTTACTTGGTAACACAATGCCTCTTGGTAAGACTGGCTGTCAGACTTTTGGACTTCTAACTACCCGTAACGATTGTCAAAGATCTACAAACGACAGCCGAGACCAACAGCTTAACGTGCTTTCCGAGGCACGGAGGGGTCTTGGTATGTAAAGATTAGTCACCCATCCACAGATCAACCGCAGCAAGCGTAGCTTAACCTTATCGATCGACCCGTGCGGCTGTTATTACTTAGCCACAAGCCCCACTTGACCACCAAATGAATGTAATACTAATTCTCTATAATAAAAAATTGCATAAGAATTTAACCTAAACAGGGTTTTATTTACATTCTCATCAGATACTTTTGAAATGGACTATATATACATCTTTTCTAATGTAACAGTTTTTTAACTGACTGAGGTACAGACGCCAGCACACTACCCGAAACTGTCAAATTTTCCCAATCAACTTTGAACCTTATACTTCAGCGATAAAGTTGAAAATCTGTTAAATAAATTTGACAGATTGTAGTAGCTTGAAGTGCTGGCGTCCGTACACAGTAAAAGGTAAACCACTAAAGATACAAACTGGAAAATATTATATTCCTTTTATACCGCATATTTTCTAGTACAGAAAAATGCAACTACAAAAGTGCATTTTTACACAACGCCATATCAGATCTTACGAGGAGGAAAAGTATGCGAACCAAGTCGTAAACAAAAGTAGGTGAAATACGTATGTCGTAGAAAACATTAGCGATCTTAGAGTTATTGGCGCACTCGGATAGTCAAAAACATAGTCGGATAGTAAAAATGAGTCAGTCAGTCGGATAGTAAAAATATAAATACGTATAGTTATATACGTGTTTATATTTTTATTTATTTATTATTGTACACCAGAAAATACATAGCAAAAAAATAAATTTTACACTACAAAACATACGATAAGTGGATCTATCTATCCGTGACATCACTGCGGGCTCTATTAGAATACCAGCGCTGCGACATTTATTTTTAAATTTCGCAGCATCATGCTGAGATAGGAGCCTTTTGGCCTCGTACAGGACTTTATGCTTTTATTTTAATTTTACTTTATTCTTTTTTAACTATATTTTTATGACTGTGTTTTAGTTTAATTTGTAATTTCCTGTGCGAGTCTCAATAAATTTTTTTTCTTTCTTTCTTTCTTTCATTATCGCTTTCTGCGATCTCTTCTTCTCTTTTTTTAATAGAGGACAAACCTAAAATTTTGCTTGTTATGTTTAAGTCCCATGTAATAGGGGGCAAACTTATTGCCATCAATCGGGCACAAATCCAGACTCCGAGCTGCTACTGAGAAATCCCTGACGGAAAAACCCAATACCAACGAAGCAGTCTAGGAAAAAAGTAATATTCACCCAAATTCTGTGATTCGCTTAAAATCATGCACAATTTTCTTGGTAATCAATACGAACGATCGAAAGTAAGTGCCGTCGCGTGCTTCACTGCTTATCCCTAAACAGCTAATATTTATTACGCTAGGCCAAGGCAACGTCGTAAACTAAATAATTAACTACTAGTAAATATATTATAGACTTTACGAGGTTTTACTAAACAGTATAATATTCTGAGATTAATATTATTTTTTCTTTCTCTATATACGGTCTTTGCCCTGCAGTGAGACACTATCAAACAACAGTTCTTAGACAAACAAAATTTTTGTCTTCAAATATTCCTCCAACTTCCCCGAACGGAATCCTTTTTGACAATTTTCACAAAATTTTAGAAACATTGTTAACCCCGGAAAGTTTCATAAAATAAATAGCTGTTCTGCTCTTCAGCTCTCTTTCCCAGGGCATAAGTATTAAACTTCATATTCCAAAAACAAAAGTACATTTTACATGATGCATAATCAGAGTTAAACTCGTCGCCCTCTTCATAACTACAACAAAAAGTATCAGTGATTTTGTTCATAAAAATACCTAGTATAAATAACAGAGGAGTATTTGCTGGAACTGATACCCGTAACAACTGCACTAGTTCGCATATCGCCCGGAGTTAACCGGTTAATCTCCTAAACCCATAAAAGTGCAGACTATCAACGAAGCTACCATGTGGTATAGATCGACTAGGATAGAAAGAGGATTTGTTTTTATATTGTAACTGGTATTTTTCTGCAGGCGGGGGAGACATCGGACGTTTTTAAAATATAATTTGTACCTACAGATTTGAGTTGTGTAGTACAAAGTTTTTTGGTAATTCTTGCCTGTACATTCCTTTCTTTATTGTTGTGGTAAATTAGGGAATTTGAGGATGAGTATTATTTTACTGATAGCTTGTGGTTAATCCACATTTTATTGAAGCTCTTCAAAATATGATTAAGATTAATTGAGCTTAAGTTCTGCCAAAACGAACCAATATGAAAAAGATATTTTCCGATATCATTGTAATGGTTTTGGATAGATAATAATAGTTATTTTTACATCTAAGTAAGTTTTGGATGTTCATTGGACTGATTTTAATGAATGGATACACATTTGGAATATTGGATTTGTTTGAATGAGAGATTGTTGCTCGGCTCATTTTGGCAAAACTATTGTACATTACTGTCGCGGCGGACGATTGATGGACGATCGTGAAAATGTGGACCGAGGCGAAGCCGAGGCACACATATGTGATTCCATCAATGCCTTTTTACGGCCAAGGCTTGTATAGTTTCTCAAATAATGCGCAAAAATTCAATCTAATTAAATTAATTATAAATTCCAGAATCAATGATGAACAGCGATAATATTTCACGTGACGATACGTTCATTTTTGTTTCTTCTTTACTTTGAACAGCTCTATTTGCAAGCCAAACCGAAATTGAAATTAAATCTTTTGATAAGTTACCTCCTTGCTTAATGATTGTTAAACTAAAGGGCATGGTATATAAGACCAGTCATTATGTATGGCAGGGAAACGAGGGCCATAACCCAAAAAATTTAATACAAAAAAAAAAAAAAACAACCGACTTAAAAAAAAACACTACAAAGTGAAAAATAACATTAATTTCGGAAGTCGGTGTCTTTGGTTTTGAATTTTTGTTCTTTGTCACCGACTTCCGAAATTAAAGTTATTTTTCACTTTGTAGTGTTTTTTTTGAAGTCGGTTGTTTTTTTTTTTAGAAAAAGTTTTTATTTTTCACTTTTTAGTTGTAATACCTACCCCACACAAATTCGAATACCACTACCTGTTATGTAAATAACAGTGACAGGAAGTTATCATATCATCCATATACTAAGTGAGAAAAGGTATTATTGAAGCTAACTCAAAAACTACCCAAGCAAAGTTAATAAAATTTATATGGGACCACTTCTGAAGTATGATCTACCAAACAAAAAAAGAATCATCAAATTCAATTCATAATTGACGGAGTAATCGCGTAACAAACATACAAAAAAAAGAAAATAAAAAAAAACATACACTCGAATTGAGAAGCTCCTCCTTTTGGATGCCGGTTAAAAAAAACGTGCATACCATTCAAGTTGCTGAAATGAAAATGTTGAGGTGGATGTGTGGCGTTATCAGGCTTGATAAAATCCATAACGAGTATGTCCGAGGAAGCCTGGGCGTGCGCGATATGGCCGCGAAAAGGTCACATGAAAAGGCCGCCTGAATACATAGAAAACTTGGCGCTACAACTTTTTATTCCCAGTCCAAGACCCAGAAGCAGACCCAAAACAAAGTGGAAGGACATGAAAGATACCGAAGACGATGTCGAAGATAGAGCGGAGTGGAAGAAAAAGACCAGGAAGGCTGACCCCACCACATTTAGGATACATAGCCAGTAAGAGAGAGAGAGAGATAAGTTACCTCCTTGGTTGCTATGTGTTGAAGTAAAAAGTTCGTTCCGTTTTTAAAATAACACGACATATATGAATTTTCATACAAATATTGCCGGCCGGATACTGGCTGTATTTGATCAGTATAGCATTTTCGATTTATCTCGAAGAATGTTGTCAAAATAATGCTCGAAATTCAAGCATGTTAAAGCAAAGTCTAATTTATGGCAAGTTCGATGACAATACAGCATTTAGCAATTTAGCAGCTAAATCAAAGGTTTACAGAAAATCATGATAATATTTTCAAGTTACAAAGAATCTGGCTACACACAAAATAGCCATCTATATCTTCCAAAGGATATTTCCTGGAGAATTCTACAATCTTAAGTCAACACGTTAACGACTGGCAAACTGATCAACAATAGTCACACTATTATGAATATTAATAGCCCATCTAGAGCTTATCCTAACGACGTGAACGTTGGGGCAGCCCGGATATAGGCGCGAACCTACAGGGTGCCCGGATATAAGCATACCTGGAGCAGGCTGTCCGGATTTAGGTGACTATACTTAACTACGTTGTATGTCTAATGGTGTCTTTAAGATATTAAGAATCAATCAATCTGCCTAGCCTTTTCCCAACTATCTTGGGGTCGGCTTCCAGTCTAATCGGATGCAGCTGAATACCAGTATTTTACATGGAGCGACTGCCTATCTGACCTCCACAACCCAGTAACTGGGTAATACGACCGCACACCACAACACCGCACAGCTACCTCAGAAATGGACTCAGTTAAGCGGTCGGCCTGTAGTAATTAGCCAAACTTACAGACCACTACGTAAACAATTCCCTAACAAACCCTACATCACAGTCAAGTGTGACAATAATTATTCCACGCGAATGTAAAGTTTTATCCACAATAATGGTGCTTGCTAGACCCAAACACACACACACACGCACACACCCCCACATAAACTCATGCCTTATTCCCATGGGGGTAGACAGAAGAAACTGTAGAACGCCACCTGCTACGATCCTTATACACTCCTTTTGCTTCGTTTACGTTCTATAAAAACCTCACCTATTCTATATTTCACCTCTCGCTATTCTGTAAAAACCTCACCGTGATATCTTAGGTGAAGTGAACTGCCAATAGTGTTAATCCTTAGCAACTGACAGCTCACTCCACGCTCACTTCACCTAAGATAACACGGTGAGATGGTTACAGAATAGCACACACACCGGTTGCGAGTACAATGCACCTGACCTTTCTGAAGAACATCACCAATAAGGTCACTATTTAATGTACTCCTAGGGCGTCCCCCCCCCCCCCGGTACAGTTTACGCGTGCGGATACGGATTTTTGGTGGCTCACATCCGCGGATGCGGATCTCACGTCTTTTAAGTGATCAAGGCAGAATGACGAAATTGCAGCACAGTTTCGTTGTATGTTGATCATAATTCAACTAGCGGCAATTATAATAAAATAAATACTGAGTTATAATCATTTAAAAATCGATTCCACTCACATCTACCTTGTAAATATCTTTTGTTAGTTACCTTTTATTCATCCTCTCAACATGACCAAACCATCTAAGCATACTCTTACAATTTTTGTCCCTACATCTTCTTTTAAACCGCACCATTGCCTTATCATACCATGCCTCAGCCTATAACACAAAGTCACACTACACATGCTTCGCAAGGAACGCATTTCCTTAGCATTTATTCCAGATCCCAGTACACTGTGGCCCCAATATTCCACACGAGCGTAAAGTTTTATCCACAGTAATGCGCTTGCTACACCCAAATAATGGCGTCTGAATAAAATATGCTCTCGTAACAGCATTTTAGAGGCAAACCTATCACTTTGTAATATTTACGGGCGACAAAGGAGATAAGTGTGAGACTTTCTTAAATTCTTTTGAAAAAGGAGGTAGCCATAAATAACCAATATGTGGATTACGGCCCACTCTCGAGAGAGAGAGACGAGGCTGTGTGTGGGTCTGTGCCCAGCAGTTGGGAACATTATAGGCTGATTATGCTATGCTACGCTATACTTATACGATGTTCATTCTTAGCTAACTTTATGTAGGTAAATTCAGAAAAATGTATTGTTCCGCAAATTGGCTAACCAAATATGATCTGGCATTCTTCAACAGTTGTATGAAATGGCTTTAACACGGCAAATTGACGTAGAGTGTCAATTAATTTCCCTGATTGTACCTGTGTATGTGGTGTGTGTTTGGTTTGTGTGTGTGTACTTGAAGATTAATAAAAAATTCTTAACTCACTCCACCTAATCATTGTTTTTTTTTTAACGAATGTGTTTAATTAATTTGATGATTTTTAAAACATCAGCACTTAGTACTGTCAGCGACATAGCTTCAGAAGAGATTTTGTATGAAAACTGGCTAATTGTTAGCTACCTATTTGTAACAATTAATTCTTCTCTTACTTTTTCGTACACTTAGTGACTATGCCCATGGCTTCAAATACCGTCGAAAAATAAATAAATCAAATTAATTGTCAATTTATTAAAGAGTAGATAAAGAATACTTGAAAGACATTTTAATAAATTCCGAAATGATCATTGCTTTATGTCGCTAAATATACAAATAATTTACATTACCTTCGTCTATCTGCACAGTAACAATGAAATTGCCTTTTTGTGCAAATATTATTATCTCAGGTTTACGAAGGAAATTCCTACGATGACTGTACGAAGTGTTTTTATTGGGATGTCTTTAAGATTATGTTTTCGAATTCTTAATACCAACTTTTATCTAGTTTTAGTATTATTATAGATTAAATTTTTAAACTGGTTTAGCCAAAATTAGGATTCATTCGTACAATATTGTGATAAGCCCACCAATTTCCTAACTGCAACTCATATGAGACCCGCATTGAGCTAATATCAAACGCTAAACTCGAAGAAGTGTTCTTTTTTTTTAACCGACTTCCAAAAAGGAGGAGGTTATATGTTCGTCGCGTATGTTTGTTTTTTTTTTTATGTATGTCCACCGATTTCTCCGTCAATTGTGGACCGATTTTAAAAATTATTTTTTGTTTGAAAGGGTATGCTCTCGAGGTGGTCCCATATAAATTTTATTAACTTTGCTTCGATAGTTTTTGAGTTAGCTTCAATAACACGTACTTTTTCCCACTTAGTATGTGGATGATATGACAAGTTCCTGTCACTGTTATTTACATAGCAGGTAGTGGTTTTCAAATTTGTGTGGGGTAGGTACCACAACTAAAAAGTGAAAATTAAAAACTTTTTACAAAAAAAATCAATATTAAATCAATCTCCTGCAGGCAACCTTGGCAATATTACGTAAAAATTAACGTTCATCTTCTCATTTCGTAATGAAATGGATTTTTGGGTCATTGCGGAAATCCAACATCGATGGATCCGTTAAATTAATAAAAACATTTTAAGCTCCAAAATCTTAAAACGTTTTTATTAATTTAACTCAGAAGTGTGTGAAATTAATAAAAACATTTTAAGCTCAAAAGCTTAAAATGTTTTTACTAATTTAACTTTTGAGTGCTTTAAGTCAAATAAATTTAACTTAAAGCACTCAAAATGAATCAAAATTCATTTTGAGTTCAGACGTTTCACTTCGAGTGAAAGATGCCGAATTTAAGACAAAAATAAACAAAAAGTGCAGAATATTGATGAAATATGAAATAATAAGTTTCATCCTGAAAACTATTATTGTTATATTAGAAACCAATATAATCAAACATACGAAAACTCTTCAACTAGTACTTAGTGGTGCAAATCACCGCTAGTCTAACACCACTTAAAATTTCAAGCACACCGTGAGCAAAAAAGTTGTTTGAAAAGTAAACAAAAAACTAGATTTTGCAACGCGACGTGAACTTTGTTAATAAGTAAAGTTTCTCAAGTATTCGTAGCTTTGCTGAAGTGAGAGAACTTGAATTAATTCTGAGCTGTTCCAATAACTAGGCTGCCGTACTGTCGCATTAATGAGGTACCAACTTAGTCCCGGATGGAGGAACCACATCATCATATTAACTCATGAACTCCAGAATATAGTTATTCCGGGCGGTGTACCCATACAGAGTAAAAATTTAACCAGTGCGCCAACTTAAACATGTGACTTTACATCATTATGAACAACTTTTACTATGGGACTAAACCTAAAAAAAATCTGCTGTTCCCTACATTTATGTTCGCATAACTCGTCAAAATGTAGGGAACAGCAGATTTTTTTGGCGGCGGAGAGTATATCATGCTCACTCAAATGTCTCGCTAGTGGTGGCGTGTGTGTTGGGTCGTTAAGTTCCCTTCAAAATGGTTGAGCTAAATGGTGCTGATCCATGCGTCATGTTCGTGAACAGGCGCCGTCAGTAGGGACTGATCATCTCTTAGCTGCCACGGCTTATTTTAATTCATTTTAATTTTTGAATTGTTTTTTATTTATCTTTTTATTACGGACACTTTTAACGTGCACGTCTTTCTACATTGTTCTTACATGTACTATAATTTTAATACGAATGAGTGACTTCTTCATAGGAACCTACCTACTACGCTTTGGAATGGGTAACTAGCTTCATCTTTCTGACTAACCGACCCCTTGACAATTCAAAAGTGCCTGTAAATGGTAATTGAAATAAATGGTTTGAGTTTGAATTATGTAATTATACAATATTTAATGTAATAAAGGGGATCACGTATCGCCAGCTAGATGTTACATAGAGAGGCTTAGCATACCACATGGAGCGACATTCATTGACCACAAATATGAGCTAGAATTAAGTTGACTAAGCCTAACTTGACATTGCCAAACAATTACTGCGAATCTAAAACGGCCACGTTAGCAATTCCTCTAAAAGCAATTAATTTTCTGAATTCCCAGCAATTCCTCTATGGTAACACAAATATTTTAGCTGAATCATATTCAATTCAATTCATATCAGAATCATATTTGGCGTAAATATTGCCGCATGAAAAAATTAAGACAGTAATTTTACCGGATAAATTTTCTTTACAGTTTTTAGGGTTCCGTAGTAAACAAGGAACCCTTATAGTTTCGTCATGTCCGTCTGTCTGTCTGTCCGTCTGTCTGTCTGTCTGTCTGTCCGCGGTCTAGCTCCGAGACCCTTAGTACTAGAAAACTGTAATTTGGCATAGGTATATATTTCAATTACGTCGACACAGTGGTAAAATAAAATTATGAAAAACATTTTTTTTTAGGGTACCTCTCATACACGTAAAGTGGTGATGTAATTTTTTTTCATTTTTTTAACCCATAGTGAGGGGTATCATTGGAAAGGTCCTTTAAAAACATTGTGAGTTTGTGAAAACCATTTTTAGATTCAGGGATCCGTTTGCGAAATATTAAGCTTTAAAGTGCTAATTTTTGTTAGAGTCAAGTGTTCCCCCCCCCCTGCCGGCTAAATGGTTGGTTTTAGACATGTGAAAAAATTCACGGCAGTAGCTTATATAACGAATTTAAAAGGAAAACTATCACAGCTGTGTAGGCTGTACAAGTTAACGAGTAATAGTCGACCAACTTTTTGCGTTTGTAAAAACATTTTCTCCCATACATTCTGTATGATTTTTTTTTTTCAACTACAAAGTTAAGTTTGTTCTTCGAATAAATTCATTCCAACTACGGAACCCTACATTGTGCGTGGTCCGACATGCACTTGGCCGGTTTTTATTAATCAAATGAGATTTTATTTTTTATTTCTACAGTTTAAATCATTGATGTAAATCAATCGATGGTTTAAATGTTATTTCATTATACAGTCGAACCTAGATAATCGAGAGTTCAAGGGACCGCGGTCTCTTTTTCGCTTATGGAGGTTTCTCAGTAACTCGAGTTTCTAGCTTATAGAGGTACAGCAGCGGCCTTTCTCACTAATAGAGGTTGAGGCTGGTTGGGAAAGGTAGAGAGGATAAAAAATGTTATTTCCACGAAATTTAAGAATGACTCATAAATAGCAGATGTTAAATTACACTCGACTGTCGCTTATAGAGGTACAGGCAAGTAGCAGTCTTAATTATAGAGATCCTCGAGTGTAAAACGAACTTCTCTTATAGAGGTTTCTGCTTATAGAGGTTTTAGACGGTTACAACCTGGCAATTACTCTCATTTATAGAGTTTTCTCGCTTACCCAGTTCTCACTTACCCAGGTTTGACTGTATTACAAAACTGTCAAACAGATGAATTGCGTAATATGAATTGAACGCAGATAATATTATGAATTGTCAGTTTGTGACAGTTTGTGTGATTTATAATATTATCATTATTATGATTCTGACAAAGCGGCCGTTTTAGGCCCCCTGGTTTTAGGAACGTAACATCATACTTGTATTCCGTGAAGGGGTAAGCAGAGAATGTACAGTACACTCACATTTCCATCAGTTATATTTAACCCTCAATAATATAGGGCGCCCCCTATGTGAACAAAAATCAAAAAAAGTTTTTTTTTTTCTAGGTTTGTATGTTTGTTACGCTTTCACGCTAAAACGGCTGACCAGATTTGGATGAAATTTGACACATGAGTAGACCATTATCTAGGTTAGGACATAGGATACTTTTTATCCCGATATTCTCACGGAATCGAGACTTATGCGGGTGAAACCGCGGGGCGCAGCTAGTTCGACTATATTTCAGATTTCAGGTTGCTACTAATGCCCATTTTTACTAACACTAGACGTTGGATTTTTAATTTTCAGCGCTGATACAAGCGTTGAAAATCCGGAAACCGGATTTCTTAGTCCTGACTTACAATTTACAAACTTGCTCGGTTCGCAGCGGAACAACTGTCAAACTTTGACAGCCGTACGGAAGTCACGCTGTCGGAAAATAAGAATTGAACTCGCCAACTTAGTTGTAAAGAAGCAATATTTTTTTTCTTGGATTTCCTTTCATATGCAACATGGCATGTAATTAAATAAATAAATAAATATGTAAATGCGTCGGATGTTTAATGCGTTCATTTAAGCAAATCAAATAAAAAATGTAAACCTAGTTTGAAAATAAAAACGATGTAAAACATTGTTGGGACCTTATGAGTATCGTGGTTGGAGAAGGATAATAAATGAAAATCAGGTGTACAATATAAAGTCTATTCATATGACCATGAATCTTAAGCACAATGACGCTTCTTATATTAGATAAGATAAGATTTTTTTATTGTTTCACTAGGACTAAATTACAAGGCAAGGTAATATATAAAACACAAGCATAGTTTCATAATCTAGTTAGTGGATGCCGTACTGTTGTCCTAGATAGGTTACAAAATAACCTGTGTTTAGGAGAAACAGTTCCGATCCCCGTCATAAATGGTTGACTTAAAAATAGCACGTGTTAAATATTTTATAAATAGTAATCATTACAGCAAGCTACAAAATGAGACAAATTAAGGGGATGATAGCTGACTTTTAGTGATTTTATACTGAAGATGACGTCTAAACGAGTAGTGTTAGTGATTTGGAAAAAATATAATGTTAAATTAGCGCATTTTTTAAATATTTTAATATAGACATATTTTTGATTATGTTTATATTACATAGTGAAATTAATTTGTAAAGTTATGTCTAACGCAGATAAAAAACTGAGAATGACGCAAAATCCATCAAGCGTATTTTTCTGAAAACTTCACTATTTTAAAGATAATTAAATTACGGATCTTTTAGTATACGTGTTTTATTAAAATACCTTTTGTTTTACGTGTAATAAATTAATAATGCGTCTAATTTGGGACAGCGCTCTTTGATGGGCGAGTCCTATTACTGGCTGGACGTACGACGTGTTGCGTGAGTTCAGTACAGAACACGCAAGCTAACCATTCAAGGTCACTGTCATATATCTGCGTCTTAAGGTTATTAAACAACAAAAATTAAAAGAATAAAAACAAAACTTATAAAATTTTAAATCTAAAAATAGCAAATTTTGGACATATTAATAACACGGTACACAAGTTATTGTCACGGCTCTGGGAAAACGACTGGCCGCTAAACCTAATGCGCGGGGGACATTGCATTCTGCACCGCTAGCATTACTGCTACCTGTAGTTCCTACAAGCATAATTGTTCCTTTACTTACACAATTGAAACAAGTATGAAGAAAAAACGTGTGGCACTCGGGGACTGCCGCGGTAAAGCTATTGCATAGCATTTGTAACCTCCATACTTCCTATTTGTCAACGCTACACTTGGGATGATGACGTGATGACATAAAACAAAAATTATGTTCCCATGACAACATCACGTTTCCCATGACAACAGTTGTCATGGGAACCGTCATTACATGGTAGGCGGAGTGGGGGGCGTTAGGTTTTATTTTCGTTACGGTTTTATTTCCTTTGCGGAATTTCTTGATTCGGTCGCCGCGCTCAAAACCCGCGATAAAAGCTATGCAATAGCTTAAAAAAAAATTAATCGTTTGTTTATGAAAGTTACATAAAGAGATGTTTAACCATCAAAATGTGTATATTTAAACAGGCGTTAATCATAACCTACCAACCACAAATTAAAAATAAACCCCCAAAGCATGTAGAGGTAGGTAACACTACACACGAATAAAATTGTAGGGTATGCCTAGTCTAATTAAGTCCCCGTGGCGTTTTTCCATTCTGTACAAGGCCAGTACGCAAGGGTGTGAAACTCATTACGTATAAATTGGAAATCACTTTTACTAAGGTTTTCCAATCTATACAAGAGTAGTACGCAAATGCTCGCGTATACTTCGTAGTGACCTAATTAACTACCTTATTCCATAATATACAGTGCTAATACGCATACGGACTAATCTTGTATAGATTGCGACAAATTGTGAACTGGTAGCCAACTTGTTGGCGACGTAACCAACGTGACGTGACGCACCTTGCGCTAATACAAAATAGCCTGCCTGGCTGTGAGCAACTTGGAGGTAGCGCTCACCGGTCGCTGCCGCAGCACCGCTCGCTTCGCTTGCTCGGCTAACGCGCGGTTGGTCACAGTTCTATTATAACCTAACGCCTAGCCCATTTCACCCAGTTCACATTTTTTTTTTTTTGTTTTTATTAAACTACATTTTTAAAACTCTTGTCAGGCGTAAGTGATGTAGTATAGTTTGGAACCAGGACACGCGCGTTCACGTTATAAACTATAAACGAGCAGTACACAAAATTCGTGTATACATTGTAATCACGGATTTAATAAACATAAAGTTTAATAAAAAACTGTAACCCGACTACGGGAAAATAAAAATGATCTAAAAAGTACGAAACAAGCAAATATTTCAGACAGAAATCAAGACATAGGTACAAAAATGGTCAAGGTAAAGCCGTGGTCGCATGCCTGTATGCCATGTGGGTGCCAGAAACACCTACAAAATTATAATGGCATGCGACGACGGCTTTACCTTGACCATTTTTGTACCTATGTCTTGATTTCTGTCTGAAATATTTGCTTGTTTCGTACTTTTTAGATCATTTTTATTTTCCCGTAGTCGGGTTACAGTTTTTTATTAAACTTTATTTTTTATTTTATACTTTTCCGTTTTTACACTTGCTAAACGTTACAACAACGTAAATAAGAGTAATTCAATAGGTCAGTTATTAACCTATTTTAAATTCCAATAGCAGTGCATAGTGCTTTAGACGAAACTATAGCGAGATTTATTTCGACACCAACACCATACTTAGAAAGTTTTGCAACTAACAGTTTTTGTCTATGAGACACTGGCTAGTTTTGATGTCGATTAAAACTATGACTATTTATTTAAAAAAAAAACACAATATTCCAAATTCGAAATTCCCGCCACATTTTTTTACGAGCAAAATCAAAATACTCTGTCTCACTGAAAATTGAATTTACAACGAGAACATTTTCGCGCGATGATTTTGTACGATTTCAAATGTCGACTAAAACCGGAAGAATCATTTGAAAGACTTCGAATGATGTTCATAGACAAAAGCCCTTCTAAAGCGACTGTTTTCCGCGGGTTCAACGAATTTAAGCGTGGTCAAGTAACTTTGGCGGATGAAGAAAGAAGTGGCCGTCATAGGGCTATGACGGCTGTTACATAAGAAAACGTGCTGGCTGTGAGAAATTAAATTTAAGAGAATAGGCGAATTACATATGAAGAGATTCAGCATATACTGCAGATTGGATCGGGAAGTGTACATGAAATTCTTCACAGGCATCTTCAGGTAAGGAAGATAATTCACGCTGGTTACCGCACAATCTAACGCAGGCTAAGGAGGTTCGGGTAGAATGATGCCGAGACATGATAGCAAAATTTGAAGCAGGCTCGTCTCGGCGCGTTTACGATTTCATTACGGGTGATGAATCATGGATTTGTCATTTTTGTTCCCCAAAATAAAAAATCAACTCAAGGGAAAACAGGGATTAAAGAGGTGTCTAATGCGGACTGGAAAATGTGTAATGAAAATTGGTTAAAGACGCATGAAACTGTGTATAGACGCCAATGGAGAGTTATTTGAAAAGATTTAATAAAAAAAATATAACCTGTAGTATATTTTTTTATTACCAATCGCAAAATTTTCTGAGTGCCCCATGTATTAATATTAATATTTCGTTGTACACAGATGTGTAGCCACACATCAAGCTATATATTTCCAGTATTAGCTGACCTCGCATTGTACGGAAATCCTTTACAATGCCAGATCAGCTTAAATTGGAAATGTATAGCTTGATGTGTAGCCGTGTGTACTTGTTTTTCTTCATAGAGGAATTGAGGATGGAATTACAAACCGTTACTATTTATTAAGATTTGATTAACTGCACGATGGTATCAGCTTGCGATACAACGTAGCACAGTCTCACTTTTGCTTGTTTTTAACAATTTAAACATATTTATTTACTTTGAAAGTATAACATTATTTACATATTTGTAATGTGCTCGTCAAGACCTTTCTTTTGGTACCAAACATGTCATGATCATCTCATTTTAATTTTTTTCGAGGTTAGAAAAGTACGTGTAAAATCCACCATATTAAATTTAGGGAAAATTTATATAGCCTATGTCACCCGGACTATTATTAAAAATCTATTGATACCTCGTTCATCAAAATCGGTTCAGTAGTTTAGGCGCTACGGTGGAACACACGTAAAAGCAAACATACATACATACATACATACAAACATATAAACATACATACATAGACTGCTAAAATCATAACCCTTCCTTTTGGCTTTGCCGTAGTCGGGTAAAAATAGCATTACAATGTATACGCGAGCAGTTTCCTATGGCTGCGTTCTGGCCTTGTATAGATTAGAAATACGCATCCCCGTGTGGGTAAAATATGGTTTTAGGAATCCAGACAGATTCAAATTATTTTAATAAACAACTGACAGCTTATTTTTCCTCCTCTCGAAATCAACAAAAAATTAATCCACTTTATTACAATGATAACGCCAAAAACCCAATTTGTTCACTTCGTAAAAGGGAAAATACGGAAGTTTGTGAGAAAACATAGGCGTAACATACTTTTCTCGACGCCATTTCATTGGACACAAGAGGGAAATAAAAGAAACGCTGTTTGCCCAGAGGGGATATAAAGGCAGGATCCCAATATTGGCTTTATCACTCATATGGTAACAAAGGAGTGATTGATATCAAGTTGTTAGGAGGGTTGGCTTGGAGGCATATGTCACAAATATTTGGCCAAGGACTTAATTTGGTGTCATTTGCTATTTGTGTAATCTGGAACATAATTTATGTAGTTTTCAATGTTTTTGTTGGTATATTGACGTGTACTAGCTGACATATGGCAAATTATTTAATTAAAATGTTTTGTGTTTCGTTATATCAATTGCTTTTACTTTGTTTATTAAGCGTCGTATCCATAGGCAACATTTGGCGCACGACATGTTGCAAAAGATGTTACTCGACATGTTGCAAAACATATTGCTCGACATGTTGCACGACATGTTACACAACATGTTGCAAAACATGTTGTGCAACATGTCGCGCGCATTAACTGATGTTACTTTCAGCAGCAGTGGTTATAATTTTATCGAAAAATGCATCTAAAAGAAGTAGCAGTATCCCACAAACATTCTTAGTTTTAATTTGAGCACTCGTTCGTTACACCACATTACGGACATTTCTTCGCGTCACTTCTCCACTCGACAACATTTGATGCTCAAACTCAAACTCAAAGCATTTATTTCTATTAAACCATTTACAGGCACTTTTGAATTGTCAAGGGGTCTCGGTCAGTCAGAAAGACGAAGCTAGTTGCCCATTCCAAAGCGTAGTAGGTAGGTTCCTATGGAGAAGAACGAGCAAGAAACTCCACAGACACTCTTTTAAATCATAACATTGTTACAAATTATTGGTTACATCATTCATGTTGAAATTATACATGTTAGAACAATGTAGAAAGACGTGCCCGTTAAAAGCGTCCGTAATAAAAAGATAAAAACAATTCAAAAATTAAAATAAGCCATGACAGCTAAGAGATGACCAGTCCCTACTGACGGCGCCCGTTCACGAACATGACGCATCAGCACCATTTAGCTCAATCATTTTGAAGGGAACCTAACGACCCAACACACACTGCTCAACTGCATGTTGCACGGAAAAAACAGCAAGCCTCGCGTCATATTGCGCGCCAGCTGACAACGTCGCGCGCTGTTGTGCAACGTTGCCAAACATGTTGAGCGTCACGTGTTGCGCGTCAATTGTTACCTAATGGAAACGAAGCTTGACTTGCTAGGGAGTTTGTTGCGCCACTTCTTCTTCCCAGCTATAAAGCTGGA
The DNA here is from genome assembly GCA_963680765.1 of Agrochola lychnidis. Taxonomy (NCBI): domain Eukaryota; kingdom Metazoa; phylum Arthropoda; class Insecta; order Lepidoptera; family Noctuidae; genus Agrochola; species Agrochola lychnidis. Next base: position 22,458,019 of record OY796862.1, read on the forward strand.
AGTGGTGAAGGGCGAGCGTTTTAGGGGACTGTCTTATGTAATTTTGGCGTTCTCAAAGTGGCGTTCTCAGCCTAGTTTGAATTAGTGACATTTGTTTTTTTAAGCTATTGCATAGCTTTTATCGCGGGCTTTGAGCGCGGCGACCGAATCAAGAAATTCCGTAACGAAAATAAAACCTAACACCCCCCACTTCGCCTACCATGTAATGACGGTTCCGTGAACGTGATGTTGTCATGGGAACGTAATTTTTGTTTTATGTCATCACGTCATCATCCCAAGTGTAGCGTTGACAAATAGGAAGTATGGTGGTTACAAATGCTATGCAATAGCTTTACCGCGGCAGTCCCCGAGTGCCACACGTTTTTTTTTGTTTAAATCTCTGTGAACGCAAGTAATTTTTCTTTCTTGACAATAAAATTACTAGGTTAAAATATAATAGGTATAGTAACATAAGTTAATTATAGGGTTAGTTTTATATTTCTACGTTTTTCCAAAGCAATTAGCATTTGAAAGCAATCTATGAAAATAGTCTAACATTTTTACAAAAGCAATATGTACTTCAGAAATCCTTCATTCTACAGCACATCCAAATTAATAATAAAAGTGAAATTATAGCGTAATTTTAAAACCCATAAAGCATTACGACTTGATCTAAGACCCTACTCAGAACAACGTAGGCTCAAAATCCTACTATGTATGTTCAATTTTGTATGTTTGCATGTTTGTTACTCAATCACCCAAAAACAGCTGAACAGATTTGGCACACAGATAGTTTATAACCTGGATTTAATACATAGGATACTATAATCCCGGTAGTACGTTCCCGTGGGATATTTTCCGACATCCACACGGGCGAAGCCGCGGGCAAAAGCAAAACAAATAGCGGTATATAATAACACAGTACACACCCTAGAGCCTACTCAAGTGTTATTATAATGTTGTTACTACTAGTTACGTAAAGCTAATGTAAAAGTTTTAACACAGTATAATAAACTAACAGTAACATGTCTCGGCTGTGACTTTGAAATAATTACCTCCGGCTGCTTGATAGATAAACCTTCCGCGTCAGTGCGTTAGGCCGTATTCTCGATAGCAGCGGGCACCGAAGCGCCGGCAGCAAGTCGCGAGAGCGGCGCATTCAATCAAATGCATAGTTTTATATGGACTTGTTATCGCTCCCCTCGCCGCCAAGAACGGTTCCATATAAAAATATACATTGGAACGCGCCGCTGTTGCCGTCGCCCCCGCTGCCCGTTGCCGCCGAGAATACTACCTAACTGCCGCGCCCTCGAGACTGTTGCGTACTGATATTCACTGAGATTTCGAAGCGCGTCGTTTTAGCCGTTTTATATGAAGACATAATACTGTTATTTATTTATACTGTGGTTTTAATGGATAATAATGTGACGCATTAATGACGGTCTGACGGGAGTCAAAAAATATTTTGTAGAATGTGGGTAGTTGAGTTTTAATAGGCGACTGATAGCACTGATGACTCACTCATTGTATCGTCAGGGAAACAAATGTTTATTATTATAATTCTTTGACTGTTGTATGAAATGTTTACAGAGTGGCAGGGACTTCGACGCGAAAACTGTTACCATGGATTCAGTACATGATTCTAAACGCTGCGTTGAAATTTTTCGTCGGTTATTAAAAATTAAAATCAGCTGTTCCATACATTTTGACCGCGTAGATATTGCACTTTTCTATGAAACAGCAAATTTTTTTTAAGCTATTGCATCGCTTTTATACTTCTCCATACTTCTGTCGAAACTCGAACGCATGGGAATTCGTGGTCCCGCACTTGACATTTTCTCAAGTTACTTGGAGAATCGTTTCCAACATGTTCAATTGGATGAGGTAACAAGCGATAAAGCTAGAATAGAATACGGCGTGCCACAAGGCAGCATTCTAGGTCCAACCTTGTTCCTCATCTACATCAACGATCTGTGTTCACTTTCCTTAACTAACTGCTTCATATGTACCTACGCTGACGATACAGCCCTACTTGTTCATGGGAATGATTGGAGTGAAACAGAAAAATATGCTCAGATGGCGTTGGACATTGTTATGAACTGGTTTAACAATAATTTATTAACCTTGAATGCAGAAAAAACTAAGCTTATTTCTTTTTCTTTAAGTGATAGGACTCAGCCACACATATCGCCTACTGTTAAAGTACATAGTTGTTCTCCAAACTCCAGCTGTACCTGTCCTACTCTGGCAACCACATCTTGTATAAAATACTTGGGCGTGCAAATTGATAAACATCTGAACTGGTATAGTCATATAGATAATCTCGTCATCCGAATGCGTAAACTCATTTCCATCTTTAAGAAACTCCGTTGTTCTGCTGACACGGAAACACTAATGATGGTCTATTATTCACTCTGTCAGTCTCTTTTCCTATATTGTTTGCCGGCTTGGGGTGGCGCCTGCAAAACATACTTTTTGAAATTAGAGAGAGCTCAGAGAGCAGTTCTCAAAGTTATGTTCTTCAAGCCCTATAGATACCCCACTTTGGAACTTTTTAGGGAAGTCGGGGTTTTGACAGTGAGAGGCTTATATGTGCTACAGTGTGTATTAAGGAAACATCGGCTGCCGTTCAAAGAAAGTACTAAACGTCGCGCAGACATTGCCTTTCCTCCAGTTAGACATAAAACCACCTTCGCAAAGCACCAATTCACCTACCTCAGTTATATTCTATATAATAAAATCAATAAATTTCTCCATATCCACAGTTTAAATTATCACAAATGCAAAAACATAGTTAAGAAATGGCTGCTTGAGAAATCATATGAAGTGACCGAAAAACTTCTCTTCCCACATGCTTAAGTCAGATCTACTCCTATTCAAGTATTTTTACACATAAACACTCGTATACACCCCCCACTTTCACACACCTATCAAGACACGTTCACACCTAACACACTCCGCACTCTCGCATTACTTACCTACTACTACACCTACCACGACTAACTCACTCTCACTCAATTATGTATTACAGTTTTATTACAAATTATTTCTATTTTTTCTTGTTTCAAAACACATAGAAATAATTGTATTGTTATGTTAACTATGTTACTGGTGAAAACAGTTTTTTGTTAGTTTTAAAACATTTTGATCATCTATGTATGTATACCTTTATGGAATCACTGGTCCCCAAGTCACAGGCTATTAACCTAGTTTGGGAGCCAGGAGATAATACCCAATGCACTTTATGTTGTTCCATACTGTATTTGTAACAAATGTAATCATTTTTTATTGCAATAAACATTATTATTATTATTTTATCGCGGGCTTTGAGCGCGGCGACCGAATCAAGAAATTCCGTAACGAAAAAAACCTAACACCCCTCACTCCGCCTACCATGTAACGTAGTTCCCATGACAACGTGATGTAATCATGGGAACGTAATTTTTGTTTTATGTCATCATCCGTCATCATCCCAAGTGTAGCGTTGACAAATAGGAAGTACGGAGGTTACAAATGCTATGCAATAGCTTTACCGCGGCAGTCCCCGAGTGCCACACGTTTTTTTAAATATCCGTCGAAAATTTCAACGCGGGGTTGTTCAGAATGGGCTTGCGGACGGCGAGCAATGGGTAGCTCGATAAGGACCAAGCCCTGGTCGACGGCGCGTTGTGTTCCACGCGCGCCTCAAGGTGATGTCAGCAGAATTGACGGGGTCCGCTAGGGCCAATGCCTGCCGGGGGTTCGAAGAAAACCGATAGGGACATCGTGGCCCCCGGCAACAGGGCAACCGAAGAAACACGGGTGGGTTTTAGTCAGTAAGAGCCTGACACGCCCTCCTGCTCCACCCAGAGCGGGAGAAGTTATTTCATAATTTCCCAACCAAAAAAAAAAAAGGGTGTTCAGAATCGTATATTGAATCCATGGTGACAGTTTTCGCGTCAATACTACCTAGTGTTTCAATTTGATAACCAATTAATTATTCCTACTGTACATTGCTACGTAACATTACTGTACATTGTAGCATTACAAAAAGTCTGTTCTTTGTAAATTAATTATGTGTAGAATTGTAGATATAGTAGAACAGAGAATATTAATGGTGAGTTTAAAAAAATTCCAATTATTTTTAAATGATTTTAACACGTTGACTGTCCCGTCTATTTTGGGTAATTTCGTGGGACGTCCAATGGGTTTTTTTTTTTATAAACAGCTTTATTTTATGTTCCAAAGAAGGGGCTGATTATGTCGATGACTGCGTAATTATACAGGAGGTCTGAATTTCAGCATGAATAACATGTAATGCATGGACGTCTCAACTAGATTTTGGTGGATGACATGAACCAATATTACAGCCAATGATGCAAGAAAAAAAACCGGCCAAGTGCGTGTCGGACCACGCACAATGAAGGGTTCCGTAGTTGAGATGAATTTATCCCAAAAACAAACTTAACTTTGTAGTTGAAAAATATGTTCCTCCATACAGAATGTATGGTAAAACATGTTTTTGCAACTGCAAAGTTAAGTTTGTCGATTATTACTCGTTATTTTGTAGAGCCTACTTAGCTGTGATAGTTTTCCTTTTAATTTCGTTATATAAACTACTGTTGTGATTTTTTTCACACACCTAAAACCAACCATTAAGCCGGTAGGGGGGGAACACTTGACTCTAACAAAAATTAGCACTTTAAAGCTTAATATTTCGCAAACGGATCCCTGAATCCAAAAATGGTTTTCACAAACTCACAATGTTTTTGAAGGACCTTTCCAATGATATCATGGGTAAAAAAAACAAAAAAAACATCACCACTTTACGTGTATGGAGAGGTACACCAAAAAATTTTTTTTTTCATAATTTTGTTTTACCACTTTGTCGGCGTAATTAATATGTATACCTATGCCAAATTACAGCTTTCTAGTACGAAGGTTCTCGGAGCTAAACCGCGGACAGACAGACAGACAGACAGACGGACATGACGAAACTATAAGTGTTCCTTGTTTACTACGGAACCCTAAAAAGGCTACACAAGTCATAACTGAGTGTCTTCCTTGCAAAAAAGTGTTTTGCCCAACATGTTTCAATGAAGCTCGTTAAAGTCAAATCGATGGGACATTTGAGTTTTACTTTCGTCAATTTATTGTTCATACGTCTTTAGAAAATCAAAGTTTTAGCTTATACGTCCGGCCCAGGAAACGCGGTTCAGTTGCCTTTGGTCAATGTATTACATGTAATGCACGAACGTCCCAGCCAGACCTAAAATGCATTACATGTAATGCACGGACAGTCAACGTGTTAATATCGTGAACCATAACGTCATCAAAATAAAAACGTCACGTATTACCCAGGAATCCCTACAAAACATAAGTGATAGTTCAACCCTTCATTTAAATCCCGAAGGCAAATAGCATACCCCGCTTTACTGGTATAGACAGTAGGACTTAACAAACTAGGAACAAAAAGAGCCAGTCGAGTGACTGTCCCACTATGCTGGCCCATTGTGAGAATGGCGCCAGGCCAATGACAGTCCGTGCCAACACGTGCGATGAACGATTCTATGCGATATTGGCGACAATCCTACTAGAAACCACCCTATCCTTTAAGCTTGAGTGAAGTGAAATGTTTTCGAGATCAGCCGCACTGTTTATTTACACACCAAATTGAAATGTAATTTTAACCTGCCAGCACATTATTATGGTAAGACTCTGTTGTGTTGTTCTGTGAAAGTTCACTTTGAACCTCACTCAAGCGATTAATTAAGCGCACTTATCAGTCTTTTTAATAAGATTTTCCACTCGGAGCACCGATTTTAACCACACTTGAGCGAATGTCACCTAAACTATTCCACTAACGGCACCAAACCAAAATTTTCTTAAGACGCAGATAAATGCCAGTGACCTTGAGTGGTTAGCTTGCGTGTTCTGTACTGAGCTCACGCAACGCGTCGTACGTCCAGCCAGTAATAGGACTCGCCCATCAAAAAGCGCTGTCCCAAATTAAACGCATTATCAATTTATTATAACTAAAACCAAAGGTATCTTAATTAAACACGTATACTAAAAGATCAATAATTAAATTATGTTTCAAATAGTGAAGGTTTTAGAAAAATATGCTTGATAGATTTTGCGTTATTCTCAGTTTTTTATCCGCGTTAGACATAACTTTACAAATTAATTTCACTATGTAATATAAACATTATCTAAAATATTCATACATTAAGTTATTAAGAAAATGCTTTAATTTAATACATTTTTTTTTCCAAATCATTAACACTACTCATTTAGACGTGATCTTCAGTATAAAATGATTAAAAGTCGGGTATCATCGCGAATCTTCAATATTACTCTCACTGTTTTTTTTGTTTATAGACAAATTGAAGTCCCATAGTTACTAGACTATGCAAACCAACTATACTAAAAAAGTCTTCGTTCCTACTCACAAATATAATTTTCACGAGCTTTTCTAGGACCGTTAGTAAGGCGACTAGAAAACAATTTCAGGGGGTAAAGTTGGCAACAGTCTGTGCTTAATACCCGGTGCTTTGATTATGCATTAGGACCAACAGCCTCCGAGGAAAGAACTGAAGGACCAGCCTTTATTGAAAACGTTTTGTATTACAGGCAGTTGTATTGAAACGGTTTTATTACGCCTTAAGCCGGTCGTACACGACGCTACTCTAAAGGAATGTATTACAAACTCAAATTACCAATCAGTAACGGATCCAGGGGGGAACATTTTTGTTTATTTGTTTGTAATGAACAAACTCTAAAACTGAACCGATAAAAAAAAATTACCAGAAGAATGCTATATTATCACTGAGTAAAATAGGCTATAATTTATAAAGATATCACGCGGGTGAAGCTGCTGGCGGAAACTAGTTTTTAATATATATTTACAGACAAAACAATATCATTTCATTTAGTAACCAAACTGTCAAAGCACTAGTATCCGTACACGACGCGACTTACTAACGCGTTATTAACTATACTCCGTTTGAAATAAGATTAGACATTTAAACAAACCTTTTTTACAGTCCGTTCAACCGATTTTGACTTCTATACCATAGGCATAAGGATGGCATTAAAAGCAAAAAAAGTGGTTACAAACCAACTGTTTACTGCAGCTGTCATTTGTCATGCCGCCATCGCAATAGAAGTCAAAATCGGTTGAACGGACTGTAAAAAAGGTTTAGTTAAATGTCTAATCTTATTTCAAACGGAGTATAGTTTTGATTACTTGTATCATGTAGGTACGGACGTCCTATATGTATACGTCCACCGTATGGTTTGCTCATAAGTAGTACTTTTGAAGATATTGATATTTTCAATTGTCCAACGAGTAGATTCAAAAGCCTCACCCGCTCCTCTTTATTAAATAAAACCCATGTGTGTGGGTTTCTGAAAATTAACAACATACTAATATCATATTTTATATTATGTAATCTTTATCTAAATTTTAACTTTATTAATGTTCATTATAGAACTAATGACTGCACGTACTATTAATAAAACTCCTAGGGATTACACTTTTTTTTTCTTTTTATCAACCACTGGACACCGTTGTGGGTTGGGTATATTATAACTAAAATTGTTCATGTTATTTAGACAAGTAACTGATGTTATGTCAGTTGCAAACACACAGACTTCATATATTATATTTTTTTATGTATTTCACACATTTATTTTTTTATTTCATTTAGTATTTATTTCTGCATCTATCTATCCGTGAAATCACTGCGGGCCCCATCAGAATACCAGCGCTGTGACATTTATTTTTAAATGTCGCAGTATCATGCTGAGATATGAGCCTTTTGGCCTCGTACAGGATTTTCTGCTTTCATTTTATTTTTTAAATTAATATTTTAATAAGTGTGTTTTAGTTTAATTTGTTATTTCCTGTGCGAGTCTCAATAAATACTTTTTCTTTCATTCTATGTAAAATTAGTTGTAAGTTCTTATAATGTAACTGTTTGCTATTCCTTTCAATAAAAAATAAATGCTAGTGCTGTGACATTTTGGCTACACATTAGTGATTTGAGTTTATAACACATTACTTTTGAGTAGCGTAGTGGACGAACTGCTTTAGTTTGGTACAGAAATGGACGATGCAAATTGAGTTATAAAGGTTTTTACGGCCGTGTGTTTAGACCTTGTTTGTACAAGCCGAATCCGGCATAAAGTTAGCTCGATTAAAGTGGAGATACTCCACTTTTTCAAGGCAAAGCTACATAATGCGAGTTTGGAACAAGGACCGTTTTTTAGGGTTCCGTACGAAGGGTACCAAACGGAACCCTATTACTAAGTCTCCGCTATCCGTCTGTCTGTCAGCGGGCTGTATCTCATGAACCGTAATAGGTAGACAGTTGAAAATTTCATAGCTTGTATATTTCTATTGCCGCTTTAATAAAATAAAGTAAAAAATTGAAGAGGGTGTTCCATACAAGAATTGTGTTTTTTTCGGCGTTTTTTTGCTAAATATTATACTGTAGTACAGAACCCTTCTTGTGCGAGTCCGACTTGCACTTAGCTGGTTTTTTGGACAAACAACGCATATATTGTCTTGCAGGGCTTAAATTATACAGCGGGTTGGCTTGCTTCTGCCCGAGAGTTATTCTTATAACAAATTATTTTGTATTACTAAAGTTTTGATGGCAGAAACAGACTTGACACTTATTACATTGGCTTTAACTACATAAATGTGTGCAATTTTGTCTATGCGCGTCATTATCATCTCTTTCCTGCAAGTCAAGAGTAAAAGAGACAGAAGAAAACTAAATCATTTCTATTTGCTAGTCAAAAGCAGCAAGAAGTATATAGCATTCTATTTGAGCTTGAGAGTGCATTCTGAAAGCTGGTACCATCGCAAATTACTGTCAAAATATTTGGCTGTTTTGATCAATTTTTCAATATCACTAAATTAAATTAGAAAAAATTGATTATGAATAGCAATGATAAATCTGAATTAGGAGTCACAATAGTTTTAGATGTTAAGAGGCCGGCGACACGGCTCGCAACTACAGATCGAGATGTTTGCAAAATTCAATTACATTCAATTACGTAATTCCAAGCACGTTGCGCTAGTGTGAGTGCCTGTCGGACCAATATACACCTACAGTGAGCTATACTACAAAGCACACATCGACAATTATTGGTTGACGCGATAGTACTACTAGCTTTCGAATATTTATGATAAATTTAGATGTGTTCCGTAATACAAAAAATTATGAATGAAAACTTAATGTATTTCCATTTTTTTTTTTCGATAATTTGTAACTTGATAACATAAACTATGTTTCTGCGGAAACAGTATTACAAATATTGTTGTTTATAATACAGAAAAAACAATATGAAAACATGTCATTTACGCTGTAAAAATGTACGAAATGCAATTCGCTTACACTTCATTTAAAGGTAAGTTTTTGGAAATAAAAAGACGTAGGAGCCTAGATAAATACTGTCTCAATCCGAATATCAACATAATATGGTGGAAATATGCTCAAATTGCAAATGATTTATGTACTATGTTTGTATGACCAATTCATGCGTCGCCGCATTCTTAAAATAAGGATTTGGAAAGTAACCAAATCCCTTTTTTACATCTAAAACTGAGTATTACGATATAAATTATTGCACTATATATTATAATGACTGCCTCGTTGTTCTTGCGCTACTGCTGAGTATGAGGTCCTGGGTTCGATTCCCGGGTCGGGCAAAGTGTTATTAGGTTTTTCCATCTGGAATTTCTCAGTAGTAGCCCGGAGTCTGGATTTGTGCCCGGTTGTTGGCAATAGGCTCGCCCCCAATTACATGACTTAAACATAACTGGCGAAATGTGGGTGAACTATAGCTACACCTCTGCCTAACCCTTCGGGGATTACAGGCGTGATGTTATGTTATACAAAATGAATAATCAATATTTTAGTTCACTATAGATTGATCATTATCATCTGCCTAACCTTTTCACATCTACAGTGGGGTCAAACTCAAACTCAAAGCATTTATTTCAATTAAACCATTTATAGGCACTTTTGAACTGTCAAAGAATCGGTCAGTTAGTCAGAAAGTTGAAGCTAGTTGCCCATTCCAAAACATAGATCTCTATGGAGAAGAACGGGCAAGAAACTCCAAGGCCACTCTTTTAAATATAGATATTACAAAATTCTGGGTACATTATTCTGGTTGCTTCTATATGTGAGAAAAATGTACAAAAAATAATTAAAACAATTGAAAAATATAAGATTAAACTCACAAGGTCGACTTCTAGTCTAACCGGATGCAGCTGAATACCAGTATTTTACATGGAGCGACTGCCTATCTGACCTCCACAACCCAGTAACTGAGTAATACGATACCCCTTTGGTAAGACTGTTTGTCAGACTTTCGGGCTTCTCACTACAGATCGATGTACCATAATTTAATATCGTAGGTACCTACTTAATATTGATAAATTAATTAAAACAGCGAAAGGCATCATTTGTACCTCTGCCAACTTTCAGAATTCACGCTGTTAAGCCACAAAACCGGCCAAGCGCATGTCGGACCACGCACAATGTAGGGTTCCGTAGTTGGGATGAATTTATCCCAAGAACAAACTTAACTTCGTAGTTGAAAAAAAAAATCTTTCATACAGAATGTATGGGAGAACATGTTTTTACAACCGCAAATCTAAGTTGGTCGATTATTACTCGTTAACTTGTAAAGCCTACTCAGCTGTGATAGTTTTCCTTTTAAATTCGTTATATAGGCTACTGCCGTGAATTTTTTCACATACCTATAACCAACCATTTAGCTGGCAGGGGGGAGGGACACTTGACTCTAACAAAAATTTGCACTTTAAAGCTTAATAGTTCGCAAACGGATCTCTGAATTCAAAAATGGTTTTAACACACTCAGAATGTTTTTGAAAGACCTTTCCAACGATACTCCACACCAAGGGATAGAAAAAAAAAACGTCCCCATTTTACGTGTAGGGAGGTACCCTAAAAAAATATTATTTTAAATAATTTAATTTTACCACTTTGTCGGCATGATTCATATATATACCCATGCCAAATTACAACTTTCTAGTACTAACAATCTTGGAGCCAGACCGTGGAAAGACAGACAGACAGACGGACGGACATTACGAAACTATAAGGGTTCCTTGTTTACTACGGAACCCTAAAAAGTAAGATTAGAAGTTCATTCAATACCTACCTGAAATCTTTACATTTTGTTTAATCTTCTCAGACCGGACTAATGCCTTATCTAGATCATTCGTGACTGGCATTCTACGCCAAACTTTGGCAATAGACTGGACGCGCGTACCTTCGGCCATGGAATGTTGCCAAGGATGTGGCCGGTATTGGGAGACAGGAATGATCAGTTAGCCGTTTGGCTATCGGAAATATGGCACGTAAACAGGATTGTAAGAAACGTTGTAGGTAATTGAAATTTTGTTGGCATGGATTTTGTGGAGAAGTACATAAAATGGAACTACCTGAATAGAGCAATGGCCCCAATTTTGTTTGTCATGTATTTAGTCACACTAATTTTACAAAGGCGAAATTTTGTGAGTGTGTGTGTGTGTGTTTGTCTCTTCTCCACGCTCAAACGGCTAGACCAATTTGAATAAAATTTGGCACACAGATAGTTTATAACCTGGATTAACACAGGATATTTTTTATCCCGATATTCCCACAGGATCGAGACTTCTCCGGGTAAAACCGCGGGGCGCAGCTAGTGAGGAATAAAATAAAATGGACCTATTGTTGAACGATTGCCATAAAATGTAAACCAAAAGAGGTTGAATCCAAAAGATTTAGTTTTGTAAAAACCGACGAAAAATTTTACCGCAGGGGGATTCAGAATTATGTTCTGAATCCATGGTAACAGTATTTGCGTCGATGTCCCTGCCACCCTGTATAATAATAATATTAAATAATATGCGAAAGTGAGTTTCTTTATTTGTTTGTTACGCTTTCACGCTAAAACGGATTTGGATGTTTGGCACATGGGTAGACTATGACCTGGATTAGGACATAGGATACTTTTTATCCCGATATTCCTACGGGATCGAGACTTATGCGGATGAAACCGCGGGGCGCAGCTAATTAACAATAAGTCCAGGTTCCCTCACAATGTTTTTCCTGCACCGATGTCACTAATATTCAAGATAAACTCAGAAAGTACATATGAATAAAAAAATACAATAGACGTGGATATATTTAGTAACTTATTCCGCTTAGCTATTTCTAAAGAGCCATAAAAAACCACTGAAAGAAATTGACACGTGTTTCACCTCTCAACGAGGTATCCTCAGGATGACAATTGACTTGTTGCCAACCCGAACACGAACCGACCCGAACACGTTGCAACACCGAGCGCTGAACGCAGAGTGATTTCCGCAAAGTCATGCCTGAATCAATTAACTACATTTATCGCAACCTCGTGTATGAGAGGCGACGCCTTAACCACTACCTACTATCTTATATTTTTTAGAGATTACTTAAGTATTTATTTTATACCTATCATTGTTTCATAGCTATGTCTGTAACAAACCTCACGTTTGCTATAATACCTTTTTGTTAAATGTGAGAGTTTTCATCTCCACTGTAGATATGTTATTTTATAGTTTAACATGGTAAAGTTTTAGCACATTAATTTTCAAAATTCTAAATTTGTAATCCATTCCTAGACGAGAACAACTGTCGACAAACTGTTATGCAGTTTGGCAGATTTTATGTCATCATTATCATTATCAGCCTATAAATGTTCCCACTGCTGGGACACAGGCCTCCTCTCTGTGAGAGGGAGTGGGCCGTAATCCACCACGCGGGCCCAGTGCGGGTTGGTAGATGTCACATGTCTTCGAATTTTCGGTTCTAGGACATGCCGGTTTCCTCACGATGTTTTCCTTCACCGTTTTGAGAGCAGTGGTGATGAAATAATTTACACAAAGTAAAGCGCCGGTCTGGGTTCGAACCTACGACCTACAACTCGTAAGTCGCGGCCGTTACCACTGGGCCACCACTGCTCCCGATTTTATGTATGTTATTGTTAATACAGATTTTGAACAAAATTTAAAAAAAACAGAAGTTGATAAGGACCACGCCTTAATATCAAATTCTACACTTAAATAAAAACAATGGCTGCATTTTATTCACTGGACGTCCACTCAAAGAAGTTTTAATTTGTTTACTCAACTTCCGTCCAATCTCGTTGAAAACGTACAGAGACTGTACACTCTACCTAATGTACATTGTGTACATTTTAGCTAGTGCACACTGCAACTCAGACATTGTATGTAAGAACAGGGCTGGATTAGACACGAAGCAGTTGTAGCAAATGCTACAGGCCCCGCTCTTTGACCTGCGCTTAGACTTATAAAAATCAAGTCATGGTCCACCGATAAGTCTAATATAATATTATGTAGGTATGAATGATCTAAAGAAATCTAATCTCTCCAAATTGGTATGCAATTTTTTTTAAGGTGAGGTGCTTATATTTGATGAAAGTAATTTTGTTTAGGTACTTCAGTGTTAAGGATCACGAGGAAAAGAACGTATTTGTTAATTCAATTAATCTAGATACTCTGACCAGACACTGAATCAAACGTTACACAATGGGAACAAATACGCACACATACACACACTTACACACACCAAACACCACAATCACACACATCACACACCACACTCACATCACATGTACACAAACACGCCAGATATACCATAAAACACCTGGAATCACCTCTCTAGTCTCCACTATGGAATTCGTACCCCGAGCCCCAAGATACAGACTAACTGTCTAGTTTGGGGCTCATTGGTAAATAATATTTTGTAACCTAGCTATAGGTAATATTTTAAGCTACTCATGTCGTCTCAACTTGGTGTTAACCTGTAAACCTGCTTACTGTATTACCTGGACAATAAACTATTTCTATTTCTATTCTATTTCTAATAAAAATCGATTTGGTTAGTGTTCACATATAGAGAAAAACTATTTTGTTTTCTATTCTACTATTCATAACCCTCCTTTTTGTTTCACCGTAGTCGGGTAAAAAGTACTGATTATTTTATCACCAAAATTTTTGAACCTAAAAACAAACCAAGATAAATAAACTTATTTTTTTTCTTCTTTCTTTTCTAAGTTCTACCAAGGGCGTCCAAGGGCCCCTTAGTAGAATTTGCTACAGGCTTCGCGCTGCGTTAATCCGGCACTGTGTTGGAAGTACAAATAACTAAGTAATGAGTACCTAGATGTCACATACACAGAATAATCATGTGTTGTATCTGTTGTAGAGGGCACACGGGATTTGCTGTTGTATGTCAATATGTTTAGCCAAACAATCAAAATCCATTATGTAGTTTAGAAGAGTTAACTGGACACACAGACAGTCTCGAAAAGCGACTTTATTTTAAACCATATATTTCTTTTTCGACGTTATATTTTAGTTTGTTTTGAGTTATTATATTCTCTTTATTTCATTTATAAACCATACTTTTTACATTTTTAAATATTCTTATAAAAATAATTTAAAAAAAACATTTAAAAATATAAAAAATAGTAGCCCACCGGTGTCGGGAACAGGGTCCAAGCCACCGGTGGTCAGGGCTCCTGAGAGAGGAACCTCCTAACGATACGCGCCGTGTCCAGGAGTACTGCTTTCTGGATCAAGCCCTTGATCCAGCTACCTAACGAGAGCCTCCTCAGGTGTTGGTCGAGGCTCTTAGCTATTATGCCATTGGCCGTAACGATTATCGGCACAATGATTGCTGTATCCACATCCCACAAGTCGACAGCCTCGTGAGCCAGATCAAGATACAGACGCCAGCACATCAAGCAACCACAATCTGTCAAATTTATTTAATAGATTTTCAACTTTATTGTAAGTCAGTATAAGGTTCAAAGTTGATTGGGAAAATTTGACAGTTTCGGGTAGCTTGATGTGCTGGCGTCTGTACTTAATCTGTTTATCTTTTTCAGCTTTCACGAGGTTAAGTTATTATATTGTTATTCTTTATTATTTTTATTAATTAGTTTGTTAGTTCATTTAGGATAAGAAGTTTGTCCAATGTATATGTACCTACAATGTGTATGTGTGTGGGTTGAATTGAACAAAATTTACTTTAAAAACACAATTCTACTTATCTTCAGTAGTTAATTCGACCACTGTCTATCAGGAAAAAGATTTTTACGTTCTCCTCTTGTGATTCCAATATCTATCATATAATAAAAAAATAAAGTTTAAAAAACTGTAACCCGACTACAGGAAAATAAAAATGATCTAAAAAGTACGAAACAAGCAGATATTTCAGACAGAAATCAAGACATAGGTACAAAAATGGTCAAGGTAAAGCCGTGGTCGCATGCCTGTGTACCATGTTGGTGCCAGGAACACCTACAAAATTATAATGGCATGCGACGACGGCTTTACCTTGACCATTTTTGTACCTATGTCTTGATTTCTGTCTGAAATATTTGCTTGTTTCGTACTTTTTAGATCATTTTTATTTTCCTGTAGTCGGGTTACAGTTTTTTAAACTTTAATTTTTTATTTTATACTTTTCCGTTTTTACACTTGATAAACGTAAATCATCATCTGCCTAGCCTTTTCCCAACTATGTTGGGGTCGGCTTCCAGTCTAACCGGATGCAGCTGAATACCAGTATTTTACATGGAGCGACTGCCTATCTGACCTCCGCAACCTAGTGACTAGGTAACACGATACCCCTTGGTAAGACTGGTTGTCAGACTTTTTGGGCTTCTAACTACCCGTAACGACTGTCAAAGATCTACAAATGACATCCGGGACCAACCGTTTAACGTGCTTTCCGAGGCACGGAGGGGACTTGGTATGTAAAGATGGTCACCCATCCACGGACCAACCGTGGCAAGCGTAGCTTAACCTGATCGATCGACCCGTGCAGCTGTTATTACTTAGCCACAAGCCCCTTGATACACGTACTTGATAAACGTAAATAAGAGTAGAGTAATACAATAGTTCAGTAATTAACCTATTTTAAATTCCAATAGCAGTGCATAGTGCTTTGGAAGAAACCATAGAGCGATTTATTTCGACGCCAACACCATATATCGATATCGAGCTTCGAAGAAATCCAAAATATAAATATTTCGTTGTACTTCTTTTTCTTCATAAGAGTGGAATTACAAATCGGTACTTTTTATTAAGATTTGATTAACTGCACGTTGGTAACATCTTGCGATACTACGTAGCGCAGTCTCACTTTTGCTTGTTTTTAACGATTTAAACATATTTGTTTACTTTGAAAATATAATATTATATACATATTTGTAATGTGCTCGTCAAGACCTTTCTTTTGATACCAAACATGTCATGATCATCCCATTTTAATTTTTTTCGAGGTTAGAAATTTACGTGTAAAGTCCACCAAATTAAATTTAGGGAAAAATTATATAGCCTATGTCACCCGGACCATTATTTCGAATCTATTGATACCTCATTCATCAAAATCGGTTCAGTAGTTTAGGCGCTACGGTGGAACACACGTAAAAACAAACATACATACATACATACAAACATACATACATACACCC
Source organism: Agrochola lychnidis (assembly GCA_963680765.1). Lineage (NCBI taxonomy): Eukaryota > Metazoa > Arthropoda > Insecta > Lepidoptera > Noctuidae > Agrochola > Agrochola lychnidis. The sequence continues at coordinate 22,474,549 of OY796862.1, forward strand.
TTCCTTTTGGCTTTGCCGTAGTCGAGTAAAAAACATGTATTATACATGTATTGACGTTCATACGTCAGTTATATATCTTGTTAATTATTTTGTTCACCTTTATGACATGATAAGTAAATGTTTTCCCATTGTTTGTCTTATTTTTGTTTTAGAATATTTAGGTATTTATTTATGTCATCATCATCATCTGCCTAGCCTTTTCCCAACTATGTTGGGGTCGGCTTCCAGTCTAACTGGATGCAGCTGATGCAGGTATTTATTTATGTATATTTATATTAAAAAAGGATTGTGTGGTTTTATGAAACCACGGTAAAAGTGAAACTTCTATAGGCGCCGCCATATTGGCCTTGGCTGCTCTGATGAGCGCCTTTCACTTTATCCCTACTCCGCGGCCGACCGTCACGCAACATGCAACACATAGACGAAAAAGTTTGAGACGATGTAATAAAAGTTTCACTTTAATAATTATGTATATACATTATATTGATAGTCTGTAATAGGTATATTACATACATTTAAATATTTTTTTATTCTTAAATTTTTCGTAATTGCACCTACCACTGTCCGTCTCTACATGACCCAAAGGTTGATTGGTAGAAAATCCCTACGGCATTAAGTCCATCTGTGTACATTTCTGTGCTTGAATTATTAAAAATAAATATGACATTTTTCATAAGTGTTATAAACAACATGTTTTAGATGTAAACGAAAAACTTCAACGTTTTTATGCAACCAAATAACACAACAACTAGTACATCCCTAACACCGACATCATTCCACTGTGTCGTAACATTCTACACATTGTCGCTTCGCGGACGTTTCGACAGATATTTTTTGTCCGTCGTGTCCTGCTAGTGAAAAGTTAGTCGGCACCTAATACCGGTCTGTCAGCGACATGTGCCCGAGATACAAATACGGACACAGTTGGAAATAAAAGATTCGGTAACGCAGCAGTTCCCGATCCGCCAATTGAAATGATCAACGTTTCCGTAGCTGGCTAAAAGTAAAGTAAACATCTGAAAACACAAACTCAAAGCATTTATTTCAATTAAACCATTTACAGGCACTTTTGAATTGTCAAGCGGTCGGTCAGTCAGAAATATAAAGCTAGTTGCCCATTCCAAAGCGTAGTAGGTAGGTTCCTATGGAGAAGAACGGGCAAGAAACTCCACGGACACTCTTTGATGCCTGCGGATATTTTTTTTATGTTTCTTATAATTGATTGTATAGTTGTCTTATATTCTAAGCACTATTTATTTTGTTTTGTTACATGGTTAGTAGAAAAATCACTGAACCTGACTGGATTTCCGTACATCTTTTTTTTTTTCGGGTTACCACTGAAAATAGCGCTGTGCTGTGGGTCCCCCATAGCACTGCATCATGCTGAGTGGAAGCCTTCTTGTCACAGTCATGTCGTGCAGCTGCCGCCTAAGTAATTTCTGTTCTATGCTCGTGATTTATTATGTACTTTGTGTTGTTGTCTGATTACTCTTGTCTTTTATGGATGCACGTATTTCTGTGACAAATAAACCTATTTTTCTTTCTTTTCTTTTTCTTCTTTTAAATCATAATATTGTTACAAAATATTGGTAACATCATTCGTGTTGAAATTATACATGTGAGAACAATGTAGAAAGACGTGCTAGTGGATCGAAGTTTTTGGGAAAAAATAACAAATGGGAAGTGCTAAATTCGCAAACACACATCAAACATCACGCCAGTAATCTCCGAAAGGTTAGGCAGAAGTGTACCTATATCCACATTTCATGTAATACGGGGCAAGCCTATTGCCATCAAAAGAGGCAATAGGGACGGCAACTATTTTTTTTTTGTCCGTCCGGTAGAATAAAAAAAATATCGGACAGAAGTGTAAACTTGAAAAAAATCTGCACCGCGGTAATCAACGCGTTGATGTCTTTTACTCCACGGTGTCGGTAAATAGCGTTACAGATTGTAATAAGTATACGGCGCGTGAGTCGCCGACGGCACAAAATGTTGCCATTTTAAATATTATATTTCTATAAACATTTAGGACTAGTATTTATCTTATTTTTGATTTGTTATTTCACTATATGCTGCACCGGTTGACGTCATCACGTCAGCGCCGGCTATCGCTGAAAACCAGCGCTGGGGCTCTGTCTCGCATGGGGTCGCAGCTTTATGCTGAGCGATGGCTGTTTTGCGTGGATGTGATGCATATTTTCCCCCAATTTGTTATTTACGTGTTTTTTATCTTTCTTTGCGTCATGTTTACCGCAAATAAACGAATTTTCTTTCTTTCTTTCTTCTTCTTACAGTGCCGCGAAAACAATGGTTTAGTCTCATCTCAAAAATGCCCAACGCGCCTAAAGAAGTTTTCACTTAAAAAATAATATTTGTTTAAAAAAGCTTTACAACGTACTTACCAATGTAAACATAAAAAGATGCATGTTTCTGTGCTTTTTAATGACTACTTCCATACTTCCACCGCAAACAACTATAATTAATACTGTGTTAATTAGAGCATTAAATTAACATAATAATGATCGACGTCCTTAAGCGCGTTAATTACCTTCATTTAATATAGTTGCTGCTGTTTTACGTAAAGTCAGGAAAATTTATAATGTTTATCAAATCGACACACTACATCTATTTTCCGTGTTGTAGACATTTCGTACAATTTTTAAATCCGACTGGTAGTTCCAGATATTAGCACATTCAAACAAACAAATAAAAAATCTAACTTCAGCTTTATTAAGATATATTATACCTAAGTATAGACAGTGGTGCCGATTCTCTTGTCACAAATGTCTCTAAACTAGACTAAAAATTACCAAAATTTACTTTATTCCTGTCAAACGACGATTTCCCATTCTGAAATAGACTAAAGTGACACAACTTAACTATATTTTAGTTTGACAGCACTAAGATGGTACTGAGATATTAATTTAGTGAAAAGGCAATTTTGCTATTTTGAATTTGACGTTGTTCACCTAAAATTTAGATTTTGTAACTAAATCTGACTATTTTTAATCGCGACTAAAACGTGTAGAATAAAATTGGCTATCATGAAAATTTACACCAACACCTCGACTTCAGATTTAAAAACAGTATTGAATCTTTTTTACTTTTGCTTATATCTCGAAAACGGAGTGTCCAATAGCAAAAATAATGAAAATTTCGACACCTCTGGATTTATAGCCGGTTGATGGCCATAAACTCGCCCCCTATTACATGGGACTTAAACATAACTGGTGAAATGTGGGTGTACTGTAGGTACAACTCTGCCTAACCGTTCGGAGATATACAAGCGAGATGTTATATAATCTTAATTATTAATTAATTAATATAATAAACCCACACACACATTTCGCCAGTTATGTTTCATCATCATCATCAGCCTATAAATGTTCCCACTGCTGGGACACAGGCCTCCTCTCTGTGAGAGGGAGTGGGCCGTAATCCACCACGCGGACCCAGTACGGGTTGGTAGATGTCACATGTCTTCGAGTTTTCTGTTCTAGGACATGCCGGTTTCCTCACGATGTTTTCCTTCACCGTTTTGAGAGCAGTGGTGATGAAATAATTTACACAAAGTAAAGCGCCTGTCTGGGTTCGAACCTACGACCTACAACTCGTAAGTCGCGGCCGCTACCACTGGGCCACCACTGCTCTAGTTATGTTTAAGTCCCATGTAATAGGGGGCGAGCCTATTGCCATCACCCGGGTACAAATCCAGACTCCGGGATGCTACTGAGAAATTTCAGATAGAAAAACCCAATAACACTTTGCCCGACCCGGGAATCGAACCCAGGACATAGTAGCGCTTGCGACCACTAGACCAACGAAGCAGTCAAAAAAAAAAACGATAACGAAACGGTGGCGAAATGTGGATGTGCCTGCTACAGGGACACCTCTGCCTAACCCTTCGGGGAAACAAGGCGTGATGTTATGTTATGTGTAATAATAATATTGACGGTAAAAAGGAAGTATATAAGCGACATTTTGGTCAAAAATAAGTTATGTATGCCATCCTCCGTAAAATTTTCCGCTCTTTCGAATGCGCTTACTCCCATGGCTCTACGATGACTTTTTTGGCGTTTACATATGCCAGTGAAAATACGTCAGTTTTTCAAAAATTTTAGACTTTGAACGGCTCTCCTGAACATTTTAATTTTTGTCGCTTATACCATATTTCCTTTTAACCGTCGATATAATAAGAATAATATATTATAATAATATAATATTATATTATAAAGAGGTAAAATTTGTTTGTTTGTATGTGTGTTTATATTTTATGTTTGTAAGTTTGTATGTAGGGGGTAATCTTTGGAACTACCAGCCGGATTTGAAAAATTCTTTTTGCATTGGATTGCCCAATTTTTGAGGAAGGTTATATATAGGATCGTGGACGTAGTCGCGGGCAGAAGCAAGTGTTATACAATTTCAGTTAAAGCAGCCTTGATGTGTAGCGATCATCCTAATACGGCTCGCTATGACCGAACTTTGTCTCCAATACCGTCACAGATGGCACCAAACAGTTGGCGGCACGTATTTAGGTACAGATGTTGTAGAAATACAAAGTTGGAACTTCACAAATTAGACGGTTCTAGTTCTAAAGTAATTGCAAGAATCTTGTAAATACAATCGAAATACGTCGCAAAGAAGTTGGTCTTTAGGTACGTGAAAAGGAATAAGTTTGCAAGAACAAATCTATCAATGTCAATCTATTTTCTCAAGTTTTCCGTTTAGTATACAGGTTAGACCAAATCGTGACGTCATAAAAAATATTGATTCCTCATACCCAGGGGTATCCGAAAATACCCCATATATATTCCGCGATTTTTGATAGTTTTCCAGTTATAAAGATTTTTTAAATATTCCGGATTAAAACTATCTTTAGGTATTGTTACACGGTTTTTCAAATTCATTTTTTTGCAATTTTCATTATTATGGAATATTCTTTCAGATATAAAATAATCATCTTCCTATCATTAATTCAAAATACAATTTTTTTTATCAAAAAGGCGGAATTTGCATTCGAGTGATACGGGGTCGAAAAAAAAATAAAAAAAATACTACCAGGTTCCTAAATTATTTTAAAAAAGCCTAGGCGGTGTATGTAGGCTAGCACAATATCACAAAAAAGGTGACTCGAAAATTTCGACTCCGTATCACTTGAACGTATATTCCTCCTTTTCGACCAAATGTTTTGATTTTGAAAAAATAATAATTATGACCTCGCTATTTAAACCATCCCATAGATTGAACTAGCTGTTGCCTGCGACTTCGTCTAAGCATAATTTTTATAAATTTAATATCCTTGGGGCGTCTTCAGGTACTTACCTATCTATAAAATTTCACACCGATCAGTTCAATGGTTTAAGTGTAACAAGGTACAGACAGACCGACAGACAGCAGAATATGTAGGTACTGATTTATTTTGTGTAGGTTAGGAATGTTAAATTTTATTTTCCTACTATTAAATCTTGAAAAAACAGAAGGTATTGTTGAAGTTATATTCATATTTATCTGAAATTATGAACAACAGCAAATCCTACTGGCGGAAGCGATGTATATTTTTCTTTTCTCGTGACTAGTCCTGACCCAAGAAAGAATGAAAGAAATCTAGGGCCATTTGAACGTGATCTTAGAAAATGTGGAGCCAGGGATATATGAAATTGTACGTGATAGAGAATCTATGAAAGTAAAGGAAGCTAGGGGAAATCCTTACATATATATTGGTTAGTTCATCGGCCTTATATTCCTTAGAAAATCGAGCGTCTAACCGTAAATTGAGAAAACCGTAATAAGGACTTTCCGATCAAAAATTCTTGGTTGTTGACCCCAATGTCCGGCCTTCCGATTCCGAACTATTTGATGACCGAATCGATTTATAATCGAGTTATTTCCATAGTACAGTAATCATTATAATCATGACATAGAAATACAATACAATATCAAGTGTCAACTGACTTCGATTAGACATCAATTAAATAGGTAATTAGACAATATGTTACAAATTATAGTAATTTTTCTACAAAAACGATGATTAAGGCATGGTGATCCTAGGAACCTGGTTTCATATAAGCAAAGTCTACCAACTGAGTTTTGAATGTGGCTTCTGATTGGTCGTTAAATTCCCATATTAGCCTTTGTCTACAAAATCCACCAATTGAATTTAAAACAACCTCTTATTGACTGCAGTGATTCAACCTCTGATTGGAAGTAACGCTAGCCGGCCGCTGCCGCGGCACCGCTCGTTTTGCTCGCTCGGCTCGCGCACGATTGGTCACAACTCACAGTTCTAACCTAACCTAACCAATTTCACCCAGTTCAAAATGACGAATCATAAAATCTGTGACTGGTGAAAACATTTCTGCGGCAGATTGTATGATTTGTCATTTTGAGCGAGCGAAGCAAGCGGTGCCGCGGCAAACAGTGAGCGGCACTTTTCAAACCATGCATACAATATTGCCAACTCTATAACAAATATTAAAAAAACCAGCGAGCCTTACAGTAGTCGTATACTCAGATGTGTAACATCTGTTATCTCACCTTAGTAATAAGCAACATTAAAGAGGCGGAGCCTCATCAAGGTCATTTCTGACGGCCAACTCTAGCACCACGCGCGCTTTCTCGGCTTCTTGTGACACACTTCCGTACCTTATCACGAAATCACTCCAACATTTGATTATTTAGATTTTGATTTAGATTTAGATTGCAGAGGAAACCGAGAGGAAAGATGTTATACACCAATAAGAAAAGAGACGGAAGATATTAAAACGATCCCTTCATTCCTCCAATGGTGCCCCCCATCAATCACTCCAACACCTCTATTTTTCCTCTTTTACCCCAAAATACCCCAAACTTACGATCACTTATATTTAATAATACATTGTAACAGCGAATCAATTTTCACGCCTCGCCCTTGATACCAAGGTCAAATATTTTTGGATAGTCGGATAAGACATGACCTTAAGAGGTGCCATAAAGATCGTGAATTAAAAATCTAAATAAAAATAATAATAATCTATTATACATCGTAACAGTGATTAAGACCTACCCCAAATATTTTTTTTAAATATTGGGATAGGACATTACCTAAAGAGGTGCCATAAAAAATATCTATTAATAAAAAATATATATATACAGGATAAGTTTTTATTCTGTGCGCAAGCTTAAACACGTGACTTTACTCATCATTATGAACAACTTTTACTATGGGACCATTATGTTTTGTGTTGTATAATGTAAGTTATTTTGCATACTATTGTATAGCATCATTTTTCTAACTTGAACAGACAGCTTTGCTGCTGGTGAGTTTGTTGCACCACTTCTTCTTCCCAGCTAAAGGCACTAGGAAGTGGTGAAAGGTGGGCGTTTTTGGGGGACTGTCTTATGTAATTTTGGCGTTCGAAAAGTGCTGATTCTCAGCCTAGTTTGAATAAATGACTTTTGAATTTTGAAACCAGAAATCGCGAAAAAAATATCAGCTGTTCCCTACATTCATGTTCGCATAACTCGTCAAAATGTAGGAAAGGAAACAGGTGTTTTTTTTTTTCGCGATTTCAGGTTTAGTCCCGTAGTAAAAGTTGTTCATAATGGTGTCGATTCTCTTGTCACAAATGCCTGTAAACTAGACTAAAAATCACCAAAATTTAGTTTAATCCTGTCAAACGACGATTTCCCATTCTGAAATAGACTAAAATGACACAACTTAACTATATTTTAGTTTGGCAGCACTAAGATGGTACTGAGATATTAGTTTAGTGAAAATGGCAATTTTGCTATTCTGAATTTGACGTTTTTCACCTAAAATTTAGATTTTCTAACTAAATCTGACTATAAACTAACTAAATATATAAACTTGTGGAATAAAATTGGTTGGAACTTTAAATTCACACCAACACCTCGACTTCAGATGCAAAAACAGTATTGTTTTTTTTTTTTTTTCTTTTGCTTATATCTCGAAAACGGTGTGTCCAATCGCAAAAAAAAATGACAATTTCGACACCCTTTATAAAACCCTTAAACCCCTAACACTCTACATGTAATATTTTTTCTTATTTTCCATACAAAAACTGAAAAAATCCGTGTAAAACACATCGAAGCCCCTGCGCGCCTCTGGCTCTAAAAAGATTCACGTGGTTAGGTATCACGTGTGCAGTCGCGATTGTCAAATTCAATTTAGATGTGTCAAAATTATTTTTAAATATAGAGAATTATTTTGCAGAATAGCTTTGAGATTCTCATTGTCAAAAGTAAGGAATTTTAGTGATAGTTTAGTTCGGTGTACAAGAGAATCGGCACCAATGATGTTTAAGTTTGCGCACTAGATAAAACTTATCCTGTTTAATTATATAAATGGGTATTCTGGTCTATACATACATATTAAAATTAAATTCGTTTTGTTGTGTAAGTGTGTGTGACCGCGTTTTCCTTCTAAACTACGCAACGGATTTTGATATGGTTTTCACCATCATTTAGATAATTTATTCTGTATGGTTTATGTGTATAACACATTAATATTAAAGTCGTGCGAAGCAGGGGCGGAGTCGCTAGTTTCACGCTAAACGTAATGAAAACATGTGAACCATTATTGAAGAGCTAAGGAAAGGTCTCGAACGAATTATTTTATTACCAGGAACGTTAAGGTAACCTTCGTGTTATTTTGGATGTGCACGCGATGTTTTAATTTGGGCCCGGACCAATCATGGGTTTGGTGTGAATAGAAGTAAATACCGCGTTGTAAGTTATTTTCTTCGTGATTATGAAAAGAAAATTCATGTACTGTATTTCTAATGTATTCTATTCTAATTCTACTGTATTCTATTTTCGTCCCTCGGGAACCATCGCATTTCCGAATTCAAACGAATGCAAATTTCCATGTCCATCAATTATTTTATTTATCGTGTATAATCATTTGAATTCAGAACTAAGTACTTTATTATTGTTTTGTTTTGATTTCAGTGTGAACTATATAGAGCTGTAAAACTATTTTCCTGTCTGTCCTGCCTGCGACTTTAGCAGCTTTCCTCCCATTTTTTATAAATTACATTAAGTTACTTAAAAGAGTATTAACAACTCTATATACTTCCAAGTCGATTGAGAGCGTCCGGTCTGCACCAACTAACTGATAAAAATCCGATGACTGACGAAACACGAAGTTCGCCGAGTGACATTATGAAAATATAAATACTGTATGTATAGTGCTACAAGTATCTTTCAGCGCCTAAATGACATTGACAGGGGGGCGTTGTTGATAAACATTTGTGAAATTGTCACAGAAAATGTATTGAAATAACAAAATGGCGGCGGTAGTCCCGATTATGGCCACACGCCTTGTACCATTGTACTCGGGCTTTCACAGTCCTTTGACATGGGTAGCGACTTTTTTTAAATTACATACGTGTTTTTCATGTCAATTTTGGACGTCACTGACAGGCGGTGAAGGAAACCACTACCTACTTTACTACTTTGTAAGTATGCGATTATTATTTTATAGTCAACTAGCTACCGCCAGCGGCTTCACCCGCGTGATATCTTTATAAATTATAGCCTATGTTACTCAGTGATAACATAGCACACTATTTGTGAAAGATTTTTTTTAATCGGTCCAGTAGTTTTTGAGTTTATTCATTACAAACAAAAATATTATCTACTCTTTTCTTTTTATAATATTAGTGTAGATTAATGGAAACTAAAATGATATCATCTTCGTTAATACAGTAAAAAATAAAGTTTTTTATCCCTTTATTTAAATGTCCTCGTAAATGCAAAAAAATTAAGCTCTAGTTTTTATCTACCCATTTTCGAGTTTGCTTCGTTCCAAAATTAACAACATTAAAGCATAAAAATAACTTAAACACAACCTTCATTACTCTTTTCTAAAAACAGAAAACGACGACACAATCATAATAAATTAAGCTCAACAACATTTGGGGGCTTTCGTACCAAAAACGTTGACAAAAACGCGTGAAAAATCTCGCGAATTTACGAATAAAATAAATGAACAATATGAAATGAGGTGAAACAGGGAAGTATATACATATTGCATCTCATATAAGGTCGGAGACACCGGAATAAATGTGTTGTCTCCCATTGAAATATTTGTGATTGTGTGTAGTACCCCATATTGGGGGACCTCACATTTTTTCAGCTCATTTGAATATATTTTGGCTGTCTGCGATGGGAGAATCTTAGATTTTCTCATGTCGATTTGAAGAAAGAGGCGTGCGGGTGCCATGTGGTTACGGTAAATCGATGGAGTCGTTTCAGAGGTAGGATTTACCCCATATATGATGAGAATCTTTTGTTGAAGAATGTCTCTATTTGTCGTTGACACACTTTTGGAATAACTATGTATTCTCATGCATAGAGTTTTTGCCTCTATGTAAACTCTATTAAACTTTTTCGAGGGCTCACCTCTTAAGTAGGTCAACGGAATTTCCGCCTCCTATGCTAATAGCTACAGGTTCGATTCCATTATTGGGCTAGGTATTTCCATAGCCTGGATTTTTTCTGAAGTCTACATTTTTGAGAATTATCGTAATGTAAGAAGTTTTCAGCTTGTTTTTTCACAGATTAATTTGAGAAAATCGTTGGTATTGTGGCAATACATTAATAATCCTCTTTTTTTGCGTGGCGTTTTTTTTTTCGTCTTGATAGACTCCGGGTCTGTGATTTTGTTGACATTTCTTGACCTTTTACAGTCTTCTTATCAAATATATTGACATAAAAATACAAAAGTACGCGGTGACAAGGGTTGACAAAATTTTGTTGATGCCAATATTTTGTCGTCTTTTGCGATAGTAGAGATACCCAATTTTTTATTTGTGTTTATTTGGTAACCTAACAACACAAAATCCTAACTAATATTATAAGTGCGAAAGTGAGTTTATTTGTTTGTTACGCTTTCACGCTAAAACGGCTAAACGTATTTGGATGAAATGGTACATGCGTAGACCATGACCTGGGTAAGGACATAGAATACTCTTTATCCCAGTGGTACGATCCACGCGGGCCAAAAGTAGTAAAATATTAAAAGTTTTTACCCCAAAATTCTAAGTCACACCAGTTACCCGTCAACAGAAGAATTTTGTATCAAAAATAATGTCCAATAAACTAATGTAAACTGACATTTTACAGTCTAAAACCATAATGTAATAGTGCAACGTCAGTACAAATTTATTCCAAATTTGATAGTTGAGCCGACTCCGAGGCGCCCTGAATAATTTGATTCAAATTAAGCAGTTTGATGCCTGCTGGCACAGCTTTACCGACGTCGTTTTAGACGTATTTTAATAGTTCAAGTTATTCTGAACCTAAGTTGGTAAGTAGTGTAGTTTTAACCTCTAATAGACTTGCGTGGTAATTGCGTAACTCATACTCACTCATACCTTCTGGACACACACACACCCCAAAATACACATACACATACTCCTTTTGTGTATATCCTTGTTTGTATAAGTTAATTGTATTTTTGTTTAAAATTAATTCAAAATTATATTGTAAATAGGTATAAAAACTATCATATATTACAGATTATAAAAAACTATCGTATCACATAAATGTGTGCGAGAGACTTCAGCACATAACACACACACTTCCGAATTCGCCATTCACAGCGTGTTTGTACACTTGGTTACCTACCACAAGTAAAACGCGCGTCGCCTCGTCAAATAAAAATATTGTAAGACTGGTTGTCAGACTTTCGGGCTTCCGACTACCTGTGGTAGGGATTACTGTACGAAATTAAATAAATGTAAAGTCATCGCAAACAATTATAACACAAAAAAAATGCCTAGTAAAGCCAGCATATACACGCTTTACAAGCCAATAAATTCCCAACAACACTTTTTTAAGCAATTAACACTAAAAGGCTTTTTGAAAACAACATTTTCTGCACCTAACCAACCTACATAATAGCCTGAAAGAATACCCTGAAAGCCTACACCGACACAATTCCCAACGTGAAGCCACAAATGGTTTCACAAGGGGCGGAGAGACTATAGCGGCTCCATTATAAACTTGCTAATGTAAGGTCCTTAGGGCCACCAGAAGGACCAAGTGAGACCTGCCAAGTGCGAACTGAGAATAGGGAAGGGGTTCCGGACACGTCATGGTTGTTTAAATAAGGATTTGCGAAGTTGGCTTTGTTGTTTGAATTAGATAAATAGTGATATAACAAAATTAGAGTCTTTATTAAATGTTTTTTATAACTTCGTGTTTAGTCCATATTTTAAACTAGCTGGTGCCTGCGTGGCTTTAAAAAAAAAACAAGTAGCCTAAATTAGTCACTATAACATCAGCTATCTGCCAGTGAAAGTTTTGAAAATTAGCCGGAACAAACAGACAGAAAGACATTTTTTTTTTGTTATACGTTCCATATAAACTTACATATGCATTTAGTAAATAACTGTTATTATGACATTACAAACAGAGACTAAAACTTTATTTATTTTTATAGATAGTAGGTTTCACAATTATTATTATTTATTGATTAAGAGAGCAGTGGTGGCCCAGTGGTAACAGCCGCGACTTACGACTTACGGTCGTAGGTTCGAACCCAGACAGGCGCTTTACTTTGTGTAAATTATTTCATCACCACGGCTCTCAAAACGGTGAAGGAAAACATCGTGAGGAAACCGGCATGTCCTAGAATCGAAAATTCGAAGACATGTGACATATATCAGCCCGCACTGGGCCCGCGTGGTAGATTACGGGTCACTCCCTCTCACAGAGAGGAGGCCTGTGTCCCAACAGTGGGAACATTTATAGGCTGATGATGATGATTGATTAATCCAATGAATTATAATGATAGTTCAGTGGAAAGATCTAGGGACAAAATCAATCTGCCTAGCCTTTTCCCAACTATGTTGGGGTTGGCTTCCAGTCTAACCGGATGCAGCTGAATACCAGTATTTTACATAAACCGACTGCTTATCTGACCTCCACAACCCAGTGAACACTGATCTAGAGAAAAAATTAAAACACACACGGAAGCAGATAAACTTTAAGTATATATCTCCATAATAATAACATAAGCCATCACTCAAGGCTCTCGTTAGGTCTGGATCAAAGGCCTGATTCAGAAGGCAGTACTCCTCAGTACGGCTCGCATTGTGACAAGGTTCCTGTCTCTGCAGCCCTAACCACCGGTAACTTGGTCCCTGCTCCCGACACCGGCGGAACTCTATTTTTTAACCGACTTCCAAAAGGAGCAGGTTCTCAATTCGATTGTATGTTGTTTTTTTTTTTTTTTGTATGTTTGTTACGCGATTACTCCGTCAATTATGAATTGATTTTGATGATTCTTTTTTTGTTTGGTAGATCATACTTCAGAGGTGGTCCCATATAAATTTTATTAACTTTGCTTGGGTAGTTTTTGAGTTAGCTTTAATAATACGTATTTTTTCGTCACTTAGTATGTGGATGATATGATAACTTCCTGTCACTGTTATTTAAATAGCAGGTATTGGTATTCGAATTTGTGTGGGGTAGGTGTATCACAACTAAAAAGTGAAAAATAAAAACTTTTTACAAAAAAAAAACAACCGACTTCAAAAAAACACTACAAAGTGAAAAATAACTTTAATTTCGGAAGTCGGTGACAAAGAACGAAAATTCAAAACCAAAGACACCGATAATATTTTTTTATCATTTTTATTTTAAGAAATATTTAAAAATGTAATATAAGAATTAAAATTAATAAACGAAATATAAGCCTTTATTAAAACACAAAAAATTACATAGATTCATCTTAATAAATCGACGACTCTGGTGAGTCGATGACACCGACAACTTGGTCTGTTTGCTCAACTTTGACAAAGGCCTCCTCCAATTCTTTCCACTCTGTTCTGTTCATCGCTTTCCTAGTCCATGTTTACCCTGCTGTGGCCTTTATTTCTCTTTCGGTCTTCTCCCCTTCGGAACTGTCTACCTCGGTCCCTTTTCCTATTTCTTGGGTGCCAAAATACAATGTTTTTGTTCCAACCTCTAAAGGAACCCCGAATACAGGGTTAAGGGTTAGTGTCATGTTAATAATTATGTAATTAGACCCTCTATGCTGAAAGTTTCGTTTCAAGGTGGATGTGCAAAGGTAGCCCGCAAAATTCAAAATTTCTTACGTTTTTTGCAATTACTTAGAGCAATGAATCTTAACCTCTACAAGTCGAATGTTTCATTACAAAATCCACCTATTTCGAAATTCTTCGTAAGTCGAAAACTCTATAACTTGACCTTTTTGGCGTCTCCCTTGAAGTTCGACTTACAAAGGTTCTACGTATAATGATAGATACCCATACCTAAAATAGTAACGGCTGTTTGATAATAATATAAAACTTTTTTTCGGGTGGCGTAGACCCATAGAAACCTTAACCTAGTACATATTTTTATTTGCCATGACTCGCCACACCTACACAAGACATGACCCACTGATTCTGAATGGGACAGTCAAAACGTACAGCTATTGCGTTCAGAATGCCGTTGTTGCTACCCCATGTACGGGCCAGCAGGGAAGCTGTTTTTTTGCGCATGATGGCCTGGAAACCATCAGTGGGTGGGTAAGGTGGATCTGCAATGGTAGCCCGCAAAATTCAACATTTCTCACGTTTTTTGCAATTTGTAGGTCATTGTCAGGTTGTACCTTGATCAAAATATAATTCGCGATCATAACAAATACTTATTTACAGAATTAGACTCAATAACAAATCTCTCTAACTTAAAATAGGTTTATTAAATGACTTTTTCATGAAACCATGACATTTGAGACCACAGATCTGACCAAGGTTATGTCTGGACTTTAAAAGAGACTGTGACCTCTGAGTTTATTTCAGCCTTTCTTCTCAGAGTAGTCAGATAGGAAACGCCGACCTCATCTAGTTCTTAAAATATGATTGACGTGTAAAAGTGTTTGTACATACCTACTTACAGGAATAATAAAATCATTTATTATATAAAAGTGCGCGATAATCACGAACTCGTGCGGTGACCGCTTTTGGTTAAGAACAGCCTCAGTCTGAAAGCTTTCCTAAGAAAAAAAAAAAACAATCAATCTGCCTAGCTTTTTCACAACTATGTTGGGGTCGGCTTCCAGTCTAACCGGATGCAGCTGAATACCAGTACTTTACATGGAGCGACTGCCTATCTGACCTCCACAACCCAGTAACTGGTTAATACGATACCCCTTGGTAAGACTGGTTGTCAGACTTTCGGGCTTCTGACAACCCGTAACGACTGTCAAAGATCCACGAATGACAGCCGACACCAACGGCTTAACGTACTTTCATGGAGGAATCTCGGTATTTAAAGATGGTCACCCATCCACAGACCAACCCCGGTAAGCGTAGCTTGACTGGATGACTCGACTTGTGCGGCTATTATTACTTAGCCACGAGCTCCTAAAAAAAAAAACAGTGGCACTCCGGGAGTGCCGACAGAAGTGAAAACTTGAATAAGATCGCCTTGGTGGAAGAAAAATACTTGCATAGAACATTGATCCGTAACGTAATATAAATAAAGAGCACAATCGCGTTTACAAAAATGATGTGTCGGTAACGGTGTCGCGAGTTCAAATGTTTTTTCCCATCTCAAAAGTGACCAACGCGCCCAAAGAAGTTTTCACTTAAAAAAAAAGTATTTTCTAGATCTAAAATCATTTTAGCTTAACTTAAAACTAATACCTAACTCAATATCCTACAACTTTCATCAAGTCTCCTTTAACAAATAAGTGAAAAACGAAACTCAAGAGAAAATCCCTTAAAACGCTAAATACAAACTAGCTTGGTCCTTTTGCCCTAAATTGGTCTCTTGAGCCCCGAAGGTCCGATTGAGTCAACCCTAATCTGCTGAGATGTTATAACTGTGTTAGCGACTTGAGTAATTTGAATTCGACCGTATTAGGCTGTGGTCAGACATGACAGGCATTTAGTTGGTTGTAATTTACTTGTCATTATGTGGTTAGAATTTGTTAGGTGACTTATGATTGAGGTTTTTGCAAGTGCGAGTGACAATAGCAATAAAGGATGGAGGTTTTGCAAGAAGCAGGAATCTTAATAGATGTCTGTACAACATACAACATGTAAAAAAACCCTGATCGATCCGTGAGGATGTTTGTTAGGTATCGTACTGAGAGTACGAGTATAATATTTATGTAGTATTTAAAAAAAAGAAAACTAATCGCCACATTATTTTTTTCAGTGGGGAATTTTACTGGATCGTTAAATGAGGCGCGGGCGACCGTCGTTTAGCGGGTGTCCACAAGTCATATCCTATCACCCCTGTGTTGAATTGTTTCTAATTTTTAATGAATTTGGGGTAATTTTGGTACTAAAATGTGAATTTTAAATAGAAAATGTGAATTTTAAATAGAAAATGTGAATTTTAAATAGAAAATGTGAATTTTAAATAGAAAATGTGAATTTTAATTAGAAATAACTTAATTTTTTTCAATAATAATTTTAAAAAAAACAGTGCACTCCGGAAGTGCCAACAGAAGTGAAAACTTAAACAATTTTACTGTACAGAAAATAATGTATCGCGCGTTGATGTCTTTTTAATGGTCAAAAGCTGGTGTCGTAAGTGTCGCGAAATCAATGGTTTAGTCCCATCTCTAAAATGCCCAATGCGCCTAAAGAAGTTTTCACTTCAAAAATACTTTTTGGTAAAGTAATTGCAGTACCTATATGTCTTGTTTGGATTTTTATACATAATTGTGTAAAGAGGTAAAATTTGTGAGTTTGTATGTAGGGGGTGGACAATGGGCCGTATCAGAAGGCTAAAAGCCACCCAAAGGGCAATGGAGAGGGCTATGCTTGGAGTTTCCCTACGTGATCAAATCAGAAATGAAGAAATCGGCAGGAGAACCAAGGTAACCGACATAGCCCGAAGAATTGCCAAACTTAAGTAGCAATGGGCAGGGCACATTGCTCGCAAAACGGATGGCCGATGGGGCCGAAAGGTTCTGGAGTGGCGACCGTGTACCGGAAGACGTAGCGTTGGAAGGCCTCCCACAAGATCGACCGATGACCTTGTGAAGGCCGCAGGAATCCGCTGGATGCAGGAAACACAGAACCGGTCGAAGTGGTGGTGCTTGGGGGAGGCCTATGTCCAGCAGTGGACGTCTTTCGGCTGAAATGATGATGATGATGATGTAGGGGGTAAACTTCGGAAGCATTGATGCTATTCCAATTTTTTTTTGCACTAATGGGGATCTACATTATCCCTGAGCGTCAAAGGCCTTATTAAAAAAAATACTATTTGAATTTTGTATGAGAAATTCTGCTTTACACGGCAAATTGGCAGGCAAAACACTAGTGCCTAATAAAAATAAAAAGAAAAACGTGTGGCACTCGGGGACTGCCGCGGTAAAGCTATTGCATAGCATTTGTAACCTCCATACTTCCTATTTGTCAACGCTACACTTGGGATGATGACGTGATGACATAAAACAAAAATTACGTTGCCATGACAACATCACGTTGTCATGGGAACCGTCAATACATGGTAGGTGGAGTGGCGGGTGTTAGGTTTTATTTTCGTTACGTAACGAAATTTCTTGATTCGGTCGCCGCGCTCAAAGCCCACGATAAAAGCTTAAAAAATAAATAAAATAAAATATCATTTATTTCAGGCAATTATAAAACCCATAACATACAGACACACATCTTAAACTTATACAAAAATTAAATAACTAAAAATATATACTAAAAGTCTTTGACCTCTCTTGCAAGAAATGTAATGCTGCGCACAGATTGGTGAAACCTAAACTGAAACGGACTTGCCTTGTTACAATTCAAGTTGCATTGTATTATGGACGTCTCATTTTCGTTAAATTTCCTGTAACATTTTAACAAACTATAATATCCTGCATAATACGGAAATGGAACGGAATATGGAAGCTCCAATAACATCCTGAAGGTTATTGTGGAAAGGATCGACTGCCTTTTTCTGATGCACTGCTCCCGTAGACAGCTGTGGGCCCAGTGCTGAGGAAAGATATTTGAATTGATATTAATGTAGAAGATAAATTATGTTCATGTTCATTTTTAGTATGATTTTAATTTAATTTTGACATCATTTCGATTTAATTAAATTTTTTATTTAACCCTAATTTTAATTTGATTTTAATTTTAATTAAATTTTTGGTTTTATTGTAATGTTGTTTTTGATTTTAGTGCTATTGACATATTTGTGTAAGTTCTAATACTAATACAATATGGATGTTTTCCGAAATATAATATTTAATTTGATGATTTTATAATTCAGGAGAAGTTGCATACTGCACAGAACACTGAGAAAGTGATTTGAATCAAAACGAAAAAAAAAAACATTTCTCATCTATTTTCATTCACCAAAAAATACGCGCTACGAATGCTACGATCGCACGGCTACGCTACGATCGCCTCGCGACGCTATGCACTGCGCTACGGCGTAGCACGTAGCGTGCTACGATCGCGTAGCCTTCACACCTACGACGCCATTTTAAGGAGCTTTCTATTTATGTTTCAAATCATTTCATTTATTTATTCATAAAACAATTCACATTGTTTTTGAACATTACATAACATTATAATTATTGCACCCAGAAAAGTTATTTAAGATACATTTGAAAAAATATGCAATAATTGAAAAAATTAAATATTCAAGCAACATTGTATCATTGCCCTAAATCCCTCCGACCGGTCAAGACCCACCCTATTTAAACCCTAAACTAATAGGTTGGGTACAATTACAACGGAAAGCACAAAATATCCCCTCAAAATGGCGGCAGTATGGCAACACTGAAACCACTTACAAGTGGTTAGTTTGTGCGCCAGTTGGTGAACGAAAAAGTTTTATTGGATACCAACAAACATAAGCCTTAACTTTTAAGTAGTTTCATTATAGCGTGGTTTGGTTGACCTACTAATTACTTTATCTAAACTAATATTATTATTATTATATATTACTAGCTGCGCCCCGCGGTTTCACCCGCATAAGTCTCGATCCTGTGAAAATATCGGGATTAAAAGTATTCTATGTGTTAATCCAGTTTATAAACTATTTGTGTACCAAATTTCATCCAAATCTGTTCAGCCGTTTGAGCGTGACGAAGAGACAAACATACACACACACTCACAAACTTTCGCCTTTATAATATTAATATAAATATATATATAATATACATATATAGTGGTGGCCCAGTGGTAACGGCAGCGACTTACGAGTTGTAGGTCGTAGGTTTGAACCCAGACAGGCGCTTTACTTTGTGTAAATTATTTCATCACCACTGCTCTCAAAACGGAACTGGAAACCGGCATGTCCTAGAACCGAAAATTCGAAGACATGCGACATCTACCAACCCGCACTGGGCCCGCGTAGTGGATTACGGCCCACTCCCTCTCACAGAGAGGAGGCCTGTGTCCCAGCAGTGGGAACATTTATAGGCTGATGATGATGTATATAGTGTGTTATGTGTTATTATAATAAAGAGAAAAGATTTGATTTTTTGTATGTTTGTGTTTGTTTGTTACGCTTTCAGGCTAAAACGGCTTAACGAATTTAGATAAAACTTGGCACATGGGTAGACCATGACCTTGGGACAAAGGTTAATTTTTATTCCGAAATGTCTACGGGATTGAGGGGGAATGCGAGTAAAACCGCGGGATCAATTCTATTTTTTATAAATTTTGACGATCAAAAGTGCCTTTCATGTGCCTAATTGAAATAAATTATTTGACTTTGACTTTGGACGCAGCTAGTCATTTATAATATCATCATCATCAGCCTATAGATGTTCCCACTGCTGGGACACAGGCCTCCTCTCTGTGAGAGGGAGTGGGCCGTAATCCACCACGCGGGCCCAGTGCGGGTTGGTAGATGTCACATGTCTTCGAATTTTTGGTTCTAGGACATGTCGGTTTCCTCACGATGTTTTCTTTCACCGTTTTGAGAGCAGTGGTGATGAAATAATTGACAGAAACTAAAGCGCCTGTCTGGGTTCGAACCTACGACCTACAACTCATAAGTCGCGGCGGTTACCACTGGGCCACCACTGCTCTAACCGGTGTAAAAAAACGCATAACTATAATATTACTGAAACATAATTTAAGGTACCTACCAATTCAAATACATTACTCTACCATTTTCGTTTTTTAGATCTAGGTGAGTCAGCGATGTTTGCTCGTTAGTAATAGCTAGACAACTTTTAAGCGAAAGAATACCATCGTTGTAATTTATTTGTTTTTTTATTTTAATTATTTTCTGATGATATTTTTTTCCTCTAAATTATGTAGTTTATGAATAAGGAGCACGGTAAAATTCAAATGAGTTTATATTTGCATCATTTAAAATGCATAAATATACTAGCTTCACCCTGCGGTTTCACCCACATAAGTTTAGATCCCGTGGGAATATCGGGATAAAAAGTATTATATGTCCTAACCCAGATCATGGTCTACCCATGTGCCAAATTTCATCCAAATCTGTTGAGCCGTTTTAGCGTAAAAGCGTAACAAACAAACTCACTTTCACATTTATTATATCAGTTAGGATGTGTACTGCAGAATAAATAAATAACTTGTATTTCATTTACCTACCCATATTCTTGAAACTCACCGTTTATCAAAATCATAATGCAAAAATATCAAAAACTAGGTGATTTCTAAGAATCCCTCCAACTTATACTGAAGGTGACCTCGCCAAAGTAATCACAGACAATATTCTATTCAGTATTGACCTTCTTTGTAGACGCAAGACGTGACTGAACAAAATTATGGACGAAGTTAGGGTGTGTCTATTTATAAATCTCTTATTAATAATTAATTTAGGGTCTGTTTCATAGAAAAAATAAAAATGTAAATAATTAAATAGCTGCAGTGATCTTATTGATGTGCACTCTGACTCACTTGGTAAGTTCCGAAGCATTACAAGCAAAAATTTGTAAAATCATTTCAGTGTGGAAATTTCGACTAAAATTTTTATTTTTAGTTTTATTTTAGATTTTAATTTTAGTCAATCTGCCTAGCCTTTTCCCAACTATATTGGGGTCAGCTTCCAGTCTAACCGGATGCAGCTGAATACCAGTATTTTAAATGGAGCGACTGCCTATCTGACCTCCACAACCCAGTAACTGAGTAATACGATTCCCCTTGGTAAGACTGGTTGTCAGACTTTCGGGCTTCTGACGACCCGTAACGACTGTCAAAGATCCACGAATGACATCTGGGACCAACGGCTTAACGTGCTTTCCGAGGCACGGAGGAGTCTCGGTATTTAGAAATGGTCACCCATCCACGGACCAACCCCGGCAAGCGTAGCTTAACCTGACAGATTGACCCGAGCGGCTGGTAGTATTTAGCCACGAGCTCCTTAGATTTTAATTTTAGTATTGATTTTAATTTTAAGTGATTTTAATTTTTGTTTTAAATTCAATTATAGATTTTAAATTGGAATTTTGTTGAAAAAATTATTATGTTCGGTGAGTTTATAAACTCATCTATTTGAAGTAGGCACTAAACATCAAATAAGTAATGCATGATGTGCTTACCTGTAAGAAATTGGTACACTAGTCTATAATATAATAAGAACCATTCTGACTCTAGAATAACTAATTTAGTTCCGAATATAATTATTTAACCTCAAAATGGATACTAATCCCCAAATAAATCTTAAAGTCTTAACCCCAATATCATAATTTAAACTGTTTAATAAAACTACACATTTACAATATCTCAGGGATAAGGAAAATAATATGAAACACCAATATATTTTGTCAGTCATTTATATTTCTTTGCCAACATCAAATTCAATATTCTACACCATATCATCACATCTCCTATTCCTCACATAATATCACTATCTAATAAGTATTCTAATATTTACCATAAAACTAATAGGTTACCTTAATTTACAGCAGATCTCCAACCAATACCATGCCAATCTATCTTTTTACCGACACAGCCTCCGGCCAACAACCGACCTCCAAAAAAAAAGAATTTCGGAAGTCGGTGTCTTGGGTTTTGTATTTTCGTTTTTTGCCACCGACTTCCGAAATTCCGAAATTAAAGTTATTTTTCACTTTGTAGTGTTTTTTTTTGGAGGTCGGTTGTTTTTTTTTTGTAATTTTTTTTTATTTTAAACCTACCTCAAACACATTCGAATACCACTACCTGCTACCAGTGACAGAAAAAAACAACAAACAAGAAAAACATACGTATTTTGTAGCTAACTCAAAAACTATCCAAGCAAAGTTAATAAAATTTATATGGGACCAATTCGAGAGCACACCCTTTCAAACAAAAAAATAATTTTCAAAATCGGTCCACAATTGACGGAGAAATCGGTGGACATACATAAAAAAGAAAAAAAACAAACATACGCGACGAACATATAACCTCCTCCTTTTTGGAAGTCGGTTAATAAATTAAAACCTAACAATAAATTAAAACCTAACAATAAATTAAAACCTAACAATCAATTAAAACCTAACAATAAGTTGATTGCATGTATCTCATATCTTTGTATCGGTATATTCAATTGTTGGTGAGCCAAATAAATAAAATAAAATAAATAATTATAGTGTCTAGAAAGCCACTCAGAATGAAAATTTCGACTCCATATAGATCTTCTTCTTTATTTCATGTGGTTACTGACTAACCTGGTGTCAGAGTTTTAAAGCCGCCCATAGGCCTCTGACTTGGATTCACATACCGTCGAGAAATATCTCTCAGGCATGCCGTTTCCTCACGATGTTTTCCTTCACCGTTTTTGAAGCAAGTGATAATTATACAATACGCACATGAATCCGAAAAGTCAGAGGTGCGTGCCTTGGGTTCGAACTCGAGACCTATGACGTAGCAGTCTGACGGTCACACAACTACATAGGCTATCAGCGCTCCATCATCATCATTATAATAATAAATAGCCCGTATTGTCTCACTGCTGGGCAAACATCTCCCTTTCCTTTTTCCACTCAACTCGATCTTGAGCCAATATGGACCAATCCAATAAGCGTCAAGTTTGGGCCGCCATCTACGCCTGGGTCTTCCACGATCATCATCATTGCTTCATTATTACCTAGATAATGTTATTTTTTTTTAAGGTTTAATGTGTAAAACTGATTCAGATATCTTATTTATATAGTGAACAATTTCATTTCATTTTTTGACCGGTCCTTTTGGACGTTATTAGGGGTCGCGACCCTTGACCGCCGGACATTCGAGGGTATACGTAAAGGTAGAGAAAAATGACAAAAAAATCATAAAAACCTAATTATTATTTTTAATATTAGCCATTTAGCAAGGTAGGGTGGAGGAGCAGTTGTGGCGCTGTGGTAACGGCTCCGACTTACAAGTTTACGGTCATGGGTTCGAACCCAGGCAGGCGTTTTACTTTGTGTAAATAATTACATCACCACTGCTCTCAAAACGGTGAAGGAAAACATCGTGAGGAAACCGGCATGTCCTAGAACCGAAAATTCGAAGACATGTGACATCTACCAACCTACACTGAGCTCGTGTGGTAGATGGCCCACTCCCTCTCAAAGAGAGAAGGCCTGGGTCCCAGCAGTGGGAAAATTATAGGCTGATTATGCATATATTTTTGTATGCTGTTATGTTAAACTGCCACGATAGCCCAAGTATGCTTTTTAGCGTTGCGATCTTTATAAACACTAGCTTCCACATCCTATATGGATTTCGTGAACAAAGTTTATAATCTTTTCGTTTGAACACACAAAATCTTATATATAAAATTCTCGTGTCACAATGTTAGTTACCTTACTCCTCCAAAACGGCTTTACTGATTTTTACCAAATTTTATATGCATATTCAGTAGGTCTGAGAATCGGCTACTATCTATTTTTCATACCCCTAAGTAATAAGCGTTGTCCACCCCAAACAAATAATTGGCAAAACAACGTTTGCCGGGGTCAGCTAGTAAACCTTTTTTTTTTTTCTGTTGGGCATCTCACAGCTGGTTCCGAAAACCGTGGCTGTTTAACCGGTCAATCCTGTGGTTGCCTTAAGCTGCTACACTCAAAGCCTCCAGCCAGGGCACACATAAACTAAGCTAAAAAGCTTAGGATGAACGCTCGCTAAGGGCACCCCCTGTGGGGTACGAGCCTCGGCTTAGGGCGTTATCCGGAGGGAGGACATCAAAAGATGGGACGGGCTGGAGCTAGTAAACCTCTAAAACTAACAAATATAACTGCTTCGTTGTCGCGAAACACGTGGTAAATAGCAAACCATGCAAGGTGCGCGAGCGTGCACGGAGTGGCGGGGGGAGGCGACAGAAAAAGAAATTCACATACAACAGCAAAGAAGTCTTCGTTCATGAGCGTATTAAAAACGGCCGGAAAAATAAGACCACAAAATAATGTTGTGGTCTTATTTTGCGACATAATTTTTTCAACCTTATTGCTTAACAATTATGTTTTATTATTCCATAAGTATTTAAATATACGTTTACATTTCGATTGAAGTAGTAAATATATTGCAATCTACAATAAACTTTATGTTTGAGTGTTAAGGTTTATAATCAAGCTATGTGCAGTCGCGGCCACTTGAGCAAAGTCAAAGTCAAAGTCAAATAATTTATTTCAATTAGGCACAAAAAGGCACTTTTGAACGTCAAAAACAAAAAATAGAATTGATTCTAGTCGCCCCTTCCAAAAGGTAGTTTTCGTATGGAGAAGAATGGGCAAGAAACTCCACCGTTACTCTTTTAAAATGTTTTACAATATTTTGTATACAATGATTATATAATTATATGTGAAGACGATGCACCTGGAATAATATTACTATACCACAATAGGTAAAAATAATTAAAAATGAAGCAAAAACAGAAAAAATAATAATTATGTAATGGATACATGGTGTTCACATATTTACAAGCATTGCAAAAGTAGGTACCTATACGATATTCCTAAAAAAATTACAAGTGATACTAATTAGTCAGTGTGTGAGTAATCACAGAATGTAAAAAAAATAATGTTATAATATTTAATTACACAATTAAATTAGCAACCAGTTTGATTTTGTCTAGACTCTAAATTGTCCTATGGAGCTAGACCAGCATGCTTCCAAGCATTCTCATCTAGAATATAATCCTCTAATTTGTAATATGCTTGTTTACAAAGAATACTTTTAATGTGAGTTTTAAATTTTCTTTCAGTTAACTGTAATATATCACAAGGTATTTTGTTGTAACATTTAACACAGTACCCCATAAAAGATGTTTGTACCTTGGATAATCTGAAAAATGGTTGATCTATTTTATCTTTATTTCTAGTATTAAAATTATGTCTTTCACTTATTTTCTTAAAAAGATGCAGATTTTTCCTTACATACATAATATTTTCATAGATGAACTGGCAAGGTACCGTCATAATATTAATCTTTTTAAATAGTTCCCTGAGAGATTCGCGACGACATAGATTATAAATGGCTCTGACAGCCCTCTTTTTAACCGACTTCCAAAAAGGAGGAGGTTATATGTTCGTCGCGTATGTTTGTTTTTTTTTTTTTTTTTTATGTATGTCCACCGATTTCTCCGTCAATTGTGGACCAATTTTGAAAATTCTTTTTTTGTTTGAAAGGGTGTGCTCTGGAATTGGTCCCATATAAATTTTATTAACTTTGCTTGGATAGTTTTTGAGTTAGCTACAAAAAACGTATTTTTTTCCCACTTAATATGTAGATGATATGATAAGTTTCTGTCACTGGTAGCAGGTAGTGGTATTTGAATGTGTGTGTGGTAGGTACTAAAAACTAAAAAGTGACAAATAAAAACTTTTTACAAAAAAAAAAACAACCGACCTCCAAAAAAAAAACACTACAAAGTGAAAAATAACTTTAATTTCGGAAGTCGGTGGCAAAAAACGAAAATACAAAACTCAAGACACCGACTTCCGAAATTAAAGTTATTTTTCACTTTGTAGTGTTTTTTTTTGGAGGTCGGTTGTTTTTTTTTTGTAAAAAGTTTTTGTAAAATAAAGATGGATTCAATGTCAGCAGCCCGACCCCACAGTAAAATGCCATATGACATAATGCTGTGAAAGTAGCTAAAATATACCAAACGCGCGGTTTCTATATCTGTTAACTGTCTTATCTTTCTAACAGCATAAGCGGCCGAGCTTAACCGCCCCGCAAGAGATGTTATATGAGGAGGAGCGATGTGTTTTTGTTCCTAATCCTTAATCTAGTGCTATTGTTGGTCGAAGAAGGAAGTCATAATTTAAATTAACCGGCGCTGTTGCAGTATAGTCAAAATTGGTCAATACAGTTGCAATT
Organism: Agrochola lychnidis; assembly: GCA_963680765.1. Classification (NCBI taxonomy): domain Eukaryota; kingdom Metazoa; phylum Arthropoda; class Insecta; order Lepidoptera; family Noctuidae; genus Agrochola; species Agrochola lychnidis. The sequence continues at coordinate 22,500,804 of OY796862.1, forward strand.
TAGCCGGCTAGGCATCGAACGCTTGCGGCTACATCTAAATATTAATTCAATATCGCCGAGCTGCACTGCAAGTGTTGCACTGAGTTGCACGATGTAGACGGCAATTTGACGGCTACACAATTGCAGCTAGTAATTGCCGGCTACACAATTGCATCTAGAAATTGCCGGCTACACAATTGCAACTAGAAATTACCGGCTACACAATTGCAGCTACAAATTGCCGACTACACAATTGTAGCTAGAAATTACTAGCTACACAAATGCAGCTAGAAATTGCCACAAACCTAGCCCGTTTATGAGCACCTTCAGACTACTTAAGTAGTCTTCAAGTCGCGAGTATTTACTCGACTTGCGGTAGACATAGGAAATCAAGTCAAGATGTTAGTCGTTTCGGAAATACAGGTATTGTTTTAGAATTGTTTGTTCATTAATTAAATTAAATTAAAAAAATTAAATTATAAGTTTGTTTATTTCTGAACCAAAAAACATGACAACAGGTAGGTGATTGGAGCCTCCTTTTAAGCAAAAAATGCCTGTTTTAGGAGACTCCGCTCTTCCACAGCAAAATAATTTTACATAAAAGAACAGAAATAGGGTTAGTCACGTGATAGTAAATATGTGTATGGGGATGGGGATGAGGAGGGTTTGTGTGTATTTTGTGCGTGAGTGTGTGTGTAGAGAGAAATGGGTTAGTTTAACCTACGTATTATATAATATTATCTGAGGTTAAACTATGTGTTGCAAGAAGATGTTAATGCTGATGAGGAGTTCGTTGATAAGTAATAACAGCCGCACGGGTCAATCTGATTAAACTACGCTTGCCGGGGTTAGTCTGTAGATTTGTGACCATATTTACATACTGAGACTCCTCCGTGCCTCGGAAAGCACGTTAAGCCGTTGGTCCCGGCTGTCATTCGTGGATCTATGACAGTCGTTAAGGGTCGACAGAAGTCCGAAAGTCTGACAACCAGTCTAACCAAGGGGTAACATATCGTCGCCCTCCCCGCTAACTGTCGTAACTAGCAATTGATATTTTTCCAGGGCAACAGTTTTTCGGATTTTCCGATTTTCCGAAAAACTGCGAATTAACAATCGTGTTAATATGTGCTAGCGACCATTTTCGGGGGCCCATTACTGAGTGTGCAAGTCACCCCCTGCCATTTTATCCGTGTGCATATAAAACATAGATCAGGCAGGGGCCATAGTCCTTCCATAGTTCCAGGTAACCAGTCCACTTTAGCAACCCAAACCCATAGTCCGATATCTTTGTTTCCATATCTTACAATAGCCCTACACCAACTGGGGGTTGTCCTTAGCTGCACTTGCATAGTGCGAACAGGGATAATCGTCGGCTGGTAGCTCATTTAATTAAAAACGTCTAAGGGGCCTCTGCGAGTTGGCTTCGGCTCCTCGTACGCCTTCCAAAGGTCCGGGACCCCTGGGTCCCGAGAAATTTCAAAGTGTTAATATAAAGTCAAAGTCAAATCAATTATTTCAAATAGGCCCATGTATGGCACTTTTGAACATCAAAAATTACAAAATAATAAAATTGATTCTATTCGCCCCTTCCAAAAGGTAGTTTTCGTATGGAGAAGAATGGGCAAGAAACTCCACCGTTACTCCTTTAAAATCTTTTACAATTGTTTGTATATGTACGTACATTTGTTAAATAATTATTATATGTGAAGACGATACACCTAGAATAAAATTACTAGGTATACCACAATAGGTAAAAATAAAATATAGTTGCGTTAGCTGTGGCTTTATTAATGAATTAATAACTTTTTATAAATAGTTTTTGACTTAATCTTCAACTCACCAACTGTAGATGTGTGCATATACGACAGGTGGTGAGAATATTTTTTCCCTCAAACAAAACTCACGCAAAACAAAATACGTGATTATCTTCTAAACGGTAAACGACACAGACACGAGACTGGATGCCGACACCAATATAGTTGGGAAAAGGTTAGGCAGGTTAATTGTTCGTAAATGCTAAAATGAAATCTGTTACTGAAGTTGAGACTTTTAAACATACCATAAACCTAACATCGATTCACCCTTCTGTCTGTCATGTGAAAAGTAAGCATATTTTAAACAAACAACAGGATGTTGACTATTACACCCTGGGCGGGAATCGCAAGCCGATTCCCGGCCACCGTAGACGCGGACTTGCGGACGGTGAGCAATGGGTAGCTCGCCGTCCGATAAGGACCAGGCCCGGGTCGACGGCGCGTTGTGTTCCACGCGCGCCTCAAAGAGATATCAGCAGAATTGACGGGGTCTGCTAGGGCCGATGCCTGCCGGGGGTGCGAATAAGGCCGTAAGGGACATTGTGGCCCTGTGAGTCTGACACGCCCTCCCGCTCCACCAGAGCGGGAGAAATTATTTGATAATTTCTCAACCAAAAAAAAAAAAAGATTTTGACTAATGAAATCAGAAAGTCAATTCCTGTTATTATATTAATTCCCGTTCCAAACCTAGACAAACAAATTCCAAAAAGGTAGGTAAACGCTATACTTACCATTTTTGGAGTTCCATACCAGAAGGGTGCCAAACGGAACCGTATTACTAAGCCTCCGCTGTCCGTCTGTCTGTCAGCGGGCTGTATCTCATGAACCATAATAGTTCACTTGAAATACAGTAGTAGGTACACAGATTGTGTATTTCTATTGCCGCTATAACAAACAATAAAAATAAAATACACTTGGCCGGTTTTTTCACAAATTCTGACTGTGATTAGAATAACCATAAACCATTGTTGGGACTACAGGTAGCAGTAATGCTAGCGGTGCAGAATGCAATGTCCCGCGCATTAGTTTTAGCGGCCAGTCGTTTTCCCAGCGCCGTGACAATAACTTGTGTACCGTGTAATTAATATAAGAAGCGTCATTGTGCTTAAGATTCATGGTCATATGAATAATGCCATACTTTCACTTCTTTTGAATTGTAAAATTATACCCTTCATTTTATTTTTATTTTTTAATTATTATTATTTTTTTGCGATGTTTAGTAGTTGACCTAGAGCTGTAAAATTTCTGGACTGTAACATTGTTGCGGAGGGACACTGATCTTCTAAGATACAGGTAATAACCTAGTTTAGAGGTCAGGGTTTCAATGTATTACTACCTAGCATAAGCCTCTCAATGTATGTACTTCTTTCTACTATACCATTGTTCTATTATTTTAGGCTTAGTTCAAATAAAGATTTTATTTATTTATTTTATTTAATAGACTTTATATTGTACAATTGATTTTCATTTATAATCCTTCTCCGACCACGATACTCATAAGGTCCCAACATTGGTGACCCCGACGTGATCTTAGAGACGTGGTTGTGAGAAATAAGATATAGACAGTGTGTTAAAGTGAACGGACAGTAAGCAGGAATTATAGTGTGTGCACGCGCGGAAAACGACTGGCCGCTAAACCTAATGCGCGGGAGACATTGCATTCTGCACCGCTAGCATTACTGCTACCTATAGTCCCTACAACCATAATCAGCGTATAATATTCCCACTACTGGGACACAGGCCTCCTCTCTGTGAGAGGGAGTGGGCCGTAATCCACCACGCGGGCCCAGTGCGGGTTGGTGAGATTAGAATGCGAACTTTTTTTTTTACGGGAATTGCCCTCAAGTCAAACCTGCCCTAAACTTTCAATCAGTGCATGTTTATATGTATATATGTCGCAGTAAGCTGGTTATAGTTATATCCCTAGAGATATAGCTATATACCGTTATATAGTATAGTAATATAACTATTAGAGCACTCCGACCAAATATGTTAGGTTAGAACTGTGACCAACTACGCGCGAGCCAAGCGAGCGAAACGAGCGGTGCCGCAGCAGCGGCCGGCGAGCGTTACGTCGAAATTGGTCGCAGCAACAAAGTTAAGGGAGTGCCCTAATTTACACATACCTACTGTAATATAGTTATATAAAAGCGGTTCATAACTGCCAAATTAATCACTTCTGCAATTATGAGTGAGTACCTATACGCAATTAAGTTAGGCGAATACACTTAAATAAACTAGATTACTTCCCTCGGTTAAAATTAAGCTCGAAACTTAGATTAAGCAACCTGCGTACAGCCACAGCCAATCAAGATTTACGCTTAAACTTAAGCACAATGTAAGTTACTTCACTTAACAACCGAGCAGGTGGGGCTTGCAGTAACTTATATAACATTTCGCCGCAGTATTAGAAAAAATCGACCACTTAGAATTTTAAGTAAGTATGTGTTGTGTATGTTAAGTTTATTTTTCTAGCGAAGTGAGCGATGAAAGTGCATTTTAGCGGGGTGGAAAGACGTGGCTGGGATGCAAACCTTTTTTAGAAATATAGGTTAGTAGTATATGGAGGAGCTCGTGGCTAAATAATAACAGTCTGGTTAAGCTACGCTTGCCGGGGTTGGTCCGTGGATGGGTGACCATTTCTACATACCGAGACTCCTCCGTGCCTCGGAAAGCACGTTAAGCCGTTGGTCCCGGCTGTCATTCGTGGATCTTTGACAGTCGTTACGGGTCGTCAGAAGCTCGAAAGTCTGACAACCAGTCTTACCAAGGGGTATCGTATTACCCAGTTACTGGGTTGTGGAGCTCAGATAGGCAGTCGCTCCATGTAAAATACTGTTATTCAGCTGTATCCGGTTAGACTGGAAGCCGACCCCAATATAGTTGGGAAAAGGCTAGGCAGATTGATAGTATATTCTATGGGCATAATATGCACTGGGTGTGGCTTACACCCGATTCCTGAATTAGGAATTTGTCAAACGAAGAAAAAGAATTGAAGAAAGAATTTGTCTGAGTTAAGAATTTGGCAAACTCTACGTTACTTGCTTACGATGATTCCTTTAATGTAGCCCACGAAATTTTCTGTAAAATATCTTAATTTCAAAATAGCATTTTTTTATATACAGCCAAAAAATCAAAATTCAAAATATTTTATTTCTCATAAACCTACATGGGCACGACGATTCCAATTGGTCGTTTCCTATGGAGAAGAGCCGACAAGAAACTCCACGGATACTCTTTTAAAGTTATTGGCTTTTACAATACTTTCAAATAACAGTGTTACTAGGTATGGGAGGACAGTGTAGGTCTTTCAATAAGTACCAGGTACTAAATAGAAAATGGTCAACAGATCTACAGTCCACTAAGCCTACAGCGTTCTCACATTCACAAAATAGAAAAGAATCTATACAAAAGATAAATAAATTAATAAAAATAAAAACCTATTTTAATTAGACGCAATTACATGATTGCTATTACAACTGAGTACTTTTACTATGACAGATACTAAAGGCATAGACAAGTAACTGATGTTACGTCGGGTGCAGACACGCGGACTACTTATATTTTATTTTTAGAGTATTTCACATATCTATTTTTATTTTATTTCATTTAATATTTATTTCTGTATCTATCTATCCGTGACGTCATTGCGGGCCCTATCAGAATACCAGCGCTGCGATATTTTTTTTTTAAATGTCGCAGCATATGCTGAGATAGAAGTCTTTTGGCCTCGTACAGAACTCTCTGCTTTTATTTTTAATTTTACTTTGTTTTTTTTATTGTTTTTTTATTAATGTTTTTAATGAGTGTGTTTTAGTTTAATTTGTGATTTCCTGTGCGAGTCTCAATAAATACTTTTTCTTTCTTTCTAACTATATTTGATTACAGCTATACCAAACAGGTTTAATACATAACATACTTTTTCTGTTTCAACTAATAGTAACGCGAATTTTAATAAAAAGGAAAAAGCTTTTAATGACCATATTTTAATGATAATACAGTTCAATCAAAAATTAATATATTTTCCTACCATTGTGATACTTAATTAGTACATGCTTTTGCCGGTAACTGTCAACAATATTATCTGTGGCCTACAAACGGCCACTAAATAACATAACCGCACTATACAGGATGATTTATTTTATAATTTAGCTTCCTATGGCCAGTCGCGGCCATTGGAGCACACTTCAATGCTTTGCCACCGTGAAATATTATTCACCAAATTATATTATAGGTTTATTTAAATAAACTAGGTGCAGCTCGTGTTTTTATTTACAAAAAATATTGTGAACATCCGTTAGAGTCGCCAAGGAGTTAATTATTGAATTAATTAATTAATGAAATGGACCGACCCCAGCGTGGTTTAACCAGAGTCGATAAATCGAATAAACCCCAAGATTTGCACTAGCCCCTGTAGCTCTATGGAGCTACAGAGGCCATTGCATATCAAGGAGTAGACCGGAAGACGCGGTAATGGTAGGGAAGACGTGCCCTGAGGATATGGAAAGATTTGCGAGCCGCATAATAAATATGTATCCAAGAGTAGGCAATGGAATAGTAGAGAGACGGTTAATATTGAAGAATATAAATTTTTTGTGGTAGTATTTTGTCAATCTATCAGTCAGTAACAACATTTATTATTTATTCAAAGTCTATGTAGAAGTATCCCACAATGCATGCCTACAATGTACCACACACCACACACACCAGGCATAGACAGGTACACCACTACCTACCCTTCCAAGATTACAGGCGTGATATTGCTATGTTATGTTAGTTCCACAATCATAAAAAATAAAACATATTATGCCTATGATTTTTAAATGTTTTCAAAACCCTAGTACTAACCCTGTTCGCCAAACCTGGTGTTTTAAGAGCGTTTAAACAGAAAGTGGACACCATCGCAAACAGCGGCCAATTATTTCGTTGTTTTTATTAATTTGGCAATATTTCTGTATGGAAATAAGAAATATGGCTAACTAGTGAATATAATATTAATAAAGAATTGCAATTATAACACTGAATTTGATGTTGTAAACGTTTTTGGTGTAAAAAAGCCATTTGGAAAATTTTCAAATACTTTTTTTTTACATCTTAAACCAAAAATTCGGTATTACGATATTAATTATTGCATTTCATAATCAATATTTTAGTTCACTAGTTAGCCATAGTTAGTTAGTTAGTTCTTATTTCCATACAGTAATATTGCCAAATTAATCAAAACAGCGAAATATTTGACAGCTATTTGCAATGTTGCCCACTTTCCGTATTAACGCTCAATAATTTATCTTCATATAAACTCAACAATATCTGCGGTAAACGTACAAAAAACCTTAACAAGGTTCAAAATTACATCGACAACAAGTAAATAAGCCGAACATTTGTTAATTCTACGTCGAAAAGGGAAAATAAAATTGTCCCTACAAAGTACAAAGTTTCCGGAGTTAACATAATCAAAACCGAAGTTAAGGTTTTGATACAGGGTAGACTTACTTATTACGGAGAAGTTATGTTTATAACTGGGAACATAAATAAAGCTGATATTAGGCAGCTGTGTTATTATTGTATTAGGATCAGCGTAATTTCAGAATACAATCTCTATGGGTTTTCAGTTTGAGCACAGATGAACAGATGGGACACTCCAAAGGAGAAAATTCATTTTGGGCTAAATTATGAAAGTGACCAAACAATAAAAATGTTATATTTCGTTAGAACATGTAATTCTCTTCACTTTTCACTATGGAACCAAATCTGTAGGGCCATTCCCTGCGCTGTTATACGAGTTTGAAAAATACTGTTTCCAGTATGTTTTAGTTAAAAGAATAACAGTAATCTAATTATAGTAATAGCTTTTTATGCCAGTAAACATTACAGTCATTATCTTTTACTGTGAAACTAAGGCTCTAGGGTTATTCTCCACATAACTGCAGTATTGCAGTACTGCGGCACTTTCACATTTAGCCCAAAAATGTATGGACGGTGAATGTTCTCCTTTGAGGTATCAAGCTACAAGTAGGTACGCGGCCGGTCAGAAGATACCTAAAAGAGTTACGCGATAGAAAGAGAGGCAACTTCTAGGTGAATATAACTGTAGGTAATTGAAAGTGCATTCTGAAAGTGGGTTAAGTCGCGAAGGAGGAGGCAGAACACGTTAGGGAGAGGCAAACTTCGCGCCCTCACGCCCCTAACCGCCGCAGGAGGAGACGCCTGGGTGTCGGGAATCGCGAGCCGATTTCAGGCCACCGTAGGCGCGGGCTTGCGGACGGTGAGCCATGGATAGCTCACCGTCTGATAAGGACCAGGCCCGGGTTGACGGCGTGTTGTGTTCCACGCGCGCCTCCAAGAGATTTCAGCAGAATTGACGAGTCCGCTAGGGCCGAAGCCTGCCGGGGGTGCAAAGAAAACCGATAGGGAAATCGTGGCCCCCGGCAACAGGGCAATCGAAGGAACAGGGCTGAGTTTTAGTCAGTAAGAGTCTAGCACTGCGCGACCTGAATTGCACTTTACTGTGTCGTGGCGAGAGTTACTTTTTATTGAAATGATTTTGCGGTGGTTTAAGTTTGAGGTTGTTAGACGGCGGGCCGTACCTATTTGACGCCTATGGGAGGGATTGGTCCATATTGGCTCAGGATCAAGTTGACTGGAAAAAGGAAAAGGAGGCTTTTGCCTAGCAGTGGGACAATATCAATCTGCCTAGCCTTTTCCCAACTATATTGGGGTCAGCTTCCAGTCTAACCGGATGCTGCTGAATAACATTATTTTCCATGGAGCGACTGTCGATCTGACCTTTATAAGCCAGTTAACGGTAATACGGTACCCCTTGGTAAGACTGGTTGTCAGACTTTTGGGCTTTTGACTACATGTAACGACTGTCCAAGATTTACGAATGACAGCCGGGACCGACTTAACTCTCTCGATGTGTAATGGATGGTAACCCATCCATGAACCGACCGCAGCAAGCGTAGCTAAGGCTAAAAACTCATGGAGCGGTTTTCAGCCGCGCCCGCCGTGGTGGCGGGTGCCAAACAATAGCGCAAGCCGCGGGCATAAACCGCGTTGTGAAATTTACTATCTACATTTCCATGTACTACGTGATCGGTCGAAGAGTTGCGGTCCCGCCACCGCGGCGGGCGCGGCTGAAAACCGCTCCATGACTTCTCAGTCTTAACTTCGATCGACTCGTGCAGTTGTAATCATTTAGCCACAAGCCCCTCCAACGTTCAGGTTTGATTCATTTCAAAGGTTCGAATAAATGTCAATTTGATACATATTTCAATGAAATGAATGTCAATATCGCTCCGTTCAAATCAGAATTAGAAGAAGTCGGAAATAATCCCTTTGGATTCATTCCATTCCTTTAAAGGGAAAAGGCTATTATTATATTAAATGTCAAAGAAATTCTCGCCTTTATGCAATTGCTAATTTAAAAAAAAAACTTTTTATAAAAAAAATACGGATGTCGGTATCTTTGGGTCAATATTTTAGTTTTTGACACCGACTTCCAAAATTAAAGTTATTTTTCACTTTGTAGTTTGGAAGTCGGTTGTATTTTTTGTAAAAAAGTTTTTTTTTTTACTTTTTTGTGGGTTGGTTTGTAATTTATCTAAGTTCCAATAGCCTAATGTCAACTGCTCATCAAAAATACCCAAATATGGATGTGCCTGTAATATTTGAAGAGTTCCCTCGATTTCTCCAAGATCCCATCATCAAATCGTGACCAAATGACAATGAGACCAACTTGAAAGTATACCCTTTCAAACAAAAAATAATTTTTCATATCGGTCCAGCCGTCTTCGAGTAATCGAGGAACATACCTACATAAAAAAAATTACATATATATTCCGACGAACTGAGAACCTCCTCTTTTTTTAAGTCGGTTAAAAACAAGTTAAAGGCAAATTTTGTTCATAAATCACTAAAAAATATTCATACTTTTTTATAACCCCTCAATTCACGATAGCTTTAAACGATCAGAACATTAAGACTGAAGGCTGACACAGTTGAATCAGCAACTTTTATGCCAACGCAAAAACCACTTTATTCTTACTAATATTTGATCCAAAGCTACGTCCTCTTTTTACAGCGATGATTTTCCTGGATATATTTTATTCAGGTTGAAAAAAGGGTTTGAAACAGTTAGTGATAGCAAAAAAAGGTTTATTATCTAGTACAATGTGTGGAAGTGTCACCATTTGCTTAATCCTATGGTCATCAATTTTGCTGCTTGTCATTCTACTCATATTGAGTGCTTCATCAGAATAGGTGATCAATAATCAATCAATAGTAATTAATCTGGGGTCATTGTCTTTTGTATCAACAACTACACAGGAACCATATTGGACGAAAAACACAATAAAACGAAAGATGAATGAAATAGCGCGATTGAAATAAAATATAGAATCGGAATAATGGTCCCTACACTTCCTACCTCACACTATTCGAAACCCACCAATTTCCTTAAATTAATTAAAACAGCATGATACAGCAACTCTATAATAAAGTGTAAAAAACACTTTAGTTTGATAAATTTTTCATTGAAAAGATACAAGGGTATAAAAACATTTGCCCTACTAGATAGCAAAGGTGACAAAACCAACGGATTATCTAAAAGGGATTATTTCAGAATAACATTGGCCAGCAAGGGCCGCCGGATCACGCAGCGACCCGGCACTAATCGGGCCGACCAATCTATACCTCATTTGGCACTCATACGGCTTCCCGAGAATCCGTAAAACATCACTTTTTCGGTATTGCACATCGGGCACAAGAACAGCTTAGCAAGACTTCCGTGTTGACGTAGTTACCCATAATGCGACCCTCGTTAATATTTCTTTGATCCAGCGGCATTCACCGAAGGCGGAAAAGACATTAAGCTAATTGCCGAAAATAACGATTTTCGAGTCATTTGTCAATGTGGTTAAGGAAATTGGTTAAAGCGACAATCTTCAATAACAGTTTTCAATAGTTAATCATTTCTAAAAACGATACATCTTTTAATAGATTACACCTTAGCTGAATCGGTACATTCAAATTAACTATCAATGTCTTAAAATATTCAAGCGGAGACCCGCTACTAACACTACTGATTTAATATTCCATGAAACAACTTAAAGTATTAGTATATTACATTCCAACACCCGCAAGTAGTGGGGTGTGGAACGCGCTAATTCGCCATAAACACGTACCATCAATAGTTTTCTAATTTACCTCAAATCGATGGGAGTACCCACTTCAACTGTAGTTTATATTTGACTCATAAATATGAAACATCCATTTGATTATTGAGTATACGATAGAGCTACTACACTCATAAATATTATAGTAGATTCATTCATCACGAAATAAATATGTAAATAAAACAGAGGGATGTTCTCTGAACTTAACCCTGAAAACGTTCAATAATAAAGATAAAGAGTACTCACTCAGTTTCGTTGTTCTCGAAGATCACGCTGCCCTGAGCAGACTCGTACTGAGCACCGTTCTTCGCGGTGCCATCTTCCGTCCAGTACGGCACCCTGACCTTGCCGCGGGCGCCCGCTGTTCTCACGACCCTCAAGTCGTAGGTCCCCACGGACTCCGTCAGCTCGAAGTCCCGTTGCGGGAATGAGAACACACCAGAATGATCATCGTCCAAAATAACCACTGTTGCTGTCGACGGAGATGCTAAACAAGCCCCCCTTGGAGATGTTAAACGCACGTAGAAATGCTCGTCTTCCTCAAAGACGTCGTCGTCAATCACTTGAACGCTGAAGGTCTTTTCTGTCTCCCCGTGCCTGAAGGTCAGGGAGCCTGCGGCGGTGACATAGTCTGACCCGGCCTCTGCTGTGCCATCCTCGGTGGTGTACTGCACTGTCACTTCTCCGTTCAAGTCACCAGCTCTCACGACCCTCACTTCGAAGGTCCCACAGTTCTCCATGACAGTGTAGTGATCCGGATCAAAGCGTACGTTCGGTCCACGCGACTCAAGTGATAAGGATCCTGACTCTCTCCGCTGCAACTCTGCCTTTACTTCGCTCAGGTCACTTTGAGCTCGTTCAGATATTTTTTTAGAGAAATCACCTCCGCCTGTCATTTTTCGAGTCGCAGCAACTCTGTAGAATGCCCTCGATTTCGGACCTCGTGACATCAGCGTCTCCAGAGCCATTCTTTCTACTGTTTCTAAATCTTCTTCGGGATGTTGTCTTCTTAATTCTCTGAGTACTGATACATATTCTCTTCTAGACTTTTCTTGTTCTCTTCCTTCATCGTCTTCGGAGAGGAAATCATCTCCTCCTGGCTTTAGAGCCATTTCAACTGAACCATCGCCTTCACCTTCTACAATAACTCCTCTTTCGTTCACTCTGTAACCTTTCTTCAGATACTTGTACATGAGTAACCGACGGTCGGCGATGTATGCTGTTAAGACCGTCGCAGGGAAGAAGAGAAACGTCACCAGTCCTTCCCAAACCTCGACTTCGTTCGGTGAGATGACAGCTAGTATGAGATAGAGCCACACATACGCAAAGATGGACCACGTTGCTGTCACAAGGAACACTCTAAGATGTTTGATCTTCCTAACTTCGCCATCGGGAATCACACAAACACAGATGGCTATGATCACAAACAAATTATAAGCAGCTGAACCCACGATGGTACCGGGTCCTAAATCGCCAGCTTCAAAGTTCTTCCCAGCAATTTCAATTACAGATAGTAAGATCTCAGGTGCACTAGAACCTAATGCCATCAAAGTTAAATTAGCGACTGTTTCGTTCCATACTCTTACGACAACGATCTGTTCGCTGCCGTTTCGTCGCACGCGCACCTCCTTCTCTCTCGACGTTATAACTTCTATAGCGGCCATAAATCTATCGGAGACGATGGACACTCCGATGAAGAGGTACATGAGGCAGAGGAAGTAGATGACGCCTCGGAAGGCGATCTCGTAGGTGGGTACATCCTCGAGGGGCATCCACGCAGGGAGGACGAGCCCATTGGAACAGTTGAGGACATGGTGGGGGGTAGTGTTGCGCGGAGGATCGCGAGTAGACGGCTCGGCGCGTGTCAACACGCAGCAAGCCGCGATCGCGGCGAGCGCGAGCCGCATGCCGCGTAATTGGCGGCGACCGGCGCTGCACGAGCCCGGCGCCCGACTAAGCGTCGCGACCAAACGACGCCCCGCCCCTCACCCCGCTGTTTCCGCGTAACATAGCGCCCAAATCAACAGTAGGTCGACTTCAAACAAACCGGGACGTGATTTGGTGAACCAAGTTTAAGTCAACATTCGAGTTGGAACTGCCAAAGTCTATAACTGTTGTTTATCGGTGGTCTGTAATCCGATACTTGGGTCATCAGTCAACCAATTTTTGATCAAAATTTTCGGTATTTAGAGTAGTTTTTTGTTTGTAATTCTGTTTTTCTTGGTGTATAACAGTGGGCTCTTAAGCCGCAGAGCTGTTCCTATACGCGCACGTTCTTTCACCTTACTTGATGGAGTTTTATTGGCGTTGCGGGCCGTAAACTTGACGGTGGAAAAACGCTTATTAGACGAGCCAACGAGGGTCTTATTAAAACTTAGTTTTGGGCACAGTTATGTTTTTGAAGTTTATTAGAAGTTAAGTTTGTGTCAGCAGTGGTGGTCCAGTGGTAACGGCTGTGACTTACGAGTTGTAGGTCGTAGGTTCGAACCCAGACAGGCGCTTTACTTTGTGTAAATTATTTCATCATCACTGCTCTTAAAACGGTGAAGGAAAACATCGTAAGGAAACCGGCCTGTCCTAGAACCAAAAATTCGAAGACATGTGACATCTACCAAACCGCACTGGGCCCGCGTGGTGGATTACGGCCCACTCCCTCTCACAGAGAGGAGGCCTGTGTCCCAGCAGTGGGAACATTTATAGGCTGATGATGAAGTTTGTGTCCCTGAAAGTTGAAGTTATGTAGATGGAAATGTACGACTGGTTTTAACTGAAAATTTGACTTTTCTACCTGAATTTGTAAAAGGTACTGAATCTGTAACAGGAAGTAAGTATTAATATAAGTCTTTCCTGACTACGAAGATAATGATGATGAAGCGGAAGTATTTATTTCAAAAGTTTTATTTTATTTTAAGAATCAAAACATTTACTTTATGGAACAGACGACACTCAGGCACTCAAATCAAAAACAAACTTTCAGAATTGGGACTAAGAGATTGCAATAACTGTAGTTAACTTCAATGGCAGTAAAAGTCTAGTGGTGTGGCCATCGAACTGCCAACTCATAGGTCTCGACATTAAAGGGGGCCTCGTCAAGGTCGTTTCTGACGGCCAACTCAAGCACCGCGCGCGCTTATTGGTCAAATCAAATAGCGCGCGCTTCCCCGGCCTCCTGTTATACACTTCCGTCGCTTTTCACGAAATCACTTCCACAGATTGCAGGAAATCGAGAGAAAAAAATATTAAGGATAAATCGTAACATTATTGTTGCCAGGTACCAAAAGAAATGGTCTTGAAATTAGAACGAATTCATTATAACAGTTCAATGAGTGTTTTTTGAACACGCAAGTCTTCTGTCGGCGTCAACAACCTCACGTTTTGGTCGAATTCGTTCAAGGGTAAGGAGAAATAAGAATTACATTATTCTGGAACATAAATAAAGAAAAAAACTTACAGCGCTATAAGTTATTGAAACCGTGGGCTTAGCACAAACGTGTAGAGTAAACATACAGTGGAGTCTTCATAATATGCACATATCGAAATGAGGGAATCTATGCTTAATTTTATAGACGGAAAAAATGGAAAAAAACAAAAACTTTTTTTTCAAAAAAAATTATATCAAAAACATTTTTTTTTAATTCTCTTGGGCATCTTATTTATAAATTTTACAATTATTCAAAAAAAATATGAAAAAAATACAGATTTTTACAAAAAAAAAAAATGATTATTTTCAATTAAGGGTAGTTTTTCTTCTCAATTTTAGTTAAAATATTTTTCTTTTGTCGTTAAAATTAAGCATAGATTTCCTCATTTCGATATGTGCACATTATGAAGACTCACACTGTATAATTCAAACGATTTTAAAATGGATAATACTCGTTTCAATAATTATAATTATTTTTTGCTTCATTTTGACGCTCTACTCATATCTATAAGTGATACAAATTATGCCTGTTGCAAAAGTTTAAACGAAATTGATATCTAAGCCGATACAGGATAGTTGTGTTTTCGATATCAAAATCGTTCGAATTTAGGTTACTTTCAAGCCGCGCGTTCGTGTTTAGGGCCTCTGAGGAATATTTTACAACAAAGATTACCTCTATTGTAAGGCACTGCCATGTAATCTCATTATAAATATTTTTCGTAAACTTCTCCTTGTCTTGAAAACATTTCTGCGGTTGCCTGACAAACAATCCTAAAGAAAAGGCAAAATAAAATACAATTAGGCGTAAATATAATTAGTAACCCAATCCGCTTAACTATTCTTAAGAATCATGAAAAACCGTGTATGAAATTGTCAAGTGTTTCACCTCTCAACGAGATATCCTCAGGATGATGATTGACTTATTGCGAGCACCCGTTTTAGTTGTGGTACTCGGTTAAAAAAAGAGTCATCGAAATCGGTTGGCGTGATATTGAGTTATTTATCCATTTGTCGCGCACATACTTATTGCAAAACATACTTATTGCAAACTAGCTTCTGCCCGCGACTTCGTTCGCATGGAAATCGTAAGACATCACAATATACTACAATAACAGCCACATTTTTATAAAACTTCCCTGTATACTACGTTTGTAGTTTTATTCTCAGCAGCCAAAATATACAGAGAGTCAGGAATGGTGACTCGGGAGCAAGCGACGTAACAGTTGTCCGTGTGAGAAGCAGCTTATCCTGAGGTCGACACCCGCAGCCTTCAGCCTTTAGTGTCGGCCCCTGTGACTTGTTGATCGCAAAGCATACACTCTCAGAGAACTGCACGCGCTTTAACTGGTAATGGTGGGGAATTTGTACTTTATACGCGCTATAAACACTGTCTCACCATCGCCACAACCTGTTAGAATTTCCACCTCGATGACGTTTCTCTGCAAAGACATGACTTTGAGCTGGTTTCCGTTACACAGATATACAACCGGAAGTCCACTTGCCATTTAATGCTGAAATGAACCTTTTTGGCGCAGCCGTGAGGCACACACTATTGTTTTAAAAACACTATTTTTTATTTCCACTGTAATTTGTGTTTTGTGTTTCGCGAACTGTGTCCAAATAAATGTTTTTTCTATCTTTCTTTATTTTCTTTCTATTTGTAAATTGAGAAATTCTACGGGGTGATATTTGGCATCATCTTCCTCCACATCACTATTAATGGAGGTGTATATCACTTCACTCCCTTCAATTTGTGAGAGAATACTGTGGTTGATCGCTGTAGCTTGATCATCTTCGGAGTTAAAACGGAAACACACCTAAGAATTCTCTTGGTACGGTATTTGACTGATATCCCCGTATATCAGACAAATAAGATCTTCTAAAGTGGGATCTACTCTACCAAGAGGCTCTGGTAGAGTGCTTTCACCAACTTTTAGAAGAACATCGGAGAATTCTTGAGCATTTGAATTACCGCCAAGCCGAGCTCGTATGATGATGGTCAAGCGCAGTTTATGAACTCTCGACCATAGAGTCGACCTTTTCAACGAAGTTTTCACTTTTTTTGTCAAAACTGTGACACCACCCATCATATCTTGGTTTCTGCGGATGTCCTGCAGGGTTCTGTTTACAGTTTCCACTGCTTTCCTTTTTGCCATAACGCATTCATCCCATACGACGAAGCGCAATCCCCTAAGCACACATCCCTTGTTACTGTTGCGTGACACCCCACAAACAGGTGTTTCGTTGCTCTCTAAATCGATGGGAATCTTAAACATGACGTGCGCTGTTTTGCCACCAGGAAGCAGTGTGGCAGCGATTCCAGAAGATCCACATACATATCATAAAATCGCTAGGACAAATCTGCTGTCAAAATCTGTAAAAAAACATTGTATTCCTACAGTCTTTTGCTCTAAAATGATCAGAATACAACCTTGAATGTTTTGTGACTGTAAAGTACTTGTAACTTAGTAGTTTCCCATAGCTTACGAAGTTTTCCATTTTTTGTGAATTAATACATTCTATGAACTATTACATACACAATCCAAAAAAAAATCGTTTTACAAAAAGAGTTTAAAAAAACAGATGTAAATCGAACTTACTACCCCGGGCGGCCTACCACCAGCTCATAAAGCAGTATTTTTTTAATGTTACTTCAGTGGGAGAAAGAGATGGAGCTATACATCCTGTAGAGCTTCATCTCTTTCCAACACTGAAGTAAACTAAAGTAATATTAAAATAATACTGCTTTTAAGCTGGTGGTAGGCCCTCAGGACTTCAAATCATTCGTCCAATCGCTTACTTATTCGCTTTGTTGAAAGTTAGCTCAAATAGCCGTTCCTATATAAAAGGTAGCGTGATGATAATCATTTAAAAAGTTAAATCGGTAACTACCTATCTACAATATCCCAACCTTTTGGCGCGTCCTTTTACAATTTGCAGAGAAAAATACGAACATGATGTAATATTGCTCATCCCCCATAGCAAATAGCGTGATAGTTTATGCCCTACGGTTGGTACAGACAAACATTCTAAAAACTTTATTTTCCGCATAAGAATCGATCCCAGATCTCTTAGCAATAACTTTCTTTAAAAAAAATTAACTTCGTTACGATTTTATTATATCTATAGATTATAGGTAGATTATCAAAAAAAATAATAATCGTATAACAAAATGTGAAAAAAAAGAAAAAAAAACCGTAGGTGGGAATCGAACTTACAACCCCACGTTTACAAAGCAACCGCCCAACCGCTGAGCTAATTGCTTTGTTGAAACTTGTCTAAAATAGCCGTTCCTATATATTTTTTGATTGACTGCTTAGTTCCATAAAGGTATAGCGTGATGATAATCATTTAAAAAGTTAAATCGATAACCATCTACAATATCCTAAAATTTTGGCGCGTTTTTTCCCAAAAATACGAACATAATATAATATTGCTCGTCCCCCATAGTAAATAGCGTGATAGTTTATACCCTATAGTTTGACCAGACTTATAGGGAACACCTATGCAAAATTTTAACAGAATCTATCCGGTAGAATTTGCGTCATGCTAGAACATAAAAATACAACATAATGTAATATTGCTCGGCCCCCATAGTAAATAGCGTGATAGTTTATACCCTATAGTTTGACCAGACACACAGGGAATATCTATGCAAAATTTTAACAGAATCTGTCCGGTAGAATTTGCGTGATGCTGGAACATACATACAGACAAACAGACAAACAGACAAAAATTCTAAAAAAAATATTTTCGGCATTAGAATCGATCCTAGACCTCGTAGCAATTACTTTTTTTCAAAAATATTCAATGTACAGTTTTGACTTCGCTACGATTTTATTATATGTATAGATTTAAGACTTATATGGTTTTCTCATGGATGCTATTGTCAGAACTGGACTAAATTGAAATGGGACCACACGGGAAGCACCAGCTTTCTAATAAAAAAGAATCATCAAAATCGGTTCACCCAGTCGAAAGTTCTGAGGTAACAAAAATAAAAAAATACAGACGAATTGGGAACCTCCTCCTTTTTTTGAAGTCGGTTAGTAAAATATAAAATACCTAACATTTATTTACGTTACATGGTTGACAAAAGTACACTAAGATTCGTAAATAGATCTAAAGGATCCCTTTTAGTTCGTATTATGCGAAAATCAACTGCATATAGGTATTTATACCCGTTGCAAAGTAAGTACCTGAAAAAAATGGATAAGGGTAGCCGACAATCAAGCTGAATAACCAAGTACTGAAGAGGAGGATCCAGCATTGAACTGTTAATAGGAAATATTTCAAAAAGGTACGTTTTGAAAGTTGGCAACGTTGCAAACAGCTGTCAATTATTTCATTGTTTTGATTAATTTATGAATATAACTAAATTAAATTATGAGGGGGTTGTGGCTAAGTTACAACAGCTGCGCGGGTCGATCGATCAGGTTAAGCTACGCTTGCCGCGGTTGGTTTGTGGATGGGTGACCATCTTTACATACCAAGACCCCTCCGTGCCTCGGAAAGCACGTTAAAGCCGTTGGTCCCGGCTGTCATTTGTAGAGCTTTGACAGTCGTTACGGGTAGTTAGAAGCCCAAAAAGTCTGACAACCAGTCTTACCAAGGGGTATCGTGTTACCTAGTAACTAGGTTGTGGAGGTCAGATAGGCAGTCACTCCATGTAAAATACTGGTATTCAGCTGCATCCAGTTAGACTGGAAGCCGACCCCAACACAGTTGGGAAAAGGCTCGGCAGATGATGAACTAAATTAAATGATGAAATATGGCTCAGTAGTGCACTAAAATATCTATTGATTTATGAATTGTAATAATTAATAAATATTTCGTTTTAGGTGTAAAATTGCACTTGGAAACCTTCCAAATGCTATTTTTACACCACAAACTGTTACACTTAATTCCGTGTTACTATTAAATTCATAATCAATATTTTAGTGCAAGAAACAGCGATATTTCATAATTCAATTTAGTCATTGATAAATTAATCAAAACAGTGAAATATTTGGCAGATATTTGCGACGTTGCCAACTTTCAAAACGTTCTTAAGGATGTTGTTGTGTGTGCCCGGGTGTCACCATTATGTGGATCGGCCTGAGGACACGGTGGAGGTCTGCCCGGCTTGGGCAGAGCAACGCCGTGTCCTCGTAGAGGCGATCGGCGGCGGTGATCTCTCGCGTCCGGCCCTGGTTCAGGCCATGGTACGGAGCGAGAGGAAATGGCAGGCCGTCACCTCCTTCTGCGAAGCGGTAATGCTCGCGAAGGAGGAGGCGGAACGCATGAGGGAGAGGCAAAGTTCGCGCCCTCACGCCCCTAACCGCCGCAGGAGGAGACGCCCGGGGCGGGAATCGCGAGCCGATTTCCGGCCACCGTAGGCGCGGGCTTGCGGGCGGTGAGCAATGGGTAGCTCGCCGTCCGATAAGGACCAAGCCCGAGTCGACGGCGCGTTGTGTTCCACGCGCGCCTCAAAGAGATGTCAGCAGAATTGACGGGGTCCGCTAGGGCCAATGCCTGCCGGGGGTTCGAAGAAAACCGATAGGGACATCGTGGCCTCCGGCAACAGGGCAACCGAAGGAACACGGGTCGGTTTTAATCAGTAAGAGTCTGACATCTCCCGCTCCGCCCAGAGCGGGAGAAGTTATTTGATAATTTCCCACCCAAAAAAAAGGATGTTGTTGTGTTTTTATTATTAAGCTCATGCCATACCTACTAACCGTAAATTATAAAACAGCCAACCACTTACTAGAACTGACGTCATTACAAGTTTAAGTCCAAGTGTTCTCGCGTGCTACGGACACGCTCGCGTGCCCCATACAATGTATTTAATCGCTGTATATCGGACACACCAACTTTATTGCACTCCTCCGCAATAAGAGGTATTAAGAATTTTCGAGGCAGTTAGCTAGTATCGTTTATTAATGTCCTAGGAAGTAGTTAATTTATTCAGGTGCTACCTTGCAGAAATTCATTCAAAATACTCAATACTCAATACTTTATTGCATTCCATAATGTGAGATAAAACAGTTGGCATGTTAGACATTGTATCAATCATGGACCCTGTCGGGCACAGCAAAGTTAATTAAATGATAATAGGAGAGAGGATGAAGGAGCTTTTTGTTTAGAAGAATTAAATGAGAACATATTTCATTAAAATGTTATGCAGCTTCTTTGGTATTTATATTTTGTATTTTAATTATATTTAATTGCGTAAAATCAATCTGCCTAGCCTTTTCCCAATTATATTGGGGTCGGCTTCCAGTTTAACCGGATGCAGCTGAATACCGTATTTTACATAGAGCGACTGCCTATCTGACCTCCACAACCCAGTAACTGGGTAATACAATACCCCTTGGAAAAACTCATTGTCAGATTTTCGGGCTTCTGACGACCCGTAACGACTGTCAAAGATCCACGAATGACAGCCGGGACCAACGGCTTAACGTGCTTTCCGAGACACGGAGGAGTCTCGGAATGTTTGCATCGCAACGTCAACTTCAAGGCGTTTGTGGTGCGAGTACCGAATTGTTTTCTGCCCGTCGTCATGGAAGAGGACTTTTGGCCGCAGGACGTGGTGTTCCGTCGCTTCCGCGGACAAATACCACAGGACAGCACAAGGACAAGCTAGTGAAGTGAAGTGCTACTAACATAGTTTTAAGCTATTTAATAACACAAGTTTTTCAAGTTCTCGTTATATTAAAATATGTATGTTTAGGTTAAGGTATTTTTCTATGGGCCTGTGTCGCCTGAAATAAATGGTATTATTATTATTATTATTATTTAGATGGTCACCCATCTATAGACCAACCTCGGCAAGCGTAGCTTAACCTGATAGATTGTACCGTGCGTCTGTTATTACTTAGCCACGAGCTCCTTTTGCGGAAATTCATTATGAAATGCCATAAAAAACTCTGAAAGAAATCGACACCTCTGAACGAGGCATCTTCAGGATGACGATTGATTTGTCGCGAATCCAAACACGACGTGTTGCCACACCGAGTGATGAACGCAGAGCGCGTCTGTTTAGAAATAAGTAAGCGGAATTGGTTACTAAATATTATATTCGTATCAGTTGTGTCTTAGGAGGTATTTTTTTTAAGGTTTGTTTGTGACGGACCCTTTGCATTCATTACTCTACCACAAACTTGTCAGTCTCATTTCTACGCCAATATCGAAGCTTAGCTACCTTATATCGATGGAAATTGGAAATAAGGTGTCTTCTGTTTACCGCTAGACAATGGAGTAATAAAATTACGGGTGACACTCCCCATAACTATAAGCAGGGATGAAAAAAAAATCAATGCACATCAGCGTGCCTCCCAACAAGTTGGACCGATGACCTTATGAAGGCCGCAGGTATCCGCCGAAGTGGCGGTGCTTGGGGCAGGCCTATGTCCAGCAGTGGACGTCTTTCGGCTGAAGTGATGATGAAGCTTGTGAGGTATTGTTGGATCCCAAAAAGCAAAAGTTAAAACGCAGATATATGCCAGTAACCTTGAATGGTTAGCTTGCGTGTTCTGTACTGAGCTCACGCAACGCGTCGTACGTCCAGCCAGTAATAGGACTCGCCCATCAAGGAGCGCTGTCCCAAATTAGACACATTATTAATTTATTATACATAAAACAAAAAGTATTTTAATAAAACACGTATACTAAAAGATCAATAATTAAATTATCTTTAAAATGGTGAAGGTTTCAGAAAAATACGCTTTACAGATTTTGTGTGATTCTCAGTTTTTAATCCGCGTTAGACATAACTTTACAAATAAATTTCACTATGTAATATAAACATAATCTAAAATATTCTTATATTAAGTTATTAAGAAAATGCTCTAATTTAACTTTTTTTTTCTAAATGTTGTACACTATTTGTTTAGACGTGATCTCCAGAATAAAATCATTAAAAGTCGATTATCGTCGCCTTAAAAAGGTTATGGTTTCACTCAAGTGAATTTGCTATTTAAGTCAATGGTTTTTTTTCGGTAACAACAGCTGAGCAGGTACTTACTATGAAATACAAACACTTGGCAGATTTTTGTCACGTTTTATTATTATCATTTATTACTTTAGATACCTATCAAAACTCTGGCGTGACCAATTATAAACCAGGATCCAATCAAAAAATATTAATTATTATTTTACACCATTTTCCTCCATCCAGATCAGTAGCACATCAATACATCAATTTCCTACAGGACCACTTAATTGGCTGCCTGGTCCCGACAGCATATGAATCATTGTGTCTGCCAAGTCAACCAGCTTGCTTCAGTGAGCAATAATTATATAGGTACTGTTAATTTTCACAATGGCAGCTCATTAAGCGGCAATTAATAGTAATTAATGCTCAATGATGCATGTAACGTTGGGATAGGTGTGGTCTTTGATTGGATAAGTTTTGGTCGGGGGTGGGGGCATTTTTGATTCGGACTGAAAAAAAAAACAGTGGCGCTCCGGGAGTGCTGACAGAAGTGAAAACTTGAACAAGATCGCCTTGGTGGAAGAAAAATACTTGTATAGAACATTGGTCCGTAACTTTATCTAAACAAAGACAAATCTGTTTGTATATGTGAGTTTAAATGTTTTTAAACGCACCCACAATACAGGAGAAGTTCCTAGTATGGGGAAAAGTTTAGAAAAGAAAAAAAAAAAGAGCGCAATCGCGTTTACAAAAATGAGGTGTCGGTAACGGTGTCGCGAGTTCAATTGTTTTTTCCCATCTCAAAAATCCCCAACGCGCCTAAAGAAGCACTTCAAAAAGGGCATCCATCATCAGCCTAGCCTTTTCCCAACTATGTTGGGGTCGGGCACAAGAGCAAGGCAAGGGGTATATTCTTTTAAAAGAAATAGAAAACCTCTGAGTTTGTTTCTGTGTTTCGTCTCAGAGTAGTCGGCTAGGAAATACCGACTTCATCTTTTCACATGGTAATACTACACTGACAAGCAATATAAAATATCAAATTGATAAATGAGACGACAATTTGACACTAGTTAGGTGGAGTTTCTTGCCCATTCTTCTCCATACGAAAACTATCTTTTGGAAGGGGCGACTAGAATCAATTCTATTTTTTGTTTTTGACGTTTAAAAGTGCCTTTTTGTGCCTAATTGAAATAAATTATTTGACTTTGACTTTGTTATTCTTACTTTAATTTATGTTAATCCATTTTCAGATACCGCATCACTAATAATCACAATTGCTACCGGAACATCTTGCCTCAACGAAGGAATAACCAACCCCATGAGCGGGTGGGTTGTTCTTTGTCGACTTTTCACAAAAAAAAATTTCTGGTCAAGAATATCTTACAAAGTTAATAAACATAAAAGTTATGAAAACTAAAACCCAACTACGACGGTTTTAATTTGCATAATTTTTATTCTTATTTAAATATTTTGGGGTTATAATATTTGTGAAATGTGCTCGTCAAGCCCTTTCATTTGATACCCAACATGACATAATTAAAAACATTTATTTTTAACTTCAAGACTTTATGTCCTCTAGAGGGCACCTTATTTAATTTAATGTGACGTCACATAATCTATAACCAGCGGACGATCAAGACGCTTCTAACGATACCTCATTTATGAAATTATGAAAAGTAGTTTAGAAGTTATGAGGTAACAGATGAACATACATACATACCGGTCAAAATCATTACCCTCCTTTTTGCTTTGCCGTAGTCGGGTAAAAACTAAGATACATTCTGCCTCTACATATCCGAAAGTCTTGGAGATCAGACGTCATTTCAACAGTTTTTGAAAAACGGCACTTTGAACCCCGACCTCCCATACTGTTACACATTTTCAGCACAAATTATCACAAACACATGTATCTATAATAGTCGAGAACTCGGCATATAGATACAGAACTCGTTAGCAAAAGTTTTTTAACGAGCACACAAAGTTTTAATGGCCTAAAAACGCAGAGCAAAAGGAAATACGTGGAAAAATAAATTAAAACTCGATATTTGTCCAGACTTTAATTATTGAATTAATTTCTTTCAACAACATTTTTTTTTTTAATTAAATCAATTTTTCAACCTATACCTATGTATCAGATATCAAACATTTCGTCTCTCAGTGAATTTATATGCAGGACTAACGCTGGGGAACGTGCACCTCGTCGTCGCCTTGTCAATTCTTACAACACGCATTTTATAGAACTAGATAGATATATTTTGTCTATCATCATCTGCCTAGCCTTTTCCCAACTATGTTGGGGTCGGCTTACCCCGGTCGGGTTGGGGGGGATATTTTGTCTATCTAAGCAATTATTTGAGAGCAGTGGTGGCCCAGTGGTAACGGCTGCGACTTACAAGTTGTAGGTCGTAGGTTCGAACCCAGACAGGCGCTTTACTTTGTGTAAATTATTTCATCACCGCTGAGAGCAATACGGTGCTCGGTGCTGAGAGAATTTTCGGTTCTAGGACATGCCGGTTCCCTCACGATGTTTTCCTTCACCGTATTGAGAGCAATACGGTGAAGGAAAACATCGTGAGGGAACCGGCATGTCCTAGAACCGAAAATTCGAAGACATGTGCCATCTACCAACCCGCACTGGGCCCGCGTGGTAGATTACGGCCCACTCCCTCTCACAGAAAAGAGGCCTGTATCCCAGCAGTGGGAACATTTATAGGCTGATGATGATGATGAAGCAATTATTTAAGAAAATGGCTCTGGATATTTTATTTAGCGAGTAATTTAAGTTAAATTGAGCTCAGTAGCACAGCAATATTGTGGCAGGACTACTGTTTTATTTTGTTATCTCTTGCTTGTCTTCAGCACTTATCTTAACCTTTAGTTAAAACGTGGACAACGGTGTGGGTTACATGTCTGTTATAATCTTAGTTTAATTATTTCTCTGTATTTTGTAACATGTAACTGTTTTGTGTCCCTAATAAACAAATAGAATGTCCAAAAGGTGGCCAAGTGCGTGTCAGACTACGCACAATGAAGGGTTCCGTAGTTGGGATGAATTTATCCCAAGAACAAACTTAAATTTGTTGTTGAAAAACATGTTCTCCCATACGGAATGTATGGGAAAACATATTTTTGCAACCGCAAATGTAAGTTGGTCGATTATTACTCTCGTTAACTTGTAAAGCCTACTTAGCTGTGATAGTTTTCCTTTTACCATTTAGCTGGCAGGGGGTGGGGGGGACACTTGACTCTAACAAAAATTAGCAATTTAAAGCTTAATATTTCGAAAACGGATTCCTGAATCCAAAAATGGTTTTAACAAACTTCCAATATTTTTGAACGACCTTTTTAACGACACCCCACACTATGAGATAGATGAGGAAAAAAAATCATCCTCACTTTACGTGTAGGGGAGGCCTAAAAAAAATTTTTTTTTTTTCTAGGTTTTATTTTACCTCTTTGTCAGCGTAATTAATATACTACTAAATTAGCTTTCTAGTACTAAGAGTCTCTGAGCTAAGCCGCGGACAGACAGGCAGACGGACATGGCGAAACCATAAGGGTTCCTTGTTTACTACGGAACCCTAAAAAGAAAACTGTCGTAATTTAGACACTAGACACACTTTTTAAAGTAGTACCTATTAGTGGAGCTATATACTTTATGAAGGAATCTGTACAAGGAAGTCCATACAACGTACCTACCACATCTATCATTGTCGCCTAGCAGAGTTACAGTGTTCCGGTTTGAAAGGTACAGTTGCAAATGTAATTACAGGCCAGGACATTTCAGCGTTGTCTCTAGGATGACCATGCAACTGCTTCTGATATTTCAGAGACGTAGCAGTGACCACTTACGATAAGGTGGCCGTTTGCCATTCAATAACATAAAAATACCTACTGAAAACTGAACCTCATAATTTCATCATCTCATTAAAAAACGATAGCAAAAATGATAATTGATTAAACACTTCCGTGTTCTATACAATAAGTGAGTTCTTAAATTATAAGCAAAGTTAAATATGATCTCACTAGTAATGTAATTAAATAACATAATTTTAAGGATTTTTAGTTTTTACGTCATCAAATAGTATATAAGATATTTTTTGCATGCTGAAAATGCAAGTAAGCAAAATATGTGGAACTTCTTATATTTAAGACCTTTTTTGTACCATATTTTATTCAAAATAAAGAAATTCAATTCAATTCAAAAATTCCAGAAAATAGCCAAACCACAGTTTAATAAGTAGCAGTATTAAATGTCGGCAGTGACCTTGAAATAATTACCTACGTCCGCTCGGTAGATATACTTTCCGCGTCCGTCCGTAACAGCAGCGCACTCGTCGATACTGATAATACACTGAGATTTCGAAGCGAGTCGTTTCAGCCGTTTTCTATGAAGATAGAATACTGTACTTATTTATACTGTGGCCAAACCCACTCTAATCGAACGCACTAACCAAAGTAATTCATATTTTCATTCATTCCTCTTCCTAAAAAAAAAGCCATTAGACACGGCTTAACAAAGCAGTATTCAGTGATTAATGTCCACTGTCTCCTCGCCTCCTAAAACAAGAGATTCGCAACTAAGCGAAGCTCTAATGGATGGCAAACATCTCATTCTTTCCACAAGGAAAAACAACCTCGATTATGGAACGAAAGAAGACGGCGCAAAAAGATGGTTACAGTAGGTCAACTCTATACAATTAGCGAAAACACACGCACACATAGACGCAGCGAGTGCAGCGAGTACAAGCACACTCGCGACTGTCGAGCCTCAAGCGATGCGACTTGCGTCAATCGATTTTTTTTTGTTTTTTTTTTATGGCATCTCGCTGATCAACCTAGGAGTTTGTCGGCTGCTTAACCGGACTTTCCTGTGGCTGCCTCAATAAATTAAGGCCTCCAGCCAGGGCATAAAACTTAGAAACTAAGCGACTACACGCTAAGGGCACCCCCTGTGGGGTATGAGACTCGACTTGGGGCGTCGCTGAGGGAGGACAGCAAGTTACAGGCTGGATCGGATTAAACGTGTCAACTGACACGCGCGCGCGTCACCTATATTCGTCTGTCGTACAGCAAGTCGAGCCGCGGTGACTCGTGGCATGCTCTAAACAACTTTTTTCATTTGTTTTCTCCGCAGTCGCGGTTGCAAGACAAGTGTCGCTTAAGCGTGTCGCTAGTGGTCACAGGGTATGTATCTTGGGCACATAGTCACTTATCTCCTACGCGATGATGAGGTCATGGACAGGGAGCGTAGGGCGCTGTCTATCAGAGCGAACATGAAAACCCACAGATTAAAACGTTGTAATGCACAAGTGAAAATAACACTGTTCAGAGCGCATTGTACATCACTCTACACGTGCTGCTTGTGGGCTCATTAAACGCAAAGATCATTCAGCGCCCTGCGCGTCCAATATAACAATGCGTTCAGGGCGTTGTTGGGGCTGCCGCGCTGGTGTAGTGCGTCGGGCATGTTCGTGGACGCACACGTCGACGGCTTCCACACCGTGCAAGCGTTGCACTACAGCGCTCGGCAGGTTGCGCGCCAGCACCAACAGCATCCTGGCTGTGATTGCAGATAGGCTGGACATGCGTTACGTCCAGTACTGGACCACATTAAGAAATAAGTATTTGTAATTTTAAGCTATTGCATAGCTTTTATCACGGGCTTTTAGCGCGGCGACTGAATCAAGAAATTCCGTAACGTAACGAAAATAAAACCTAACACCCCCCACTCCGCCTACCATGTTATGACGGTTCCCATGACAACGTAATGTTGTCATGGGAAACGTGATGTTGTCATGGAGGTTACAAATGCTATGCAATAGCTTTACCGCGGCAGTCCCCGAGTGCCACACGTTTTTTTTTTTGAGTGAAAACTTCTTCAGTTGGGCATTTTTAGATGGGACTAAACCATTGATTTCGCGACACTGTAACGAAATTTACCGACACCGTGGAATAAAAGGCATCAACGCGTTGATTACCGCGGTGCCGATTTCAAGTATTTACTTCTGTCGGCACTCCCAGAGTCCAGCCCGTCCCATCCATAATGTCCTCCCTCCGGTTGACGCCCTAAGCCGAGGTTCGTACCCCACAGGGGGTGCCCTTAGCCAGCGTTCACCTAGTTTTAATTAGCATAGTTGAATAACCCCTGGCTGGAGGTTTTAAGTGTAGTAGCTTAAGGCACCCACAGGAAAGCCCGGTTAAGTAGTCATGATCTCAGAGGTCAACTACGAGATGCAATACCTAAAAAAAAAAACTCCCGGAGTGCCATTGTTCTTTTTTTAATACTTCTAACACTAATTTCATAAATTTTAGGCACTGTACTAACATTCTATGGATTTCTAAGTCTAAATTAAAAAGATTTTAATTTAGTATAGACGTGTGCATGCGCTTATTTTTGTTGTTTGTTGTAAAGACCCGACCTTCTGCATCTATCTACATGTTTTGTGATGGCAGTAGATATAATAATTCACTTAAAATATGATATTTTCGCTGAAATCAGGGTGATAGGGCTGCCAAATACAGGTTTTTTGTGGTCGTGTTTAATTAATTATGATTTTAACACCTTTGTTCGTAAAGATTAATATAGCGTGTGGTTTTTACCCTTTTTGGCTGTGTATAGTTGGACGATTTACCTGTTTCTGATAGCATATTTTTACCTACTATGTTATTATTTGTCGTTAGGCAGTTGTCCCACCGCGAGGAAGCGACTAACTATCGGCTATTTTCTCGCTCATGAAACGTACAATAGATATACATTCCGTGTAAACAAAAGACATGCATATATTAATAGTTTAGTTTATTAATTTCACCAAAAATAATAATAATAATACAATTACACATACTTATAAGCTAGTACTTGGGAGTAATAACATGGAAGCATCTGTAACCGAACTAGGACGAGTCCTGTATCTCGGCATACAGCGCCAGACCCCTCAAAACAGACAATAATACATATATTAGCCCCAAAGACATGCGAAAAGATGCATCAATGAATGATTTTAAAACAAACAAGAAAACTGAAAAAATACAAAATGAGTTTGTGTGTCCTTAGTGTGTGTGTATATGCGCGTGATTTTGTGTAAATGTAGAGTAATGAAAGGTGTTGGGTAGTGTAAATACGTTTAACCGAAAAATAAAAAATAAATTAAATCGTTTATTGGACAAGAGTAACTACTACTTCTGAATAGTGAAAAAGTTTTCTGTTTCCTCATAGGAAAGGGCAATTAGGTAGTTATGAACCTTCTTCTTACATAAAAATTTGTTGAACGGGTACATGTAGAGTTCTTTATTTATTTTATTGTAAAGAAGAGGAGCAGTAACAATGTAAAATCTTCTTATGAAAGATGTTTTGGGCTCATAGGACCGTTGACTTGATCGCTGACTGTTCACACCGCCGGAGAGGGCTCGCTCTACTAGTTTGTCGCTGAGCGACAAGAGCTATCAAAGATAATACAGAACTCCAAACAGCAGTAATTTCGCCCCGAGTGAGTAGTGCGAGTAATCGCCCGTCGCATTCAGACACTAGCTGATAGCCCAGCGACAAAACTATCGGAACTACACACTCGCTGCTCGACAACTCGTTTTCAGTTGCTAGTTCTACTTGCTACTCGTTAATCGCCGGCGAAGGGACAACTTAATTTGTTAAAAAAAATTAACATGACTAACAATATCTGCTACTAGGTAGGTACTCGTAGGTTCATAGCAACGAATGGCAACCGTCACAGACATTTGACATAACATAACATAATATAATCACCTATAATCCCCAAAGGGTTAGGCAGAGGTGTATCCATAGTACACCCACATTTCGCCAGTTATGTTTAAGTCCCATGTAATAGGGGGCGAGCCTATTGCCATCAACCGGGCACAAATCCAGACTCCGGCCTGCTATTGAAAAATTAAGCCGTTTAATAAAGCGCAAAACACAAAGAGACACACAAATCACAAAAGACAGTTTTGTACTTACTTAAAAACTCTCTTAAGACCAGGCACTCCAAAGACAATTTCCACGCAAACTCCGCCCCCATGCACCCCACCCCTCCACTATGTGCTAAACGCTAACACATCAGTAATAAAGTTGAATATCGCGTGCGCTCTTTGGTTGTGTTCGAGCACGGAACTAAATGTCGTTAGTCTCAATTCGTATTTCGTTTAAAACTAAAGTAATAATTGATCTAGAGAAAAAATATCTTATATCTGGATAATAAACGATATTTTCTTACTGTCAATAATTATTTTAGACATAAATGCCGAGTAATCTTGTTTTTGTTTCAAATAATCTTTGAACAGACATGATTTTCAAATAAAAAATGAATCGAGCGAAATTTTTTCCAATTACGTAACTTTCTTATATATGGAAAGAAAAAGATCCAATAAATCATATACTAAAGTTCCATTTTGATTGTATGTGTGACTTTTTCAGAATATTAATGCAAAATAACATACAATTTAGGGAGCCTCCTCTTAAATACTGTCAAGCAAATCAATTGTTTATCAAAATCACAATCTATGTCAATTTGCCGTGTTATAGCCATTTTATACAACTGTCAAAGAATTATAGTTGTGATTTGAATACACGGACTATTTAAGTTGACAGTCAATTTGAGAAAAACAATTTATTTTCTTAACTTTATACATGACACGCACAGGACGGGCCCCACCTTGACAGCGACCCACGGAGTAGAAATAAAACAAACACTTTTAAAGATATTTAGTTTCAAAACAGGCTTCACTTAAGATTTTAGCTTTTATCGTGTCAAACGCAAAGGTTCTGCTTTCATCTGTTTTACAAGTTATTTTTAACTTACAGTGCGCGACCGTTATGTAAGTACTTAACATAGCACATCGCGTTGAAGGCGACGATATAACCAACTCTTAATGATTTTATACTGAAGATCACGTCTAAACGAGTAGTGTTAATGATTTGGAAAAAATATATGTTAAATATTTTTTTTTTTTTAATAACTTAATATATGAATATTTTGGATTATGTTTAATTAATTTGTAAAGTTATGTCTAACGCGTTATGTAAAAACTGAGGATCACGCAAAATCTAACAAGCATATTTTTCTGAAACCTTCACCATTTTAAACATAATTTAATATTAATCTTCTAGTGTACATATTTTATTAAAATACCTTTTGTTTTATGTATAATAAATTAATTATGTTATGTTCTGACGCTACTCAACTTTACGCACAGCATCATTCACAGCATGTTTGTACACTTGATTACCACAAGTAAAGCGCGCGTCGGTTCGTGAGATAGAAGTACTGCACTCAAACTCAAAGCATTTATTTCAATTAAACCATTTACAGGCACTTTTGAAGTGTCAAGGAATCGGTCAGTCAGAAATATGAAGCTAGTTGCCCATTCCAAAGCGTAGTAGATACCTATGGAGAAGAACGGGCAAGAAACTCCACGAACACTCTTTTAAATAAAAAATTGTTACAAAATATTGGTTACATCATATATATTGAAATTATACATGTGAGAACAATGTAGAAAGACGTGCACGTTAGAAGTGTCCGTAATAAAAAGATAAAACAAAGAACATAAATTAAAATAAATTAAAAATAAGCCGTGGTAGCTAAGAGATGACCAGTCCCAACTGACGGCGCCCGTTCACGAACATGACTCATGAATCAGCACCATTCGCTCAACCATTTTGAAGGGAACTAAATGATCTAACACACGCGCCACCATCAGCTAAACATCTGAGTGAGCATGACATACTCACAGCCGCCAGGGCACATTCAAGTCAATGCAAGACATATTACCCGGTAAATGGTAACTCTTTAGTACATAGTGCTCACACCTGTGCTATGCAATTATATAATACAAAGGAGATTGAGTTTATAAAATACAAAGATGGACTTACAATCTTCAGCAACTCCAACAGTATTTGCAAATGTGTATGCGTAACCCCAGCAAAACGCCGCGGCTCAGAGAAACGAGAGTATTACTGATAATTAGTGCACGACACTCGGCTTTTTGACAAACGCGCGCTTCCAATTGTTCCAACGGATAAATTGGAAACAAAGTTTTGATTTCGAACATCGTTCACTTTGTTCGGGTGAAACGCGGTTCGAGCTGCTAAATAACCCTATTAGTCGGACAAAAGCACAAGCGTGGTAAAGGAAGCATGGGATTGCTGCCTCGGGTCGGTTTTTCGGGGCATTACACTACAATGGATGGCTAAAAACGCATAACATTACATTTATATTCTCTGAAAGGTTAGGCCGAGGTTTTTTCAGTTATGTTTATTAAGTCCCAATTGGGGGCGAGCAGGCGAGTTTATTGCCATCTATGTTCTATGTTATGGGGTTTGGTTTCCGCACTTAGTCCGTCAGGTGGACCATTGTGCGTGGGCCATGGCGGCCGTTTGGTGGTTATTCCAACCAGCCCACCTCCCTCCAGAAGTTAATTAAAACTCCTGGTCTGTTCAGAACGTCAGTGAATGATCTGGGTGACCCGAGGGTTTCTGTTCTAATCTTAGCAACACCTGTGCATTCGAAGAGTACGTGCGCGACGGTTTCCTCAGCCTCCATGCACGCACAGAGGACTGTCCGTTATGCCTATTGTGTGGAAGTGCTTGTTTAGCGAGCAGTGACCCGTGATGGTCCCCGTCATCAGGCGCAGGCCATTCCTGTCAAGGCTTAATAAACGCCTCGTTAGCCTGCTATCCAAGGATGGCATTGCTTCCTTGGACTGCCTGCAGCCCGGTGTCGTTGGCTTATTGCCTTATTGCCATCAATCGGGTACAAATCCAGACTCCGAGCTCCTACTGAGAAACTAATATAATTGTACATTTTATTTGAATTTATAAGTCATTTTTTTTTACAAGTCAATTTATTTTTATTTTATTTTATTGTTGACATAATCTACTCATTACAATGTATTTGTTATGAGGTGTATTGCAATTGTGGTTAGCTAGCGACCTCGACAATTGATCATATTATTTTTTGCCTGAGCAACCGGCAGCAAGTTCGTCATGCTCCCTTAGATGTCACTGCTTGCGGTAGCGTCGGGGGTCGGGTTGCCTCCTTCCCTCAAATATGGCGAGCGGGTAATGGCAGATCTTTGCGTTATGCTCGTGAACGGGTGCTGCTTGTGGTGACTGGTCGTCTTGCTGATCATGGTTTTGTTATTGTTACTACTAATTAACTGTTCATTTATTTTACCTCGATGGTCCTAGTTTAGCATTTATAACTTCCAATTACAGCTTTACGTAAGCGGGCACGCCCTTTAAGCCTGGAGGCTTTTATTTAGATATTTAGTTCTGTTTACGTTTAGTTTTTATTTTTTTAAATTCTGCTTGAGTATGGTTCTCGATGTTTATGGTTGGTATATTGGCGTGTGCTAGCTGACATATGGCCAATAATTTATCATTTAAATTGTGTTTTGTGTTGCATAATGTAAGTTATTTTGCATTCTAGTATAGTATCTTTTTTTTTTTCTAATTTGAACAAACAGCTGTACTGGGGAGTTTGTTGCGCTACTTCTTCTTCCCAGCTAAAGGCACTAGGAACTGGTGAAGGGTGGGCGTTTTTGGGGGACTGTCTTATGTAATTTTGACGTTCGAAAAGTGCTTATTCTCAGCCTAGTTTGAATAAATGCATTTATTCAAACTAGGCTGAGAATCAGCACTGACTTTTGAATTTTAATGGAAAAACCGGCCAAGTGCGTGTCGAACCACGCCACCCACAATTAAGGGTTCCATAGTTGGGATAAATTTATCCCAAATACAAACTTAACATTGTAGTTGAAAAACTTGTTCTCCCATACATTCCAACTACAAATTTGTACGCACAATATTGAGAGATTTACCATGTTATTTTAAGACCATAGACTTCTTCTTCTTCCATGCGTCATGTTCGTGAACGGGCGCCGTCAGTTGGGACTGGTTATCTCTTAGCTGCCAGGGCTTATTTTTAATTTTTTTGAATTGTTCTTTTTTATCTTTTTATTACGGACGCTTCTCATGTGCACGTCTTTCTACATTGTTCTCACATGTATAATTTCAACATGAATGATGTAACCAATATTTTGTAACAATTTTTTATTTAAAAGAGTGTCCGTGGAGTTTCTTGCCCGTTCTTCTCCATAGGTACCTACTACGCTTTGGAATGGGCAACTAGCTTCATACCTATTTCTGACTGACCGATTCCTTGACAATTCAAAAGTGCCTGTAAATGGTTTAATTGAAATAAATGATTTGAGTTTGAGTTTGAGTTTGAGTTCTTATAGGTTTTCTTGTAATATATTTTATGGGTACAGAACCATTCTCAGTATTATTTTAATTTTCTTTTTCAAAATTTGCTGGCTCGTAATTTCGAAGAAAAGGGGGAATTGTCAATTTTCTTCTATTTTCTTAAATATCTTTAAATGTATTTATTTAAAAATTATACTGCTGACCCAGCAAACTTCGTTCCGCCTAACAGTCAATGAATGTGCATGTTTAGGATTTTTAAATTTCTAAAAAGCCGATCCACACTAAATGTATGAGAACGTGAATTTTCTTCATAATATTTTTTGTGAGTTTTTCCATATTTTCTCACCGTTTCGACCTTTCTTGGACTACGACAAACATTTCAAAACCAAGATCAGCTAAATCAGCCCAGCCGTTTTCGAGTTTTAGCGAGACTAACGAACAGCAATTGATTTTTATATATGTAGATAGATTTGAGATCCTTGCAACAAGCCCTTTCATTTGATATATCACACAGTATTATAGCTCGCAAAATATTTTTTTTTAATTTTCTTATGTGCCCCCAGAAGTGACCCTCATATTCAAAATTCATTTATTTAAGTTACACGTTAGTGTTTGGGGTCACTGAATTACATATGTGTACCAAATTTCAACTTATTCGGTCCATTCGATTCGGAGCAAATTGGCTGTGACAGACGGACAGACAGACAGACACACGGGTAATCCTATAAGGGTTCCGTTTTTTCCTTTTGAGGTACGGAACCCTAAAAACCCGTTTACATTGCCCAACCTGGGAATTTAGCCCGAGCATTTGACTGCTAAACAGCTCAGCAGTCAAATGTACTTAGAACAACATAAATCAAACATATAATTCATCATCATTATCTGCCTAGCCTTTTCCCAACCATGTTGGGGTCAGCTTCCAGTCTAACCGGATGCAGCTGAATACCAGTATTTTACATGGAGCAACTATCTGACCTCCACAACCTAGTTACTAGATAACACGATACCCCTTGGTAAGACTGGTTGTCAGACTTTTGGGCTTCTAACTACCCGTAACGACTGTCAAAGATCTACAAATGACAGCCGGGACCAACGGCTTAACGTGCTTTCCGAAGCACGGAGGGGTCTTGGTATGTAAAGATAGTCATAATCAAACATATAATTTTCAGAATTGAATGCTACTAACATAACTAATGTACAGCAGCTAAAGGAAGGTAAATGTTGGCACAAAATGGCGGTTATTTTGTGCGAACATTTACCTTCCTTTTTATTCTGTGGTCGTCACAGTTTTCGCGGAAATGTTATTTAAAATTGGAATGTTGTCGTGTATTGTTTAATTAGTACTAACTGCCGCAATCACATCATATGGAATAAACGTTACAATGGACTATTAAATAACGGTTAGAATGTGTATAGTTATTGGTGCCGAATCGCTTGTACACAAACTAAACTAAATTTAAGTTCAGTGCATCTTTTTCTTTCTATTTCATTAAGAAAAGGACAGAAGGTAAATTTTAGTTTAGTCCTGTCAAATTAATCATCGCCTGTCACTCTCCATACAAGTTTAGACGTGATTAAAAACTTGCCGACTAAAATTACGTCAATTTACGTCAAGCGCTGATTAATTTGACAGGACTAAACTAAAATTTATCTTCTGTCCTTTTCTTTATGAAATAGAAAGAAAAAGATGCACTGAACTTAAATTTAGTTTAGTTTGTGAACAAGGGAATCGGCACCAATCTCAATCTAATTTTGTAAAGTATTATATTATTTTAACTATTGTGAATGTGAGGACTATGTGGATATTATTTTTATTTCTCTTCTAGTTTTAGTGATGGTCTGGCAGTTTGAGTAGTTTTTGTGGCCTACCCAAATGTCCTTTCTTTGGTATTGCTCGTCGAGTTGAGCTCCTTAAGTCCTGAGTTGAGCTCCACGATTACTGACAAATGCTTGCACTGACTGGACAGGTCCACTCAAATCTGTGTGGTTCTTTCCTCAAAATACCATTTCAGACACTAATCTACATGGTCCTCATATGGCCTGACTAAGATTATGTCTGGACTTTAAAAGAGACTGCGATCTCTGAGTTTGTTTCGGCCTTTCTTCTCAGAGTAGTCAGATAGGAAACGCCGAACTCATCTAGTTTATTTTTAATATTTTTTTATATGACGTGTAAATGTGATTCCGATATCCTATTTACAGAATAAACAATTTCATTTCATATTTGCCTTACCAGTTTTGACAATAATAAATTTTTAATTTTTTTTTGGGTGGGAAATGATCAAATAACTTCTCCGGCTCTGTGTGGAGCAGGAGGGCGTGTCAGACTCTTACTGACTAAAACCCACCCGTGTTCCTTCAGTTGCCATGTTGCCGGGGGCCACGATTTCCCTTTCGGCCTGCCTGGAGGCTTTTATTTAGGTATTAAGTTCTGTTTACGTTTTTAGTTTTTATTTTCAGCTTGAATATAGTTTTCATTGTTTTTATTGGTATATTGCTGTACTAACTGACATATGGCAGTAATTTAATTTAATGTCGTAATATTAATTACGTTGCATACGATTATATAGAATCAAGTTTTTCTATCTGAACAAACAGGTGTGCTGCTGGAGATTTTTTTGCGCCTCTTCTTCTTCCCAGCTAAAGCACTAGGAAGTGATGAAGGGTGGGCGTTTTGGGGAACTGTCTTATGTAATTTTAACGTTCGAGAAGTGCTGATTTTTAATTTTGATTCCCAGTGAATTAAAACATCACTAAGTTTGAAAGTATGTAAATGTCATATAGACAAATATACCTTGTTGTTATATGACGTTGCAAATGAATTCACCGATAGGGAGATCGTGGCCCCCGGCAACAGGGCAACTGAAGGAACACGGGTAGGTTTTAATCAGTAAGAGTCTGACACGCCCACCCGCTCCGCCCAGAGCAGGAAAAGTTATTTGATAATTTACCACCCAATAAAAAAGGGTGATAAAGCAATTACGAGGTTAACTATACAAACCTTGCGTTAATATTAGTGTTACTATTAGCTTTGTATGCCAAAATGGATGCATTAAGAACAGAAACATTGAAAAAACACGAGATTAAAACAAGGTTAGGCGTTGCGTGTAGTATATACGAGGGTCATTCAATAAATACTTAGCCTACAAAAAGTAAACGAAAATTTTGGAAAAGTGGCAATTTATTTTTCAACATAGTCTCCTTTTAGTTCGATACACTTAGCCCAGCGCTGCTCCAACTTTTTTAACCCGTCCGAAAAATAGTTTTTGTCAAACTCTGCAAAATAGGCCTCCGTGGCGGCGATGACCTCCTCATTCGATCCATATCTATTCCCGGCGAGTGATTTTTTCAGATTAGGAAACAGAAAGAAGTCACAAGGGGCCAAATCTGGAAAATACGGTGGATGGGGCAGCAATTCGTAGCGTAATTCGACCAATTTGGCCATGGCAACGGCAGACGTGTGAACCGGTGCGTTGTCGTGGTGAAACAGCACTTTTTTCTTCGCCAGATGGGGTCGTTTTTTCTTTAATTCGGCGTCGAATCGGCCCAATAAATCGGCATAGTAAAGCCCTGTAATTGTTTTACCCTTCTCGAGGTAATCGATGTAGATCACACCTTGTGAATCCCAGAAAACGGTGGCCATAACTTTTCCGGCCGATTTTACAGTTTTCGCCTTCTTTGGAGCACGTTCCCCGGTCTGGATCCATTGTTTTGATTGCTCCTTGGTCTCTGGTGTGTACCAGTGGATCCAGGTTTCATCGACGGTCACAAAACGACGCAAAAACTCCGCTGGATTCCGCTTAAACAGCGCCAAACACGTCTCCGATGTGGTCTCACGGTTGCGCTTGTTTTCTGGTGTGAGTAAACGCGGCACCCATCGCGCCGACAGCTTTCTCATGCCGAGTTCCTCGTGAAGAATATGATGCACTGTTCCTTCTGAAATGCCTACAGTCTCAGCTAGCTCCCGAACCTTCAATCGGCGATCTGCCAATACGAGATCATGGATTTTTTTAATGTTTTCCTCCGTAGCAGCTGTTTTCGGTGCACCTGGACGTGGTTCATCAAAAACCGACGTACGGCCACGTGCAAACTCGTTGAACCAATTCTTGACGGTGGCCATCGATGGAGAAGAGTCACCGTACACAGCATCCAAGCGCTCTTTGATTTCGATGCGCGTTTTCCCTTCCAAAAATAGGAATCGAATCACCGAACGATATTGCTCTTTTTCCATTTTTGTAAAACCGATCGACACGTTCGCTTCCATAAGTTGTCAAATTAAAACAAATGAAGGGATTGGAATGAAAATTTGAAAAAAGAATTAAAAAAGAATGTGCTACACTGTGGTAAAACTCTTTTGAAAGTACAGCGCCCTCTGGCGATGAGGCTAGGTACTTATTGAATGCACCTCGTACTTTAGGCGCTAGTGTGACCCCAGCGTTAAATTAATTATTGATACACACGGCTACACATCTAGCAACACATTTCTAGTTTATGCCGATCTCGCATTGTATAGGATGTGTAGCCGTTTGTTCAGGGAGCCAATTAACTAAAACCGTGTTTTTTGAGAAAAAAATAAACGAATGCACCTCCCTATTTTTCAATCGTATACCTACTTCCTAAATCTTGGCGATGAATAAAATGTTTGTATTCGTCTGATCGCTTTTAGCGATAAAGTCGCCCATCGTTTCAGGCTATGTAAAATTTCCACATTCATATCTGTAATTTGTACGGTGTAAGTACAGACATACATACATATATAAACTCACGCCTTCTTCCCATGGTGGTAGGTAGAAACTACAGAACGCCACCTGCTACGATCCTTACATACTCCTTTTGCCTCGTTTACGTTCATACATCTGGTCATGCACGCACGCCGGTTGCGAGTACTACGCACCTGGCCTTTCTGAAGAACATCACCCATAAGGCCAGTATATGTCCTCCTAGGGCGTCCTCGCCCGGCCTTTCCCTTCACATCAGCCTTGTAAATACATTTTGTTAGTCGCCTTTCATTCATCCTCTCAACATGCCCAAACCATCTCAGCATACCCTTTTCAATTTTTGTCACTACATCTTCTTTTAAATCACACCGCTGTCTTATCACATCATTCCTCAGCCTATCATTCATAGTCAGACCACACATGCTTCGCAAGGAACACATTTCCACAGCATTTATTCTACTTTCATGCTTGTTTTGCCACACCCAACATTCACTTCCATACATAAGCGTGGGCACCAGCACACCATTGTGAACAGCCAGTCGAGCCTTCTTAGACATCGACTGGTTGGTCACAATCGCATGTATAGCACCATTCACTTTATTTCCCGCATTTACTCTCCTTTCCACATCTCCTTTAATCTTCCCATCCCTTGTAAACAGACTCCCCAAATATATAAACTCACTTACTTGCTCTACACTTTATCATTTATTTTCACATCACACACCGATACATCCTCTCCTCTTTCAAACACCATGACCTTCGTCTAAGTCTATAGATTGGTACAGTACAAATATGTTCTCAATCTCCCTCGGCAAACCTCGTATTTCGTCAGTCGTCGGATTTCTATCAGTTGCCTTTTGCACTTGATGCAGACCGGACGCTCTCAATCGCCTTGGAAGTATATAGAGCTGTTAATACTCTTTTAATTCATGTAATTTATTTAAAAAATGGTAGGATAGCAGCTAAAGTCGCAGGCACGACAGATAGGAAAATTGTTTTACAGCTCTACGAATATAGGTCACACGAAAATCAAAACAACAATAAAGTACTTAGTTCTGAATTAAAATTATTATACAAGATAAATCTAATAATTGATGGACGTGGAAATTAGCATTCGTTTGTATTCGGAAATGCGATGATTCCCGAGAGATATTAAGAAAATAGAAATACTGTATATATATATTGCCCGATGTCAGAATATTAGAGATATCCTCAAAACGCTACGATTTCGCTCCACTTCAATCTTTACCCAATTTCAAATGTTCCACAAAGCCGCCATCTTTAATTTTGAAACGGACGTAGATGGAACTTTTGGCCAGCCTTTGAAGTACGTTCAATTTACACACGATCCATTGTTACCGGTTTTAGATGGAAATGTAACAGATATAACACAGTTGCTGACGGGTAAAACAGAAAACGATTTTGGATGACGTTTTAAAACTGAAATTAGGATTAATTAGTTATTATTAAATTGTTTACGAAAATAAGTTACGCAATTAGGGTACAGGCCCGGGTCGACGGCGCGTTGTGTTTCATACGCACCTCAAAGAGATGTCAGCACAACTGACGGGACCCGCTAGGACCGACGCCTGCCGGGGTCGCGGGAAAGTCCGGAAGGGATACCGTGGCCCCTGGCAACAGGAAACTGAAGGAATACGGGTGGGTTTTAGTCAGTAAGAGTTTGACACGTCCTTCCGTTCCGCCCAGAGCGGGAGAAGTTATTTCATAATTTCCAAACCAAAAAAATCGGGTCAAACAAAAGTTTGGTACACTATATTTCAGATTATTG
Organism: Agrochola lychnidis; assembly: GCA_963680765.1. Taxonomy (NCBI): domain Eukaryota; kingdom Metazoa; phylum Arthropoda; class Insecta; order Lepidoptera; family Noctuidae; genus Agrochola; species Agrochola lychnidis. The sequence goes on from OY796862.1 coordinate 22,541,836, forward strand.
GTTTGTCCCTGTCTACAATACCAAAATTCTATATACATAAAGACATACTATACATACTCTCGAAAAACATTTCCCTCCTTCTGAGGCAGTCAGGTAATAAACTCCACCTACATGTCAAAAAAGTACGATACAATCTCGACGTCTTAACGCTCAGCTCAGACAGTCTTAATAGAGAATTATTGAATAGGTCAGCTGCTTACCATTAGTTAGCATCCCACGCGAATCACAGTTAACTTGGTAAACGGTTCAAATCGCTGCTCATTATTTATGATTTCCAACTATTTTAAACACAGTTATCACAAGACATTGTGGCATAATTCTATGCAGTTTGTTCGAGCAATCTAAGATTTAAATCGTTAGATTTGCCTTCACCGTACTTATGTCGCTAGAAGTGAAAACAGTGAGAAGAGTGAGCTTACACATAACTACATATTATAAAACAAAGTCCCCCACCGCGTCTGTCTGTCTGTATGAACGCGATAAACTGAAAAACTACCGAACGGATTTTCATATGGTTTTCACCAATGGACAGAGTGATTCATGAGGAAGGTGTATAATTAATTAAGGTTTTGTGTAAATTGGCTGAATTATAACAATGATGATAAAGATGCCGGAAAAATCATGTCGACTGGGAGCTTAACTGGCGTGCGCCGCGTAAACCAATAGCGTTATTTGAAAACAATGTATTACAGTATTATTCCTCTTAAAAGATCTAATAAACGGAACATTACGTTTCCTTGAGATAATAGTTTTCGACCTCAAAAGCTAGTCCCGTATAATTATGGTATTTGGATGGCAATGAAGCCAAATTGCTGCGTCATATGTGTATCAGAGGTGTAAAAGCGAAACAGAAAACGCGACCATCTTTTGACGTGGTAGGGCGAATCTAACGATTAAAATCTTTGCAAGCAATATTACTTGCACCTTAGTTAAAACTGTTTATGATAAATGAAGGACATACATTTTTGTTAGCAGATGTCTTGTCCTGAGAGGTATTAGAACAAACTTCAAAACATTAGTATTTACATTTACTTGTTCCATCATACTTTTCAACCATCATGAAATACTCTCATAATATTGCAAGATATTGTCAAACCTCCAGAGATTTATGCTAAGTATCGGCAAACCAATTTGCTTTGAGCTTGAACCCAAAATGATATATCGCGACAAGATGACCTCTCCTACCTGAAATTATAGACCACGCTGTCCCCTGTCCCACAGTGAATCGCTTCTTGAAGCGAAGCGGAACGGAGCGATATTATAAGTTTTTTGTTAGTGAAAACTTATTCAGGCGTGTTGGGCATTTTTGAAATGGGAAAAAACAATTGAACTCGCGATACCGTTTCCGGCACCTCATTTTTGTAAACACGATTGTGCTCTTTATTTATATCACATTACGGATCAATGTGCTATGCAAGTATTTTTACTTTAAAGGTTTCGGAAGTATTCTTTTTACCCGACTACGGCAAAGCCAAAATAAGGGTTATGATTTTAGCAGTCTATGTATGTATGTTTATATGTTTGTATGTATGTATGTATGTTTGCTTTTACGTGTGTTCCACCATAGCGCCTAAACTACTGAACCGATTTTGATGAATGAGGTATCAATAGATTCGTAATAATGGTCCGGGTGACATAGGCTATATAAATTTTCCCTAAATTTAATATGGTGGATTTTACACGTAAATTTCTAACCTCGAAAAAAATTAAAATGATATGATCATGACATGTTTGGTACCAAAAGAAAGGTCTTGACGAGCACATTACAAATATGTAAATAATGTTATACTTTCAAAGTAATTAAATATGTTTAAATTGTTAAAAACAAGCAAAAGTGAGACTGTGCTACGTTGTATCGCAAGATGATACCAACGTGCAGTTAATCAAATCTTAATAAATAAAAACGGTTTGTAATTCCATCCTCAATTCCTCTATGAAGAAAAACAAGTACACACGGCTACACATCAAGCTATACATTTCCAGTTTAAGCTGATCTGGCATTGTAAAGGATTTCCGTACAATGCGAGGTCAACTAATACTGGAAATTTATAGCTTGATGTGTAGCACTGTGTACAACGAAATATTAATATTTATACACAGGGCACTCAGAAAATTTTGCAATAGGTAATAAAAAAAAATATACTACAGGTTATATTTTATTTATTAAATCTTTTCAAATAACTCTCCATTGGCGTCTATACACAGTTTCATGCGTCTTAACCAATTTTCATTACACATTTTCCAGTCCACATCAGACACCTCTTTAATCCCTGTTTTCCCTTGAGTTGATTTTTTATTTTGGGGAACAAAAATGACAAATCCATGATTCATCACCCGTAATGAAATCGTAAACGCGCCGAGAGGAGCCTGCTTCAAATTTTGCTATCATGTCTCGGCACCATTCTACCCGAACCTCCTTCTGCGTTAGATTGTGTGGTAATCAGCGTGAAACTATCTTCTTTACCTGAAGATGCCCATGTAGAATTTCATGTACACTTCCCGATCCAATCTGCAGTATATGCTGAATCTCTTCATATGTAATTCGCCTCTTCACTTAAATTTAATTTTTCACAGCCAGCACGTTTTCTTATGTAACAGCCGTCATAGCCCTATGACGGCCACTTCTTTCTTCGTCCGCCAAAGTTACAACGCTAAAAACTTGTACTTGACCACGCTTAAATTCGTTGAACCAGCGGAAAACAGTCGCTTTAGAAGGGCTTTTGTCTATGAACATCATTCGAAGTCTTTCAAATGATTCTTCTGGTTTTAGTCGACATTTGAAATCGTACAAAATCATTGCGCGAAAATGTTCTCGTTGTAAATTCAATTTTCAGTGAGACGTTGCGCGCGGCGTTGTTGTAACGTTTAGTAAGTGTAAAAACGGAAAAGTATGAAATAAAAAATAAAGTTTAATAAAAAACTGTAACCCGACCACGGGAAAATAAAAATGATCTAAAAAGTACGAAACAAGCAAATATTTCAGACAGAAATCAAGACATAGGTACAAAAATGGTCAAGGTAAAGCCGTCGTCGCATGCCATTATAATTTTGTAGGTGTTCCTGGCACCCACATGGTATACAGGTCTCTTGTTCCGTTGCGTGACACCCCAAAAACAGGTGTTTCGTTGCTCTCTAAATCGATGGGAATCTTAAACATGGCGTGCGCTGTTTTGTCACCAGGAAGCAGTGTGGCAGCGATTCCAGAAGATACACACACATACATATTTTAAAATCGCTGGGACAAATCTGCTCTCAAAATCTGTAAAAAATCATTTTATTCCTACAGTCTTTAGCTCTTAAATGATCAGAATACAACCTTGAATGTTTTGTGACTGTAAAGTACTTGTGACGTAGTAGGTTTCCATAGCTTACGAAGTTTTCCTTTTTTTTGTGAATTAATACATTAATAAAAAAAACCGTTCTACAAAATGAAAAAAATAGTTTAAAAAAAACAGATGGTAATCGTACTTACTACCAGGACTTCAAATCATTCGTCCAACCGCTTACTTATTCGCTTTGTTGAAAGTTATCTAAAATAGCCGTTCCTATATAATTATGTCATGATTGACTGCATAGTTCCATAAATGCATAGCTTGATTATAATCATTTAAAAAGTTAAATCGGTAACTATCTACAATATCCCAACCTTTTGGCGCGTCCTTTTATAATTTGCAGAGAAAAATAAGAAAATAATATAATATTGCTCATCCCCCATAGCAAATAGCGTGATAGTCTATACCCTACAATTGGAACAGACAAACATTCTAAAAACTATATTTTCCGCATAAGAATCGATCCCAGACCTCGTAGCAATAACTTTCTTTCAAAAAATTTAACTTCGCTACGATTTTATTATAATATATTATAAGGACATAATCAAAACAAAAAAAAAAATCGTGTAACAAAATGTGAAAAAAAGAAAACAAAAACCGTAGTTGGGTTCCATAAAGGTATAGCGTGATGATAATCATTCTAAAAGTTAAATCGATAACCATCACAATATCCTAAAATTTTGGCGCGTTTTTTTCCAAAAAATACGAACATAATATAATATTGCTCGTCCCCCATAATAAATAGCGTGATAGTTTATACCCTACAGTTTGACCAGACTTATAGGGAACACCTATGCAAAATTTGAACAGAATCTATCCGGTAGAATTTGCGTCATGCTAGAACATAAAAATACGACATAATGTAATATTGCTCATCCCCCATAGCGAATAGCGTGATAATTTATACCCTATAATTTGACCAGACACACAGGGAATATCTATGCAAAATTTTAACAGAATCTGTCCGGTAGAATTTGCGCCATGCTGGAACATACATACAGACAAACAGACAAAAATTCAAAAAAATATATTTTCGGCATTAGAATCGATCCTAGACCTCGTAGCATTTACTTTTTTTCAAAAATATTCAATGTACAGTTTTGACTTCGCTACGATTTTATTATATGTATAGATATAGATAACGTAATAAATTATTAAAGTGCCCTAGTTACTAAAGATGTATTTTCTAAAACTTTTTTAGTTAGAATTTCTACCCCAACTGTGTTATGGACTTGGACTAATAATCTTGAAATGGCTAAAGTGATTTTTATCAAAATAAAAAAAACATCCTAATTTAACCACAATAAAACATAACAATTCATAAATCGGTTCATTCGTTTCGGAGCTAGGAAACCACAAACAGACACATAGATGCCTCTCATACCTATTAACACTGTAATTTGAAAACATTGTAGAAACCATTTATTTTTAAAAAAGTAACCGTGGAGTTTATTGCCGGCTCTTCTCCATAGGAAGCGACCAATTGGAACCGTGCACCTAGCTTTTGACGATTCATAAGTGCCCTTCTAGGTTTATGTGAAATAAAATAATTTGAATTTGAGATAGACTTTCATCACTTCAAACTTGAAACACCGTATTTTTGCCAAGACTTAGTTTTTTGTAGATGTTACTACTAAACTATACCTACAAAATTGTATATCACATATCCTTGGTGCAATTTTTCCGCGACCTAAATTTCGTCACGTACCTATTTCAACTTTCTCTCAATAAAACTATAAATCTTTTCGTCCATTTGTCGAATTCAGTCATTTGTCAGCGTTGAACACAATCGAATGTTCAAAGACTTTGAATTGAGAAGCGCTCATCAATTGGAATGAAGAGAATCCTATTGAAGAGGAAGGAAAAGGAGAATCGTCTCTATAAAAAGGACGCCTGTCGAAAGACATAATTGGGTGTCACTTTATTTCCGCCATTGAAAACCGAGATTGGAATTGTCGACGAAATATGGCGGAAACATGACCCTGCCTTACTGAACTGCGCCTGAAATCAAAATACTGCTATTCCATCATCATCATTTCAGCCGAAAGACGTCCACTGCTGGACATAGGCCTCCCCCAAGCACCGCCACTTCGACCGATTCTGTGCTTTCCGCATCCATCGGATTCCTGCGGCCTTCACAAGGTCATCGGTCCATCTTGTGGGAGGCCTTTCAACGCTACATATTCCGGTACGCCATGACCACTCCAGAACCTTTCTGCCCCATCGGTTATCTGCTATTGGCTGTCTGTGTATTAATGTTAATTAACATTAATTAAACTGGTCCTAAAAGGTAACCTCCTGCATTTGAGACCAACAATAGGTCCTCTACTATCCAGTTACTGGGTAACAGGATACCCCTTAGTAAGACTCCAAGGCACAGAGGGGTCTCGGTCTGTAATGGATGGTCACCCATCTATGAACCGACCGTGGCAAGAGTAGCTTAACCAGCGATCGAGCCGTACGGCTGTTACCAAATCAGGTATTATATTGAATCAGCTATCTAATTACTAATTTGTTTCATTTTGACAGTTCAACAACATTCATTGCATTATTTACGTTGTTGAGCAGATAATTTTTTCCAATTTTCGAAGTTTCTTTCCAGCAAACTTTCTCATTGTCTCATTGTGGGAATCTTTTGGTGAGATTGGGGATGTCATGTCTCCTCAGCCGGGTATGTTGGAGTCCACCTTTTCAGCTCAGAGTCTGTGCAAGTTCATTCACGTGGGTTGTTAGCTTCTCCTGGTACTTCAGGCTGCTTTGGACTCAATGTATCGCCGTAATCTTTTGATTACGTCAAAAAATAAAAAATACGTGTTCAATATATTTTAATAATCTACGAGACGGACAAAAAAAAATTTTGGACACAGGCCTATTAGGGTACTGGTCTAATATTAAAGTTTTAAGATTTCAAAATACGCGGGACAACATTAAAACCAAAACCAAGTTCGTAAAATATATGCAAATAAAACACCGTCCCATCACGTCAATCCCCAAAGCAATCAGAATCCAGGCTGAAACACGCCAGTGAAATTAAACCGTAGTTTGACGTCGATGTCATGTTTACAGCCTTCGAGCAAGATGGGAGCCGTCACATAGATCAGATACATAAATATACAGGGTACAACCCGGGTGTGTACAGGGTTTTGACCCTTCACGAAGCTATCATCTACGCATTCTGTACATCAAAATTATGTATATTGTGCAAATATAAATTGCTGGGAAAGGACTTTTATTTTTGGTGTAATAATTCGCTGATTATAGTAGTAGTGTATTAGTGTGTGTGTGTGTAGTGTGTGTGTGTTGTGTGTGTGTAGTGTGTGTGTGTTGTGTGTGTGTAGTATATGTCTATATTAATGTCTGTAATTTTTATGGTGTACATAATAAAGAATATTCTATCTATCTATCTATCTATCTATAGGTAATGCACGCAAAAATATTGTGCTTATAGGTGCATACAACGGTACAGGAATTGTAAGAGTGTTTAAAGTCAACCTTAGCCTTGTTACTCAGTGATAATATGCTGTACCCGGCGAATAAAATGGTAATGTGCTATTACGATAGTTTTAACTTTATTGCATATTCGATATTTAGAGGTCCAATTACACTCTGTCAATTTTTTTCGTTCATTTCCTACGGTTATTTCAGAAGTTACGAGATTTTGAGGTGTATTGTAATGAATGTAAAAAATCACTTTTCTTTTGGTATTTGAACAATTCCACTATGTAAATTAGTTAATAAGATAATTCACAAAAAACAGTTTTTTATTTTTCCTGTAAAATTTGGTTTTTACGATTACGATTTTATTCGCCGGAGACAGCGATATAGCATTCTACTGGTGAAAAAAATTTTAAAATCGGTCCAGTATATTTTGAGTTTATTTATTACAAACAAACAAACATGCAAAAGATCTAATCTTTTCTCTTTATAATATTAGTTTAGATTAATTAAAGCGACTAAAATATATTCGTGTTTGTCGTGTGACCGCGTTTGTTCTTCTAAACTGCACAACGGATTTTGATGCGATTTTGACCATAATTTAGATAATTTATTACGGAAGGTTTGTGTGTATACTATATTAATATTTAAACATCAATCACTACATAGTATAAAACAAAGTCGCTTTCTCTGTCCCTATATCCCTATGTATGCTTAAATCTTTAAAACTACGCAACGGATTTTGATGCGGTTTTTTTTAATAGATAGAGTGATTGAAGAGGAAGGTTTATATGTATAATAACCCGGTTTATACCCGTGCGAAGCCGGGGCGGGTCGCTAGTATAATATAATACAGAAATCTCGATGTTTTATCAACTGAACAACGTAAGTGTCAAAGTCAAAAAACCGGACGAAGCAGGTGCGGGTTGAAAGAAAAGAATGAAAAAAAACAATTATTTAGACAGTGTGTGAAACACAAGATACAAAAAAAAAAATTCAGATTATTTATTTGTAAACATAGGTAATAGATACACAGGTGTGTGAGAGTGTGAGATGTTACATATAAAAAAAAAAACAAAGAAAAAACTAAAATATAAAAAAAACTTTTTACAATAAATAACGTGTGTGCCTCACGGCTGCGCCAAAAAGGTTCATTTCAGCATCAAAACAGATGCCAGACAGATGCTGTCTGACGCTGGTCTTCTAATGAACCCTTGAAGACAAGTGACGTAGTACAAACAATTTCAACATATTAATACATAATTTGCCAGCTAGATAAATGTATGATATAATTATGTACCTGTTAGGTTTCAATTTATTAATACGTAATTGGTGTTGCCAGTACAATATCCAACTATTGTACTGGCAACACCCAAAGATTCGATGTGTCAAAAGTAGCGCGGGAACGTCCTTCTGGCGTTCGTGACGGAGACGTGCTTAGTGCCTGTGTCGGTAAAAAGATAGATTGGCCTAGTATTGGTTGGAGATCTACTGTAAATTAAATATGTAGTTTTATTAAACAGTTTTAGATTATGAAATTGGGGTAACGATTTTAAGATTCATTTGGAGATTAGTATCTATTTTGAGGTTAAATAATTATATTTGGAATTAAATTGGTTATTTTAGAGACAGGATGGTTCTTATTATCTACCTAAGCATTCACTTAAAACTAAACCAAACAATTTCACATCTTAAATAAGAACAATCCTTAAAAACTCCGCATGCTGCCCGCAAACCAATTATTTTTTTATCAAAACTCAAACTTATAAAATCGATTTCTACACTGCGGTCCAACTTCAGCGCAGATAAGGATCCTTACCATATCCGGTATCCGGGAATTTAAAACGGGACCGCGTATTGACCTATATTCCGGGGTATACCGTTTATCTAGAGCACGATTAGCTGCCTTTCCTTATTCTAAAAATCTTGTGGATGAATAAAAGCAGGGGAAAATGGAGTATTTTGCACGCGGTTTGAACTTAGTGTGTATTCTTTAGTTATAAAGGGTAAGTTATTAACCAGTGCGCAAACTTAAACACATGACTTTACTCAACATTATATAATAGGAACCATCTTTGCTCTAAAATAACTAATTTAGTTCATAATACACAAACATACATAATTATTTAACCTCAAAATGGATACTAATCCCCAAATGAATCTTAAAGTCGTTACCCCAATATGATAATTTAAACTGTTTAATAAAACTACATATTTACAATATTTCAGGGATAAGGAAAATAATATGAAACACCGATATATTTCGTCAGTCATTTATATTTCTTTGCCAACATCAAATTCAATATTCTACACCATACCATCACATCTCCTATCCCTCACATAATATCACTATTTAATAAGTATTCTAATATTTACCATAAAACTAATAGGTTACCTTAATTTACAGTAGATCTCCAACCAATACCATGCCAATCTATCTTTTTACCGACACAGCCTCTAAGCACGGCTTACCGTCACGAGCGTCAGACCCAGGAGAAAGGTTCCCGCGCTACTCTTGACACATCGAATCTTTGGATGTTGCCAGTACAATATCCAACAATTACGTATTAATAAATTAAACCCTAACAATTATAAACAACTTTTACTATGGGACCAAACCTGAAATCACGAAAAAAATATCAGCTGTTCCCTACATTTTGACGAGTTATGCGAACATAAATCTCATCATAATCATCTTACGGTCTATGAACTATAAGTGCTTCCAATCAAAGGTTCCTTATGTGCAGCTTTTAATACGGTATGGCGTTCTGGAATTGAGATCTAGGCGGCTGTTACTTGATGCTATGACACTGCACGGCATATGCAATAATAAATTCGACTGTATTGACCTTACAAACAAATTGTGTTACAAGGTACCCAGAAGTGTTATTCGAAGGGGAGTGCGCGTGCCTCAACTGTTCCATACAGACATATGCAGGATTAACGCTGGGGAACGTGCACCTCTTCGTCGCCTTGTTGATTCTTACAACACGCATTTTATGGAACTGGATATATTTTGTTTATCTAAGCAATTATTTAAGAAAATGGCTCTGGATATTTTATCAAGCGAGTAATTTAAGTTAAAGTGAGCCAAGCTAACACAGCAATATTGTGGCAGCGACTTTTGTTTTATTTTTATTTTTATCACTTGTCTTCAGCACTTCTTTTAACCTTTTGTTAAAACGTGGACAATGGTGTGGGTTACATGTTTGTTAAATCATAGTTTATTTCTCTGTAATTTGTAGCATGTAACTGTTTTTTGTCCCTAATAAATAAGTAAATAAATGTAGGGAACAGCGGATTTTTTTTTTTCGCGATTTCAGGTTTGGTCTTTGTCTTTTATGTACCATTATCGGCTTAGGGGCTTGTGGCTAAGTAATAATAGTCGCACGGGTCGATCGATCAGGTTAAGCTGCGCTTGCCGCGGTTGGTCCATGGATGGGTGATCATCTTTACATACCAAGACCCCTCCGTACGTCAGAAAGCACATTAAGCCGCTGACATTTGCAGATCTTTGACAGTCGTTACGAGTCGTCAGAAGCCCGAAAGTCTGACAACCAGTTTTACCAAGGGATATCGTGTTAACCAGTAACTGAGTTGTGACGGTCAGATAGGCAGTCGCTCCATATAAAATACTTGTCTTCAGCTGCATCTGGTTAGACTGTAAGCCAACCCCAAAATAGTTGAGAAAAGGCTAGGCAGATGATGTAATATTTTATGCAATAACGATATTCTATTATAATTTAGTTTGTGCTTAGAGTTTGTGTTATAATGTAAAGTGCTGTGACAGTTTGCAAATACCATTATTTCACCGTCATTTTACATCTGATGTCGCAATACTGTCAAAACAAAAGTGATCTTTATGTCCTTTGCAATAAGGTTGCTGTTGGGTTGCTGCTTGTGTTGCTGTCAGAGGTAAAGATAATGTGAAAAGAATGTACGATGGAAAAGCTTCGCGTCTCCAGGATATTTATAAAAAAGTCAAAGTCAAATAATTTATTTTAATTGGGCACATAACAGGCACTTTTGAACGTCAAAATTTACAAAAAATATATTTTATTTTAGTCGCCCCTTCTAAAAGGTAGTTTTCGTATGGAGAAGAATGGGCAAGAAACTCCACCGTTACTCTTTTAAAATGTTTTATAATATTTTGCGTACATTAAATATATAATTACATGTGAAGACTATGCACCTGGAATAAGATTACTATACACAATAGGTAAAAATAAAAAATAAAATAATGTAGAAAAACAACTGACTTCCAAAAAAATACTACAAATTGAAAAATAACTTTAAGAGCTTTTATTCTGAAAGTGGGCAACGTTACAAAAACAAAGTTATGTTGTTTTGATTAATTTGGCAATATTACTGTATGGAAATAAGAAATGTGGCCAACTATCGAACTAGAATATTAATAATGAATTGCAACTATAACACTGAATTTAATGAAGTAATCATTGTAGGTGCAAAAAAAGGCATTTGGAAAATTTCCAAATACTTTTTTTACATCTAAAACTTAATATTCGGTGTAACGATATTAATTATTGCATTTCATAATCAATATTTTAGTTCACTAGTTGGCCAAATTTCTTAATTCCATACAGTAATATTGCCAAATTAATCATAACAGGTAAATTGACAGCTACTTACGACGTTGCCAACTTTTAGGATAAACCCTCTTGATTTTTGGAAGTTGGTGGCAAATAACAAAAATACAAAACCGAAAAGACACCGACTTTTGAAATTAAAGTTTATTTTTCACTTTGTAGTGTTTCTTTTTGGAACTCAATTGTTTTTTTTTCGTAAAAAAGCTTTTCTTATAAATGACTTTTATCTCAAAATTTTTGTGCAGCTGCTTATACAAACAGTCTATTACATCTGTTTCCGGCTCCAAAACTATTTAGCAGTACATTCCCTCCCATTATTTCCTCCCCACGTTCCACCTTCTACAGCAAAACAAAATGTCAACACCACAAACTTTCCCCAGTTATCGTGAAATAGTGTCCCCTGTAATAGTGTCCAGGGAAGGGTCGCCATGTTGTCAACACCACAGGCAGGGGCGCAGGTACCGCCGGCGCCGTATCGATGATACGGGCCCCCGGGCTACAGCCCCTGAACGAAAATTCGTAATACTTTATCTACAACCTGAAATTCTAATTGATAAAAAGCCCGGAATTAATCAATGCCTATTGAAAATACGAATAATAATGTAAATTTGTTTATGTCTTACAAAGGCTTCAGGCTACAGGCGTGGTTTAATTCCCAAACTCTTACATTCATTTAGTAAAACCACACAGAAAATCTAACCTATCCGAGACAGGATACTCCGATTTTGGAGCTCGCTCTGGCATTCTCTTAGTAAAATCACAATAACAGCGTACTATCTAAGTCAGGATTCTACATATTTGTAGCTCGCTTCGCTCGCTCTTGCATTCTCTCATGCTGGGGCTACATTGTCGCGTTATTGCGAAATAAACTTCGCGCGCTCTCTCTCGCATACCGCTAGACGTCTCGCTGAGCAACAGAAAGCGCGCGAAGGAAAGTTCGCGATAACGCGACAATGTAGCCCCAGCATTAGTGAGATCACAATGACAGCTTAAACTTCTAAGTCAGAATGCTATTTTATTTATTTTGTAAAAGAGCAGTATCCTCCTTTAGTCGGTTAAAAGGGGCCCCCAAATATTTTTGATACTGGGCCCCTTCAAAACTGGCTACGTCACTGACCAGAGTTGAAATGCTAATCGTTATTGTTACTATTCTGCATAGTTTTGTTCAAATGACTGCGGCTGGCGTTTGCACAAATAAGGTTGATAGTTAGACAGAGTTTTTGTTTTATAATAGAGTTGTTATGCCATGAATGTTTTGTTAACCGACTTCCAAAAGGAGGAGGTTCTCAATTCGACTGTATGTTTTTTTTTTTGTATGTTTCTTACGCGATTACTCTGCCAATTATTAATTGATTTTGATGATTCTTTTTTTGTTTGGTAGATCATACTTCAGAGGTGGTCCCGTATAAATTTTATTAACTTTACTTGGCTAGTTTTTGAGTTATCTTCAATAATACGTATTTTTTCCCACATAGTATGTGGATGATATTATGATAACTTCCTGTCACTATTATTTACATAGCAGGTAGTGGTATTCGAATTTGTGTGGGGTACGTACCACAACTAAAAAGTGAAAAATAAAAACTTTTTACAAAAAAAAACAACCGACTACAAAAAAAAAACACTACAAAGTGAAAAATAACTTTAATTTCGGAAGTCGGTGACAAAGAATGAAAATTGAAAACCAAAGACACCGACTTCCGAAATTAAAGTTATTTTTCACTTTGTAATGTTTTTTTTTTTGAAGTCGGTTGTTTTTTTTTTGTAAAAAGTTTTTATTATGTTTTGTAATTTGAGATAATTTCACCTAGTGGCAGGTCAGAGATACCTACAACATACATTTTGTTATTCTTACCTGTGAGCACGAATAAATTTGATTTAATGTAACGTTATCAGTTCAATCAATTTTATTAACAAATAAAAGTTTTGTTAATGAAATTGATTTAAAAAGTATAACAAAAGTTTTTTTTTCCTAGAAATGACGGCAATGACTAAACCCTTATTCAAACTCACCACACGGCGAGGTCGCGAGTTTAACTTTTTATTCCCTCGAGTCCGAAACTTGTCGGGCAATCACGTTATCTACCGAGCGGCCGTAGATAATTATTTCAAGGTCACTGCCGAGACTCAAAACTGTTACTTTATTAAACTGTGCTTTTTGTTAACTTGCTTCGTGCGTATGTATCTCCAGCTACTTTGTTTGTCATCCATTTTTCAAGCACTTCCTGGCCTCCGATTGTTTTCCTACATTTTTAACCGACTTCCAAAAAGGAGGAGGTTATATGTTCGTCGCGTATGTTTGATTTTTTTTTTATGTATGTCCACCGATTTCTCCGTCAATTGTGGACCGATTTTGAAAATTCTTTTTTTGTTTGAAAGTGTGTGCTCTCGAATTGGTCCCATATAATTTTTATTAACTTTGCTTGGATAGTTTTTGAGTTAGCTACAAAATACGTAATTTTTTTCCCCCTTAGTATGTAGATGATATGATAAGTTTCTGTCACTCGTAGCAGGTAGTGGTATTCGAATGTGTGTGGGGTAGGTACCACAACTAAAAAGTGAAAAATAGAAACTTTTTACAAAAAAAAAACAACAGACCTCCAAAAAAAACACTACAAAGTGAAAAATAACTTTAATTTCGGAAGTCGGTGGCAAAAAATGAAAATACAAAACCCAAGACACCGACTTCCGAAATTAAAGTTATTTTTCACTTTGTAGTGTTTTTTTTGGAGGTCGGTTGTTTGAAAAAGTTTTTTACATTTAGCCTCCTCGTCTTAGTCCTGGGGTTTTTCCAGTTCGGACAAAGTGTTGTTGAGTTTTTACCTGGCTGCCCCAGAAGGAGAGTAATGTTTTTCGAGGGTGTGTTTGTACCTATGTCTATTTCTTTGGCACGCTCTGTAGCCTAAACGGCTTGAACTTGATGGATTTTAACTAGTGATGTGTCGGATATCCGTGATTCGCGGATATCCGCGGATCTCCGAGGGAGAAAAAAGATCTGTTTCCTGTATCTGTATACATTTCGTTTCGTATACGTAATGAAATGTATTAATATAAAAGATCCGTTCAAGATCCGCCAAAAAGTAACGGATACAGATCTTTTTCTCCCTCGGATATCCGCGGATATCCGCGGATACGGATATCCGGCACATCACTAATTTTAACATATAAAGTATCGTTAGATTAATCTTATTTCCATCTGGAATTTCTCAGTAGCAGCCGGAAATCTAGATTTGTGCCCGGTTGACGACAATAGGCTCGTCTTCTATTACATGGGACTTAAACATAACTGGCGAAATGTGGGTGTACACAGTATAAATATGGTCAGTATGGAAACTAGGAACCTTTTTGTTGAAATAAGTACCTACGCTCCATTTTTAAAAGGATCGTGGTGAACACTCGTGTCCACACGGCACCCGCAACTGACAGCACCGCGAGAATCACTTAGGGTCTCGTCAATGAGCGCGTCTGTGTGAGTGTGCCGTTTTCAACGATTACTAAGTAGTTTCTGTACTGTCCGTATTTATACTGTAACTATAGGTAAGTACCCCTCTACCTAGCCCTTCGTTCAATACATGTGTGATGTTATGTAAAAAAAATACAATAGACGTGGATATATCTAGTAACCTGTTCCGCTTAGCTATTTCTAAAGAGCCATAAAAAACTCCTGAAAGAAATGCCACAAGAACACGCCGTGTTCGGGTTCGCGACAAGTCCATCGTCATCCTGAGGATGCCTCGTTGAGAGGTGAAACCCGTGTCGATTTCTTTCAGGAGTTTTTTATGGCTCTTTAGAAATAGCTAAGCGGAAAAGGTTACTAAATATATCCACGTCAATTGTATTTTATAATGGATTTTCGCAAGGTCACGCCTGAATCAATTAACTATCTTATGTTAAGAATTTTTTTAAAAAAATTTTGGCTGTTAGTAACTCCGCTAAATAATTACAGAAAACATTCAACCCTCATTACTTCCATTACATTAATTCATTCATTTTCAGTCAATTGTTTCTTTCATATTTTCAGAAGAGTAACAAAACAACGTTAACGGCCGCCATGTTGCTATCTCGTATCCGTTTCCGGTCGCCGCTGGGCCGTCGTTCCGGTATTCTTCCTTCATCTAATTGTTCATGATTTCCTAGCGATATAATTTACTTGACGGTGAGTGAGTTACTTCATCTTCCTGTTCATTCATTCCTTTCATTCGTTCATAACTTTATGACAGCAAGCGGTATTACCTTGCCTTACGCAAGAGCTGGTATAATTGAACGTAGATTAGCAGATTAGATGTTTTAGGTTTAGATGATTAGCAGGTTGGTAAATATGATGTACCCAGAGTTAGTAGTTACTATGGCGACAGAACTTTAAAAAAAAGCGTTCCCTTCTTATTGAACACTTTGCCTGCTGACATCAGGCACGAAGCTAATAAAGTTAAATTCGCTCGTAATCTTAAAAAATATTTGTTAGATTCTATGTGAGTGTAGGTGTTGAATATTATATAGATTATAGATGTACCTGATAAATATATGTATGTTTACTGTTTAAGAGACTCAATGATCTCACAGTTAAACTGCGTAAGCAGTTTTGTGGGGCAATGTAACCTAGCTTTAGGATTTTTTTTTTAAGTGAATAAATAAATAAATAAATTAAAAAATCATTTCATTTTTGACCATAGTGTGGGTTGAGTCCTTTCTGCTAATCTACGTCCAATTAGGTAAGTGTCTAAATCAGTCTTGAGTGGGTGTATTCAGAAAATTGGCAGGGCCGCAATTTTTTTTTTTTTACCGTATCCTACACTGTCCCACCGCTGAGCAAAGGCCTCCCTCAAATCCTTCCATGCATCCTTTTCCAAGGCCACCTCCATCCAACCCTTGCGGTACGCGTCTAGGTCGTCTCGCCACCTCTTCCTGGGCCGACCTCGACGTCGCAAATAGCTGTCAAATATTTAGCTGTTTTGATTAATTTATCATTATCACTCAAATTAATTATAAATAAAACAGCGCTCTATGGTGCACGAAAACATCGATTATGAATTGCAATAATAACACTGAATTATTAAATCTAATATCTGGATAACCGGATTTTTTTTTGGTAGTTTTCCAAAAATGAAACCTAGCTAGATCGATTAATCGCCCCCGAAACCCCCTGCATACTAAATTTCATGAAAATCGTTGGAGCCGTTTCTAAGATTCAAATTATATATACATATATACAAGAATTGCTAGTTTAAAGGTATTAAATAGATTTTTGTTGATATTCGTATGAATCGCCTACTTTAGCATATTTAGCATATTTATTGTTTATTGTTAATGAAAACGGTAACACCAATTACATTAATTAACAAAGAAATTTATGAACAGTTATAGTAAACAAAAATATTTCAAAAATTATCATATAATAGAGGACAACCTAGCATACTTACTCTCGCAAAACATCAGACATACACGCATAATTCTGCTCCATTCATCAGCAAACAGATCACATTCAGGATTAGTGGTCAGGAGGGCGTTTAGCATCCTTAACGTACGACACACAGGGGATTCAATTCGGGCGACAGTTTTAGATAACGGCGGCGCAAACAGATCGCGTCGACGGTTTTGGCGATGCCCGATGTATTTGTCGAGAACGAATAGCCGACAGAAAAGATCTTATACTTAGCAAAGTATATTCAAAGTGCGGTCTGCTAATTTTGCCCTCACACCACACACACATGAACAAGACATATGCTAGCAGCTGATGTACCTTCCCGTTAGTGCTACAAACTAGATCCTATGTATCATTGAGTGGCGGTCACGGGCGGTGGCTCCGTTTTATGATGATCGCAGGCGCCGCGCCCGAACCGATACGTTTTATTACTGGGGATAAGGTTTCAGTGATCGCGGGTTGAAAATAAATAACTGTATCACACTAATACAAATTAGAGGATTATATCCAAGATAAGAGTGCTTGGAAACATGCTGGTCCTGCTCCATAGGACAATTTATGTAGAATCAAGACAAAATCAAACTGGTTGCTAATTTAATTGTAAAATTTTTACTTTGTGTTTTATGACATTGATTTTATATTCTGTGATTACTTCCTCACACACTGACTTATTAGTTGTAAAATTTTAGGAAAATCGTCTACTTTTACAATGTTTGTAAATATGTGAGCACCATGTATCTATCACATATTAAATTATCTATCGTTGCTTCATTTTTAATTCTTTTTACCTATTGTGGTATAGTAATTTTATTCTAGGTGCATCGTCTTCACATATAATAATTATTTAACAAATGTACGTACGTATACAAACAATTGTAAAATATTTTAAAAGAGTAACGGTGGAGTTTCTTGCCCATTCTTCTCCATACGAAAACTACCTTTTGGAAGGGGCGACTAGAATCAATTTTATTATTTTGTAATTTTTGACGTTCAAAAGTGCCATACATGGGCCTATTTGAAATAAATGATTTTACTTTGACTTTGACTTTAATATTATAAAGGCGAAAGTTTGTGAGTGTGTGTGTGTTTGTCTCTTCTTCACGCAAAAACTACTGAACTAATTTGAATGTAATTTGGCACACAGATAGTTTATAACCTAGATTAACACATAGGATACTTTTTATCCCGATATTCCCACAAGATCGAGACTTCTGCGGGTGAAACCGCGGGGTGCAGCTAGTAATCTATAAAAATATCACCGTGAAAACCATAGATGTATTATTTAAAACTAGCGTATATCCAAACATTATGAAATATAATATAATAAGGAATATAGGAAATCAAACATAAATACATAAATAATAACATAATTTAATAATAATGAAAATACTTCTAATAATTACCTACATTATTCTTATGCAATACATAAAATTAAAATAACTAATATCATCATCTGCCTAGCCTTTTCCCAACTATGTTGGGATCGGCTTCCAGTCTAACCGGATGCAACTGAATACCGTATTTTACATGGAGCGACTGCCTATCTGACCTCCACAACCCAGTACCTGGGTAACACGATACCCCTTGGCAAGACTGGTTGTCAGACTTTTTGGGCTTCTAACTACCCGTAACGACTGTCAAAGATTTACAAATGACAGCCGGGACCAACGGCTTAACGTGTTTTCCGAGGCACGGAGGGGTCTTGGTATGTAAAGATGGTCACCCATCCACAGACCAACCGCGGCAAGCGTAGCTTAACCTGATCGATCGACGCGTGCAGCTATTATTACTTAGCCACAAGCCCCTCCAAAAATTAAAATAACTAATATACTATACCTATAAACACTAACCTAATAATAAACAATATATCCATAATAATTTATATTAATACTGAATTCCTACTAAGCCCTCTTCCTCTCTCCTAATATTGCTGTGCCCGACAGGGTCCATATTGATCTTTTACTTTGTTATACCATCTAAAGAATTGAGTTTTGAGTATCTATGGTGATAACTTGGGTGAAACGAGCTGTTATTCCTGGTTGCTAAACTTGTCATAAGACAACGCAGAAAAGATAATTACAGTTGTAAAATAAATTTACACACATACGTTCGTACCACTCGCACTTCTGTGGTAAGGAAACGAACCAGGGACCAACATCACAAACTTTGGTTGGACCACGGTGAATGCAGGCAGGCCAAGGAGGCACTACCTTTAATCGATGGCCGCCTCACGAAACGGTTTCTCCGACTAACGAAACAGCAGCTGCGTACAGTTACAGCAGCTGTAACTGGCCATGGGTCATTTAATAATCACCTCGTCATAGGAGTCACAGACAGTCCGCTGTGCAGAGCCTGCATGGAGGACGACGAGACAGCAGCTCATGTGCTGTTAAACTGCCCGGTGGTCGCCACATACAAGGCCAAGTACTTCGGTAACCCAGGTACCCTACGTGAGATTGTCAGTGACACCAAGGCGTTGCTGGTCTTCTTTGAGGAGCTTGAGTGGATCGAATAACCGATTTTCCCACCCGCACGCAAAATACGCGCTTTGACGTGGAGTTGCGGATACCAGCCCGTATTACCTTACCACTCGCACTTTCTGCTACACTTTCTCACACAAACATACTTTCGCTTAAACACCGTCAAACTCACCATCACATGATCACACACTTACACTCACACATTCAACTTTCATCCCCTATTTAACCCTCTATACGGGACGGATTTTCAAAAACCCTTCCTTAGTGAGCACCTTTTTTATGATATAAAGAACTCTTGTGCAAAATGTAATACTTCTAGATCCAACGGCTTAGATTGTGCCTTGTCTGTTAGTGCATTTAAGATCTTTATTACTCAAATGTGATTTATCATGCCTTCGATTATTAATGAAACTTATTAAAGTACTTGGGCGACCACGCTCTGCTCTGGTGAAAATATATAATGCTCATTTATTATTATAAAATTATTATATTTCATATCATATCTATCTATACATATAAAATGCTTTGTCCTGAATGACTGACTGACGGATCAACGCACTGGCTAAACCACTGATCGTAGAGACTTGAAACTTGGAGGATGTGTTCCTTGTATGACGCAGGCATCCGATAAGAAAGGATTTTCCGAATTTCTACCCCTAAGAGGGTGAAAAAGGGGGGGGGCAAAGTTTGTATGGGATAACGTGATTCCTTGGTCCAATCTACTTCAAGCATAAAAGTACTAGGCTTGCATGAATTCAAAATAGTATTTCAATCATTATGTTATGGTAGTGCGTTTCTATGGGATAATTTCCGACTTCCACGCGAGCTAAGCCGCGGGAAAAAGCTAGTTCATTATGTTGTTCTAAACTTTGGGCGACCGAGCTCTGTTCGGGTGAAAATACGGAGAAAACGAATTTTCCCAGATATGAGACCTAGCTAGATCGATTTTTCACCCCCGTAAACCCTTAAATTGCAACTTTCATCGAAATCGTTAGAGCCGTTTTCGAGAACGTGATTATAACATAACATAACATCACGCCTTGTTTCCCCGAAGGGTTGGGCAGAGGTGTACCTGTAGTAGGTATACCCACATTTCGCCAGTTATGTTTAAGTCCCATGTAATAGGGGGCGAGCCTATTGCCATCAACCGGGCACAAATCCAGACTCCGGGTTGCTACTGAGAAATTCCAGATAGAAAAACCCAATAACACTTTGCCCGACCCGGGAATCGAACCCAGGACCTCATGCTCAGCAGTAGCGCTTGCGACCACTAGACCAACGAGGCAGTACTAGACCAACGAGGCAGTACGTGATTATATATATATATAATTATATATACAAATATTGCTCGTTTAATAGTATAGGATACACTCGCTGACAATCACACCCCGCAAGCGATCTACGAACCGTATCCTACCCGCTGTTTTTATTAACTATTCACAGCGCAGCGGCCGAGCATTCGATGCCAGCCCATCGCGTCACCCATTACCTTAATAAAATGAAAGCTAGATTTTATTTACACCAATAGTGGAGGCTCGTTAGTGGTTGCTATGTCGGCCATTTTCTTGGCAGTAACTGGTATTCAATCATATTTATTGTAAAAGAAATAGGAGAGAAAACTTCCACTATGTTCTGTGAATTCTGGTCAAATCAGAAAAATAAAAAAATAATGTGAATACAAATATGATATAAAACACTTACCTGTTTTTTACCCGACTATTATACCATAAATGCCATGATGGCCCAGTGGTTAAAAAGCCTCGCCTCTCATGCACGAGGTTGTGGCAAATCCGGGCAAGTACCAATGTGATTTTTTAAATTCATTAAATGAATGATAAATGATTTTATTTCTGTAAGTAGGTTTGTACAAACACTTTTACACGTCAATCATATTTTAAAAACTAGATGAGGTCGGCGTTTCCTAT
The DNA here is from genome assembly GCA_963680765.1 of Agrochola lychnidis. Lineage (NCBI taxonomy): Eukaryota > Metazoa > Arthropoda > Insecta > Lepidoptera > Noctuidae > Agrochola > Agrochola lychnidis. The sequence continues at coordinate 22,563,034 of OY796862.1, forward strand.
CTGACTACTCTGAGAAGAAAGGCCGAAACAAACTCAGAGGTCTCAGTCTCTTTTAAAGTCCAGACATAATCTTGGTCAGATCATGTGAAGGCCATGTAGATTGGTGTCTGAAGTGGTCTTTAGAGGAAAGCACCACACAGATTGAGAGGGCCTGTCCAGTCAGTGCACGCATTTGTCATTTATGTACTTTCTGAATTTATCTTGGACATTATTAACATCGGTGAAGGAAAAATATCGTGAGGAAACCTGAATTTATAGTTAATATAAGTCTGAAATCGCCAACCCAATTTTTCGTTCAGTGATTTCCTCTCACTTGAAAATGTGTCAGATGATAGTTTACATGCTATTTTGAATAAATAAAAACGTCAGCTGCCTCTATGTTGGTGGAAAACCCGTCAGCTGACGTATTTAAATAAGCGATGGCTCCCATGCTCCACTTTTCACTGCATCAGCTGACGACCTTTCCACCAACATAGAGCCAGCTGACGTTTTTATTTATTCAAAATAGCATGTAAACTATCATCTGACACATTTTCAAGTGTGAGGAAATCACTGAAGGAAAAATTTTTTTTTGCGTGTTCGTGTGACCAGCTGACGTATAATCCACCACGGTACGGCCAGCTGACTTTTTTATCTTCGAATAATTGCGTTAACTATCATTTAACAAATTTTCAGTCGAGAGGAAATGACTGAAAATATTTTTTTTTTTTACGTGATTGAGAGGTTGCCGCTGCCCCACCCACCCACGGAGCGGCAGCTGACGTTTACCATGCTGTTTAATACAACTCTCTGAAGCATTTCACGAGTTATCGCTTGAGAGGAAATGACTGACAAAATATAGTATCTGGCTCACGGACTATGGGTAGCTCGCCGTCCGATAAGGACCAGGCCCGGGTCGACGGCGCGTTGTGTTTCACGCGCGCCTCAAAGAGATGTCAGCAGTATTGACGGGGTCCGCTAGGGCCGATGCCTGCTGGGGTTGCGAATAAAACCGAAAGGGAGATCGTGGCCCCCGACAACATGGCAACTGAAGGAACACGGGTGGGTTTTAGTCAGTAAGAGTCTGACACGCCCTCTCGCTCCGCCCAGAGCGGGAGAATGTGTGTTTCCAAAAAATTCATCGTATAATAGGTACTTTTTACATGAATAAGTTAGCCCAAAGTAACTATTCCACGCGGACGAAGTCGCGGGCAGAAGCTAGTTATACTATAAAAACCAAACAATTTTTTTTAAGCTGCCCTGCAAATACTTTATCACGAAACTATAACCCCAAAATAATTTAAATAAAATTAAGTTTAAAAACTAAAACCCAACTACTAAAAAATCACGCTCTAAAAAGTATGAAACAAGAAAATATTTCAGACAGAAATCAAGACATAGGTACAAAAATAGTCAAAATATTTTATTTCAAATAAACCTACAAGGGCACTTATGAAACGTCAGAAGCTAGGTGCACGGTTCCAATTGATCGTTTCCTATGGAGAAGAGCCGGCAAGAAACTCCACGGTCACTCTTTTGAAAATAATTGGCTTTTACAATACTTTCAAATAACAGTGTTACTAGGTATAGGAGGACAGTGTAGGTCTTTCAATAAATACCAGGTACTTAACAAAATACAAAATGGTCAACAGATCTACAGTCCACCATCAGCGGGACACTGAACGCATCATCTGAGGGGGACAGTAATGGAGAAGTGATTGATAAATGATAAATGATAAATGATTTTATTTCTGTAAGTAGGTTTGTACAAACACTTTTACACGTCAATCATATTTTAAAAACTAGATGAGGTCGGCGTTTCCTATCTGACTACTCTGAGAAGAAAGGCCGAAACAAACTCAGAGGTCACAGTCTCTTTTAAAGTCCAGACATAATCTTGGTCAGATAATGATTTGTCTGATAGGAAGTATTTTATAGAGTAGGTAGTAGTAAGTACTTGTTTAATAACAGATCATGGAGATTCTTTTTAAAACCCATTTCCTTAATTTATAAAAAAAACTCAAAAGCATTTATTTCGAATAAACCAATTACAGGCACTTTTGAATTGTCAAGGGGTCGGTCAGTCAGAAAGATGAAGCTAGTTGCCCATTCCAAAGTGTAGTAGGTACAGTACGACACAACTTAGATGTGGCATGAATTTGAACATTTGCATTCATTCATTTCAATTTTACAATGTATTTGGTTATATAGATTTGATTTGATTATATAGTGGGGCTTGTGGCTAAGTAACAACAGCTGCACGGGTCGATCGATCAGGGTAAGCTACGCTTTCCGCGGTTGGTCTGTGGATGGGTGACCATCTTTACATACCAAGACCCCTCCGTACCTCGGACAGCACGTTAAGCCGTTGGTCCCGGCTGTCATTTGTAGATCTTTGACAGTCATTACGGGTAGTTAGAAGCCCAAAAAGTCTGACAACCAGCCTTACCAAGGGGTATCGTTAAAACGATACCCCTAGTAACTAGGTTGTGGAGGTCAGATAGGCAGTCGCTCCATGTAAAATACTGGTATTCAGCTGCATCTGGTTAGACTGGAAGCCGACCGCAACATAGTTGGGAAAAGGCTAGGCAGATGATGAATGTATTTGGTTATATAACTTTACAAGTTATTGCGTTTGCGTAAAGATCATTTTCACCTAAAGTAGTAATAAAGATTGATGATTTTGAAGGCGCATTCAGTTCGGATGGTGATCGGTTTTACGAATTTTGCCGATGCTACATCTAAGTTGTGTCGTACTGTACCTATGGAGAAGAACGGGCAAAAAACTCCACGGACACTCTTTTAAATCAAAATACGATTACAAAAAATATTCTAATAAGCCCCGGAATATTTTTAAAGATGCGTGAAGCTGTACAAAAGATACTTTATACGTTAGATGAGTCTTGCCAGCTACTGTGCACATTCCCCGTAACTCATAATATTGAAGAAGGTTGAACCGTTTACATCGTACGCACACAGACTACTCAATCACGAAATAAAAAGGTACAGAAGGTCAACTCCATACAACGAGCGAAAACGCATGCACACACAGACACGTTTCACGTACAGCGAGTGCAAGTGCACTCGCGACTGGCATTCGTTCGACATATTGTCTAATCCAAATATATCTGATGAAAATATAAACAAATGGATCAGGAAACGTACCTGAGATGCTAATTTGTAGTGCCAGTTACAAATTGAGTGCATTTGACCGAAATACTAATACACTTTAACAGTTAACTATTTTAAATGCAACTTTCCAGGGTATGCCAGCGATTTTTGCCGATATTGTAAGCTATATAAAATAAAAGCTATTTGTGATACATCTATAATTTTTTTTATTTATGCATTGGTCTTATATATTTTTAGGATAGGAATAAAAAACATACGTAAATTATTTATTTTATTTCAAAATCTCAATTAAAAAATGGTGTCACAGTGAAAAATAAAAAACTCTGACATGTACTTTTTATCATTTTGAATGTAATATATATATTTTTTTAATTTGTGTAATGTAAAAATGAAAAAACCAATAAAAATATGTGCGATGAAAAGTAGGTATATTCAAACAAAAATAGACGTACTCTCGCGTTATCAGCGTGGAAGTGATTGCGCCGCGCGGCGCTAGATCGCTTGTCCCTCCCAAACCCCGCAACTCCCATCCGTGAATCATCCGTGTATGAGTAGCTTAAAGTGTTACTGTTCACGCCGATCACGTACCACGGACGTGCTTTTAAAACAAATACTAAGCCATTCAATGCCGTACTGAGTACGTGATCGGCGTCCTGAAACGATCTCACCCACACGTTCCCAGTACGTGAATCTTAAAGTCAATTTTCATTTGACAGTTAAGGTTAATTTACAACCTTCATTTCCGTCGATGATTTCTCAGTTACAATTTAATAATATTATTCAAACAAAAATTGTTTTGCACCGAAAACATGACACACGATAACGCACCAATTTTATGAAATATTGCGTTGCCGCTTGGTCAAGCGACCCACGGTGACTAGTTGCGTCACCGTTGCGAGCTAGTTGTCGACAAGTTGCGTCGTGTGAGAACCACCATACAAATGTATATGCTAACGCAATTGGTTGCGTCCGCGTTGAAAACTGGTTTTATTTTAGTCACCTCGTGTGAGAAAGGCTTGAGTAGTTTGAGATCGCCGTACGTCCGCGTCTATGTGTGCATGCGCCCGTTTTATGAGCCTTCTGTCGATAGCTATTATCTGTCTCAATGTTCTAAATCAGGTCAATGCAACCGTTCTTATTACTGAAGGTTTTACGGCCGCATCAAATGTTTACGATAAGCCCTCAGTACATAGGAATTGTACTAATTTGAAGGGTTCTCGCCTGTACCGCTGTCGTGATAACAAACCGAATTACGTTTCCTTTTTGGACCCCTGTTGACGTGCTTTTGAAGACTGTTAAGTTAAAGGAAACTGTCCGTTAGGTTTTTGTAAAAAGTGATTATGAAATGTACAAGGATTGCATTGAACTGATGTGGCTATTTCTAAGGTAAATATTAATGTATTTTGACAGTTCTTTGACAGTTCAACAGAGGACCGGGTTCGAGGTTTGCCAGCGAGCGATGGAGCGCAGTATCCTTGGAGTTCAACTTACCGATAGGATATGGAACACGATACTGCGCTCTAAAACACAAATCGCTGACGTGACCCAAAAAGCAGCCAAGCTCAAGTGGGACTGGGCCGGACACGTTTGCTGCATGTCGGATGCATTGTGGGCTAAGATCACTACAACATGGGTTCGTGAAAACGTCCAGCGGCATCGTGGAAGACCCAGGCGTAGATGGCGGGACGAACTTGACGCTTATAGGAGGGATTGGTCCATATTGACTCAGGATCGAATGGAGTGAAAAAAGGAAAGGGAAGCCTTTGCTCTGGAGTAGGACAATACGGGCTAATTATTATTACAAATAAACCTTCCGGAATTAATTCTCTAAATGATAATTAAACCGCATCAAAATCCATTCTTTAGAAGAACCTCAGCTTCATGCATTGACAATGTATTTACTAATTGTAAAATACAAGACTCATCCTTAATTAGTGGCCTTAGGTCTGACCATACTGGTCAACTTGTATCATTTTACTTAGATAAAAAGTTACATCTAGATAAAACCATTGAATTAAGACCTCTCACTAAAAATAAATTGAAAATATTTAATAAAAATGTTCTTAGCAATCTCTCAACAGCTGTTTTGATTCACAAGACCTCAATATAAACTACGTTACATTATTTTCTACAGTATGCCATGAACCCAATAAATATTAATGTAATTTTACCATCTTTATTATTTACACACACGTATTTACATTATTTAAAAACTATCATAATTAAAATAATTATATGTACAAGTATATAAAAAGGGGGGGGTGGGAAATAATCATAGGGCATCAAAAAATTCGTCCGCATCGCTGTCAGTAGGAAAAATGCCCAAAAGGCTGGCAACCTTGCCACGTTGTATGGCAATGCTGATTCTTTGACCAAAGAATAGGCCAGCCCTCTGTAATTTTATAAATAAACCTTCCGGAATCAATTCTCTAAATGATGATTAAAACTGCATCAAAATCCATTGTTTACTTTAAGAAGAACTAAGCGGACACACAGACAGACTCGGAAAGCGACTTTGAGCTATACTATGCATAGAATAGATAGATAGGTATTCATTAATGCGTATTGCCACAAAGTAGTACAGAAGGCGCACTCCGCATTTTAGATATGAAGCTACAAGTACGCGGCGGGCCGTCTTGTCGGGCCAATTCAGTGAGTGTAACGTAGTCAGAAGATATAAGAGTTACGCGATAGAAAGAGAGGCAACTTCTAGGTGAATATAATTGTAGAGTGAACTGCGCTGTGCGAAGTAGTCCACTTAGAGCACCCGTCCGAATAGCACCTGGGACTCAGCAGCCTACTGCTGGTATGTATTTATTTTACAGGATGTAAAGATCGATAAAAATCACTAGAATGTTTATTAATTACACACAAAAAAATACAATAGAAGTGGATATATTTAGTAACCTGTTCTGTTTACCTATTTCTGAAGTCATAAAAAACCCCTGAAATAAATCGACACGTGTTGCACCTCTTAACGAGGCCTCCTCAGGATGACGATAGACTTGAAGTCTATCAAAATTAAAATAGCTAAGCAAATGTATTAGATTAGCTATTGAAACGGCTAACCGGAACAGGTCACTAAATATATCCACTTCTATTGTATTTTATAATGGATTTCCGCAAGGGCACGCCTGAATGAATTAACAAATTACACACACGAACATACGAAATGTGTTTTATCGATATCTTTCATTTAATAACGTCCTGTAAAACAAATACATCCCAGCAGTAGGCTGCTGAGTCGCAGATGCTATTCGGACGGGTGCTCTAAGTGGACTACTTCCGCTGTGCGACCTTAATTGCACTTTATTGTGTTGCAGCAAGAGTCGCTTTTTATTTAAATGATTTTACAAAATGAACCATCTGTAAGTAATTCATAGAATTAGGGTGGGACCGAAAGGGGGTAACTTTTGTCTATCAAAACTCGCCGAATGTATGTGTCATTTGTTTTTAAATTAGACAAAAGTCCTAGAATAATCGGGTAATTAACCGTTTTCCCACACGTGAGTAACAAAAAAGAGTTTTTCACACAGTAAACATTTTATATTCAAACACCCTTTTTTAACGCTTTAGTATACATAATTCTTGCTTACCTAAACCGTATTTAATTAGCCACGAGGGCGAAATAATTACAAAAAGAAACAAGTATTTAAAGTCATTTAACAGGCACAAATGAAAATAAAATTATACATGCTAAAATAAAAACATATTCATACGTCCTGAGTAATTAGACTTCCTTAAAGCGACCTCATTCATAGAAATTTACAGTCAGCATTAAAGAAAATGTAACTTTTAAGTGAAAACTTCTTTAGGCGCGTTGGGCATTTTTGAGATGGGACTAAGCCATTGATTTCGCGACACCGTGACGACACCTCATTTTTGTAAACGTGATTGTGCTCTTTATTTAAATTACGTTACGGATCAATGTTCTATGCAAGTGTTTTTACTTTAAAGGTTTTGTAAACGCAATTGTGCTCTTTATTTATATTACGTTACGGATCAATGTTCCATGCAAGTATTTTTACTTTAAAGATTTCGGAAGTATAATTTTTTGTAAACGCAATTGTGCTCTTTATTTTTCTTCCACTAAGGCGATCTTGTTCAAGTTTTCACTTCTGTCAGCACTCCCGGAGTGCCACCACTTTTTTTTATCCGCTAAAGATAATCTTGTGCTTATATTAATTAAGTTCCGTTTCAAACTTGAAAAACATTATAACACCCACAATGTCGAAACTAGGCAAAACCAACAAGAGTGCAGTACTAACTATAGCGCTACAAGATTATATTAACGCGTGGCCAAAATTGGAACTAATGTTCTTTGAATACATTACAAGTGACATTTCACAAATAATTGCACAAATGTTTACCAACAGCGCCCCCCCCCCCCGGTAACGTCATTTGAGCGCCAAAAGATCCTTGTAGCAGTGTACTATAAAATCATAAAAATATGGTCGTCCAGTTGACATTAGAATGACATTATTACGGGCCTTATTATGACGCTTCGAGGTTTGGGAATAGACTGGTAGATAGGTATTACTATAGTTTGACCGATACCACTGTTCCGCGACTTACCAACACGCGGCGAGGCAGGGGGCGCGTTGACTAATGAGCAGCGGGATGCCGTGAGCGTTGACGAATGAGTAGCGGGACGTCATGAGCGTTGAAGAATGAGCGGCAGGACGCCGTGAGTGTTGACGAATGAGTAGCGGGACGCCACGAGCGTTGACGAATGAGCGGCGGGACGTCATGAGCGTCAGCAAATGAGCAACGGGACGTCGTGAGCGTTGGCGAATGAGCAGCGGGACGCCGTGAGCGTTGACGAATGAACGGTGGGACGCCGTGAGCGTTGACGAATGAGCAGCCTGTACTGTGCCCCCGTCTCACCGCGCACGTACCTAAGACGCGGAACAGTGGTCTCGGACAAACTATAACTCTAACTGACAGAGAAGACGTTCTACAAAGCCAAAGTTTTTCTAAATAGCATATTCGATACTCGATGAAGCATAATATTAGGTACATCAGGTTATTATATCACACTCACAGCATTAAAAAAAAACTGGCACTCCGGGAGTGCCGACAGAAGTGCATACTTGAACAAGATCGCTTTGGTGGAAAAAAAAATACTAGTATAGAACATTGGTCCGTAACATTATCTAAATAAAAAGCATAATCGCGTTTACAAAAAAAAAATACTTCCAAAACCTTTAAAGAAAAAATACTTGCATAAAACATTGATCTGTAATTAAATATAAATAAATGGCACAATCGCGTTTACAAAAATGAGGTGTCGGTAACAGTGTCGCGAGTTCAATTGTTTTTCCCATCTCAAAAATGCCCAACGCGCCTAAAGAAGTTTTCACTTCAAAAACGCTTAAAACATGGAAAGAAAGAAAAATAGGTTTATTTGTCACAGAAATATGTGCTAAAAGACAAGAGTAATCAGAGAACAACACAAAGTACATAACAAATCACGAGCATAGAACAGAAATTACTTAGGCGGCAGCTGCACGACATGACTGTGACAAGAAGGCTTCCACTCAGCATGATGCAGTGCTATGGGGGACCCACAGCACAGCGCTAATTTTCAATGGTCATGTTCCTGTTCACCGCATCTTTTAAAGTAACTCACTAGTAATAGTAAGTAAATGCGAAAGTAACTCACTCTGTCTATCTGTTACCTTTTCACGCCATAGCGACTGAACAGATTTAGAAGAAATTTGGCACATAAGTAGAATAAATTCCCACCTCAACGTGGGCGCAGCCACGGAAAAAACCTAGTTTGCCATTATTCGAATGGACCGTAATACGGTAGTTGCCTAAGTAAAAAAAAGATATTCTATTTAGTCCGTCTTTCAGATAATAAAAAAAACGTGTGGCACTCGGGGACTGCCGCGGTAAAGCTATTGCATAACATTTGTAACCTCCATACTTCCTATTTGTCAACGCTACACTTAGGATGATGACGTGATGACATAAAACAAAAATTACGTTCCCATGACAACATCACGTTGTCATGGGAACCGTCATTACATGGTAGGCGGAGTGGGGGGTGTTAGGTTTTATTTTCGTTACGAAATTTCTTAATTCGGTCGCCGCGCTCAAAGCCCGCGATAAAAGCTATGCAATAGCTATAAATATTAGACACATACAGGGTGTAAGGGACAGCCCTCCGCAAACTAACAGGATGCATTCAGCTCCTTATTTTGAATCATATTCCACCGAAAATTTTCTCAGGATTTTTTTAATTTTTTTATCGTTTTTTCAATACATTCTCTGTACGCAGTGATCTATTAATGTAAATAAAACAGTTAAAATAAAAAAAAACAGCAATGGATGTTGAAATTCTCTAACGAACGACGCGTGAAATCAGCTGTCATTGCGTGTAAGGTAATAAAACAAATCAGGTTTATTGGATTCCCATAACGTTCCTGAAATAATTTCATTTACCGGTCATCTTAGTATGATATACTGAATTCCCCCCTTCAGTCTGCGGAGGGCTGTCCCTTACACCCTGTATTTTTTGCTTTATCCATAAAAAATAACTTAGAAAACACGCATTAAAGTTGGGAGTGGGGCTTGCTACGTCACAATACAGTATTAAATCTAGCAAGGCGTGACGTCATGCCACATTTTAACTCAATGTATCGCCGTAATCTTTTGATTACATCATAAAAGAAAAAATACGTATTCAATATTTTTTAATAATCTACAAGACGGATAAAAAAAAATTTGGACACAGGTCTCTTGTTGAAGTTTCCTGCAGTTTCTTGTATCATTATTTCCCGACATTCACGCGGACGAATCGAGAGTTAGCTAGTTCAATATATTATAAGTTATTCAGTGTAGTCAACAACATCTCTATGCAGACAACATCGTGTTGGCTGCATAGAGCTCGTTATTTCAAGTGTCAAGTCCATGAGTTCTCGACTCAAGTGTCTATTCGATACTACGTCGATATTTTTTTGTATTTTTATGCAATATGTTAGATATTCATACGTAACATTTTATCGGAGAGGCAACCGGATTGCGAGTGGGAACCCCCGTATCGTCCGAATGACCCCAAATAGACGGGGGTGGATATACGGGGGGGGCAAACATACTTTTTTAACATGGCATTTGAAATTTTAGCTCTAATAAGTGCAAGGAATTTATGTGTACGAAAACCATCCGATTTTGATAAAATTCACTCTCATTTTCATTGATAAATCATCGGTAAGGAGTTTCAAGAATTGTATACAGCGTAAGACATTATTTCAATTATAACGATGTCGGAAGGCGGCAATTTTTTTTTTTTAAATTATATAAAAAGGGTATAAATTTCAAAGCAACCGCATTTTCAACCGGTTGCCTTGTCAAAAAAAAATATATTTTTCCGTCAACCCATATCTCTGCCCCGTCTATTTGGGGTCCATTCGCACGGTACGGGGTTTCGGTATCACTTCAACACCCAGATTACCACTCGCCATCTAGTTGCCTCTCCGATAAAATTTTACGTACCATTACACATACATAAACTCACACCTTCTTCCCATGGGGGTAGGCAGAAACTACAGAACGCCACCTGCTACGATCCTTACATAGTCCTTTTGCCTCGTTTACGTTCATACATCTGGTCATACACGCACGCCGGTTGCGAGTACTACGCACCTGGCCTTTCTGAAGAACATCACCAATAAGGTCAGTATATGTCCTCCTAGGGCGACCCCGCCCGGCCTTTCCCTTTACATCAGCCTCGTAAATACATTTTGTTAGTCGTCTTTCATTCATTCTCTCAACATGCCCAAACCATCTCAGCATACCCTTTTCAATTTTTGTCACTACATCTTCTTCTTCTTTTTTTTTGTACCATTACGTTATCTATTATCAAGTATTAATGCCATCATGATTCCAGTTCAAAAAAGGATGGTGCGATAGCTCTGTCTCTCTCTCGAACTGGAATTATGATGTCTTAAAACGTCATCGGCACCAGCCGACTAATTGTGTAACACACTTATAATGGCATAATGTCTTTCATTTTAAAAATTCAACAACATTAAATACGTCATCACAGAGAAACCTTTCAAAAGCGTATAGAACACGCAATCGTAGCAGTCGTTCGTAGCTCGGTGCTACGGCGTAGCTCCTTGCTACGGCGTAGCTGCATGCTTCGAGCGTCTACGCTGTTCCAATTTTAACCTACGGGAGTAACTGTAGAGAATTGATCGACAGGCTTTTTAACCGACTGCGCGATAGCAAAGACAAGGTTATGTGTTTTTTTTTTTTTCATTTGTTTTCGTGTTTGATTGTATAGAGCTTGCGTAAAATGTAATAATACATTATTATTTCCCTGAATCCTCTTGAAACTCAAGTATTCCTTACATATTAAATCAAACGCAATGTCTCTCTATTTGTTTGTCTGTTATTCCTTCATTTTTTTATTCTTTTTACCTATTGTGATACATGTATACAAAATATTGTAAAACATTTTAAAAGAGTAACGGTGGAGTTTCTTGCCCATTCTTCTGCATACGAAAACCTTTTGGAAGAGGCTAGAATAATTTTTTTTTTTACCTTCAGAAGTACTTTTTATGTGCCGATATAAATTATTTGACTTTGACTTATCTGTTAGTGCTCTGTCTCTTTACTGGTAAGAAACTCGAACATTATGCGATTTCCTATAAATAAAATTGTTTTTAGACTATATTCTCTAGATAGGTTAGGCAATGACGTGAAAATAATATTAAACTCAATCAAGTCACAAAAACGTTCAAACCGAACAAAAGAAAAATAATGAGCCTAATCTATAGTCAATCGACTGTCGACTATTCGCAAAGAATTCAGCACTCTAATGAGTTCCCGAGATCTAGGACACGATTTAAATTCCTTACGAGGCACTAAGTTTGTCGAAACTAGCGCTTGAACTGAAATCAATGTCTCGAACGATTGTTTGACACCCTCGGGAATTAAATTAAAACAGGCTGTTGTAACATATTTCAAGAAGTTTTTCTGTTTAAAATAAACTATTTTATATGTCAGCACAGGACATTGGGGAGGGGTCATGCTTCCATCCTCTGACATTGTTGTGCGCTGTTTGTGGATCTCGGGCAATTAAAAGATGATAACAGCTTCTTACACTTAGTTTATAGAGTTACACAAATCACAATTAACAACTATTGTCCTAATTAGTCTTGTTCATTAATAATAATAATCGAAATAAGATAATAAAACTTTGGATGAATAATGTGCGCACGCGTCTCATGAACATGTGACAGTTCCTAGGGCTGAAGGGTGACTGGCGCTGCTGTTGTTTCTCGCGCCCTCGGCCTCCGGTCCTTAGACTCCGTCATAGCGCACCGACTGTATAGAGTACTTCAGTCGGCAACACTGTATTTCATGCGACATATAAATACTTTATTTTTAAGTAAAATTCGCGAAAAGAAGGTCGTTTTCTCAGTGGCATATACAACTTCATAAGTTATATGTCATGATTTCATGAAATCATGACATTTGACACCTTTTCTAACTTATGGAGTTGTATTGCTGATTGTAATGCTTATAATTGAGTAAAGCCATATTTGTTACGGCCGCGAATCATATTTTAATCAACATAAAACCTGACACTGACCTGCAAAATGCAAAAAACGTAAGAAAATTTGAATTTCGCGGGCTACCCTGACACTTCCCCCTTAATCTAAAAACATAGGTTTTTTAAAATTTTATCTTACACCAACTTTTCTTCAGTTTGTTCATAACATAACTTGGTTTACTACTTAAGTAATGAAAAAAATCTTTTCGATTTATTAATTTCTTAATTGATATTTTTAATCTTGGTTCCTAGTAATCCTCTACCAAAAGGACCGCGACGGTCATATTATTTATTTAAACGGACCCCAATAAAACTAATTAGTGATCTCGCGAAATCCGATCATAACGAATTGTAGGTATTGCTGTTTAGCTATTAAGGTTCACTTTCGGTTGGCACAGTAATTGTAGTAATTAAGACGCGTGTTTAGTTCAAAATTGAATTTTTTACTACTTGATGGTATTACATGTTTGCGGTTAAACGATTCAGGTACATAACTATAGACAGAGGCGGCGTAAGGCATGGGCGACGTGGGCCACTGCCTACGGCCTCGCGGTCCGAGGGGCCTCGCACCTCAAAGGTTTTTATGCATTACATAAAAGCCGTGAAAGCGTCAAAAAAATTATACTCGAGCCAAAACGATAAATATATTGACAAGAGCCCTCCAGGAGGGTTCCCGGCACTGAACGTGTTGTAAAACTTAATATTACGCAAACGGATCCCTGAATAGAAAAATGGTTTTCACAGACCCGCAATATTTTTGAATGGCCTATCCTATAACTCGACCTATATCTAAAAATTTGATAACTGTTTTTTTTTTCGCCTTCTGGCGCCATTAGAGGGCACATCAAATTTTGATCTTGCCCCGCCACTGACTATAGATCCATGCATAATTCTTCCCAACATTGCATTGCGTTTGCATTCATTGCATTGTCCGTAGATAAGCGGCGGTGATCACTCACATCAAATGGGCCGTCGGCTTTGCCATCCATTTACTTTAAAAAAAACTTTAGAATAACACGAAAGTGCTCCACTTAATTCGTCCACTTTAAATCAGGAGAAGAACTATGTAGGTACTTTCTAAATGTCTTTACAACACAGATATGCATGCAGTGATCAAGCGTGATGACCCTTAGACCATACTCTGTACAGTACGACACAACTTAGATATAGCATCGGAAAAATTCGTAAAAACCGATCACCACCCGAACTGATTCAAAATCACCAATCTTTATTACTGCTTTAGGTGAAAATGATCTTTACGCAAACGCAATAACTTATAAAGTTATAAACCAAATACTTTCGTAAAATTTAAATGAATGAATGCAAATTTTCAAATGTATTCTACATCTAAGTTTTGTCGAACTGTACTTCCCTTTGTAATAAGGTCTTGAGGTCTTTGCCCTGGAATAGGGCAATTACGAGTACAACCATATTTTCGAATTAGTTTGGGAAAGCATTCGTGTGTTTAAGCAATAAGGAATAAAACACGGGAGCATTGTACCTACATTTTATAGTAACTAACTGGAACCTAAAAATATTTTATTTTATTACTAGAAACACGCGAGTAACACAGAAACTTATTTAAGTTAGAGTGCAAGCTCTTTTTTTTGGTTGCGAAATTATCAAATAACTTCTCCCACTCCGAGCGGAGCGGGAGAGTCAGACTCTTACTGACTAAAACCCACCCATCCTTCAGTTGCCTGTATGTTACCGGTATCCCTTTCGAACTTTCCCGCAACCCCGGCAGGCATCGACCCTAGCGGATCCCGTCAATTCTGCTGACATCTCTTTGAGGCGCGCGTGGAACACAACGCGCCGTCGACCCGGGCCTGGTCCTTATCGGACGGTGAGCTACCCATTGCTCACCGTCCGCAAGCCCGCGCCTACGGTGGCTGGAAATCGGCTCGCGATTCCCGACGCCCAGAGCATCTCCTCCTGCAGCGGTTAGGGGCGTGAGGGCGCGAAGTTTGCCTCTCCCTCACGTGTTCCGCCTCCTCCTTCGCGAGCATTATCGCTTTGCAGAAGGAGGTGACGGCCTGCCATTTCCTCTCGCTCCGTACCATGGCCTGAACCAGGGCCGGACGCGAGAGATCACCGCCTCCGATCGCCTCCACGAGGACACGGCGATGCTCCGCCCAAGCCGGGCAGACCTCCACCGTATGCTCCACCGTGTCCTCTGGGCGTTCCCACAATGGTGACACCCGGGCGTTTCCTCCCGCCTTATCCTGAACAGGAAATGTAACCAACCCTATCAACATCACAATAACTAACTAAAAACAAAACACCAAAAGAGTATCAACACATTAATTCGTTCAACAAAATTTGTAATCCATTAATTGTGTTGGAATCGAGTTTGTGGTTCAACATGTGCGTATAATATGTGGAACACCAACAAACCACATGCCAAATGTAACGCCCTTTTTTAACACGATCCTTTGTTTTGTAAAGCCAACGGGGATTAAAAACGAATAAATCTTTTAAAGCTTTATTTAACGTATTCAACAACTGTATTGTATGATGTGTGGTCTGAATTTCAGGTGTGTAGTCATTTAGGAGACTTTTGACAAATTATTATGAATGGATTTTTACAGCTGGAGTTTCAAAGTAGCAGCCCGGAGGATTTGTGCCCAGTTGATGGCAATTGGCTCGTCCCTGGGACTTTTAAATTACATGGGACTTAAAAATACACCTCTGCGGAACCCTTTGGGGATTACAGGCGTGATGTTATGTTATAATGAATGAATTTATGTAGCAATGGCCATGTTGTTAAGCTCTAGTACGCGAGAGCCCGTGAGTTTAGATCCCGCAATTACTGTATATTTTAAAAGTTACTTATTTGCAGGCCATGCAAATGTTGATCCGTGTTAGAATCGAACCCACACAACGTAGCGTAGCAGCCAATCGCTCAGCCAATGAGCCAATCAACCCGTCAGACTTCTTGATTTAAGGACATCGCTCATTACATTACATTAAACAAGCATATTACAAATTAGAGGATTATATCCAAGATAAGAGTGCTTGGAAACATGCTGGTCCTGCTCCATAGGACAATTTAGAATCAAGACAAAATCAAACTGGTTGCTAATTTAATTGTAAAATGTATTAATTTGTGTTTTATGACATTGATTTTACATTCTGTGATTACTTCCTCACACACTGACTTATTAATTGTAAAATTTTAGGAAAATCGTCTACTTTTACAATGTTTGTAAATATGTGAGCACCATGTATCTATCACATATTAAATTATCTATCGTTGCTTCATTTTTAATTCTTTTTACCTATTGTGGTATAGTAATTTTATTCTAGGTGCATCGTCTTCACATATAATAATTATTTAACAAATGTACGTACATACAAACAATTGTAAAACATTTTTAAAAGAGTAACGGTGGAGTTTCTTGCCCATTCTTCTCCATACGAAAACTACCTTTTGGAAGGGGCGACTAGAATCAATTTTATTATTTTGTAATATTTGACGTTCAAAAGTGCCATACATGGGCCTATTTGAAATAAATGATTTGACTTTGACTTTGACTTTACAACAACCGGCTCCGACACGGCAAATAACCGGTCATTCAAGTTAGGACTTTAAAGCAAATGTTTTAAAGTCTATTTTACGATGGCTATAAAGAATAGTGGACGGCTCGCCGACCGCTCACTGACCGCGAGCCGTCACACGTAAAATAGATTTTAACGCATTTGATTTAAAATCCTAACTTGAATGAAAAATTATTTACCGTGTCGGAGCGGTGCTGTTATTATGAGCTATATGCTTAAATTGACGTTAATGTCTTGCTCTTCACCAATTATTGTGGACTAGCAGCGACCCGCCCATGCTTCGCACGGTTTTTACAACATGAAAAAAACACACTTCTTTACTATATATAAGTATAATTTTAATGTATTATACACATAAACCTTTTGATATAATTCTTCATATGATGGTGAAAACCGCATCAAAATCCGTTTCGCAGTTTAGGTGAACAACGTGGTCGCACATACAGTCACGAAAAGGCACTCCAAAGATAATTTCCACGCAAACTCCGCCCCCACACACCCCACCACTCCACTATGTGCTAAACGCTAACACATCAGTAATAAAGTTGAATATCGCGTGCGCTCTTTGGTCGTGTTCGAGCACGATAATAAAAGTTGTAAGTCTCAATTCTTATTTCGTTCATGTAATAATTTGATTAGAAAAAAAAATGTCTTTTATAAAAAAAGAAAGAATAAAGTTTATTTGGACACAGTTCGTGAAACATAAAACAAAACAAAATTTGAAAATAATGGATGGATGGATGGATAGATATATCTGGGGGCCTACCACCAGCTCAAAAGCAGTATTATTTTAATATTACTTCAGTGGCAGAAAGAGATGAAGCTGTACGTCCTGTAGAGCTTCATCTCTTTCCCACACTGAAGTAATATTCAAATAATACTGCTTTATGAGCTGGTGGTAGACTCCCTGGATAATAAACTATATTTCCTTACTGTCAATAATTATTTTAGACATAAAAGCCGAGTTATCTTGTTATTGTTTCAAATAATCTTAAAAAAAGACATGATTTTCGAATAAAAAATGAATCAAGCGAAAATGTTCCAATTACGTAACTGTCTTATATAAGGAAAGAAAAAGATCCAATTATACTAAAGTTTCATTTTGATTGTATGCGAGACTTTTTCAGAATATTAATGCAAATTAACGTACAATTTAGGGAGCCTCCTCTTAATTTATGATCATGCATACAGAACGTTCACTATAACTTGTCCCTTGCCGTCAAGTTGGCACCACTGCTTGTCAAGCTTAGGCGCGGCGCTCACTATTGGTGGGCATCGGTACGGCTCAGTAGAGCTCGGGCGCTTTACGGCGGCTTCGGGCGCTTTACGGCGGCTTCGGGCCTTAGGGCTGCTTGGAGCGGCTTCAGACGCCTCAGAGCTGCCTCGGCAGTCGTAAGCATACCTAAGGACGCCTAGACAACTCGGGTGGCATTTTCGTGGCCAGACAAGTCGCAGAACAGTCATAACGTTCACCGTGCGTGCCTCCATTAGCTTGGCAATACCCAGAGGAAAATAAAAGGCAACAGCCTCATTAATTACACGTATAGGTTCGTTTTATTTACTTATCGTAAATCATTAAACAAGTTATGAAATTCATCGAAAGTACATCTTTGCTTCCAAAGCTTATTCACCCGAACTATTCTTCGTTTTGCCGAAACCAGCCCCGGCGTCCTTAGGTATGCTTACGACTGCCGAGGCAGCTCTGAGGCGCCAGAAGCCGCCCCAAGCAGCCCTCTGGCGCCCGAAGCCACCGTAAAGCGGCCGAGCTCTACCGAGCCGTACCGATGCCCACCGATAGTGGGCGCCGCGCCTTAGTTTCAATACCAACAGACTTCAAAATGGTGGCATGCTACCAACTGCGTCATGGGACAACTTATAATGAACACACTGTAGATGCTCATTTTTTTGAGACCCGTCAAAGCAAACAATATTGGCATGAAACTGCCAAAGAGTATTAATACCTTAAAGGTGACCACACACGCAAGCATGACAAGCCTGCATGAACAAGCCTCCGACCAGATGGGTGTCGTGTCTGGTGGGCTATTGCCCGCGGCAATTGTTTTCGGGACGTTTTAGGCTTAGTGGACTGTAGATTTGTTGACCATTTTCTATTTTGTTAAGTAGCTGGTACTTGTTGAAAGACCTACACTGTCCTCCCATACCTATTAACACTGTTATTTGAAAATATTGTAAAAGCCAATTATTTTTAAAGAGTAACCGTGGATTTTCTTGCCGGCTCTTCTCCATAGGAAACGACCAATTGGAACCGTGCACTAGCTTCTGACGTTTCATAAGTGCCCACCATGTAGATTTATGTGAAATAAAATAATTTGAATTTTGAAATTAAATTTTGAAGTTGAATTTTGAAATTGAATGTTGTATTTGAATTTGAACATTAATGTTTTACGAATAAACTTCTGTGAATTTTGCGCTTAAACTTCCCGGATAATTTTAACTTCTTCAAGGTCGAAATACTTACCCACCACATTATAATTTACTAGCTTCCGCCAGCGGCTTCGCCCGCGGGATATCTTTATAAAGAATAACCTATGTTACTCAGTGATAATGTAGCACTCTTCCGGTAAAAGAATTTTTAAAGTCGATCCAGCAGTTTTTGAGTTTTCATTACAAACACAAATGCAAATCTTTTTAACCGGCTTCCAAAAGGAGGAGGTTCTCAATTCGACTGTATGTTGTTTTTTTTTGTATGTTTGTTACGCGATTACTCCGTCAATTATGAATTGATTTTGATGATTCTTTTTTTGTTTGGTAGATCATACTTCAGACGTGGTCCCATATAAATTTTATTAACTTTACTTGGGTAGTTTTTGAGTTAGCTTCAATAATACGTATTTTTACCTCGCTTAGTATGTGGATGATATTATGATAACTTCCTATCACTGTTATTTACATAGCAGGTAGTGGTATTCGAATTTGTGTGGGGTAGGTATCACAACAAAAAAGTGAAATATAAAAACTTTTTACAAAAAAAAACAACCGACTTCAAAAAAAACACTACAAAGTGAAAAATAACTTTAATTTCGGAAGTCGGTGACAAAGAACGAAAATTCAAAACCAAAGACACCGACTTCCGAAATTAAAGTTATTTTTCACTTTGTAGTGTTTTTTTTGAAGTCGGTTGTTTTTTTTTTGTAAAAAGTTTTTTCTGTTTATAATATTAGTGTAGATGGAAAAATTAATTGGTAGGTACTGATGTTGAAACATCCACCTTGTATAAACAGTTACTTTTGCATCCGGGATACCGTAATTATTGTTTGAAAAAGGTTACATAATTCTGTACTTTAATGATAATAATTCCCCACAATTGCCGGTTAATTGCGTGCATTTCCCTGAGAGCGTATGCTTTGCGATCAACAAGTCACAGGGGCCCACACCGAAGGCTGAAGGCTGCGAGTGTTGATCTCAAGACAAGCTGCTTCTCACACGGACTCTCTGTATATTTTGGCTGCTGAGAATAAAACTACAAACGTAGTATACAGGGAAGTTTTATAAAATGTGGCTGTTATTGTAGTATATTGTGGTGTCTTACGACTTCCACGCGAATGAAGTCGCGGGCAGAAGTTAGATAATAATATCTTAGATCTCCGGGAGCAGCCCTGTGACATTTAAGGCTTAGATCGCAGCACTAAGTGGTAGTGACGGAGCATTTAACGAGACTCAAACTTGCACAGCGTTGCACTCATGCAACTATCTACAGTATTTCTATTTTTTTAATGTCCCTCGGGAATCATCGCATTTCCAAACAAACAAACGAATGCAAATTTCCATGCCCAATCGTGTATACAAAGGAGAAAATTCATTTTGGGCTAAATTATGAAAGTGCCAAACAATAAAAAAGTTATATTCCGTTAGAACATGTAATTTTCTTCACTTTTACTATGGGACCAAATCTGTAGGGCCATTCCCTGCGCTGTTATACGAGTTTGAAAAATACTGTTTTTGAACCATAGTCCAGTACAAAAAATTCACAATGACTGGGAGTCTATGACTCTCGGCTTCGTTAAGCTTCTTTTTACAACCGTTATTTATGTACCTACCTAAAATAATGTGTTTTTTATTTCACGGTTTTTACGTGAATAGAAACGACTAAATAGACCTAAAACCAGTTAATACTAGTGATACCTACGATTGATACCTATTTCAATCAGCTAATAATAATACTGGAGAAAAAAATAACTATTCCGCACATTGTAGTTATGTGGAGAATAACCCTAGAGCCTTAGTTTCACAGTAAAAGATAATAACTGTAATGTTAACTGGCATAATTAGATTACTGTTATTCTTTTATCTAAAACATACTGAAAACAGTATTTTTCAAACTCATATAACAGCGCAGGGAATGGCCCTACAGATTTGGTCCGATAGTAAAAAGTGAAGAGTCCTAGCGGAATATTTTTTTTGTTTTGTTTGGCCGACTTTCACATTTAGCCCAAAAATGTATGGACGGTGAATGAAGTACTTTATTGTTGTTTTGTTTTTATTTCCATGTAAACTATAAAGAGCTGTAAAACTATTTTCCTATATGTTGTGCCTGCAACTTTAGCAGCTTTCCTCCCATTTATAAAATAAATACTTAAGTTAAAAGAATCTCTATATACTTCCAAGTCGATTGAGAGCGTCCGATCTGCACCAAGTACAAAGGGCAACCGATAGAAATCCGACAATTGACGAAACACGAAGTTTGCCGAGGGACATTTAGAAAACAGACATCATTTTGATGACATAACTCTATTTTTCTAAATGTGCGCTTGGAGCTGTCAAAATCGTAGGTTGTTATTATTGAATTCACCCGCCCGGTTACCTCCTCAGTGCCCCGACGCCTCTTAATACGGTCTACACAACTCGTGTCGTTTCCACAGTTCTGCCATATTATTCATTAAGTTGTTATTGTTATTATTTAAACCACATACACTGTATTGACAGGTTCACAGTTAAAAAAATCAGATTATTCCCTACCCTTACATAAGTGGAATACATAAATTATTACAGTAAGTACTTGGGTGCTTCTACTAGAGTAGTGCAATAATTGATCTTTTAGATTCTTCTCAACTCTCCCACTCCTTCTTATCTTGTGTCTCACTTCCGAAATCTATGTTCTTAACACGCTAAGAATCTGCGTTCTGCTAACAATCTTCTTCTACTGTCCTTTTGATAAGTCTAACTTTGTTCATTCTTCTTTAGAATGCCCTTCCACGGTTCCCAACTTAGGGGTTTTCCCCCCAGATTTAGGGGATAAAAAGTAAGATCGGATTTTTTTAGGGGTGACTTATTGTAAGGAGTATTTTTAGGGATTTTTTAACTACTAATTATTTTATTGAAAATATAGGCTCTAGTATTACTCAATCTTATTTATTTTTGAAATAGCGGCTTAGCGACATCTAGTACTGTTGCTTGTTACTAAGAATGCAATGTTTAGTTGAAATCAAATGTCACTATAATGTTTACCATAAATATAAACATACATTGAGATGATGAAGAGGTGGCCACGTAGGTATTAAGGTTCTTACTCTTTTATAAAAAAAAAATACAAACAATTATGCATTTTATTTTATGAGTTACGAACGATTTGGGCAGTTGCGCACTATTTTTTTTTTTAATTTACATTTGTGGTTTTTAGGGGGATTTAAAAAAAACTTGGGGGAAAATTTTGGTAGGGGTTGACAACACTGTGCCCTTCCAACCAAGGATCTTCTGCATAATCTCCCTAAATTATGTTGAAAAATAAAATAATTTTTAACTGAAAATCGCAATCTTTCATTGTCAGGCCGAGAACTTTTCACCTCACCTTCGTAGATCATTTTTTCTGCCAGGATTATTGATGGACTGAATGGGTAATAGCAACAATTCATATTTTTTTCTCATTTCATAAAGATAAGCACACATCCCCCATTCATATCGACAACTTCATATCTACAATTCAGTACCCAATATAAAATCACGGAGGAAGACAGCAAGTCCCAACGAAATAATTCAACGAATTTAATCAGAAAACCAAGAAAGAAACAACTTTAGAGGCATGAGGAACAGGGTGTAAAGTTCACTCATCCTGTTTAGAAAAGGGAGGATCCTCCGACTAGACGAGTGTCGTATCTGACGGGCAACTGCCCAATGACTGATGTCAGATAGTCATATAAGTATGTCTTTCGCGCTGTAAACTTTAATTGCGAGATGCAGGATTTGTGTGACGTTAGGTCTTTGATGCGTAGTTTGCATGTGACAATGTAGATGTCGCCAGACAACAATGTAATCCCATCTTTTACCCAACATTACACCCTCCCTTCATTATCTGCTATCTCCCTGTAGCGTAGTCGTGAAGATACACAAATACGTCACCGCTACCCGTCGCTTCACTGCAATAAATTTGTGACTACCCACATACGTAGTGCGACGCGAACTTAAAGTTAGTACACATGAGCGAGAGTAAATATTTAACAGACTTTAGTTTCGACGAGATGGCTCGAGTCTGGTTATTTATTTCTCTGCGTGGATATTGAAATTGTAATAAGTAACTTGTAGGTTATTTACAAGTCAGGAAAATTCATTGCTTAGCAAATTGACTAACAACATAAATTGTCTGTATAATTAAATCACAACTGTCATTTTGACAGTTGTATGAAATGGCGGCAAAACAATTAAATTATCTGACACAATTTTGGTGTCGCACGTCGCTTGTTTCGTAAGATTGTTTTGGCGTTCCTTCGGCCTTCCACAGAATTAAATGATCATATATATTTGTCGTCATCTTGACGACAGATAGGTATTATTAATGGATGAATCTTGAAATCAAATATGATTGCCGAGCTGTTCATAGTATTAGGTTTCAATTTATTAATACGTAATTGTTGGATATTATACTGGCAACACCCAAAGATTCGATGTGTCAAAAAGTAGCGCGGGAACGTCCTCCTGGGTAGGGATGGCGATTCTTTCCGAAAAAGATTGATTTTTAAATCGATACGAATCGTAAGCTGATATATCGATCCAAAAAAAAATCGAGATCTAAAAGATCGATTTCTAAAAAATCGATTTTTGTACGGTATGAAAGAAGACATTTATTTTCAAAATGTAATTATTACATGAAAAAATTCAAATTCTATTCAAAATATTTTATTTCACATAAACCTATAAGAGCACTTATGAAACGTCAGAAGCTAAGTGAACGGTTACAATTAGGCTTCCTATGGAGAAGAACCGGCAAGAAACTCCACGGTTACTCTTTTCAAAATAAATTGTTTCTACAATGTTTTCAAATTACAGTGTTAATAGGTATGGGAGGACAGTGTAGGCCTATCACAAGTACCAGGTACTTAGTAAAATAGAAAAAGAGAAAAAGTTAAAGCTCCCAATGCTTCATATCTAAAAAAATCGAATGGCGATTTGTAAGGGTGAAATATCGATTCACTGAATCGATTCAGTACTGTATATCGATTTAAAAAATCGATCTTTTGGGCCTGAAAAATCGATTCTTCGATTAATCGATCTCAGATCGTCATCCCTACTCCTGGGTCAGGCGCTCGTGACGGTAAGACGTATAAGACGGTAAGAAGATTGGTTGAAGATCTACTGTAAATTGAGGTAACCTGTTAGTTTTATGGTAAATATTAGAATACTGATTGAATTGTGATATTATGTGAGGAATAGGAGATGTGATGGTATGGTGTAGAATATTGAATTTGATGTTGGCAAAGAAATATAAATGACTGACAAATTATCTTGGTGTTTCATATTATTTTCTTTATCCCTGAAATATTGTAAATATGTAGTTTCATTAAACAGTTTTAGATTATGATATTGGGGTATCGACTTTAAGATTCATTTGGGAATTAGTATCTATTTTGAGGTTAAATAATTATATTCGGAATTAAATTAGTTATTTTAGAGTCAGGATGGTTCTTATTACTCCTTATGTTAGAATAATTCTAAAATGTCATGATTTCATGAAATAGTCATTCAAAAGGATCATATAAACTTAGAGTGTTGTATTGATGATTTTTATGACTATAATTCTATAATTAAATGTTTGAATACGGCCGCGAATCATATTTAGATCCAGATACAACCTAATACTGACCTGCAAATTGCAAAAAAAGTAAGAAAATTTGAATTTCGCCTTAACATAAAGGTACCATTCCGTAGCTGACCGCAGGAGGCAACTGCAGGCGACGTGTCGCCGCGACACGACTGGTTTCTATGAATTTCTATGAAATACCTTCCGTCGCTAGCGACACGTCGTTGGCAGCTACGGGCGAGTGACAGACGGCACGTGCAGCCCGACCGCAGATCAGTAGTGCCGCCAATGCTCGAGCGACAACATATTTTTTCTTATACATACTTGGCAATACAACCTTCTTCGAGATAAACTAAATATGAAATCGAACTGTGTTTTACTTAAACGACAATACTCTCTGAATTCTTTTTTCGCGACACGTCGCACAGTGGAAAAAAATAACTTTTTTGTTCAAAAATCTGCCTACACCACAATTTTTGACGTATTGTTTTTCCATTTTTTTATACACTACTGAGATAACACACTTTGGTGTGTCATTGCCACTTTTAACCTCAAAAATCGAGAAATTAAGCAAAAACAATTTCTAAAAAAGTATTTTAACAAAAATCATTTTCCAGGGGTTTTTCAGGTCCCTGGTCATGAATTTAGTGTCTGTTTATAAAAATTCAAAATGGCGGCCCAAAAAAAATTTACTTTGTATAGGTTTTTTTTTTTTTTTGAGGTTATGGTATTGACTTTTAAGGAAAAGTGGCAGTGACATACAAAGTGTGTTATTTCAGGAGTGCATAAAAAAAAAGGTAGCAATACGTCAAATCTCAGGAGTGTATAAAAAAAATGGCGGCGATACGTCAAAAATTATGGTGTAGGCAGATTTTTGAACAAAAAGTCTTTTTTTTCCACTGTGCGTCGCCTGCAGTTTCCTCCTGCGGTCGAGTACGAAATCATCACAGCGGCGACATGATGCCGCGACGTGTCGCCACGACATGACGCCGCGATACGTCGCCTGCAGTTGCCTCTTGCGGTCGGGAACGGAATGGTACCTTTATTTTATTTGCAGCTGGCACAGCACGTCTACTTTTCCATAATTAAACCCCGTATTACAGATACATTCTTTCCCCAGGAATACAGCAAAAAGTAGTATTTCTACAGCCGATTTAAAAAATTGGCCCATTCATTAGAGGTTTTCAGAAACAAGGTAACCTAGAACCTTTCCTAAGGCCGCCTTTTTACTATTTAATATCCTAGTCACTAAGGAAATCGCTTGCCATAACTTATACCCGCCAAAATAACAAAATGGCGTCGCGGCGGGCTGTTTGTCACGGCCGTCATTATCCGGTAATGCGGCCAAACATTTTCTTAATGGGCAACGTAGACTAATAAAGAAATAACTTAGCATTTTGGTATTTTAGGGGATAGCTTTATACGTTTTGTTGATATCAGTCTGTTCTCTGAAGCAGGATTGTTACGGAGTTTCGGTTCCGGTTCCGAAAGGTGGGAACTTCCGATTAATTTTACACCTCTGATTCCGATTTCGGTTCCGATAATTTTGAATCGGAGTTATACCGAAGTTCGAAACGCAGCGATGCACGTGACTAGAGTGCGTACAAACAAGTTTTAACTCGTCGCCAGTGTAATTTTAGTTTATTTTATACACGCTCGCGCTCGAAGTCTCAGTTTATTGTTTTGATTGTGGATGTTATCGCTAATATTTGATTGATTAGACTGAATTATACTTCAATTGTTTCATTAAGCCTTCCCATAACACATCTTTCTTCTACTTCCTATCTACCTTCGACTCCGGTTCAGGTTCCGGTTCCGAATCCGAACATAATTTAAAACCTCTTATTCCAGTTCCAGTTCCGATAAAACGACTTCCGTAACACCCCTGCTCTGAAGTAACGATAGGTTTGTTTTTTTATATAAACATTTTAACACTATCGTGGCCGGCCCCATGGCACAGTATAAATGAATAACAGTATTACTTATCTTCATAGAAAACGGCCGAAAAGACGCCCTTTGAAATCTCAGTGATATCAGTACGTAACAATATCGAGTGCACGGCAGTTACGCACGGACGCGGAAGGTTTATTTAAAGGTCACTGCCGAGACATAATACTATTACATCGGCACAGTATAAATAACTGTTACTTATTTATACTGTGCCAATGGTTTAAGGGGTTCTTTAGGACGAGCTCGCCTGTTCGGACCAGGCGGATACTAAAGTGATTCTTAAAAAAGTATCCTTAAATTTCTTACCCTTTCTCTTCCATAGGAACCTACTACGCTTTAGAATGGGTAACTAGCTTTCTGACGGACCGACTCCTTGACAATGCAAAATATGGTTTAATTCAAATAAATGCTTTGAGTTTGAATTTGAACGCTTGTTAGGCCTGCTCTTGACCTCGGTCACGCCTGATAGGAAAGACAACATCGTGAGAAGCCCAGGGTTTCCTGGATTTCTACTGGTCTGAAATCACCAATATGCTGAAAAATCGTGTTGATTAAATGAGAAGAGGCCTTGACCCTGCACTGGGACAATCAGGTACAGGCCAGTCGTATTTACCTAGATCCAAAATGAAGGTTTGACTGTTCCCTTTTAACGCGATAACGGCTGAATAGATTTCGATGCATCATGCTGAGTGGAAGCCTTCTTGTCACAGTCATGACGTGCAGCTGCCGACTTTTTAACATTCGCTCGAATGCTAATTACAAGTGAATGCTCAAGTTTATCAGCACCTCAAAGAATGACTTTTGTGTCAATTTGCTAAAAAAATCACTTCCCTGACCTTACAGAAGAATATCAAATATGTTGGGAATCGAACCCAACACAACATCTTGCACTCGGGCTGCACGCGCAGGCAGCATGATCGGCTAGCTGAGGCGCGGCGCGGCGCGGCGGCGGCACGGCTCGGCCCGACGACCACTCCTTCCACGAACTTTACCGCAACGGACGATATTCCTTTCTTAAATAATTACTAACTGTTTGTCCGAGATTTAATAGTTTGTACTAGTGATGTGTCGGATATCCGTATCCGTATCCGTATCCGCGGATATCCGAGGGAGAAAAAAGATCTGTATCCGTATCCGTATCCGTTACTTTTTGGTGAATCTTGGTCGGATCTTTTATATTTCATTACGTACATGAAATTTTAAAGATATGTAGCAATGAACTTCAATCAAAATTAGTAAAAAAAAAAAACATATTTATTATAATTCAAGTAGTCAGTACCAATAAATAGTTATAAGGTAGTAATTAAACTATCTTTGTAGTGAGATCAAACCTCTGATATTTGTGCTATGCTAATTGAAATAATTATGTCAGTCACATCAATTAAAACTATGTTGTTTTCAAGAACTTAAAAAAATATACATCATAATTATTATTGAGTATAGGTAAATTGTATTTCAAAAAGAGTCACTTGGCAGCTTTGTCCCCCAAAAGTCAGTTACGATGAGGATCATAAATAATTCCCGCTGAACCTAAAGAAATTTGAGATCCGTACCCGTATTCGCGGATCTAGGCATTTTTTTTAGCTTTTTACTTGCAAATGCTACTGGTTTTAACACATCATTCTTATCACATTTTAATAAAGATTCAAGTAAAGAAAAATTAAAAGAAAATTTACAAAATGAATTTAAAGAAGTCTTTAAGCCCGGCATGGGTATGTATAAAGGAGAGCCAATCCATTTGTCAATAAAAGATAAGAATAATGTAATAAAACCAGTAGCATTTGCAAGTAAAAAGCTAAAAAAAATGAAATAACCATTGGAAAGGACTGGCTCTCTTTATTACAATTATGGCCCCCAAAATTTGTACAAAAGTTTATGATTTATTAACCACACTATGCTGCCCCTGTTCGATACTAGTGCTGGGCACTTACCCAGCACTATGACACTTATGATCCGTATCCTTATTCGCGGATCACATTTTTAACGATCCGAAACATCACTAGTTTGTACATAATAAGACGGCATTAAACCTTTGCCTAAAAATACAGTCCACTCTTTTATTGCTCCACGCGCTAACAAATATGTGAACGTTTTATCCTAGCCGCCATTCGCTGCCATTTGACCGCCAGTCTTCGAAACGACCTCAAAACCTTTGGCAGCCCGTTACGATGCTTGTTACTTCACTAATGAGGCTGACTAACTGTGGAGCTGACATTCAAGTGACTTCCAATTAGTATTCAATTCGTAACAGGCATAGACTAGGACTGGAGTGACGTGACGAGCTGTTGTGAAGAGACAAAAAATCGTTTTTTAAATGGGCAAACTTGCTGAAACAAGATCTAAAAACCGGCCAAGTGCGTGTCGGACCACGCACAATGAAGGATTCCGTAGTTGGGATGAATTTATCCCAAAAACAAACTTAACTTTGTAGTTGATAAACATGTTCTCCCTTACGGAATGTATGGGAAAACATGTTTTTGCAACTGCAAAGTTAAGTTGGTCAATTATTATTTGATAACTAGTACAGCCTACTTAGCTGTGATAGTTTTCCTTTTAATTTCGGTATATAAACTGCTACTGTAATTTTTTTCACATATCCAAAACCAACCATTTAGCTGGCAGGGGGGGGGGGACACTTGACTCTAACAAAAATTAGCACTTTAAAGCTTAATATTTTGCAAACGGATCCCTGAATCCAAAAATGGTTTTCACAAACTCATAATGTTTTTGTAAGACCTTTTCAATGATACCCCACACTATGGGATAAAAAAATAAAAAATAAAACATCACCACTTTACGCGTATAGGAGGTACCCTAAAAAAAAATGTTTTTCATAATTTTGTTTTACCACTTTGTCGGCGTAATGAATATGTATACCTATGTTAAATTACAGCTTTCTAGTACTAAGGGTCTTGGAGCTAGACCGTGGACAGACAGACAGACAGACAGACGGACATGACGAAACTATAAGGGTTCCTTGTTTACTACGGAACCCTAAAAATTATGAAATCTGCATTATTTTTTCTCTTGTAAACTAGTCCGCTTGGAAATGATATAAAAATTAAATGCCAGCTTATGACTGACGCAAGATAAAGGCACAGTATAAATAAGTAACAGTTACATCTCGGCAGTGACCTTGAAATAATTACCTACCACCGCTTGGTAGATAATTCTTCCGTGTCCGTGCGTATCTGCCACGCACTCGATACTGCTGCGTATGATATACACAGATTTCGAAGCGCGTCGTTTCGGCCGTTTTCTATGAAGATAAAATTATAATACTGTTACTTATTTATACTGTGGTAAATGCATTAAAAATCTAAAATAAGTAATAAAAAAATGGGTGGTAGGGTCTTAAAGAGAAGATATTGATCTGGTTGATAATTGGCACAATTTTCAGTCGACTTTAGTTTTGACTAGCGACCCGCCCCTGCTCCGCACGATTTTAGCGCTTGATAAAACATCTTCCACAAAACCATAATGAATGATAGGTACACCTAAACCTTTATTTTATTTTTATTCTATTTGGGAAACTTACAGCTAACTTACACAGTGTTCTTAAATTATATAAAATTGAAGGCCATTTACAAGTTTCCATTGATAAACACATAACATAAAAAAGAGAAAAAAAGGTCATGAATCATTCCGTCCATTGGTGAAAACCGTATGAAAATCCGTTCGGTAGTTATTGAGTTTATCGCGTTCAGACAGACAGACGCGGAGAAGGATTTTGTTTTATAATATATAGTAACCAACTTTGAGCACCATAAGCCACTCGATACGCTATTCTGGGTCCTTTACTGTGGCACAGATTGATACTGATGGTTCATTTCGCAAAATCATTAAAATAAAAAGTAACTCTTGCTACAACACAATAAAGTGCAATAGGTAGGTACGAGTATACTAATATTAAAAAAATAAAAATATAGTATTGTTAGGTTTCAATTTATGTAATTGTTGGATATTGATTGGAATGATTATAGAGTGGACAACACGTTATTGAAAAGAACAGAAACGGTGCGTGATTTAGGAGTACGCCTTGACTCGGACCTGGCATTTCGCAATCACATCTTAAATGTTTGTAAAAAAGCCTACAGGAGCCTAGGGTTCGTCCTAAGAAGAGCTGAGAGTTTTACAAGCATCGCTGCGCTAATTTCTTTGTATAATGCATTGGTAAGAAGTCAGCTCGAATGTAACGCAATCATATGGGCTCCGCATGAAGCTAAATACAGTCTCATGCTGGAGCGTATACAAAATAAATTTACTAGGTTTCTGTATTTAAGGTTATATGGTGTATATCCATTTTATCCATTGATGTATCCAACCTTGTATGTTATAGGCATGGTGGGATACAATAAATTGGAAACAAGGAGGGACATAGCTCTTGCTACCTATATTTTTTAATTATTGCGTGGCAAAACTTCAAACCCGGGTATATTAAAAGAAATAAACCTGTGTGTGCCCGACAATTATGTATTGCAAAGGCGACGGCCACGTCTATTGGCGGTTCCCAGTAGTAGGACCAATCTACTGAGTAAAGCCCCTATAACACGTACCTTGCGTATACTTAATGACGTAGCAGACAGCATAGATCTTTTTACTTGTTCTCTGGGTGAGTTCACAAAAATCACTATGTACAGAATATGTTATGAATATGATAAATAATAAAACTGTAATTGTAGCCACACTATTGAATTAGGACAATCCTGTAATGATAGTGATGATGAGTTGATAAATAAATAAATAAATAAATATTGTACTGGCAACACCCAAAAATTCGATGTGTCAAAGGTAGCGCGGGAACGTTTTTCTGGGTTGGGTGCTCGTGACGGTAAGACGTGCTTAGTGGCTGTGTCGGTAAAAAGATAGATTAGCATAGTATTGGTTGGAAATCTACTGTAAATTAAGGTAACCTATTAGTTTTATGGTAAATATTAGAATACTGATTGAATTGCGATAATATGTGGTGAATAGGAGATGTGATGGTGTGGTGTAGAATATTGAATTTGATGTTGGCAAAGAAATATAAATGACTGACAAAATATTAAAAAAATATCTTGGTGTTTCATATTATTTTCCTTATCCCTGAAATATTGTAAATATGTAGTTTTATTAAACAGTTTTAGATTATGATATTGAGGTAACGACTTTAAGATTCATTTGGGGATTAGTATCTATTTTGAGGTTAAATAATTATATTTGGAATTAAATTTGTTATTTTAGAGTACGGATAGTTTTTATTATAGTATCTTCTGACAATTCCAGCCCGCCGCGTACTTGTAAATTCATACCTAAAATGCAGAGGGCGCTTTCTGTACTATTCTATGACAGTGATAAAAAATTTAACCATCATAAAGAATCTTATTTTCACTTACCTAAAACCTTATCAAATTAATTTCCCACAAAGTAGAAAGCCTTTCGTTCAACAGACAGACGCCTGTATTATTATTATTCATGTATGCCGCCCGTACCTGTCGCCCGCGTGCCACGTAAGTACGTAAATGATGTCGTGTTGGCGATAATTCGCTTTCCCAACAAACGAGCAATTGTTTTTTTCGCTTTTAATGAATTTTGGACATATTGGTGCCGATTCCCTTGTTCACAAACTAAACTAAATTTAAGTTCAGTGCATCTTTTTCTTTCTATTTCATTAAGAAAAGGACAGAAGATAAATTTTAGTTTAATCCTGTCAAATTAATCAGCGCCTGTCACTCTCCATACAAGTTTAGACGTGATTAAAAACTTGCCGACTAAAATTACGTCAATTTACGTCAAGCGCTGATTAATTTGACAGGACTAAACTAAAATTTATTTTCTGTCCTTTTCTTAATGAAATAGAAAGAAAAAGATACACTGACCTTAAATTTAGTTTAGTTTGTGAACAAGGGAATCGGCACCAGAGTGTTTTTAAGCAAATATTGAATGCAAGTGCTATTAAAGTTAAATATAATATTTGCTTAAATAGAACTTGTGAATCATGACAATCTATTATAGTTTGATTTGTATAATAAAATACTGTTTCTTATTATTTCTTAGTTTTATTTCTATCTTCTGTTAGTTTTACATTATTAATTAGCGCACATCTTGGTAACTCAGTTTTTAATCTTCTCGAGCTGTGTCCACACAACATATTACTCTCGCTGTCAACTGACTACTACTACAGATAAAAAATATAATTGCCATTTAATAACATTCAGGCCGCATTCCGAGTTACGCCAAAAGTGATTATATCGCGTATCCGACCAAATTTAATAGTCACAAAATATAAGGGTTATTGAGTAAAAATTGTGACTTTGGACTTTGGTCGGATTCGCGATATTATCACTTTTAACGTAACACGGAATGCGACCTCAGATGTGCGGACATTGATCCTCAACACAATCCATTTTAAACACTGTATTAGGTAGTAGTAGTTCTTGTGTAATAAATTTGACTTTAATAACTTAATTTTAGCTCTATACTCCATAGGTTTAGGTAGTTAAATAAAGGTAAACAAATCGTAAAAAGGGTTTTATAGATAACACGTTCTTGTTTAAAAATACGATAAAAACAAATTTAAATTTATTTTAGATTTTTACAATATTTTCCTCCTTTATTAATGTAGTTAAACTTTAACATTTATTCTTAAACTAGGTACTCTTCGTATCTATGTAACTGCTTGAGCACAATTGTTTGTTAGATTTATAATAATAATAATATAGTATAATATTTGTAATCTATTTATTGTAAAGAGCCCAAACTCTAAACGTCAACGAATTATAACGTTGCTAAATTGAAGAGTACAACTGTGACGTAGCATGACAACTGCAGTGACAGGTTATAACGTTTAGTCGGTTACTTGACAGCTTTCTCGTCACGTGTTTTATTTTGTTTACCTTTATATAACTATCTAAACCTATGGAGTTCAGCTAACTTGTTCAAGTAGGAATAGGTATAGCAACGTCTCTCGACCGGAGAAATAGGTAGGTATGGTTCAAGTCTCAGACCAAATAAAATACCAAGACATAACGCTGCGAACAATACAGTGAAGCATGCCAAAACTACACCTCCGCTCTGTGCATACACGCTCACACACACATTTACAATCAAACTAAGTGCACACATGTTTACAAAACCGGCCTCACGTCACTGTTGACAGCGTTCTGTCTTGGTTTTTATTTGGTCTGAAGAAGGGAAATTCGGACAAAATAATTGCTTATCAAAATGACTATCACACTTAAATTATCCGTATATTCAAATCACAACTGCCATTATTTGACAGTTGTATGAAATGGGAAATTGACGTAGACGAATTTTAAAAAACAACTAGCTTCTACCCGCGACTTCGTTCACGTGGAAGTCGTAAGACCCCACAATATATCAGGGATGTAACAGATGAGGATGCGGATGAGGATATCGAGATAATCGGGTTTGAGGATGCGGATGAGGATACGGATATGAAAGAAAGAAAGAAAAAACGTTTATTTGCGGTAAACATGACGCAAGAAAAAAATTTTATTATATTACAAAAATGAGAAAAAGTTGGGGGAAGCATGCGTCACATCCACGCAAATCGGCTATCGCTCAGCATTATGCTACGACCCTGTGCAAGACAGAGCCCCAGCGCTGGTTTTCAGCGACAGCCGGCGCCGACGTAATGACGTCGACCGGTGCAGCAAACAAATATTAATTAAGACGCTGTACCAGTACAGCGTATTTAAAGAAAAAATAATTTAGATGCAACTAAATACACAACGGATATATAACTGATATAACTGATGAATATAACTGATATACTAAATAGATATAAAAGATAAAAAATAAATAGACATACTTTATTCTATGTTACGAGAATATCATCCTCAAAAAACGTTTTACGTTTTTATATTAATTATAATATTTAATATGATATTGGAAAATTTCTTATTGAGGATGCGGATGAGGGTGTGGATGCAGATGTCGTATGAAAAATAGCCCGTTTTGACACCTGACATTACAATCATACCACCACTGCCACGTGCGGCCGATCGTCTGTCATAGGACAGGGACACTGCGAATTCAGGCAATAGGAACGCGTCACTCACACTCCGGCCCGCACATTAGCTCGGAGCGAGTTTAAAAAATTCACTATTTGAACGAACAACGTAGGTAGGGTCACATCCCCATATAAATTATGAGGATGCGGATGAGGATGCGGAGCTTTTAAAATCAAAACTTGAGGAAGCGGATGTTTTGCGGATATCAAAATGTATGCGGATGCGGATACGGATATCCGTTACATCCCTGCAATATATTACAATAACAGCCACATCTATACAAAACTTCCCTTTATACTACGTACGCTTGTAGTTTTGTTCTCAGCAGCCAAAATATACAGAGAGTCAGGACTAGTGACGCGGGGGCAAACGACGTCCAGTTGTCCGTGTGAGAAGCAGCTTGTCCTGAGGTCGACACCCGGAGCCTGTCAACAAGTCACAGGGGCAGACCCCTGTGGCTTGGTGATAATCATGGCAAAGCATAAGCTCATAGGGAACTGCACGCGCTTAAACTGGAAGAGGTAATTGTGGGGAAGTAGTTTTCAAAACAATAAATTTCCCTGATCGGATTAACCCGATGAGATCCTTCACAAGCAGCTTTATTACTATAAACAATAATATCTTCAAGTCACCTTCAATACCAAAAGAATCTCGCAAAAAATCAAAAAACTACACTCTTTCAAAATTGGCCCCGAGCAAATGTAAACGAATTTCATAGTTTGCACAGTGAGCCCCGCGGGGTCTGACTCAATATAAGGACTGGCCTAAGCAAACAGTACAAATGTATTATATTTTTATATTAAAGTCGGGCCCTAGTCAGAATGTTCCCAATATGGAACTGAGGGAAAATACCAGACGTGTACGGGAAAAGCGAATATTTTGTAATCTTTATTGTTAGGTACCTTTTTTATACTAGACCAGGGAACAGAGCATAATAATCATGTTTATAGGGTACAATAGACATGGATATATTTAGAAAGTCGCCCAGGTACTATTTATCTGAACCACAATGGCCAATATTCTGAAACAGGACATTGTTCATAAGCTTCAGATTTTACAACTAAAATGCCTCTAGAAGTTAGCCTCGCAAACAACGGTGCGCAACTTGGCTGCGTTCCAAAACCATGTTACAACATGTCTTTGCTTAGATGCCAATGTCCTCGTACCACCTTCAACACCAGTATTTCTAGGATTTAAGGTCTATATTCCTGTAAGTTATCAGCATGGGTAAGTTTGCAGTGGTAATGTACGGACGTGCTGTGTTTCGCAGTCGATGAGCCGTTGTATGAAAGAAATGTTCACAGATTTACGTTTATTAGAAAGATAGAAAGGCATTTTAATTTGATATTTCGTAGTAACTTGTGTGTACATATTGATTAAGTAAAAAATCTCACCGTGAACGCTATGGTGAAGTGAGCTTGAAGTGAGCTGTCATTCCATCTTATACTAGGGATTGACACTGTTGACACCTCACTTTCAAGTTCACTTCACCTAAGCGTTCACGGTGAGATTTTTATAGAATAGCACTGCTGGTTGAAGGTTCAAAATAATGGTAAACACGATCACAATTAACTAGACTACAAGCCGTGTGCCTTTGCCCGATAGGAAACCCCCATCGGCAAGAAATATTTTAAATTAATTGACTTTTGAACTAAAAATTTATCCGCTAACTTAATACCACTGGCTTTTTTTAAACTGCCTGTTTCATAACCTTTTACCACGTAAAATATGTTACATTTTCCTCCATTTTGTTTAAAAATAACCCAAACTTATCAGCGCGGAGGTGTTGGGCTCGAACCGGCCCATTCCAGGGCGCCGCCCTGATTAGTACTGCTGATTACCTTATCTTGCCTTGTAAACAGGAGCGGGCTTCTAAAAAGGCGGATTACTATGAATGAAAGCGATTTCATTAATACATATTATGTCTAATACCTGGAAAATAGATAAACATATCGTCCAGCACGCGTAACATGACAACCATAGAAACGGGCTTTCTACGTGTTTTGTCGACGGAAGAATAGATAAAATGACAGATTGTGATTGTTTATATGTCATTTTGTCTATTCTTCCGTCGACAAAACCCGTTTCTATTGTAGTCATGCTAAGCGTGCAGGTATACCAACTTCGTATCACATTCCCGAGGCGGTAAAAATAGAGAAAACTAATTACTGACATTGTAGAAACCATTTATTTTGAAAAGAGTAACCGTGGGGTTTCTTGCTGGCTCTTCTCCATAGGAAGCGGCCAATTGGAACCGTGTACCTAGCTTTTGACGTTTCATAAGTGCCCTTGTAAGTAAATAAAATATTTTGAATTGAGTATGTAGATTTTATACTTACTTGTGACGTAGCGACCCCCCACTCCCCAGGTTTAATGTGTTTTATCTAAGTTTTTTTTTAAATAGGATAAAGCAAAAAATACGTGTCTAATATTTTTTTATTACCTGACTGACGGACTAAATAGAATTTGTTTTTTTTGACCCAGGCATCATCCCTACTGCTCATTTCTTTCTCATTTTCGTAAAGTAAGTACAGACGCCAGCACATTCAACTTTATCACTGAAGAATAAGGTTCAAAGTTGATTGGAAAACTTTGACAGTTTCGGGTAGCTTGATGTGCTGGCGTCTGTACGTCGTACCGATACGTCAGAGGAAGCGTGCAAACAGTGTTCAATGTCCCGCTTCCTTCCTGCCCCTACTCTTGCCACCAGAGGGTGCATCGTGAATAGAATACAAAAGGGGATCTTACCGCAAAATATACTCCGATATTAAAGACATCTTGGCGTTTTATCTTCCAAAATATTTGCCGGTTTATTGGTCCCTAGGGAAAGAAAGTGTTAGGCATTCTTATACATTTATAATTGTCAATTTGTCGTACCCTTCCTGGCTATACTGCTGAATTGAGACTACGGTAAATAAAATAAAAACTTTTTTACAAAAAAAAACAACCGACTTCCAAAAAACTACACAATGTGAAAAATAACTTCATCTTTTCGTGTGGTTATTGACTAACTGGGAGTCATAGTTTTAAAGCTGCCCATACGCCTCTGATTTGGCTTCACATACCGTCGAGAAATATCTCTCAGGCATGCCGGTTTCCTCACGATGTTTTCCTTCACCGTCTTTGAAGTAAGTACGCACATGAAACCGAAAAGTCAGAGGTGTGCCTTGGGTCAGAACTCGAGACCTGTGCAAAGGCGTCGCCAAGGGGGGTCAAAGGGGGCAGCTGCCCCCCTAGAGGTTCAAAAAATTTTAGTAAAATACAAGGCATTTTAATGTAAAGAAACTACATAATCTATAAAGCCAATTTTGTTTATTTGAACGACTTTTAATTGGGTTTTTTTTAAATGTAGTTCCATATCTACTAAACGGGGTCTTCTAATCCGGAGTCCGGGGACGTACCTAACATTTATATTATGTGTTGATGGTAGTCCCAGTCATAATACCTATTAGGTTTCAGCTCTTGAGTTCTGAATAGTTTTGGGAAAAACGACCTTAAGGTCCATTTCTAATCCATACATTGAAAATGAAAATTATTATTCTTCTCAGTTCCTATCGAGACTATCGTGGTGAAACTGATTTATCAAAAATCGAATGTCCGCCAGCGTCTATTTTGGCCCCATTGTGCGCCGTAGAGATAAGACTCGCACTACAAGTATAAAGCTTCATGTGTTCTTGATTTTTGACTGTACCTGCAAATCATACTTTTCCCGTCCTCTGTATCAACTTCAGGCCCCTCTTTTCCACTGGGCACTCTGGGCACGTGCCCAGGGCCCCGCGGACGAAGGGCCCTAAAAAAAATCATTCTATGCAGCCGTCATTCCATTCAACGCATCCTTAGTAACCAATTCAATGACAAAATAATTGATTTGCAGTGCGATTCACAATAAGTTTCTAATTTAATTAGATTCAATTTGAACATTGAAAAAATTTAATTTTTCAACTATCAAAATACGTAAAATGGGACCAAATGCGGCAATGACATTGAATAATTATCTAATTAGCATACTAATTAAGTCGAAAAACTTATCCAGGGTAAACCAAATATAATATAATATTTTGTATCATTACAGAAAATTTAATCATTTTTAGCACATATTTTTTTCTATACCTACACACATACACAAAGAGTGTGCCTGTTGGACATTCTCTTTTAAAATAATTTTAGAATTTTGCTTATCTACACAGGGGCCCCGTGATCCTTATGTGCCCAGGGCCCCCAATAAGTTAAAGACGGCCCTGATCAACTTGTCCCCCCCCGGCACATCGGGTGGCGACGCCCTTGGACCTATGACTTCGAAGTCTGATGGTCACACCACTAGGGTATCACTAGCTAGTAGGTATTTATTTTGTCTCACAACACACGTTATTCCGAACGGATAACTTCAGTAAAACCCGCTGGATAACACTAAGAACGCGCATGCATTATGCACGAGCGTCGTCCACGAGATTTATCAAATTCTAGTGATGGTGTGCCGCGACGTTTTTAACCGGCTTTAAAAAAAACTGACCAAGTGCGTGTCGGACCACGCACAATGAAGGGTTCCGTAGTTGGGATGAATTTATCCCAAAAACAAACTTAACTTTGTAGTTGAAAAATATGTTCTCCCATACGCAATGTATGGGAAAACATGTTTTTGCTACTGCAAAGTTAAGTTGGTCGATTATTACTCGATAACTAGTAAAGCCTACTTAGCTGTGGTAGTTTTCCTTTTAATTTCGTTATATAAACTACTGCTGTGATTTTTTTCACACATCCAAAACCAACCATTTAGCTGGCAGGGGGGGGGAACACTTGACTCTAACAAAAATTAGCACTTTAAAGCTTAATATTTTGCAAACGGATCCCTGAATCCAAAAATGGTTTTCACAAACTCAGAATGTTTTTGTAAGACCTTTTCAATGATACTCCACATTATGGGATAAAAAAATAAAAAATAAAACACCACTTTACGTATATGGGAGGTACCAAAAAAAAAAATGTTTTTCATAATTTTGTTTTACCACTTTGTTGACGTAATTAATATGTATACCTATGTCAAATTACAGCTTTCTAGTACCACAGATAATATAATACTACGTACAGATACCCAATCCCATACAAGGAAATGACACCTCCCTAAAACTGGCTATTGAACTGGCTATTTTTTTTCCTCCATTTTTATTAACAGATGGTAGCATAAGCGACTTTTACAACGCCATCTAGGAGTCGACTTAGATATTTTAGATTCTCTACATCGCACGGTACGTTCAAGGACAAGTGTAATAACAAAACAACAAAAAAATATCTCGAGTTGGCGGAATAGTTTCTAAAGACTAAAATGACACAACTTAACTATATTTTGAAGATGGAACTGAGATATTACTTTAGTGAAAATGGCAATTTTGCTATTCTGAATTTGACGTTTTTCGACTAAAAACATGTGGAATAAAATTGGTTGTCATGAACTTTAAATTCACACCAACACCTCGACTTCAGATACAAAAACAGTACTGAATCTTTTTTTTGAAGTGAAAACTTCTTTGGCATCGTTGTGATTTGAAACTCGATGAAACGAAAAAGAGACAGACACATAAATACATAAGATTTAACGTGGGAGAAAATGAGATAGGAAGCATTATAGTGTGTGGGGGGGGGGTGTGTCTGAGGGTGTGTGTCTGAGGGTGTGTGTGGG
The DNA here is from genome assembly GCA_963680765.1 of Agrochola lychnidis. Lineage (NCBI taxonomy): Eukaryota > Metazoa > Arthropoda > Insecta > Lepidoptera > Noctuidae > Agrochola > Agrochola lychnidis. Next base: position 22,602,942 of record OY796862.1, read on the forward strand.
GGTGTGTCTGTGTGTATGTGGGGGTGTGTCTTTGTGTTTGTGGGGGTGTCTGTGTGTGTGGGGGTGTGTCTGTGTGTATGTGGGGGTGTGTCTTTGTGTTTGTGGGGGTGTCTGTGTGTGTGGGGGTATGTCTGAGGGTGTGTGTGGGGGTGTATCTGAGGGCGTGTGGGGGTGTGTCTGAGGGTGTGTGGGGGTGTGTCTGAGGGTGTGTGTGGGGGTGTGTCTGAGGGTGTGTGTGGGGATGTGTCTGAGGGTGTGTGTGGGGGTGTGTCTGTGTGTATGTGGGGGTGTGTCTGTGTGTTTGTGGGGGTGTCTGTGTGTGTGGGGGTATGTCTGAGGGTGTGTGGGGGTGTGTCTGAGGGTATGTGTGGGGGTGTGTCTGAGGTTGTGTGTGGGGGTGTGTCTGAGGGTGTGTGTGGGGGTGAGTGTGGGGGTGTGTCTGAGGGTGTGTGTGGGGGTGTGTGTGGGGTGTGTCTGAGGGTGTGTGTGGGAGTGTGTCTGTATGTGTATGCGGGGCTGTCTGTGTGTTTGTGGGAGTGTTTGTGTGTGTGGGGGTGTGTCTCTGTGTGTTCTTATGTTCGTGGTTCTCTTTATGCTCTGCTTCGTACCCCCTCCACTCGTGTTTGCCAAGGCATAGTGGGAGTTTGCTTGGGCCTCAGCGTTGTACACACGGCTACACATCAAGCTATACATTTCCAGTTTATGCTGATCTCGCATTGTATAGGATTTCCGTACAATGCGAGGTCAGCTTATACTGGAAATGTGTAGCTTGATGTGTAGCCGTGTGGACGTGTGTTAATACGTGTTCGTGCGCGTACAAAAACATTTTTTTTTTAATTTTTGAAGGTTTCAATTCTACCACGTGTGAATTGCACACATGTTTTTTTTTCTTTTGCTTATATCTCGAAAACGGTGTGTCCAAGCGCAAAAATAATGAAAATTTCGACCCCCTTTATAAAACCCTTAAACCCCTAACGCTCTACATGTAGGTATATATTTTTTTCTACGCAAAGTGAAAAATTTCATATAAAACACATCGAGGTTGCCCCCCTGCGCGCCTCCGGCTCTAAAAAGATTCACGTGGTTAGGTATCACGTGTGGAGTCGCGATTATCAAATTCGATTTAGATATGTCAAAATTATTTTAAAAAGAGATTTTATTTTGCAAAACAGCTTTGAGATTCTCATAGTAAAGGAATTTTAGTGATAGTTTAGTTAGTTTCGTTCGGTGTACAAGAGAATCGGCACCATTAGCTACCTATCTACTTTTAAAATGTTTCGTGCAATCCTTTTTAGGGTTCCGTACCTAAAGGGTAAATCGGGACTCTATTACTAAGACTCCGCTGTCCGTCTGTCTGTCACCAGGCTGTGTCTCTATTAAGACAGTTGTTTTCACAGATGATGTATTTCTGTTACCGCTATAAACTCAAACTCAAAGCATTTATTTCAAATAAACCAATTACAGGTACTTTTGAATTGTCAAGGGGTCGGTCAGTCAGAAAGATGAAGCTAGTTGCCCATTCCTAATTGTAGTAGGTACCTATGGAGAAGAACGGGCAAGAAACTCCATGGTCACTCTTTTAAATAAAAATGTTGTTACAAAATATTGGTTACATCATTCATGTTGAAATTATACATGTGAGAACAATATGGAAAGACGTGCACGTTAAAAGCGTCCGTAATAAAAATATAAAACAAAAACAATTCAAAAATTAAAATAAACCGTGGCAGCTAAGAGATGACCAGTCTCTACTGACAGCGCCCGTTCACGAACATGACGCATGGATCAGCACCATTTAGCTCAACCATTTTGAAGGGAACTTAAGACGCAGATATATTACAGTGACCTTCAATGGTTAGCTTGCGTGTTCTGTACTGAGCTCACGCAACGCGTCGTACGACCAGCCAGTAATAGGACTCGCCCATCAAGGAGCGCTGTCCCAAATTAGACGCATTATTAATTTATTACCCGTAAATCAAAAGATATTTTAATAAAACACGTATACTAAACGATCAATAATTAAATTATCTTTAAAATGGTGAAGTTTCCAGAAAAATACGCTTGATAGATTTTACGTCATTCTCGGTTTTTTATACGCGTTAGACATAACTTTACAAATTAATTTCACTATGTAATATAAACATAATCAAAAATATGCCTATATTAAAATATTAAGAAAATGCTCTAATTCAACATATATTTTTTCTAAATTACTTACACTACTCGTTTAGACGTCATCTTCAGTATAAAATCATGAAAAGTCAGTTATCGTCCCCTTAGTGATGCAACACACACGCCACCATCAGCGAGACATTTGAGTGAGCATGACATACTCTCAGCCGTTAAGTCAAGTCGATGAAAGACGTACCCAGTATTTGGTAGCGTTATAGAATGTACATGTTCACAGTGCACACGTGATATGCAATTACATACAATAAAAAGAGATTGAATTTAAACAAAGCAAAGATATTTTTTACAATCTTTTCAACAAATACTAAAAAACAGAATAAAATAAATATCTAAGGGGGCTCCCCTACAACAAACTTGGTTTTTTTGCCGTTTTTATAGATAATGGTGCGGAACCCTTCGTGCGCGAGTCCGACTCGCACTTGGCCGGTTTTTTCAGTAAAATGATAAAAACATAAGTAGGTAGGTACTTGCCAAAAACATGTATAGATTTCTTTCAGATATTATATTATTAAAAAAAACAGTGGCGCTCCGGGAGTGCCGACAGAAGCGAAAACTTGAACAAGATCTTGGTGGAAGAAAAATACTTGTATTGAACATTGGTCCGTAACTTTATCTAAATAAAGATCGCAATCGCGTTTACAAAAAAAAAATCCTTCAAAACTGTACAAATACTTGCATAGAACATTGATCCGTAACTTGATATTAATAAAGAGCACAATCGCGGTTACTAAAATGAGATGTCGGTAACGGTGTCGCGAGTTCAATTGTTTTTCCCATCTCAAAAATGCCCAACGCGCCTAAAGATGTTTTCACTTCAAAAATTGTTTGATTTACTACTAAACGTAAAATAATAGCGACAGATGTGATGACAAATTGAATAATACGCCATCTATTTATTGCAAAGAGCCCTGAACAAAATGTTTCATTCATCATTTTTGTTGAAAATAGTATATAAATCAGCATTAAACAAGAAGTTTTGATTTTTACTAATCATACTTACGCCAAAATCAGCCGTTTATCGCTTTTTAGTGATTGTTAATTTCATATTTGTTACCTATGCTGCCATCTATGATTTTTTTTTCAGAACTAATTATAATTTGTTCGAGTTGAGACCCCATGCTAGTACTAAGGGTCTCGGAGCTAGACCGCGGACAGACAGACAGACGGACATGACGAAACTATAAGGGTTCCTTGTTTACTACGGAACCCTAAAAAGGAGAAGGTTCTCAGTTCGTCGGAATATTTTATTTTTTTATGTATGTTCCCCGATTACTCGAAGACGGCTGGACCGATATGAAAAAAAAATTTTTTTTTGTTTGAAAGATTTATACTTTCAAGTTGGTCCCATTGTCATTTGGTCACGATCTGATGATGGGATCTTGGAGAAATCGAGGGAACTCTTCAAATGCACATCTATAGCGATTTGGGTATTTTTGATGAGCTGTTGACATTAGGCTATTGTAACTTAGATAAATTACAAACCAACCCACTAAAAAGTGAAAAAAATAACTTTTTTACAAAAAATACAACTAACTTTCAAACTACAAAGTGAAAAATAACTTTAATTTTGGAAGTCGGTGTCAAAAAACTAAAATACTGATCCAAAGACACTGACTTCCGAAATTAAAGTTATTTTTCACGGTTGTATTTTTAGTAAAAAAAAATTTTTAGATCTATAAATATCATTTTTCATAACATGCAATGGGTTTGAAGGTGAAGATTGGGCGCTATTTGCACTATATTATTAATTAAATACCAGATTTAAGACCAGATGTATGAACGTAAACGAGGCAAAAGGACTATGTAAGGATCGTAGCAGGTGGCGTTCTGTAGTTTCTGCCTACCTCCATGGGAAGAAGGCGTGAGTTTATGTATGTATGTATGTATTAATTAAATAAAGAAGGAAAGACAGTCGTCCATCCTAGTCAATGTTATTCTGCTCAAAAAAAAACTGCACAGTTTGTAAGTATGAATTTTTCATCTCATTTATAAATTCGATATTCTTTCTATTAATTAAGACTCCTATCACAGATGAATACGGGGTGGCATCCCACATCGACGCGAAAACTGAAACCATGGATTCGGTACATGATTCGGAACCCCCCTGAGTTGAAATTTTTCGTAGGTTATTAAAAAAAAAACAGCTGTTCCATACATTTTGACCGCGTAGGTATTGCACTTTTCAACGCAGGGGGGTTCAGAATCATGTACTGAAGCGATGGTTTCAGTTTTCGCGTCGATGTCCCTGATACCATGTATAGAAAGGGACACTCCACATTTTAGGTGTGAAGCTACAAGTAGGTACTCGGCGGGCTCGACTTGTCGAATCAGTGTGCGTAACGTAGTCAGAAGATATAAGAGTTACGCGATAGAAAGAGAGGCAACTTCTAGGTGAATATAACTGTAGGTGAATTAGCGCTGAATTGCAGTTTTTGTGTCGTAGCAAGAGTCGCTTTTTATTTATTATTTTAATGATTTTGGGGAGTGTTCCATCTGTACTAATGTGCACACAGTGCCAGAAGCATTGCCGTCGGGCAAGCCGCGGTGTGATATTTATTTAGTGCATATTTACGTGCCGCTCAGCAAAAGCCGTCCGTGCCGGCACTATTTGTGCCTTTAGGCCTGTGACATTTAAGTCGTAACTAAAAGAAAAAATATTGAGAAAATATGTTTATTTGCGGTAAACATAAAGAACTTATACACGAAAAGAACAAGTTGGGGGAAAATATGCGACCTGATACCTGTGAGTCTTACACTGAATTTAATATCAAAGGGCGCATCTAAAATAAATCATGATCACCAAAAATTTATGATATTTAAAAAAAAAGCAACAATATTGTTAAAAACTTTTATTGCTCAATAATAAAGCATGCCGTACTCGAGGTCATAGTCGAGAAGTTTAGTGTTTTTCTTCTCTGGCTTTGGCTCTTCCTTCTCTGACTCTGGCTCTTCCTTCTCTGAATCTGGCTCTTCCTTCTCCGACTTTGGCTCTACTATCTCTGACTTTGACTCTAGCTCAACCACCTCAGGCTTTAAATTCAAACCTGTTCGCCTCCGCGCGTTGAAATAAGTCTCCAAATCCGGATGCTTTCGTAAGAAACTCCTCAATTTCTTCTGATTAACGGTTCCATTTACAACTATGTCTCTGAACGTGTCGTTGGTCATAAAATCTTCGTTTACACCTTTAATTTTATCCAACTTCGCTTGTAATTTCTCGTCTATCTTCACCATTTCGTACTCATGAACGTTCACAACAGACTTACGATCCTTCCTGTATTGCTTCTTCATTATTTCTATGAACCTCTTCAACTCTCTCGTCTTCTTCTTTCGTTGAGTTGTTCCATTTCTATAAGCTTTCGTCAATATACTTCTGATTTCTTTTACTATATTTCGAATACTCTTCTGTATTTTTTTCTTTCTCCTATCACGTTCTCTTTTCCGTTTCCTTTTTTTGGAATCGCGCTTTTTTTTATTGTTTTTTTTTTCGCCGCTTCCATACTTCTTTTCGTGGGAGTCGGTTTGGAAACTGCTGCCTTCGAAGGACACGTCCAGGCCTTGATACATGTCGTAGTTGGTCACTAGGAGAGCGCAGCAAACATATCCGGTCTTACCACAGAAGTAATCACCTCGATATATTCGATACTCTCCGTCACACTCTGGTGGTAGCATGCAGGAGCCCCAAGGCATGTCGTGCTGGTTGGGATCTCCGCAGGGAACACCCCATGGTCCTTAAAGCATCAATTAGTTAAATCACACGAATAAAGTTGAAGCTAAAAAAAAATCTGATCATTCCGGAAAAGACCAAAATTATTTGCTAAAATAGACACAATGCTGTTGAAATTCTATAACAGCACTGAATGGATTAGTACCTACATGGCCCTATTGATAGCCAGAGCAGCTAGAAGCCTTCGCTATTTTTTTTGTCTCATAAAAGTAGATCATACTTACTTGCTGCCGCCATATTGACCACGTCACCCCTGGGTAGTGATGAGTTAAGCGCCTCAAATTTCTTCTGCATCCAGTGCTCGTCCCATTTATCCATCCAGAACTGCTCTTCAGAGTCGGAACTGGACGAATCATCGTTGGAAGATCCTTTCCTTCTTTTAATTCTACTTCTTCTATGCCTTAACTCATTTAATACTGGGTCCATATGGAAGTATTCTCTTCCTATCTTGTCTTGACTTCCAGTGAATTTTGAGTAAGGCATATCATGTCCAATGTTCAAGTTTTGCTCGTGAGTTCTCACGCTTCTCAGAACATTGGCTTTATTCTGAGCTGATTCCTTGTCTTTCTTATCCTCTTGTTTCTTATTATTAAAGTACCTCATTGTATCTCGACGTTTCGGGGTGATGGCTCCCTTGTTATGTTGAAGCTCATCCAGCAGCGATAGCACATTTTGTTTTAGATTCGAAGAAACAGTTGCATAAATAGCAGTAAGAGATAAAGAAAATAACGTTAAGTAAAAATAATGCATTTTATTTCGACATTTCTAACATGGTTCCTATCAGTAGTTTTCTTTCAAAAACACAATAGTTAAGTACCGACCGTGAAATTTGTATCGAGATGTGTCGCAATAAATTTAAAACCATTAAAGATTTATAGTTCTAACTTTTTTTACATTTCGATTTTTGATAAATTCTGGTTAAGCTATAAAAAACCAGCTAAGTGTGAGTCGGATTCGTACGCTAATGGTTTCGTGACACCAATACTATTAGGTATATCCGAGAGTAGGTAGGTACGCAATCAGACTACAGTCCAACCAAATGTGAAGCTTAATAGGTATTACCGAGAAAAATATTCTATTTTCCTTGATTTTGGACTTTTAATTCATATACGCGTGTGTTGGACCTTTTAGCTCCCTTCAAAATGGTTGAGCTGAATGGTGCTAATCCATGCGTCATGTTCGTGAATGGGCGCCGTCAGTTTGGACTGGGACTGGTCATCTCTTAGCTGCCATGGCTTATTTTTAATTTATTTTAATTTTCGAGTTCTTCTTTGTTTTATCTTTTTATTACGGACGCTTCTAACCTGCACATCTTTCTACATTATTCTCACATGTATAATTTCAACATGAATGATATGATGTAACCAATATTTTGTAACAAATTTTTATTTAAAAAAGTGTCCGTGGAGTTTCTTGCCCGTTCTTCTCCATAGGTACCTACTACGCTTTGGAATGGGCAAATAGCTTCATATTTCTGACTAACCGACTCCTTGACAATTCAAAAGTGCCTGTAAATAGTTTAATTAAAATAAATGTTTAGAGTTTGAGAGTAATTATTTAAAAAAAAAAAAAAAAAAATGTTGACTGGTCAGCTATTATGGTTCTTAAGGCCGACAGACAGCGAATAATAGCGTGACGTTTGACAGGGGAGAGTGGAAAAAGAAAACGTGTTGCGCCGACCCCAAGTAACATGGGACAAGGGCAGGAAGATGATGAAGGCCGACAGACAGTGTAGACGTAGTAATAGGGTTGCCTGACACCTATTGGGTACCTACGGAACTCTAAAAAGTAGAGGCATGTTTATGAACCCGATCAGAATAGTGGATTTCGGTGCCACAAGTGCCGCCTTGTTGTTTTGTAGGTGCAAGTGTCTCCTGGCGGGCGAAAGAACTAGCTTTGACCACAGCTTCGCCCACGAGGAGGTCTGAAATTATCCCACGGGAACTTACTACCGGGATAAAAAGTATCCTATGTCCTAGCCTAGGTCATGGTCTACCCATGTGCCCAATTTCATCCAAATCCGTTCAGCCTTTTTAACGTGAAAGCGTAACTAACAAACAAATTCACTTTCGCATTTATAATTGTAGTTAGGAAAAAAATAATCAAATAACTATTTTATTTTAGTACCTAACCAACAAAAATATATATATCAATGGTACCTACCTATACATTTTACATTATATTCACAAAAACTACACGTGTTATAAATTCATATCTCAGAAGTTATAACTTTCTTAGGTAGATACAATTTTATTGACTTGGAGGCCTATGTCCAGCAGTGGACCTCTTTCGGCTGAAATGATGATTAAAAAAAAGGATTGTGTGGTTTTATGAAACCACGGTAAAGGTGAAACTTTTAAGCGAACTATAGGCGCCGCCATATTGGCCTTGGCTGCTCTGACGAGCGCCTTTCACTTTATCCCTACTCCGCGGCCGACCGTCACGCGACATGCAACACACAGACGAAAAAATTTGAGACGATGTAATAAAAGTTTCACTTTAAAAATGAAAAATCAATCTGCCTAGCCCAACTATAGAGTCGGCTTCCAGTCTAACGGAATACAGCTGAATACCATTATTTTACATGGAGCGACTGCCTATCTAACCTCCACAACCCAGTTACTGGGTAACACGATACTCCCTGGTAATACCAACAACAATACCTACCTTATATCGGGACACTTATTTAAAATAAATTCACCCATAAATATTTAATAGTATGAATATTAAAATCAGAATAAAATAAAAATACTTCACAAACCTACATGGGCACTTATGAAACGTCAGAAGCTAGGTGCACGGTTCCAATTCGTCGTTTACTATGGAGAAGAGCCGGCAAGAAACTCTACGGTTGCTCTTTTAAAAGTATTGATTACAATTGCCCCCGATAAAAAAACATACGTTTAATAAACGGACGGCCTGTAAAATAATGTCGAAATAAAATGCATTATTTTGACTTAATGTTATTGATTTTGTCTCTAAACACTATTCATGGAAATATATATTCGAAGATTAAAGAAAATGTTACATTACTGTCGCATACGTCTCGAACCGACACTGAGGACACCGGCATCCCAATATTACAGGGATTATTTAACTACTTCAAAGATAAAAAACAAGACTATATGAAAGACAAGAAATCAGCTCAGAACAGAGCCAACGTTCTGAAAAATGATGCACACGCGAAAAACTTAGACACCGGCCGTTATATGCTGACTTCCTCAAAATTTACTGAAAGAAGCAATGACAAATATATAGGAAAAAGTTATTTCCACATAGATCCCGGTTTTCATTCGATAAAGAATAGAAGATTATGGCATTCGAAGTCAGGAAGCAGTTCTGAAATGGAGGAGCAAGACTGGAAGGAGGAATTGGATGAAAAGAGGCTGCGGCAGAAGTTTGAGGCGATGAACTCGTCACAACCCAGAGATGACGTAGTAAACATGAAGGCGGCTAGTAAGTATACTATTATTTATAAGGTTACTTGCAAAAATGATACAGGTTTTTATTTTTTAATCGACTTCCAAAAGGAGGAGGTTAATATTTTTTTTTTGTATGTTTCTTACGCAATTACTCCGCCAATTATGAATTGATTTTGATGATTCCCTTTTTGTTTGGTAGGTGACCAGAGGTGGTCCCATATAAATGTATTAACTTTATTTGGGTAGTTTTTGAGTTAGCTTCAATACTACGTATTTTTTCCCACTTATTATGTGGATGATTTGATAAGTTCCTGTCACTGTTATTTACATAGCAGGTAGTGGTATTCGAATTTGTGTGGGGTAGGTCATCATCTGCCTAGCCTTTTCCCAACTATGTTGGGGTCGGCTTCCAGTCTAACCGGATGCAGCTGAATACCAGTATTTTACATGGAGCGACTGCCTATCTGACCTCCACAACCTAGTGACTAGGTAACACGATACCCCTTGGTGAGACTGGTTGTCAGACTTTTTGGGCTTCTAACTACCCGTAACGACTGTCAAAGATCTACAAATGACAGCCGGGACCAACGGCTTAACGTGCTTTCCGAGGCACGGAGGGGACTTGGTATGTAAAGATGGTCACCCATCCACGGACCAACCGCGGCAAGCGTAGCTTAACCTGATCGATCGACCCGTGCAGCTGTTATTACTTAGCCACAAGCCCCGTGGGGTAGGTACCACAGCAAAAAAGTGAACCATAATTTTTTTTTACAAAAAAAAAAACAACCGACTTCTAAAAAAAGCACTACAAAGTGAATAATAACTTTAATTTCAGAAGTCGGTGGCAAAAAACGAAAATTCAAATGAAAAACACCGATTTCCGAAATTAAAGTTATTTTTCACTTTGTAGTGCTTCGGTGCTCAGGTATTTTATTACGTTCTTTTGATATAGGAAATGATTCCTAGTATTAAAAACTCAACAGGGATTACGTCTATCTAAAATGCACCATGAAAATTAAAAAGCAATAACAAAAATTTTGATCTACACATGTTTTGACCTCAGCAATCAATCATACATACACAACTATATCTAACTAAACTTTAGTGATAAACCCCGGTTCATTATTATTTAAGGGCCATGGGGAAATAAATGCGGAGATCCTAACCAACACGAGCTGCCATGGGGCACCTGCATGCTACCCGAGGAATGTGACGTAGAGTATCGAATATATCGCGGTGACTCCTTCTGTGGTAGAAACGAGTTCATCTGCTGTGCTCTCGAACGTACTACCTACGACATGTACCAAGGGCTGGACCTGTCCTTTGAACGTGACAACAGCTTGACCACAGACACAGAAGATGAGAAAAATCGTGATTCAAGAGATCAAGATCGCAAAAATCTAAAACACGAAAAAAAAAGGAGAAAAAGAATCAAGGCTCAGTTAAAGAAAAAGATCAAAAATAGTATCACAAAAATAATAACAGAGATCACCAAGTTATTGCAGAAAGCTTACAGGAACGGGACAGCACAGCGAGCCAAGATGTCTAAAGAGTTGAAGGAGTTTATTAAAAATATGAAGAAGCAATACAAAAAGGATCGTAACACTCTTGTGGATGCTCATGAGCTTAATATGGCGAACTATGAGATACAATTGGCAGCGACTTTGGATAAATTACGTATACAAGGTCTGAATCAGGCTTTTATGAGCAACGACACGTTCAGAGACATAGTTGTGAACGGGACGGTCAACAAGGAGAACTTGTTGAGGCTTCAACGAACGCATCCGGTGTTGTCGCTGTTCTTCAACCACCGGCGTATGGGCGGTGGAGATTTAGAGCCAAAACCAGAGAAGATAAAACTAAAGACAGAGGGAGAAGTATCAGAGCCAGAGAATATAAAACTCGAGATGGAGGGAGAAGTACCAGAGCCAGTGAATATAAAACTAGAGACGGAGGGAGAAGTATCAGAGCCAGAAAAGGAAAACCCTAAAGTTCTTGAGTATGACCTCGAATATGGCATGCTTTATTATTGAGCATTAAAAGTTGAAAAAGAAAATCATCCGTTCCATTCATTTTGACCGCGCAGTTATTGCAGTTTTCTATGCAGAAACAGCAGATTTTTTTTTAAATAACCGACGAAAAATTTCAAGGCCATGGGGTTCATGTACTGAATCCATATTAACAGTTTTCGCGGCGATATCCCTGCCACCCTGTATAATAAATTACCAGAAATAATTGTATTTTATAATCGATGTTTTAGTTCACCATACTCCATTTGAAATAAGATTAGAAATTTAAACAAACCCTTTTTACAGTCCGTTCAACCGATTTTGAGTCCTATACGGTAGGCATAAGGAGGGCATTAAAAGCAAAAAAGTGGTTACAATACCAACTGTTCACTGCAGCTGCCATTTGTCATACCACTAACGCAATAGTAGTCAAAATCGGTTGAACGGACTGTAAAAAAGGTTTAGTTAAATGTCTAATCTTATTTCAAATGGAGTATAGTTAGCAATATTTCGTATTTCCATACAATTGCCAAATGGATAATAATAAAGCTACCAATTAACTTCCGAAAATCTGTGGTTGTCTGTAATACAAAATTTCCGAAAAAAATACTAAACTTCCGAAAAAAATACTAAGTTTCCGAAAAGTCAATATGTTGTGCTACAAAAGTTAATGACAGAAACGAATCGCTGCAAAACCGACTCCACGTAGTCTTGTCTGCCCTACCCCTAGAGTGTTTTTAAGCCCGCGTAGGCGCGGAGGGGCGAGGCGGCCCGCGAGCTGAGGAGCAGGTGATTTGATAACGCTCGCCGCCCGTCGCCGACCAGCAAGCCGAAGCTGCGGTGGTGAGCGTTAAAACCATCTGCGACGATAAGCTTGCGTGGAACCGCCGGAGCCTCGCAGCGCCGGAGCCGTGACAGAAACCATGCCTGCTGCATTTTGCATGCTCGCTTGCATGCTGAATGCATGGTGTATGCTTGTTTGCATTTTTGTAAAATATTACGTCAGTAAGTTCTATATTGATTTTTCGGAATTTTCAGTATTTTATTCGGTCGTTTCTTTATTTGTATTCGCGTACAAGTTGTCGGAAAATTAGTATTTATAGCAGTGAATTTCATATTTTGAGTATGCACATATTTGATTTTTTTTCCGGGACGTTTATTACTACCCTTGCCAAATTAATCAAAAGAGTTAAATTTTTGACAGCTTTCAATTTTCATTAGCGACGTAACCCACTTTCAGAATATACTTCCAACTCACCCATTTTTCATAGAGCTGATACACCATGCCGCCATACATATTGCAAGTTGACTCCAGCACGCGTAGCATGACCACCGTAGAAACGAGTTTTGTCGACGGAAGAATAGACAAAATGACAGATTGTGATTGTTTATCTGTCATTTTGTCTACTCTTCCGTCGACAAAACTCGTTTCTACGGTGGTCATGCTACGCGTGCAGGAGGGTTACCGGCATTACGTTTGCGCTAAAGTTAACCCTCGAGGAGTGTCGCCGGCATTAGGTTTGAAATCTTGTTATAAATACAACTGATTTTATTTTCAGTATAATTATAATGCCGAATTCGCTAATAACAACTTACATTTTAAATAAGCCCTTCCGCGAGGGTTCCCGGCATCCCATATGCGACTTAAGTTAACCCTCCAAGAGGTCTCCACTAAACGTGTTAAACTGTCAAAATTTTCGGGTTTTGCATTTGTGAACGGCGTTTAGAAGACTCCTTCGAAAACACTGATGTTCGATTCGACACGGAAGCGTATCGCATGGTTGTGTGTAGATGCTTATCTAACTAAGTGGTTTATTATGAATATTCGGCCAAGTGTAGTAACTAGGTAACTACATTGCACAGAAACAGATACTGACTCATCTATGTAGTTAGCTCAGAGTACAGTTCGCAAACAACGCGCAAGTTCGAGCGATATTATCAGACTTTCGAAGCGATGTGTGACATCGAATCGCTGGAGGCTTGCCAGCTAAGCAAGTTACTTTGATTTTACGTTATCAAATGAAGGTTTGTTCTTTAAGGTTCCGTAGCCAAATAGCAAAAAGGGAACCTATTTCGAGTTAGAGCTGTCATGTCGAGAAATACTACATATTTTTTTCAAGAAAATCAATACTGTGCATTCGTAAATATTCATCTCGACTACGAAACCTTCATTGTGCGTGAGCTGACACGCACTTGGCCAGTTTTTAACCGACTGCTAAAAGGAGGAGGTTCTCAATTCGACTTTTGTTTTTGTGTATTTTTGTTTTGCGATTACTCCGCCAATTATGAATTGATTGACGGCAGCAATATCACTATAAAATCAAGCAATAAATATATGATTCCGAACCCCACTGCAGCATGACTGCTGCGTGCAGTGGGGATCGGAATCATACCTTTATGCATGCAAAATATTGTGTTAATGAGTGTAGGTTTAAGTAAATGCACCTTGGTTTGCTAGGAACGACGAAATCCACGACTATACAAATGCCATCAGTAAACTCTTGAAAAATGGGGTATAGAACAATATGAGGGACATAACGGTATTTAAACTTTTTCGTTTTTATTAGATTTATGAAGTAAAAACTTCATTAGACGCGTTGGGCATTTTTGAGATGGGACTAACAATTGATTTCGCGACACTGTGACGACACCAGCTTTTGACCATAAAAAAGACATCAACGCGTTGATTACCGCGGTGCCGATTTTTTTTCAAGTTTTTACTTCTGTCGGCACTCCCGGAGTGCTTCTGTTTTTTTTATCTCATGAAGGCAGCACACTAATCGCGCAACACACTTTCAATCACAATCTGAGTTTTGAAGGATATTGTTAATCCATTGCTTCATCAGTTTGAAAAATTCGTCTGCTCAACAACGTAAATAACGCAATGGACGTGGGTGAACTGTCAAAATGAAACCTATTGCGATCAATTGTCCTTTTATCTAGTTACGCAATTACCCCACAGATTGGCATGTAGAAAGAAGAAGAAAGAAAGAAGAAAGAAAATAAATTTATTTGACACAGGTTAAGGCACACAGTTTTCAAAAACAAACAAAACAAAACAGAAGAAGCAGTTGGCACATGTAGTAAGTAGGTACCATCGAAGAAACGCATATATATACACCGTAAGGCCTATTTCTGCTTGCAGCACTCGGCCGATATAGTAACGCTTACCTACGAAAAAAAGGGTCGTGTGCACGGGATTTTGTTTTCAAAATGCTTAGATATGCTCAAAGCCAAAAAGTTGGAACTTTGATCTGCAATAAATCTCCGTAACCAGAAATTTCCATGGAGTGTCAGCCTTATCGAAACATCTTTTAAAAAACCTTTTTTACAAAAACACAACCGACTTCCAAACTACAAAGTGAAAAATAACTTTAATTTCGGAAGTCGGTGTCTTTGGATCAGATCAGTAAGTATTTTAGTTTTTGACACCGAGTTCCGAAATTAAAGTTATTTTTCACTTTGTAGTTTGGAAGTCGGTTGTGTTTTTTTGTAAAAAAGTTTTTTTTTCACTTTTTAGTGGGTTGGTTTGTAATTTATCTAAGTCACAATAGCCTTATATCAACTGCTCATCAAAAATACCCAAATCGCTGTAGATGTGCCTTTAATATTTGAAGAGTTCCCTCGATTTCTCGAAGATCCCATCATCAGATCGTGACCAAATGACAATGGGACCAACTTGAATGTATATATACCCTTTCAAACAAAAAAAGAATTTTTCAAATCAGTCCAGCCGTCTTCGAGTAATCGGGGAACAAACCTACAAAAAAAAAAATCCCGACGAATTGAGAACCTCCTCCTTTTTTTTTGAAGTCGGTTAAAAAAACACAATATTACTCAAAATAATTTAATTTATGACTTCAACAACAGCTTTTGGATTTTCTAACCATAATCTATGTTCTTGATTATTTTTGGCGGGAAAATTCCTCTTGGCGCCACAAGTATGGCATGACCACTGTACTATTTTAGAGCCGACTTTTCTTAGGACTTTCATAGTGGCTGTCTCTTGATGAATGAGCATGCATCGGCACTTCTTGCACATCTGCCTTTTTATGTCAGGATTTCTGTAAAATTAAAAGGTACTTTTAATTTTTGCTATTTGCCGGCGTGACGGGACTAAGGCCCGTATTACAGAACGTCACTCAATACTCAAGCATTACTTAAAACTAGATTCAAGCCATTTGATTGGTTGAAACTAGTTTTAAGTAATGCTTGAGTATTGAGTGACGTTCTGTAATACGGGCCTAAGAGAAGCCTGCAAGACATTATCACGCTGTTCAAGGAGACCGACCCGGACGACGTGCCGACGTTTGTGGCAAAGGAGCTACACAAGCTTCCTCCCGTCACCTTTGACCACGTTGATGTAACGAGCCTTCTGAAGGACATTGTCTTTCTGAAGGCCCGCCTCGCGGATGTTCTGGCGAAATTAGATGCATCCCAAAACACTGTCTCCAATTTGCGTAAAGAATTTAGTGAGTTGCGCAACAGTGTGGCGGTAACTAGGTCATCAGTCGATGCGTCTAACGTAAACAAGTGTCGCGGGGCTGGCCTCGATGTATCGTCGTCAAATTCCGCGTCAGCAGTTTTGTCGCCAGCGCATCCGTCGTTTGCTGAGCTTGCAGAGCGTTCCGCCTGCGTGCCCCGCAGCCCCGCACCCGTCACCGCAGCTCCTCCACGCAGCGCTGCCCGAGCTTCTCGCCCCGTCCCGCGGCCAGTGTTTGAAGCCCGGGCGAAACCGTTACAAAAGGATTTCGCTAGCGTTACCGCGAGTGCCCCAGGCGCTTCAAGTATGCAACCTATGCCAGAAAAGAGATCTGATACCGAGGGTTTCGTGACAGTGCAAAGGAGGAAGCGCCGATCGCGACCGATCAAGAACCGCTGTGGTAAAGCACCTACAGAGCCCGAAATAAGCTTGCGTGCCGCAAAGCCGAATACACCGGTGTACATCTCCCGCCTACACTACACCACTAAGGCGGAGGACACTGTGGAGTACGTGCGCCAGAAGACCAGGTACACGCCGAGGGTGCAGTTGCTGGAGTCGCATCGCAACGTCAACTTCAAGGCGTTTGTGGTGCGAGTACCGAATTGTTTTCTGCCCGTCGTCATGGAAGAGGACTTTTGGCCGCAGGACGTGGTGTTCCGTCGCTTCCGCGGACAAATACCACAGGACAGCACAAGGACAAGCTAGTGAAGTGAAGTGCTACTAACATAGTTTTAAGCTATTTAATAACACAAGTTTTTCAAGTTCTCGTTATATTAAAATATGTATGTTTAGGTTAAGGTATTTTTCTATGGGCCTGTGTCGCCTGAAATAAATGGTATTATTATTATTATTTTTCTATATTTTAATAAATCTCGGGACCATGGATCCCGGTCCTTTGGAAGGCGTACGAGGGGCCCAAGCCAACTCGCAGAGGCCCCTTAGACATTAATAAGAGTTGAGGCACCAACCGACGATTATCCCTGTATGCACCATGCAAGTGCACCCAAGGACAACCCTCGGTTGGTGTAGAACTATTGCAGAACATGGAAACAAAACATATTAGGCTATGGATTTGGGTGGCTATAATGGATTGGTAAACTGGAACTATGGAAAGACTATGGCCCCTGCCTGATCAATGTTTTAAATGCACACGGATAAAATGGCAGGGGGTGACTTGCACACTCATTAATGGGCCCCCGAAAACGGTCGCTAGCACAAAGTGTCGTAGCGACAAGGGGGCAACATGTCCTGAGGTGCTTGAGGAGTGGAGAGGTATTCCACGGCTTTCAGAACAATCCCAGAGCCCGGAAGATGGTCAAGATCCCTACGAGCACTTACTGGAATACTTCCTTCCTCCGAGCACATTTGCTCTTGCGAATCTCCACTCAAGCCGGCCAATTAAGGCAAGAATGAGATGGGAGTTCTGTTCCTCGTCAGTGTTTACTCCAGCCAGCCAATGAAGGCAAGCCAGAGGTGAGGAACAAGACTTCTCCCGGGAGATAGGGTCCGTGGGGTCGCTACTGCCCATCAGCTCGCCACATGCTGCCCTGCGGGTTTTTGTATCTCTCTTGGTCTGGCTCCTCATCCCAGACCTGTTCCGGCAAAGTAAACTCTACCGGCACAGACCTAGAGTTCGGAGCGCGCAAGCCCCACCACGACGTCAACGTAGAGATACGGCGGTGGGGTTATTATTATTATTATTATAACCAGATTTCTAAATTTAAAAAACAGGCCAGGGGGACTCACACACGAAGGGTTCAGTTAACGTATTGAAATCGAGCAAAAAACGCCGTAAAAACACGTTTCTTGTTTGAGAACCCTCTCATAATTATTAACTTTTTAATTTTTATTATTCTTTGTTATACAGGGTGGCAGGGTGGGTACGCGGTCAAAATGTATGGAATAGCTGAGTTTTTTTTTAAAATAACCGATGTAAACTTTCCCTGTCATGTGTATAGCAACAGAAATACACAATCTGTGAAAATTTTAACTGTCTACCTATTATGGTTCATGAGATGTATCTCATGAACCATGTCAGTCTGACAGATGGATGAACGGACAGCGGAGGCTTAGTTAAAGGGTTCCATTTGGCACCCTTCGGGTATGGAACCCTAAAAACTGCATTGAAATCAGACCATCGGTTTGAGAGCTACAATGCCATAACGACAAAGTCATCAAACTTATAACACCCCCCCGTCAGGGGTTGATTTAAACCAAAAACAGAAAACAACGTTTTTTTTTAACATAACATCGCCCCTATTCTCCCCAGAGTTTATAGTGTGGTGTGGTTGGTGGTCCAAAACACACTGGACCCACATGATAGATTATTAGCCCACTCACACTCACAGAGAGGTCTGTGTCCCAACAGTGAGAACATTAAAGGCTGATTATGTGTAGAAAGTGGAACGAGGGGAGGCCTTTGCCCTGCAGTGGGAAAATACAGGTTTAAAAAAAAATTGTGGATGGTGATTCGATTTGTAGATGCACATGTACACACGGCTACACATCAAGCTATACATTTCCAGTTTATGCTGATCTCGCATTGCATAGGATCTCCATACAATGAGATGTCTGCTTACACTGGAAATTTATAGCTTATAATGTGTACCGCATTGGCTCCGTCAGCCAAATAGTTGGAAGTTTTAGAGATAGTGGAGGTAGAAGTGGAAATGTTATCAAAGTAACTACTTTGATTACATTTCCATAGATAAGCGTTACTAAAGCGGCCAAGCGCTGCAAGCAAGAATAGCCCTTACAGTGTTCAGATATGAGTTTCTTCAATAGTACTTCAGTCTTGATGTCCGTATCCACTTAAACGAGACTGTTGTTAGCAGTTTATCACAAAATCCAGTAAGCAGGTTGTGACTGCTGTTACTGCTCATACTTTGGATATTACCTCGAAAAACCACACCAGGACAAGGCCACAAGTAAAAACTTATTACTTTTATAAGATGCCATGCTGGTCTAGTGGTCGCAAGCACTGCTACTGCTGAGCATAAGGTCATGGGTACGATTCCCAGGTCGGGCAATGTTATTCGGTTTTTTAATCGAGAACTTCTCAGTAGCCGTCTGGAGTCTAGATTAGTGACCGGTTGATGGCAATAGGCTCGCCCCCTACTACATGGGGCTTAAACATATCTGGCGAAATGTGGGTGTAACTGAAGGGTCAGGCACAGTTGTATCTAACAACTATGGCTAACCCCTTCGGTGAAAGGTGTGACGTTTTGTTATGTTTTTATTAATATTGGGATACACTTACATCTTCAAAACATTTTTCTTGGCAACATTTACAATTAAGTTTCCATAGTAAGAAGATAAGGTTGGATTTGTGGCTGCTATGTGTTTACTGATCTGAAAACAAAATGAAATAATTCAGTCTTTTTATCAAACAGTAGGTGCTTGTTTAAATTATTAGGTAATATCATTTGCACATTGAATAAGATTGGTACAACTCACTTGGTAGAGATAATTCATTCGTTGAAACGAATCATTTCCTTGAACCTTTTTCATTTTGCTAAACCCAACCCAACATTAGATATCAAATATCTGGGTTTTGTAGAAGTAGGTATCAACAATCATTACAACAACAATAAATTCAAGATTGACATTCACTTGACATAACAATCAACTGAAAAACAGCTGATCAAATCCATTTCGATTTTCAAAAGAAAGACGCTGCTTGCTGAAGAACCAATAACGGGAGAGATCCAGATGACATTTTAAATTACGTTTATGAATATGACAAGAAAAACTTTTTTTTTTTTGTAGATTCTCATCTATATTTTAAGACATCCAAAGTACAATTGTAATTCAAAATATAAACTCTCATCATTGCTCAAGCCTGTATGGCTCATGAATTCACGGAGCAGTGTCTGCCAGAATGCGTACTAAGCAGAACATCATTCTTATCGTGTAGTTTTAAGACATTTTTCTGAACGGATAAAAACGTTCCAGTACTTAGAAAGAGATGACATTGGCCGCATTCCGAGTTACGTCAAAAGTGATTATATCGCGTATCCGACCAAATTTAATAGTCACAAAATATAAGGGTTATTGAGTAAAAATTGTTTCTTTGGACTTTGGTCGGATTCGCGATATTATCACTTTTAACGTAACACGGAATGCGGCCATTGACGTACGCGATATGCAACTTTTTCTAACTTCCTATCTGTCATGTCATAAACTGGAACGCGCATTGTTTTCTTCTGGTGAAATCCTTGTGAAATCCCATTACAAAACCACAAAAAGGAAAAATTCCAAATTTTTATCTAATGAATAAAATTATTTCCAACTTACTTTCTTTACAACAGTAATTAATTAAAATATCGAATTCAAACCAGAACTTTTCGTGTTTCATAATTTTTTGTTTGTCCTTATTTGACCCCTCTGAAATTACATCTATACAAGATGTTGTTAACGAAAAACTTAATTTTACCGCGAATAACGAATAACAGTACTTATTTGAGATGTTTTGCAACAAAATCAGACGTTTGCAATACGGATATTCAGTTTACAAATGGGTAAGTTTGAGGTTATGTTTTGAAAGGTTATATATTACTCAATAATATTTCAGAAAAAATCGCTACCTATTCTTGTAAAAACAACCAATCTATTCTATGTCGTGGTATCCGTTTAGTTGACTGTTGTTGTTGTGTTGTAAATCCTATTCGAACAGCTTCGATGCCATACAAAGTTGTGTATACACACCACTGCTGATTTGCTGAAATTTCCCACTATCCTTTATAGTATTCGAAAAACGTTATTTTCTCTCCAGGACCACACTAAACCTCTCTTCAGGCCGCTATGCAAGGTTTGCGGATGGAGCCTGTGTGGCCACACTGGGAAACACCTCCATCCTAGCAACAGTGGTCTCGAAGGCTAAGCCAAGCCCTTCATCATTCCTACCACTTGTGGTGGACTATAGACAGAAGGCAGCAGCTGCAGGACGAATACCAACAAATTTTCTAAGAAGGGAATTGGGTGAATTAATTTTATTTATAAAATTTATTTAATATTTTAATTATTTAAATTATAAGAGATAATTAACATTTGTGCGTTTTCTGTAGAGGACGAGCTTCCCTTTTATTTTCGATAATTTTTCATGAAAATCATTATAACAATTAATTTATCTAATGGGGCTTGTAAAAAGCCGCACGGGTCAATTGATCAGGTTAAGCTACGCTTGCCGCGGTTGGTCCGTGGATGGGTGACCATTTTTACATACAAAGACCCCTCCATACCTCGAAAAGCACATTAAACTGTTGATCCTGGCTGTCATTTGTAGATCTTTGACAGTCGTACGGGTAGTTCGAAGCCCGAAAAGTCTGACAACCAGTCTTACCAAGGGGTATTGTATTACCCAGGACGTAATACAGGGTTGTTGTGGAGGTCAGATAAGCAGTCGCTCCATGTAAAATACTGGTATTCAGCTGCATCCTGTTAGACTAGAAGCCGACCCCAACATAGTTGGGAAAAGGCTAGGCAGATGATGATGAGCCACAAGTTTTTTTATATATTACTCTTTCGCAAATATACAGTAAATACTTAGTATTAATAGATTAATGCCCGTTTCCACCTTCACTAAGTGACACTTAAATCCCTAAATAAAAGTGGACTGTTGGATTTTCAACTCTAGGTTTAGTGCTGAGAGTTGAAAATCTAAGAATGCACTTTCATTTACAGATTCACTTAAAGTGTTACATAGTTGTTGGTGAAAACTGGCATAAGTGTATGTAGTATGACTTTTGACTAATTAATTCTCAAGGACTTTTACCCCAATTTATTATATTCTTTTTCCAGGCCCAACTGAACGTGAGATCCTAACCTCCCGCCTGATTGACCGCTCTCTTAGGCCTCTGTTTCCAAACAATTTCTTCTATGACACCCAGATAGTCTGCAATATGCTTGCGGTTGACTCGGTAAATCCTCCGGAGACATGTGCCATTAACGCAGCTAGTGCAGCTTTAGCGTTGTCCGATGTGCCTTGGAACGGACCTGTTGGTGCTGTAAGGTATTATATTTTATCATCTGTATTTTTCTGTAATATCGTAACTTTGCTGCTAAGTATTTATTTTATAGAGAAAATAAAAATCTAGGGATAACAAAGCATTGTTTTTGACAGTGAAATATTTTGGAAAAAAGTTACGAATCTCTCATTATTTAACCGCCTCAGTGGTCTAGTGGTTAGAGTACCTGTCTCAGACCCAGAGATCCCGGGTTCGATTCCCAGTATGGCAACATTTTCTGCTTGGTTTGTTTGGTGGTAGGGCTTGTACTAAATCTGCCTGGCCACCATCTTATCTAAGTCTGTCGCCGTAACAACTGTGTTAACAACATTGTTGTTTCGGCAGTTAGAGGTAAGATAGCCAGTTCCTCTGTGGTTGAGTTTTCTAGGTGAAGCTCACTTCGACCTTCGGCCTGATCATCACTTACCATCAGGTGAGATGCAGGTCAAGAGCTTAAACGTAACAGAAAAAAAAATGTTAAATTAATTTTTATTCAATAAATCAAGCAACAAGACTCATAGTATTAGTAACTTACAAAATACGTTATTAAAACATTAGCACAGAAACATTTTGTGACATCACTGCTGCAAGGTGACAGGCCCAGCCGATACTTGCAGCAGTGGCTCACAAACGCACAATCTAGCCTGCTTGCTATCATAGACAGGATGCTGTTGGTTAGTACCAAGGATGCGCACCGCTTCCGCATCACAGTGTAGAAGCAGTCAACGCGTGCTTCAGCAAACATCCCTGATGCGCTGCAGTATCGAGGCAGGCCCATCAGCACCCTGAATGCGTTATTGTATTGGACGCGAAGAGCGCCGTATGATTTCTGAGTAAAATGAGCCCACAGACTGCAAGAATAAAAAGACGTGCAGTAAGCACTAAATATAGTGCGCCTGACCTCCTTAGAAGCACACCTGAATCTGCGGGCATCAACTATAATAATAATTTGAGATTAGTTCAGAATCTAGATTCAATCTGGGTTTTCCAAAGAGGTTTTTTTTAAGAAAGACACTGATTAGCAAATCAAGCACACAGCCATAATCAGATATTTGACGAAACATTTAACACACTTGTTTGGCTCGGCGTGATTCGGCGCAGTCGGGCGGCAAAATCGAATAGTATATGTAGAGATGGTCAGGAAAAAGTGGATCTGCGTAGCTCGAAACGTGCCGACCCAACCCAAACACGACTAAGCGAAGGTAGACGCAGAACGAAGTTTGCCGATCGGCACGAGCTTAGCCGAATATAATATTATGTAGTATTTGCTTTAATATCGAATCGAATGTGCCAACCCGACCATGTGCACCGCTTCTAAATAAATATCTGTTGAATATAATTAATTTTCTACAGAGTAGGTCAAATCGACAATGAAGTGATAATCAACCCGACCCGGAAGGACCTTCAGGATTCGATCCTGAACCTGGTGGTTACTGCAACCAATCGCAACCTCGTCGTCATGATGGAGGGGAGCGCACACGACATTCTTCAGCAGGACTTGCTCAAGGCCATCAAATTAGGTATGAAAGTAAGTCTAGATTTGTAACTTTGTTTTTTTAAGAAACTACTGAACTGAAACAACATTTCGACTTACTGAAGGGTTAGCTGGGTTAGGGGTAACTGTCAAGTTGCTAGCTGCCATTTCCAAAGTGTTAAACACTTCTAATTCTAGGTCTGGACAAATGATTGATTTCTTTTATTAAAGTGAAACTTTTATTACATCGTCTCAAACTTTTTCGTCTGTGTGTTGCATGTCGCGTGACGGTCGGCCGCGGAGTAGGGATAAAGTGAAAGGCGCTCGTCAGAGCAGCCAAGGCCAATATGGCGGCGCCTATAGAAGTTTCACTTTTTTTTTCTTCTAGGCACAAAGGAGGCCCAACACATAGTGCGAGGCATAGAGAAACTTCAAAAAGAAGTCGGTAAAACGAAGCGACGGTATGAGAAGCAGGCACCGTTGCACTTCAAGATCGTTGACGCCATCAACACGCTGTCTTCTATGAAGATCAGGGAAATACTCGGGTAAACAAACTTGAAATATCGCACCTTTAAAGTAAAACCGTCACTAAACGAAAATTTTCATGAATTGAGTTATCGTGCCATCTATTTAAAATACGTATTTTAGATAGATGGCATTGATAACTCAATTCATGAAAATTTTTCGTTTAGTAACGGTTTTTCTTTAAAGGTGCGATATGTTCTGTTTCAAAAGCAATCTTCCCAGCCATGTTGTGGTCAGCTTCCAGTCTAACCGGATGCATCAACTGAATTTTACATAAAGTATTTTACTAGACTGCCTCGTTGGTCTAGTAGTCGCAAGCGCTACTGCTGAGCGTGAGGTCCTGGGTTCGATTCCCGGGTTGGGTGAAGTGTTATTGGTTTTTTCTATCTGAAATTTCTCACTAGCAGCTCGGAGTCTGGATTTGTGCCCGGTTGATGGCAATAGGGACACCTCTGACCAACCCTTCGAGGAAACAAGGCGTGATGTTATGTTATGTTATTTTACAAGTTTGATACCAGTCAAACAGAAACATGAGTTTCATGGAGAAACAGTCAACAGCGGATCCAGGATTGTCGTTTGGGAGAAGCTTGCTGAGGGTAGGTTTTAGCGAAGCAAACACTAAAAAAGCACACAACATTTTTTACAAGCCTCCTTGGATTACTTTTCACAAATTCCTCAATGACTTCGTTGGGTTCTAAACTACCAGAGATATGTAGGTGAATATACATGGTGGCCAAACCAGGCAGAATGAGTAGTGCAATTGATGACAATTGTATATTACGTATAGGTTGTGTCATACTGGGGAGGGGGGGGCTTGAGCCTATTAGGGGCTAACCCCCCCCCGTCCGCTACTGTGGCGAAATCTGACCTCCACAAGTCCCAGGGTAATGATACCCCTTGCTAGGGCTTACTGGGTAATGATACTCATTGGTTGTCAGACTTTCGGTCTTCTGACAACACCGTGTGAACTACGCATCACACTGACGTCACGCGAAATAAATCCTGCATCGCGCGATCAACATATACAAGGTGTCTCAAACGTAGTGTTCCCAAGGCAAATAAATGGGGTAAAGCGGAGGTGGCTACCTCATCATCTACCTAGCCTTTTCCCAACTATGTTGGGGTTGGCTTCCAGTCTAACCGGATGCAGTTGAATACCAGTATTTTACATGGAGCGACTGCCTATCTGACCTCCACAACCTAGTTACTAGGTAACACGATACCCCTTGGTAAGACTGGTTATCAAACTGGGTTTCTAACTACCCGTAACGACTATCAAAGATCCACGAATGACAGCCGGAACCAACAGCTTAACATGCTTTCCGAGACACGGAGGAGTCTCGGTATGTAAAGATGGTCCATACATGGACCAACCCCGGCAAGCGTAGCTTAACCTGATGATTCGACCCGTGTGGCTGTTATTACTTAGCCACGAGCTCCTCTATTATATTATAGATAACTATAATAATAATAAAAAAATTAATTGTAGTCAAAACTATTTCCAGAGACTTTTCCCACGACAAGATGTCCCGTGACAACGCGATTTCGGAGCTCCGTCAGACCGTTATGAACCAACTGCGAGAAACCGACGCCGATCTCACACAGTTACAAGACGCCTTCAACGCTAACCTTAAGGAAATATTCAGAGAAATGATCTTGGATAATGAAGTACGGTGTGATGGGCGGCATCTCGATGAGCTTAGGCCGATTAATTGTCAGGTAAGGTTTTAATTAAACGTAAAAGAGTTATGGAACTCAATGCGCAGTGATGACTGGTAGAATTTGGCAGTGACCAAGTAGCGTCTAAGCCAGGGTTTCCCTAACTGTGCGTCGTGACGCCCTGGGGCGTCACGGTATTATCCCAGGGGCGTCGTGAGGCGATCCACATAGATTAGAAACCCTTTCCAGTCAACCTTACTACTATCAACACTTTACCTTAAGCTGCAATACGACAACGACAAACTGCTTGAATTTTGGAGCTCAGTTTCTCAATGTAGAGAAAGAGATGAGAGTGGCGATTTATAAGCTTGAGCCCGTTTTGAGAGGCTATGCTCAGAAAAGCAAGCACATCCTCATTAGTAGCCAGCCAACAAAGTAAAATAAATACCTCTTTTAATTTTTAATCTTGTGATTTGTTTTTGTTCAAAAAAAAAATTGTTATTTGTTCAAAAAATATAATTTTTATTTGGAGTTTTCCTGATAACTTGTTACTAGGCGCTAGAATTACAACTGGTAGGTACTTTTTGGCTAGAGGGGGGCGTCGCAAAGAAATGGCAAATTCACAAGGGCGTCACAGTAAAAATAAGTTTGGGAAGCCGTGGTCTAAGCAATTCTCTCGAGGTTAGAAGAAAAAATTACCAACTCATTAATATGTGTAAGATCCTTCACGGAAAAACCGATGCTCCTGAACTCCATGATGAACTGTCCCATCTTTTTGCTCCGATAAACTATAACCGTGGAAGGAGGCATAGATTGTTCGCCGTGCCTCGGAGTCGAACCGTCGCTCGAGCCCAGTCTCCCGTCCCTCGCACACTCTGCGCTCAACGCTCTCTTGGACTCTAAGCCTGACTGTGATGTGTTCGCGGATGAATGGAAGAAGATCTTGTCAGTATGTCTGGAGTATTGTGAGATGAGCGTATGACTGTCGAGTAGTTGTATACTTTTGTTTACTGTACTTTAATAATCTTTTGTCTTTAAGGGGGAAGCGTCAGGGTAGCCCGCGAAATTCAAATTTTCTTACGTTTTTTTGCATTTTGCAAGTCAATGTCAGGTTTTATGTTGATTAAAATATGATTCGCGGTCGTAACAAATACGGCTTTACTCAATTATAGCCATATTTGTTACGACCGCGAATCATATTTTAATCAACATAAAACCTGACACTGACTTGCAAAATGCAAAAAACGTAAGAAAATTTTGACGTAGCGAGTTCAAATCTGGCTGGAAGATGCCTTGATAGTGTAGGTACAAGGTCAGTAAATCGCCACCATACAGTTCCATAAAAAAAATGTTTTCTTTGTAGTAGCATAAACTTATTTTTTTCCTGTTGATTTACCTTATCATTTATTATGCGTTTGTCTTCTTAGGTATCCCTATATGAGCCCTTGCACGGCAGCGCAGTGTTCCAACGAGGACAGACACAAGTTCTCTGCACAGTTGCGTTTGACTCGCCGGAGAGCGCCCTCAAAATGGACACACTCACTATGCTGACTAGGTAAGTGATATGGCCGCGATATATGTAGGATTTTATTTCTGTAAGTAGGTTTGTACCAACACTTTTACACGTCAATCATATTTAAAAAACTAGATGAGGTCGGCGTTTCCTATCTGACTACTCTGAGCAGAAAGGCCGAAACAAATTCAGAGGGTGACCTCTGAATTTGAAACTTGTATTATAAATTACTTACTTTTACAACAGTGGCATAAAAGAAAAAAACTTCTTCCTCCACTACGAGTTCCCATCCTACGCGACGGGTGAGGTAGGCAGGGGTGGAGGCCCGGGGCGGCGCGAGGCGGGACACGGAGCCCTGGCCGAGAAGGGGCTCCTGCCGGTCGTGCCGGATCTGCCCTATACTGTGCGACTGACTGCTGAAGTGCTTGAGTCTAATGGTAAGTCCTCTTCTCTAATGAATGAAGCTATGCATATTCTACAACATAATAATTTAAGTTTGTTAACTTTTTTTATTTCAAATTTACTACTTCACCTAAATAAAATGGAAATGTTTGCCTTACTGGGAAGGGACTGGACACACGTCACAGGGAATCCTAGTGTGGGATCCAGGCAATTTGTAAAAATCTAGCATCTAATTCACCTATGTACAGTACAACTATGTTCTTAATATCCCTCGGCAAGCTTCGTGTTTCGTCAGTCGTCGGATTTATATCAGTTGCTCTTTGCACTTGGTGCAGACCGGACGCTCTCAATCGACTTTGAAGTATATAGTTAATACTCTTTTAACTTAATATAATTTATTTAAAAAAATGGTAAGAAAGCTGCTAAAGTAGAAGGCATGATAGATATGAAAATAGTTTTACAGCTCTACATAACACGAAAATCAAAACAAAACAATAAAATATTTAATTCTGAATCCAAATTATTATACAAGATAAATCTAATAATTGATGGACATGGAAATTAGCGTTCGTTTGTATTCGGAAATGTGATGATTACCGAGGGACATGAAGAAAATAGAAATACTGTAATCTTTTACTAGTTTTTTTTTTTAATATTGCACCGTGTTCATTCGGAACGAAATAAAATTTCGTATGATTTTCCCCAAAAATGTATATAAATTACAATGTACAGTACAGTTTGGTCGTGTTAGGGTGAAAAAGCCGTGCTTAGGACGTAGGTTTTTCGTATTCGTATTTTTTAGGGTAGATAAACGGAATAACTTAATTAATAGAAACAAAATATTAAATTTAAACACAATATATATATACGTACGTGCGACCGACGTACGCGACCAACATCAGCGTAAGAGGAATTCAGGCCTTATAATGTCCTGTTTGTTCCAGGCTCCAGCTCCATGGCGTCAGTGTGCGGCGGCTCGCTGGCGCTGCTGGACGCGGGCGTGGCGCTGGCGGCGCCGGCGGCCGGCGTGGCCGTGGGCCTGGTGAGCCGGCCCGACGAGCAGGGCCACATCGCGGACTACAGGATACTCACTGATTTGTTAGTGAGTCTTGATTTTTACCTCTATCGTAGTAATATTAGTCCTCCAGACCAAATTTCAGCCATGGCGGCCAATCTCAGCGGACACTAGCCATCGGCGCGGTGGATATTATAGTGTACAGTATATTTTCTTAATGTCATGAATACAAACGAATGCTAACTTCCATGTCCATCAATTATTAGATTTATCGTTTATAATAATTTGAATTCAGAACTACGTAGTTTATTGTTGTTTTGATTTCCTTGTGAACTATATAAAGTCCCCGTCACGAGAAGCTATAAATTTTGTAAACACACATTCAGGGGTTTGCAATCTTTGGGTAAAATAAAATAAAAACAGTTTTGTACTATTTTTACAGGGATATAATTATATTAACACACACATCTAATTACAAACAAACAATATAACCTAATCCGCGAAAACACCACAAACAAACAGACGCATTCGAAACTCGAAAGACAGCAGAGACAACGTCAGCGTGAATTTACTTCAAAATCGTGGCCCAAATGTTTACGTTCCATGAATCAGATGCGTTCCAGTACCACAAAACCTTAGACGACAGCGCTTTATATCACTAAAATATAACCCGATCAAGTGAAATTGCTCATTAGTTTCGTATAACACGTACGTTACTTTAACTTAATTGAATTTGGGATTATTTGTTGTTGATTAAATTGTCGCTACGTAACTTGGTAGAAGTTCTTTATTTACAAAAATTATAGCTTCTCGTGACGGGGACTTTAGAGCTGTAAAACTATGTTCCTATATGTCGTGCCTGCGACTATAGCAGATTTCCTCCCATTAAAAAAAAAAATTACATTAAGTTAAAAGAGTATTAACAACTCTACATACTTCCAAGTCGATTGAGAGCGTCCGGTCTGCACTAAGTGCAAAGGGCAACTGATAAAAATCCAACGACTGACGAAACACGAAGTTTGCCGAGGGTGCGCAGACAAGAGAGAGTGCACCTGGCACTCTCTTCTCTCACTCTCATAGTCCGATGGGACGGCAATCCGACACGACCGGAGAGAGATCAGGCGCAGGACCAACGGCTTAACGTCTGCTCTATTGTAGTAGTCTATGGTTGAAGTCAAAACTAAAAGGGGTGGAGTCAAACTAAGGAAGCGTGTTACGTTCTGGAGGTTTTGATTATCACTATGAAAGACTGTTTTATTAATCTGATCAGGCATAATTATTGTAATTTGTAAAAAGATATTCTGGTGTTAAGAAAAAAGATATTGTTTTTGAAGTGAAACCTTCTTTAGGCGCTTTGGACATTTTTGAGATGGGACTAAACCATTGATTTCGCGACACCATGACAACACCTCACCACCACCACCATCTCACTCATCACCTTTGTAAACGTGATTGTGCTCTATATTTATATTTCGTTACGGTTCAATGTTCTATGCAAGTATTTTTACTTTAAAGGTTTTGGAAATTTTTTTTTTTTGTAAAGCCGATTGTGCTCTTTATTTAGATAAGGTTACGGACCAATGTTTTATACAAGAATTTTTCTTTCACCAAGGCGATCTTGTTCAAGTTTTCACTTCTGTCGGCACTCCCGGAGTGCCACTGGTTTTTTTTTTTATAAACCACACATAAACGGTTTTGTATGGCAGTGGACAACGTGTATGGGAAAGGGATGCTTTTGCCCAGCGGTGGGACCTTACGACCTAAATACATAGATAGAAAAGGTTTTGTAAAACGCTAGGCAACAGCGCGTCTACTTTGAAATGAATACGATAAATAGCAATATTCCCTCACTACAGTTTTAGAAGTATCATACACAACAGTAAAAATCTGCTGTTCTATACAAAAATTCAATTCAATACTAACCCGTTTACTATGTATAAAACTGCAGATTTTTTTTTTTTTTTCGGTAATAGAAAAAGCCGTTCATTCGCTCCTGAAATATTTTACATATGTTTTGTTAGACGTTATATTTAGAAATAAAATAGTTTGTTCTGCACAAATAAAATGAACATTACATACAAAGCCCAGTATTCAAAAACTAATAACTTAAAATTAATAAAATACAATAGACGTAGACTATTTCTTAAGAGCCATAAAAAACCCTGAAAGAAATCGACACGTGTTTCACCTCTCAACGAGGCATCCTCAAGATGACTATTGAGTTATCGCGAACCCGAACACAGCGTGTTGCCACACCGAGCGCTGAACGCAGACCGAGCCTTACGCCAATCGCGACAAGTCAATCGTCACGTCATCCTGAGGATGCCTCGTTGAGAGGTGAAACACGTGTCGATCTCTTTCAGGAGTTTTTATAGCTCTTTAGTAATAGCTAAGCGGAACAGGTTACTAAATATATCCACGTCCATATAATGGATTTCCGCAGGGTCACGCCTGAATCTATTAACTATTAATAAAATTATTAAAAGTTACAAAATTCACTTATCATTTTCTCCCAGGGTATAGAAGATTATACAGTCAATAAAAGATTAAAAATGTAAAAGTAGAAAGTTACAAAATTGTCTGATTTACTCCATTTTCTTCCAGGGTATAGAAGACTACATGGGCGACATGGACTTCAAAGTCGCCGGAACTAAGAAAGGTATCACGGCACTCCAAGCCGATATCAAGCTGTCTGGTCTACCTCTCAAGATCGTCATGGAGTCGATACAGAAGGCCTGCGACGCTAAGAGCAAGATCATCGATATTATGAACGAGTGTATCGATAAGCCTAGGTTTGTAAAGAAAAAGTATTTATTGAGACTCGCACAGAAAATCACAAATTAAACTAAAACACACTCATTAAAATATTAATAAAAAATAAAATTAAAATAAAAGCAGAAAGTCCTATACGAGGCCAAAAGGCTCCTATCTCAGCATAAGCTGCGACATTTAAGAAAAAAAAAATGACGCAGCGCTGGTATTCTGATAGGGCCCGCAGTAATGTCACGGATAGAATACAGAAATATGAAATAAAATAAAAATTGATGTTAATGCAAAGAGATGTCAGCAGAATTGACGGAGTCCGCTAGGGCTAATGCCTGCCGGGATCGTGGGAAAGTCCGAAAGGGATACCGTGGCCCCTGGCAACATACAGGCAACTGAAGGAACACGGGTGGGTTTTAGTCAGTAAGCGTCTGACACGTCCTCCCGCTCCACCCAGAGCGGGAGAAGTTATTTGATAATTTCCCACCCAAAAAATTATTAATAGTTTAAAAAACACTAGAAAAACATGCTTTTGTGCCTATCTTCCAGTTTCATCATCAGACCTTGAAACCTAATCGTGGTCAAAGTTCATTACAAGACTTTTCTAAGAAATCCAAAACAGCTATGATACGATTTTCCATCATGAAATTCCAGTTCATATCTTCCGGCTCCATCATCAGATCAGTTCGACAGTACCATATTATTGTATTGTCATCAGAACTACATACAGCTGCCAATTTTCATTACGCTACGACCCTTGGAAGATGGTTAAATTTGTTACCTTAGATTCCATTACATAGTTACATACAAGTCGACCTAATAAAAGCGTGTTAAAAAGTGCTGTCTGCACTAACGTTAATTAGGTTTTTTTTTTTTTTCAAATGTTGGTTCTTTATTCGTTTTTTTTTTTTTATATCATGATTTTTTCCAACCCTAACACAGACTGATTTATTTATTTATAGTGATAGTAAAAAATATTAACGGTATTTTCATTTTCCAGACAAGGCCATAAAGACAACAGGCCAGTTATCGAGGAGTTGGAGGTCGAAGTGCACAAGAGATCCAAACTGCTCGGTCAGGGCGGCGCCAACCTGAAGAGATTGCACGTTGAAACTGGTGTACAGGTAATGATATTACCGACTAATTTTAAAGGCGGTAATCTGTCCTTTTTGTCGAAAATTTGTTAACAGTATGGTAACAGATCATTTTTAACCGACTTTAAAAGGGAGGAGGTTCTCAATTTGACTGTATGCTCTTTTTTTTTAGTGTGTTTGTTAAGCGAGTACTCCACCAATTACGAATTGATTTTGATGATTCTTTTTTTGTTTGGTAGGTCATACTTCAGAGGTGGTCCTATATAAATTTTATTAACTTTGCTTAGGTAGTTTTTGAGTTAGCATTTAGTATGTGGATAAATTCCTGTCACTGTATTCGAAGTTTGTATGGAGGAGAGGTATCATAACAAAAAAATGTTTTTTTTTTTTTTTAAACGACCTCAAAAACAAAACACTATAAGTGACAAATAACTTCAATTTCGGAAGTCGGTGTTTTTGGTTCTGTATTTTCGTTTTTTGCCACCGACTTCCGAAATTGAAGTTATTTTTCATTTATTGGTTAGTTTTTATTTTATTTTGAAAACATAAAAAAATAATGCTATCTATACCATATATTATAATAAAACAGTAGAATCCGGTGTCTGTCTGTTTTTCTTTTTATCCCGATAGTACGTTTCCGTGGGATGATTTCCGACAACCACGTGGGCGAAGCCGCTGGCAAAGGCTAGTTTATGATATAATAAACAACCTTTTTTTATTCCTCAGGTGACGCCCATAGACGATATAAGGTACAGCGTGTTCGCGCCCTCACAAGCAGCTATGGACGAAGCCCGCGCTCGCATCGACGGCTGGCTGAGCACTGAGAAGAAGCATGAGCTTGAGTTCGGTGCCATTTACAAGGCAAGAATCGTGGAGATCAAAGAGATGGGCGTGTTAGTTACTCTGTTCTCGGGAATGACGCCCGCGTTAGTGCATAATACGCAACTGGATCATAGAAAGGTGACAACTTTTTTTTTCATTTTTAAAAACTTCATCATACACTGTTTCTGCAAAATGTAAATCAAATTTTGTGGGGCACATTTATATTCTTCTTCTTTTCATGTGGTTAATGACTAACCTGGTGTCAGAGTTATAAAGCCTCTGAATTGGCTTCACATGCCGTCGAGAAATATCTCATCTCTCTCACTCTGTCTCTCTCTCTCTCTCACTCTGTCTCTCTCTCTCTCACTCTGTCTCTCTCTCTCTCACTCTGTCTCTCTCTCTCACTCTGTATCTCTCTCTCTCACTCTGTATCTCTCTCTCTCACTCTGTATCTCTCTCTCTCACTCTGTCTCTCTCCCACACTCTATCTCTCTCTCTCTCTCACACACTCTGTCTCTCTCTCTCTCACACTGTCTCTCCCTCTGTGTCACTCTCTCACTCTGTCTCTCCCTCTGTAACTCTCTCCCTTTCATTTTCATGAATTAATTTTGTTTTATTTGTTCCCATCTCATTGTCACCTATTAAGAGCGTTTACGTCTAGCGCGAGAAGTCAAGTTTAGGTAAATTCTTCGCAAAATTCACTCACACAGAAGCGCGCGTACATGTGTGCGTAGAGTTGGCGCGTTCGCTATTTTTATAGTCAGACTAACACACGTTGATCCGTTCGATTTAGAGCAATAATTGTTTTAGTAAATATTTAATTGGAATTTAAATCCAACTTCAATTTACTGTTACACCTATGATTAATATTATTAAAAAAACGAATTAAATAAATAATTTTACAATATTTTATTGGAACAGTTTACATATTTATACGCTTCTTTTCGTGTTTATTTTATATTAGGCATAACAATTTGATGAATCATATTTATTTCTTTTAAACATCTTATCTTATTATCACTCCGACTAACAACAAGCGCAACATGTCATACTCATAGTTACATTATGGGTACTGTTAATATTAGCATGTCGGTGTCGCAAACCCATAAGATTTTTTTTACCAATAATCGCTCATCGTGCCTAAAGAAGCTTTCACCTGAAAAAAAAACGTGTGCGTTTGTGAGAACCCACTCAAGAATAAAGTTCCTTCTCACGTATCATTTAAAACAAAAACAAAATTTTCGCAGCCGCCATCTTGGATTTACATTTTGACCTCACTATCGACTTTAGTACCCTCAAAAACTAATGCCTCATTTACATTCTGCCCCTGCCGCTACTGTTCGCGCTGCCAGCCATAATTCTCTAAATACTGCCGTAGTAGGATCGAAAGAACTGCCCTACCGCTCATATCGCTTTCGACTTTCAACAATGGTAGACGTCGAAATAATTACAGCGTCGCTGTGTAGAAAACACAATACATAATTATGTTCTTTATTTTAAAAAAATAAACAAATTTAAAAAAAGAAAATTATCTTCGTAGAAGATGGTGGATCCTCTCCATAACATCGAATACAAACCATATCGGATGAAATATATCGTCTGCATCTGCTCCAGTAGGAATTGCGTAACTTATTTTCATAAACGATTATAACAAATTTATTTCATTTTGACAGTTCAACAACATTCATTGCATTATTTACGTTATTGAGCAGATTTTTACTCCAACTTATGAAGCAATGGATTAGCAATCTGTTTCAAATCGAAACAATTGTGATTGATCGTGCATTACGCTATTTTTTTTTTCTTAGCCTTTATTGTCCCACTGCTGGGCAAAGGCCTCCCTACCCTCTTTCCACCTCTCTCTGTCTAGAGCTTCCAAGAACCAATCTTTCTTAAAGGAGTCCAGCTCATCCCGCCATCTCCGTCTGAGCCTGCCGCGATGTCGTTTGCCATTAAGCGGGACCTGGTCGTAAGTTTGGCCCATTGATCGTTTAACATGCGGCAGATGTGTCCAGCCCAATTCCATTTAAGCGTGGCAGCTTTCCGAGTGACATCAGATATTTTAGTGATGGAACGGATTGTTGTATTCTTAACCCGGTCCACAAGTTTAATACCAAGAATACTCCGTTCCATAGCTCTCTGGCAAACCTCGAGCGTGGTCCTCTTTTCTATTACGCAATTATTGGGGTACAGATCGGCTAGATGAATTTTTATTTTCAAAAGAGGCCTAAACGTGACCATCAGTGACTTCTTTGATTTCAATTCGTCAATAGGAAGGAGTATCTTCTAAAGCTTCACTAATTCTCTTCCAGCACGCGTAGCATGACCACCATAGATAATAGAACAATAGACAAAATGACAGATAAACAATCACAATCTGTCATTTTGTCTATTCTTCCGTCGACAAAACCCGTTTCTATTGTGGTCATGCTACGTGTCCAGACGTCGTGAACTTAGTTTTAATTTGTGGTTTTTGTCATTTAAATCCTACATACTTTTTTTGGATTCCAATAGTTCCAAAAATGTTATAGTGTTTTTATTATTCCACTCGAAGGGCATTTTCACAGATCGTATAAATAGGCGGCACGCACGTCCGATTCGTCCAGGCGCTCGGTAAGAAGTGAGCTGCAGAGCTGAACGTAAACACGCCCTGCCACTCGTGCTGCTCGTTCTTTGACTTCCGCATAAAAAAACCGTTCAATTGGGGAGCGTAGGGCAACGCGAGTAGCAGTGGCAGCAGTATAAGAAGTATCGTGTTTACATACTCATCCTGCCCACTTTCCTGCTCATTGCTGTGGAAAACGACACCCATGATGAATTCTCCCGCTCTGGGCGGAGCGGGAGGGCGTGTTAGACTCTTACTGAGTAAAACCCACCCGTGTTCTTTCGGTTGCCCTGTTGCCGGGGGCCACGATTTCCCTATCGGTTTTCTTCGAACTCCCGGCAGGCATTGGCCCAAGCGGACCCCGTCAATTCTGCTGACATCTCGTTGAGGCGCGCGTGGAACACAACGCGCCGTCGACCCGGGCTTGGTTCTTATCGGACGGCGAGCTACCCATTGCTGGAATTGGCTCGCGATTCCCGCCCTGGGTGTCTCCTCCTGCGGCGGTTAGGGGCGTGAAGGCGTGAAATTTGCCTCTCCCTCACGCTTTCCGCCTCCTCCTTCGCGAGCATTACCGCTTCGCAGAAGGAGGTGACGGCCTGCCATTTCTTCTCGCTCCGTACCATGGCCTGAACCAGGGCCGGACGCGAGAGATCACCGCCGCCGATCACCTCAACGAAGACACGGTGTTGCTCCGCCCAAGCCGGGCAGACCTCCACCGTATGCTCTGCCGTGTCCTCAGGCCGATCCACACAATGGTGACACCCGGATGTTTCCTCCCGCCTTATCCTGAACAGGAACCTCACGAAGCAGCCGTGTTTTATATAGAATTTTTCACTTTTTGTATGGAGACCATGAAAAATTATTACCTATATGTTGAGTTTTATGGGTTTATGGGCTTTATAAAGGGGGTCGAAATTTTCATTACTTTTGCGATAGATCACACCATTTTCGAAATATAAGCAAAAGAAAAGAAAAAAAGATACAGTACTATTTTTGCAGCTGAAGTCGAGGTGTGGGTATGAATTTTAGTTCATGACAACTAATTTAATTCCACACTTTTTTAATGGCGATTAAAAGTAGTCAGATTTAGTTAGGCAAACAAAATTTTTCAAGAAAAACGTCAAATTCAGAATAGCAAAATTGCCATTTTCACTAAAGTATTAACTCAGTGTCATCTTTCAGTAAGGCCTGTATTACAGAACATCACTCAATACTCAAGCATTACTTAAAACTAGATTCAAGCCATTTGATTGGTTGAAACTAGTTTTAAGTAATGCTTGAGTATTGAGTGTCGTTCTGTAATACGGGCCAAGATGAGGTAAGATGGCACTGAGTTAATACTTTGGTGTATGCTTGTTTGTTTGTTTGAAAAATATTACGTCAGCAAATGCTGTATTGATTTTTCGGAATTTTCAGTATTTTATTCGGTCCTTTCTTTATTTGTATTCGCATATAAGTTGTCGGAAAATTAGCATTTATAGCAGTAAATTTCAAATTTTAAGTATGCTCATATTTTAACTTTTTTTGGAACTTTTATTACTACCCAAACTAAATGGTGATTTTTTGTCTAGTCATTTGTGACAACAGAAGGCATTTGTGACATGAGAATCGGCACCGATATCAACTTTAGCACCCTAAATTAGTTTTCACTTTAATAAAATATTTCACTTACTAAAGTACTAAGATGTGGCGATCATGCTATATTCGTGCATTATCGTTGTACGCACGACAAAGGTCAACAGCGGTCAGGCAGAGCGCCGAGCGACGCGTCCACTCTCTGACAGGCCTCACGGCGGACTAATTTGAAACGGTTTGCGCGTGGAGTTTTATAGTAATTTTAGAGTAGTTTTAAAAAAATTCTAGAAAAATAACCAAACTCATATAGTTAAAAATTTTGATTGCAAATTTTTAAGAAGATGTTTTTCTATTACAGTAACCTTTTATTATATTAAATTAAGGAAGATATATTGGTAAAAAAAAACATTTTATTCACCAAAATTTCATTATAATTTCGCATTGTTTGGATTTTTATTTCTCATGTAGGGAACCTAAACTGAAAATTTCTTTTAACTAACTTTTTTCCTAAGAATCTTTGCAGTTAGATAAAAAATATTGTTTGTTAGGGTGATCAGTGATTTAAGATATTTTAAGCGTCAAAGTTGACGCTCGAAGTAAAATTAACAAAACCTCTGTTCAGTAATCTTGATATAATTCACAAATACTCTAATAATCTAAAAATTTTCCTAACTAAGTGTTTAGACAACAATATTTCCTAAAATGATTAGTAATTAATATGTTTTTAAAATAATGTTTGATGGATATTAACTGGATCGAAAAGTACTGTTTTTCAGCTAAACAGCGCGCGGATGGCGTAAACGCTCTTAAGCTAAGCGCACATTACAATCCCATCAGGCCGCACCGCATCACATTTCAATACAAAAAATTGCGCTGTGGCCCGCCTGTTATGCGCATGGTTTATACGAAAGGTACGAGAGTGATGCGGTGCGGCCTGCCTAAATCTACGTTAGCCTTTACTAGTATCTATGATACAATACTAGTTATAACTAAAATGCCATACAAACGTTTTCACAGATAATGCATCCCTCAGTTCTCGGGCTAGACGTGGGATCAGAAATCCAAGTGAAGTACTTCGGTCGTGACCCGGTGTCTGGTCAGGTGCGACTATCAAGAAAGGTGCTTACCTCCCCGCCGCCCGGCATCGTGAAGAAACTTGACAAGAGCTAAGAAACACTGTGATAATATAATTATGTAGGGTAATATTAAAAAAGATTATTTCGTTGTGTATGTTTGTATTACAGATGGCTAATTCCCGTCTTTAAAAACGGTTAAAATCTAGTCGCAATATCTCGGCGACAATCGATGTCAAAATTGTAGACAAACTATACTCCATTGGTTTAGGTACTTAACTAAAGGTAAACAAATCGTAAAAAAATGGGATTTTTGTACTAAGTAATAATAATTCATTTATTTATAAGATTTGATATAAAACACAAAATTGATATAAAAATCACACATGCACAATAAAATAACATTCAAATCAAGTAATATATATATTACTAGCTGACCCCGGCAAACGTTGTTTTGCCAATTATTTGTTTGGGGTGGACAACCCTTATCACTTAGGGGTATGAAAAATAGATAGTAGCCGATTCTCAGACCTACTGAATATGCATATAAAATTTGGTAAAAATCAGTAAAGCCGTTTCGGAGGAGTAAGGTAACTAACATTGTGACACGAGAATTATATATATAAGATAAACACTTTCTTGTTTAAAAATACGTAATAACCAAATTTAATTGGTTTTCGATTCTTACGATAGTTTCCTCTTTTATTAATGTATATTAAATTGTAACATTTACTCTTAAACTACTCTTCGTAGATTTAACTGCTTGAGCACATATTTTTTTTTTTTTTTTGTTAGGTTGATAATAATATATTTTGTTTAGTTAGAGCCCTAAAAGACAGGTTCTCTAATTTCAACGAATTATAACGTTGCTAAATTGAAGAGTACAACTGTGACGTAGCATGACAACTGAACTGACAAGTATTACGTTTAGTCGGTTAACCAGACGCCTTTGACAGCTTTCTCGTCACGTGGTTTTATTTATTTACCTTTAGGTAACTACCTAAACCAACGGAGTATAGAGGATTGAGACGGATAAGAATACTCTTAAGAATACGGGAATTGCCCCTCAGAGCATGGAATCGCCGGCAGCGACTACAGACTGCTTTAAGCTAACTATCAGAGAACTAGCAGGGCATTGTTACAATCGGGATGATGCCTGACTAAAAAAAAAGAAATTTTATTTAGTCCGTCAGTCAGATAATAAAACACTCGAGTGCTGACAGAAGTGAAAACGAAAAAAACGGCACCGCGGTAATCAACGCGTTGGTGTCTTTTACTCCACGGTGTCGGTAAATTCCGTTATTGTCGCGAAATCAATGGTTTAGTCCCATCTCAAAAATGCCCAATGCGCCTAAAGAAGTTTTCACTTCAAAAATATTAAGACATATTTTTTGCTTTATCAATGATTAAAATCGTCACAATTAAATGTAAATCTACATACTCGTGACGTCATGGCACATTTTAACTCTTAATAATATTTGATTATGTAAGAAAAGAAAAAAAAAAATTTTTGTCTTCATCCCGATTGTCATGGGCCGTCGGTTTCTTTGAGTAAACGGTGACGTTCAATGACACGCTATACTCCATAGGTTTAGGTAGTTAAAAAAAGGTAAACAAATCGTAAAAAGGGTTTTTATAGATGACACTTTCTTGTTTAAAAATACGATTAAACCAAATTAAATTTATGTTAGTGTTTTACTATAGTTTCCTCTTTTATTATGTATGTTATACTTTATCGTTTATTCTTAAACTACTTTTCGTAGATGTAACTGCTTGCGCACAA
Source organism: Agrochola lychnidis (assembly GCA_963680765.1). NCBI lineage: Eukaryota > Metazoa > Arthropoda > Insecta > Lepidoptera > Noctuidae > Agrochola > Agrochola lychnidis. The sequence goes on from OY796862.1 coordinate 22,643,078, forward strand.
TTTTTTTTTGTTACATTTATAATATTTTGTAATCTGTCTATTATAAAGAGCCCAATTTCTAAACGTCAACGAAATATAACGTTGCTAAATTGAAGAGTTCACCTGTGACGTAGAATAACAACTGAAGTGACAGGTATTACGTTTAGTCGGTTACTTGACAGCTGTCTCGTCACGTGTTTTTTTTTGTTTACCTTTATTTAACTACCTAAACCTATGGAGTATAGGTTTGTATCGATAGTGTCAACAATGCCGCCTCCAGCAGCGGCCGTCGAGGCGGCTCCGTATTCTGTGGACTGTATGTTATTGCACGCACACTATCGCTATTCCTTAAGATGTCGCCGAATGGTCGATGATTACGGCTTCTAAATCAATTAATCATCGAAAGACAATGTTCGTCGATCGATAGATAATACACCATTGACATCGAATCGATCTCGTTGAAGTCGATCGGTTAATTGGTGTAATATTATTTTTATTTTATCGATTGACTTTGGACAGGCTATTATTTGACATTGGTGTTAAGTTAATTGAATAGAGTAGGAGTGTTTTTTTGATTCAGAATTTCGCGTGAACGGGTAAAACAAATGCAAATATGTTAATATTAAAATTAAGACTATCAATCGGGACGAGGCCTGGGTCAAAAAAAAGAAATTCTATTTAGTCCGTCAGTCAGATAATAAAAAAATATTAGACACGTATGTTTTGCTTTATCATATTAATAAAAAATTACTTAGATAAAACTCATTAAAGTTGAGGAGTGGGGGTCGTTACGTCACAAGTATAAACTACATACTCGTGACGTCATGGCACATTTTAACTCAATGTATCGCCGTAATCTTTTGATTACTAACATAAAAAAAGAAAAAATACGTGTCCAATACTTTTTAATAATTTACTAGAAGGATAAAAAAAAAATTGTCGTCATACCTATTATTAATGTATCTCCTGAAGCGGGATTCTTGTTGAAGGTAAAGTTTTTTGTTATTTTGATTGTGCAATCAATATTTTTACATTAAAATTAATGTTCCAAGCCTGACCTTTGTAACCTATATATAATTAAACGATTATTATTGTATTTTTCATCAAGAGGCATGTATTCTATTTAAAACTGGGAACAGCATCTCTCTTCAATTACTTTCATATTAATAATAACTTACAGTATTAAAAACTGTTATTCTAGAAATCTAGGCACAATTCAAGTTATGTTGTATTATGTATTATTTCTATATTATGTTTAGTATAAACTATGTTGACTGCCAAAAATTGTAAATAAGTAGCAATAAATAAAAATCGGTACATTTTGTAGTTTTCATTTCATTCATTGACTATCGAACAAGAACACAGACGGATGTCAAAAATAAAACCAAATTAATTTCTTTAATTGTATATTGAAAGAAATAATCTGTACATTCTATGAAAATATTATTATCACAAAAGGACGTTTCTTCGAAGGCACTACTCGACCCGAGCCGACGGACCAGCGCAATACACAACGTATTTATTTTTATTATTATACATAACGACACCAGCCCGCCAGCCCACACTTACACACTACAACAAAGTGTCAAAAAATAAAGGAATAACAGTACTTCTTACACAATAAACGATTAAATACGTAAAAAATATCGATACAAAAACGTAAACAATTAACATGTCAAGTTTCATATTTTTAATACTTGCAGTCTTTGATTTCGTTGTGACTACCAGCATTAAATTAACATTAATTAAATAATTATATTTATTATTAATTACTTACACATTTTTTTCAAACTATTTACAAATATTCGATGAAAATATAAATATTGTAATTCGATTAGGAATGCTCTGCGCAGAGCGAGAATAACTAGAGATAGCTAACACCGTGCACAAGGATAATAAAAAGGTGGCAACAGGCTTTATAAAGGTTAGGGTTGCAGTCCACTGCCGCGGGCATACACAGGCAAGACGATAGAGTTTGTCAATCGAGGCAAACCGCTGTACAAAATCCTTATTATAACTGGTATAAAAAAAATAGTTTAGTAAACAGTTTCTTTCCTCTCCGCCTCTAAGAACAAACTATCGGACTTATTCAAATACATATTTAAACACAAACAAAACGCTACCGTCCCTAAATATTTGGCGAAAAATATCTATCTCAAAGTATCGCCTATAACTATATTTACGTACAAGTGTTAGTATCAAACATGGTTTACATTTCCTTACACTTAAATATTAATTACAACTAAATAATATCACGGTAGTGGACTGCAACACTAAGTTAACAAAAATCGTCGAAAAATTCGTTGAATTACAACAAAACATTTTTCAAACGATGCTTAAATCCTGTTAGTGGAAAAATAAATCAAAATAAAATTCAAACACGGTAATATTTGAGATCAGTCTGACTACACCCGATTGCCACCAAATTTTAAAGGCGTGTGCATACAAAAGCCACATTTCATAGTAAAAACAAAACTTAATTATAAGGTCTTCGTATATTATGCAAAATACCAAGTACTTTAAATGGCAATAATTTAGACTTGGCGCGTATCAGGTACGCTTTTGTAACATGCGTAGCGTTTCAATCATTATTATGATAATTCTTTCATTTTTCGGCACATTTAAATATACTTGACTAAATAAAATACAATTAACAAAACGCCTCTTCACTGGAGTTATAAATTATCTCATTTTTACAATACTGAAACTTAAGTGAAACTAACCTCACAGACAATAAATAAATATAAACGCTGAATAATCTGTAAAGATAATCTTCCTTCAATAATTTAAATCACAATTAAAATAGCTGCTTTACTAATAATTCATAACATCGAGAAGATTTGGTAATCCCTTTTGCAATTTGTTGCCAGGTCAAGTATATTCAAATATACCAACAACTCCCAAAAACTTGTAACACCTACTTCGGCAAACTTAAGATTTAGAGAGGCAACATTTAATGTTAGTTTTATCTAATTCAATGGCAAGATATCATCGAATGTTTATAATCGAATTAGGACGAATTCTGCGCCGCTTCGACTCGATAAAAAATCTACGTCAAAATAAGTCGCAAAAAATGTCAATAGCCTCATTGTGCCACAAAAAATCTCTTTTATATACCAAATAAAAATCGTCGTTTCTTGTCATAATCGAAATGCACGTTTACAATGAACATGAGTATTTTAAATTTTTGAGGTTAGTTTTATTAATATAATTCATAATTTTTTGCTATTATAAAAAATCATGAATTTGGATGACGACCGAAGAAACCACTTTATCAAATCTAAGTAAATATAAACATTTTATAAATAACTGGGAACATTTTAGAGTGATAATTCGATCCCTTAAAACAAAAATCTGATTAATATATTATTATTTCGGGACATAATTGACTTTCATTGTAATCATTTATCAAGGCACTGTTTAGGCGCTTAAGGCACTAATTTTCGATTCTTTATAAATATATATTTTAATTCTAACCCTCTTACTTTTTCCTTAAATTATTATTTTTTGTCAAAATGTAGATCAGCTTTCTCTATACAAAAAAAAAATCCTGCAGAACTTGCTCCCTTAACTTTAATAACCCCTTTAACATACAAAACTGATCTTCAATAAGTAAGAAGGCTATACAATTGGACTCACTGGCTAAGGCCGAATATCTTCAGTGCGTTAAACGCAGTGGCGAGGGCCACATCCTCTGGCTTCTGACCCAGGAAGCCGGCGATCAGCTCGACGATAGCAGGCAGGGCGCACGGCTCGTTGCGTTGAAATGTGCAGTAGCGGTTCACGAAATTCATGGATCTGGAAAAGAAAAATACAAAAAGCATTATAATTAATTTATTTGCCACAATGTTGCCTGTTTATACAGGGGTCAGATGACAAACCCAAAGGTCTGAATCGGAAGGCAAGAAGCCTTTTCCCAACAATGTTAGGGTCGGCGTCCAGTCTAACCGGATGCAGCTGGATACCAGGAGCGACTGCCTATCTGACCTCCACAACCCATTTTCTGGGTAATACGATACCCCTTGGTAAGACTGGTTGTCAGACTTTCGGCTGGCCCCTTTGTTACTTGCACTTAAACGGCTATGAGGGCACATTTTCGAGCAATCATTATGCTTACAGAGCAGGGATATTCCCAAAGACTCTTTAAAATATTATACAATTTTGATACAGGATTACCCTGAATGGTAATTCATTTTGTAAAATACTAAATTAATCTTAGGGTACTAAGATTATGATGATGAATGATAAGAATAGTTGGTCGCTGTGATTAACTCAAGACAATACTTATGTTCTTTCTCCAGAATTAGTTTACCTATTGACAGTTTATGTTATTTGAATGTATAAGTCAATTTATTTTTATTTTATTTTATTGCTGACATAATCTACTCATTACAATGTTTTTGTTATGAGATGTATTGCAATTTGTGGTTAGCTAACGACCTCGACAGTTGATCATATTTTTTTTTTTTTGCCTGAGCATCCAGCCGCAAGTTCGTCATGCTCCCTTAGATGTCACTGCTTGCGGTAGCGTCGGGGGTCGGGTTACCTCCTTCCCTCAAATATGGCGAGGGGGGTAATGGCTGATCTTTGCGTTATGCTCGTGAACGGGTGCTGCTTGTGGTGACTGGTCGTCTTGCTGATCATGGTTTTGTTATTGTAACTAGTAACTAACTGTTTATTTATTTTACCGCGATGGTCCTAGTTTATCATTTATAATAACTTCCAACTATAGCTTTAAATAGCTTTATGTATGCGGGCACGCCCTTTATGCCTGGAGGCTTTTATTTAGATACGAGTATTTAGTTCTGTTTACGTTTAGTTTTTATTTTTTATTTCTGCTTGAGTATAGTTCTCGATGTTTTTGGTTGGTATATTGGCGTGTGCTAGCTGACATATGGCGAATAATTTATCATTTAAATTATGTTTTGTGTTGCATAATGAACTTACATTATGCATTTTGCATACTATTGTATAGAATCATTTTTTCTAACTTGAACAGACAGCTGTGCTGCTGGGGAGTTTGTTGCGCCACTTCTTCTTCCCAGCTTAAAGGCACTAGGAAGTGGTGAAGGGTGGGCGTTTTGGGGGACTGTCTTATGTAATTTTGACGTTCGAAAAGTGCTGATTCTCAGCCTAGTTTGAATAAATGACTTTTGAATTTTGAATTTTTTGAATTATTAAGATTAATTTAGTATGTTATAAAATTTCATATTATAAATGCGAAAGTGAGTTTATTTGTTACGCTTTCACGCTAAAACGGCTGAACGGATTTGGATGCAATTTGGCACATAGGTAGACCATGACCTGGGTCAGGACATAGGATACTTTTTATCCCGATATTCCCTCGGAATCGAGACTTATGCGGGTGAAACCGCGGGGAGCAGCAGCTGCTAATTTAGAATAAAGATTAATTATTTCTATTTTACAAGGTACCATGTAAAAATATCAATAGAAATACAGGTCATATCAAAAATAGCACGTTGCTCGATAATCTTGTTATGTTATTTAAACTCTTATCAATAGCAGAAGCTTGTAATCTTATCATTATCTGTATTATCAAATATGGCCCAATAAACTAGCGTCTAGCGCCGTGCTGTAACTTTATCATTCGGTAGCTTTATCTAGATAACTTTTAGGTTTGTATTCATCGCAGTTTTGTTGTATTTTTCAGTTATTTTTTTACAGCTACCACAAAGCATAATCCCACCCTAGCCCTACTAGCCTGGGTCCCACTGCTGGGACACAGGCCTCCTCTCTGTGAGAGGGAGTGGGCCGTAATCCACCACGCGGGCCCAGTGCGTGTTGATCGATGTCACGTCTTCGAATTTTTGGTTCTAGGACATGCCGGTTTCCTCACGATGTTTTCCTTCACCGTTTTGAAAGCAGTGTTTATAAGATTTATAAATAATTTCATAATTTTCATTTAGAAATCAAAACAGTCAAAATCTTAATCGTGCGTCGATTTTAATTGCATTTACGATTTAGTCACGTTAATTTCATGGAACAATATAAATCTAAAAATATCGATAGAACTGAGTGTCGAAAATTCTAACTGTACCTAATAACGACCCTGTAATCACTAAAATACGTCCAACCATTGAAATGCCACGATGGTATACATAGATACGCTTGAGAAACATAACCATTCTTTGCAGTCGAGTAAAAAAAAAAGCGGCCAAGTGCGAGTCGGACTCGCCCATAAAGGGTTCCGTAGCAGCAAGTAACATTGAATGAAAGGTAAATTGCTGTTTACGATTTATGACGTATTTAAAAAAAACTACTTGCTAGATCTCGTTCAAACCAATTTTCGGTGGAAGTTTACATAGTAACGTACATCATATATTTTTTTTAGTTTTATCATTCTCTTATTTTAGAAGTTACAGGGGGGGGACACACATTTTACCACTTTGGAAGTGTCTCTCGCACAAACTATTCTGTTTAGAAAAAAATGATATTAGAAACCTCAATATCATTTTTGAAGACCTATCCATAGATACCCCACGCGTATGGGATTGATGAAAAAAAAATTTTTGAGTTTCAGTTCTAAGTATGGGGAACTCCAAAATTATTTGTTTATTTTCTATTTTTGTGTGAAAATCTTAATGCGGTTCACAGAATACATCTACTTACCAAGTTTCAACAGCGTAGCTCTTATAGTTTCGGAAAAAAGTGGCTGTGACATACGGACGGACGGACAGACAGACAGACAGACAGACAGACATGACGAATCTATAAGGGTTCCGTTTTTTAACGGAACCCTAAAAAGTAACATTAATCTTACCTTTCAGTCAAAGAATCCTTAACATGCAACGGCAATTTAGAAGCCCTCATATTCGGGTACATGAAAGGCGAATCCGTTTCAACCAGCAGCTTATCCAGAGGCAGCAATCTTTCAGATAAAAGCCTCCGAATTCCACCATCAGACTTATCCTTACAGATATACCCTGTGATACCCAAGTAGAACCCCTTTTCTATATACTTAAGGCCCTGTTCCACTGAGCCGGTAAAGGAGTGAATTACAACGGCGGGCAGACGACTACCAAATTCGTCTAGAATTTTTATTAAGTCATCTTGCGCCTCTTTTTCGTGTACGAAGAGGGGCTTCCTGAGTTCGCATGCCATTTCAACCTGCAACAAAAAGAAAGTTTGTTAAAATTATTATTTATAAGAAGCAGTTTCCGTGTCTGAATGATTGATTGATTGTCTTATGGCTGATAAACAACGCAAACGCACGCAGACGAAACTGCTGAAGATAGAAAAATTAAATATTGGAACATGATAATAGATATTTAGAAATGTCTAGGTTTTCTAAAGGTTGTAGAGATGCAATAAATAAGTATTTATAAAAACTCCATTTGTCTTGAAAATCAACAGAGGACACTATAGATTGAATGCGATCGAATTCAAAGCACCAGCGAGTTTCAAGAAAAATCGAAACTTTCTAGTAACTAGCAAGACCGCAGGCAGGGGCTGCTTTGGGGGTTCAACCCCCTCGCCCCTCCGGATTGTGAGAACCCAGAATCTCGATACAGAGATCGTTATAACGCGCTTTATTTCTAATGATGAATTTGTATTGTGTACTGGCGTCTGCCCGCGACTTCGTCCACGCCTATAACCGGGCTGGTATAGTTCCGGATATTACCCCCTACATACAAACTTACGAACAAACAAATTTACCGCTTTATAATCTCTATGTATATAAAATTTTCGTGTCACAATGTTAGTTGCCATACTCCTCCGAAACAGCTTGGTCGATTTTTATGAAATTTTATATGTAGATATATTCGGTAGGTCTGAGAGGGGCTTGTGGCTAAGTAATAACAGCTGCACGGGTCGATCGATCAGGTTAAGCTACGCTTACCGCGGTTGGTCCGTGGATGGGTGACCATCTTTACATACCAAGTCCCCTCCGTGCCTCGGAAAGCACGTTAAGCCGTTGGTCCCGGCTGTCATTTGTAGATCTTTGACAGTCGTTACGGGTAGTTAGAGAAGCCCAAAAGTCTGACAACCAGTCTTACCAAGGGGTATCGTGTTACCTAGTCACTAGGTTGTGGAGGTCAGATAGGCAGTCGCTCCATGTAAAATACTGGTATTCAGCTGCATCCGGTTAGACTGGAAGCCGACCCCAACATAGTTGGGAAAAGGCTAGGCAGATGATGATTCGGTAGGTCTGAGAATCAGTCGTAATCTATTTTTCATACCCCTAAGTGATAAGAGTGGTCCACCCCAAACATTTGTATGACAAAACAACGTTTGCCGGGTCGCGTATTTCCAATCTATACAAGGCCAATTGTAATGCTATTTTTAAATCTGTGACTACAATGTATACACAAATTTTGCGTTTTGCTGGTGTATAGTTTATAACGTGGACGAGCGCATCCTGGTTCCAAACTATACTACATCACTTACGCCTGATAAGAGTTTTATAGTCTATAAAGAAAAGAACAAAAGTGTGAACTGGGTGAAATGAGTTGGGTTAGGTTAGAACTGTGACCAACCGCTACTTCCAAGTTGCTCGCAGCCAGGCAGGCTATTTAATTATTAGCACAAGATGCATTAACGTCGCAAAACTCGCAAACAAGTTGGTTCCCTGTTCACAATTTCTCGCAATTTAAACTCGATTAGTCCGTATGCGTACTGGCACTGTATACTATGGAATGAGCGAGTTAATTTGGTCACTACGAAGTATACGCGAGTATTTGCGTACTACTCTTGTATAGATTGGAAGACCTTAGTAAAAAAGTGATTTCCAATCTATACGCGAGCAGTTTCCTATGGCTGCGTTCTGGCCTTGTATGGAATAAAAAGACGCTGCCGGGTCAGCTAGTATTAGTATAGATTTATGTAAAAGTATAATATATCCTTATTGTCACGTCTAGAGCTCGATCCCCCGACTTTTAAGTAATTAATGGATACCACGAAAACTATGTGTGACAAAATAATGTGATGTGTGCTTATAATATATAAGTTCAAAGTTATTGTTGTATTAGTCATAGCTCTGTTTTTCATAACACTAGAGTGATCTGACATACTTCAATAGTGACGTTGAGGCAAAACAGATGAATCAGCTTCTTATCAAACCACAGAGCTTCCCACAGTCAGTACACTACTGTGTCGCATGTTTTAATACTATTCCTATAATTATAAGCAGGCTAGCTGCATTAAAAGCATATTAAGGACTTTCTTAAGTTTTAACACACGAAGGGACACACTGCACACACACACCCCCACACGCTTCGAACACTACATTATTTTTTAAATTTCACCTTTCTTGTATCAGTATGAACCCCTTTAATTTTTAACTTCATTTTATTTTTATAGTTTTATTTGTTGTTCTAGCAGCAAAAGTAGGACACAGTCTGCGAAAATTTCAAGTATCTACCTATTACGGTTCAAAAGACAGACCCGTGACAGCTGAACGAACAATGGAGCCTTGTTAATAGGATCCCATTACCACCCTTTGGTTAAAGAACCTTAAAAAAGATAATATTATATTGAAGTTATAATGATATAATATTTTTTATATGTATCATCTTTTCTCTCGTTTTCCTGCAATCAAAATCAAACCCTAAAAAACTCCAATCTGTGGGACTGATTTCGTGAAAAGAAACGGAAGTGTGTCACCGGAAGCCAGGGAAGCGCACGCTATTTGATTTGACCAATGCTAGAGTTGGCCGTCAGAAACGACCTTGACGAGGCCCCGTCCCTTTAATGTTGCTTATTACCAAGGTGAGATGTTACACATCATATGCGACTATTGTAAGTCTTGCTCGTTTTTTTTATTTACGTTCATGCTTGTCTACACCATGTAGATTCTTCAAATAAATCTAAACTATAAACAATAAAAATAATCTGTTTTGTTATACTCATAAAAGAATAAAGTCATGGAAGTAACAAACTAAGTATCAGTAAATTGAAAATTTAAAAAACAAAATTGTGTGTGTGTCAGTTCCCACACACGACTGAAGTTTACTCCTTAATATGACTGTCTTTGAATATGCTATAGGCAAAGAGGGTAAATAAACAAACGCATATCTTGAAAAAAAAACCAGCTGTCTGAACGCGACAACAAACTCCAAAACTACCGAACGGAGTTTCAAACGATTTTCACCAATGGACGTAGTGATTCATGAGGAAGGTTTAGGTGTATAATTCATTACGGTATTTTGTAAATTATCTGAAATATGACAATGGTGCCGATTCCCTTGTTCACAAACGAAACTAAATTTAAGTTCAGTGCATCTTTTTCTTTCTATTTCATTACGAAAAGGACAGAGGATAAATTTTAGTTTAGTCCTGTCAAATTAATCAGCGCCTGTCACTCTCCATACAAGTTTAGACGTGATTAAAAACTTGCCGACTAAAATTACGTCAATTTACGTCAAGCGCTGATTAATTTGACAGGACTGAACTAAAATTTATCTTCTGTCCTTTTCTTAATGAAATAGAAAGAAAAAGATGCACTGAACTTAAATTTAGTTTAGTTTGTGAACAAGGGAATCGGCACCAATGATTGTAGAAGATGTCGGAAAAAAATCATGCCGACTGGGACCTTAACGGGCATGCACCGCGTAAACCAATAGAGTTATATAAAAACAATGTATTACGAAATTGATGTTTTTTGCCTGGATTAACACAAACGATACTTTTTATCCCGGTATAATTCCCGTGGGATATTTACCGACATCCACGTGGGCGAAGCCGTGGGCAAAAGCTACTAATAAATAAAAAACAAATCCTATAAATAAAAATCACCCAAAAACTGTCTTCCTCTAAACATTTTTTAAACGTTGAAGTCATCAATTTCTCACGTTGATCGCCATCTAAATTCATATGGGCGTGAGTCGTAAATAAGCGTCTGAAGCGAACTAAATATAGTTTAAAATTAGTTACCTCGTCCTTTGATCACGAGATTGGACGGTGATTCCGGCGTTCGTTGTAACAAATTAACATAACATAACATCACGGCTGTAACCCCCAAACGGCCAGGCAGAGGTGTAAGCAATATCAGTCTATATTTTTTTTTCTGAGGAGCTGCTGGCTAAGTAATAACAGCCGCACGGGTCGATCCATCAGGTTAAGCTACGCTTGCCGAGATTGGTCCGTGGATGTGCGACCATCTTTACATACCGAGACTCCTCCGTGCCTCGGAAAGCACGTTAAGCCTTTGGTCCCGGCAGTCATTCGTGGATCTTTGACAGTCGTTACGAGTTGTCAGAAGCCCGAAAGTCTGACAACCAGTCTTACCAAGGGGTATCGTATTACCCAGTTACTGAGTTGTGGAGGTCAGATAGGCCGTCTCTTCATGTAAAATACTGGTATTCAGCTGCATCCGATTAGACTGGAAGCCGACCCCAAAATAGTTGGGCTAAGCAGAACCATTATCAACCTATAATTTTCCCACTGCTGGGACACAGGCCTCCTCTCTATGAAAGGCAGTGGGCCATAATCCATCACGTGAGCCCTCTACGGGTTGCAGTATGTCACATGTCTTCGAATTTTTGGCTCTAAGACATGCCGGTTTCGTCACGATGTTTTCCTTCACCGTTTTGAGAGCAGTGGTGATGAAATTAAATATGCAAAGTGCCTGCCTGTGTTCCAACTGATGACCTTCAACTCGTAAGGTGGGGCTGATACCATTGGGCCACCACTGCGTTATGGGCCTACCACACGCACAAGCTTCACCACAGTTTTGCCTGCGCCGTGTACAAATCAGCGGGTTTTACCAACCACACGCACGGTGTTCCGCGTACAAACCGGCCTGCGCAGGCAGCACTGTGGTTAAGCTTGTGCATGTGGTAGGCCCATTTATGTTTAAGTCCCATGTAATAAGGGGCGAGCCTATTGCCATCATCAATCGGGCACAAATCCAGACACTGCCCGACTTGGAAATCAAAACCAGGACCTCATGCTCAGCAGTAGAACAACGAGGCGGTCAACATTTGTAGCAAACTAAATATAGTTCGACATTAGTTTCCTAGTTCTTTGATCATGCGAGATTGGACGCTGTTTCCGTCTCTCGTAACAGATTAACATCTGAGATAGTAGGAAGAATTTTATTTGGAAAGTTTTAATTTGTTTTAGGGATTATGATGTTCAGAAGGAGGAAGTCCAAAAAAACGATGGATGGATGGACTTTGTGAACGATGATATGGCTAGAAAAGGGGGTGACTATACTGAGACGACGACTTATAGAGAAGTATGGAAGAAAAAAAAACAGTGGCGCTCCAGGAGTGCCGACAGAAGTGAAAACTTGAACAAGATCGCCTTGGTGGAAGAAAAATACTTGTATAGAATATTGGTCCTTAACCTTATCTAAATAAAGAGCACTATCGCGTTTACCAAAAAAAAAACTTCCAAAACCTGTAAAGTAAAAATACTTGCATAGAACATTGACCAAAACAATTGAACTCGCGACACCGTTACCGACACCTCATTGTTGTAAACGCGATTGTGCTCTTTATTAATATTACGTTACGGATCAATGTTCTGTGCAAGTATTTTTACTTTAAAGGTTTTGGAAGTTTTTTTTTTAAGGCAATTGTGCTCTTTATTTAGATAAGGTTACGGACCAATGTTCTATACAAGTATTTTTCTTCCACCAAGGCGATCTTTTTCAAGTTTTCCCTTCTGTCGGCACTCCCGGAGAGCGACTATTTTTTTTTATTTCCCCCTAAACCAGAATCCACATTCATACTCGAAACTTTCCTTACGAAATGCTGTTATGTATAAACTTCTATTCCTACAATAAATTCAGAAGTCAAGATTAAATATGTAAATAACATATCTGAATGATTTGTAAATATTCCTATCGTTGTTATCTTTATGATTCATTGTTGTGTGTGCATGTGTATTGTGTACATAATAATATTTATTTATACACTTAAACACATTCCACTTTCTAAGAAACATTATTATTATCGTTCATTGGCAGCAACTCGATCTACATAACAATTAATAGCAAAAATAAAAGGTTTTTGAAGTGAAAAACTTCTGAGATGGGACTAAACCATTGATTTTGCGACACTGTAACGCAATTTACCGACACCGTAGAGTAAAAGACATCAACGCATTGATTACTGCGGTGCGTGGAGTAAAAGACATAAACGCGTTGACTACCGCGGTGCCGATTTTTTATTTTAAGTTTTCACTTCTGTCGGCACTTCCGGAGTGCTAGTTTTTTTTTATTGTAAACTAGCGACCCGCCCCGGCTTCGCACGGGTATAAACCGGGTTATTATACATATAAACCTTCCTCTTCAATCACTCTATCTATTAAAAAAAACCGCATCAAAATCCGTTGCGTAGTTTTAAAGATTTAAGCATACATAGGGATATAGGGACAGAGAAAGCGACTTTGTTTTATACTATGTAGTGATATTAAAAGAGAGCAAAAGCTGCAAGGCTGCCGTTGATCCCGGTTGTCATTCGTCGATCTTTGAGGTCGTCAGAAGCCCGAAAGTCTGACAACCAGTCTTCCCAAGGGGAATCGTAGTACCCCGTTACTGGGTTGTGGAGATCAGATAGGCAGTCGCTCCATGTAAAATACTGGTATTCAGCTGCATCCGGTTAAACTGGAAGCCAACCCCAACATGGTTGGGAAAAGGCTAGGCAGATCGATTGACGTACAATATGTAAATGGAAGCATTTTTTATTCTTCAATATTTTTCCCCCAAGACTTACGATGACCTTAATAGTACACGCAGCACACGTCATGTTCTGGTTACAAAATGTGCAAAGAACAATTGTCTGGTACTTATCAATACGTAAATACTCATTAACACTAATAAACTTAATTAGTGAGCAATGTGCATTCGCGAAAACAACGTTAAAATGTTGCAATACGCTTGTGATGTTTTTTTTTTAAAGATTGCTCGAAATTTGGGAGATGACAGATCTTCACTAGCTTTTGAGATTCAAATTGGGCCAAGCTGAGAAGATGCTCCCCAGATCGGCCACCTATAAACCCTTATAACTTTTGAACCAGTGACCGACAAATTCTGATATTTGGCGACAAATTTCTACTAATTAGTATCAATTTTTTTGTGTTATCAAAATTAAAATCCCTGATGATGTCCTTGCCATTGTCAGTCACACGACTTCGTCTGCGTGATTTTTAAATACATATCCAGGATGAAAAGTCCTTCTCCAGGTCCATGTCAGCAGAATTGACGGCGTCCGCTAGGGCCAATGCCTGCCAGGGTTGCGAATAAGGCCCGAAAGGGAAATCGTGGCCCCCTGGCAACACGCAACTGAAGGAACATGGGTGGGTTTTAGTCAGTAAGAGTCTGACACGCCCTCCCGCTCCACCCAAAGAGCGGTAGAAGTTATTTGATAATTTCCCAACTAAAAAAAAAAGGGTACCTATCTGTCAAATTTCATAACGATCGGTTGACTGGTTTAGGCATGAAAATGTAACAGACAGACACAGTTACTTTCGCATTTAATAATATTATTATGGATATGTGTTGCACAATTAGAGTAGCGGTTACGTCATATCAACATTATTGTTAGACTTGGTAGAAAAAGCAGTTGACATAGTCGCTGACATGCTGGCGTGTTGATCACCAAATGATGTTATGATTAGCTGTAATTACTAATGACTAATACCGCTAATACGATACTTATCAATAAAACTTTGTAAACAGCATGGTATAACAACGATGAGTGTCAGAAATGATGGACCATACTAATATATAGAAGGTGCTGGCCGATTGTGATCTGCATTTTTTTAATTGACGAAGACTTGTAACTAGCTTGGTAAAATCAAGCAGCCCCGGATCTGGGGGGGGGGGGAATTAGGGCACGTGCCCCGGGAGCCAACTTCAGGGGGCGACAAATTCAAGCTTAGTAGACAAGTGCACCACCCAGCACACCCGCAACTTTGCAATAAATGAGACGCCAGCACAAATTCTCATTTTTAGAAAATTTTAATTTCGCGAGTTAACTTAGCGCATCCCCATAAAAGATAGGTGGAGGGCAGTAAACCGCAGTTTTTGCCCCGCCTCAAAAAAATTCTAGATCCGGGGCTGAAATCAAGAATCGTAAACAACTAGTAACATCGATTACAAAACTAGTATTCAGACTTAGCTAGGTTTCAGAAACAGGTGCCTGAAATATCGCGTAATGCACTACAATAAAATGAACAATACTTCAATGTGTTTCAAAAACTTCCGATACCTTAACACGCATTATCTTAAGTCCGTGACACACACGAGAAGTGATAACACAATCAATAAAGGTCTTCCAGAATTAAGTAGTTGAAATAACCCAAGGTGACTTTGTTTATATATCAGTCTGAAATAATAGTCTACATTCATATCATCATGCCTATTTTAACCTATTTTTTAGGTGTTCAAAGAGTAACCGTGGTTTGAGTTTCTTGCCGGCTCTTCTCCATTGGCCTCAAAAGACCATTTCAGACACTAATCTACATGGTCTTCATATGGCCTGACCAAGATTATGTCTGGACTTAAAAAGAGACCTCTGAGTTTGTTTCGGCTTTTCTTCTCAGAATAATCAGATAGGAAACGCCGAACTAGTCTAGGTTATTTTTATTTTTTTATATGACTTCTAAAAGTGATTCCGATATCCTATTTACAGAATTGACGATTTCATTTCATTTCATAGGAAACATCCGTGTACCTTCTGACGTTTCATAAGTGCCCATGCAGGTATCATCATCATTTCAGCCGAAAGACGTCCACTGCTGGACATAGGCCTCCCCCAAGCACCGCCACTTCGACCGATTCTGTCCTTTCCGCATCCAGCGGATTCCTGCGGCCTTCACAAGGTCATCGGTCCATCTTGTGGTATAATTATTCCATGCAGGTATAATTATGAGAAATAAAATATTTTTAATTTGAATATAGTATATACAGGCACCATGTAACACACATTTGGCCAGTTTTGTTTTAGTCCCATTTAATAAAGGGCGAGAGGAAGATCAATGAAACTATGGATGGATTTTGTGTCAGATGATATTATGGCTAAAAATGGGGGTGACTACTCAGATGACAACTATAATAATGATGTATGGAACAAGACATGCTTTATGAAATGAATTGGGATAGGGGCAGGATGGTGATGCAAGCCAAACGGGCACAAATCTAGACTCAGGGCTGCTACGGAAAAAGACCTAGTGAAAAACCCAATAACACATTGCCTAACCTTAAAAAATACCAGTTTAAAACAGTGTGGAACCAAAATATTCATCAAATTAACAGGAACATACGATAAAAACGCTTTAACGATCTAAAACAGGTCATGACTGCATGCCTGACTCAGAACTTGAGCGTTGCAAAATGGGACCAGACACTCGAATTAGAACAGTGCCAATGAACAAGAAGATAAAAGTGTTCGTGTTTTTTTTTTTTTGTAAGGACAACATCAAGGTCGAACGTTAAGGAAGGTCGAATGTTAAAGAAGGTCGGATGCATTAAAATAGCGCAAACCAGTGGTACTCTCTCTCTCATAGGCTGATTATGATTATGCTACGAGTGTGATACTTGAACGTACAATCGACCAATCTTCCGCAAGCTCACCTTTAAGGCGATAATCGCATAGCACGGCTTACGACTCGATCGCCCGATGCATGCGTTTTAACCAATAGGATGCACGAAGCGTATTTTAATCGTGTTCGTATTAATATAATGATGTCTAGAAGTGTGATCAACTCACACAAACAAATGCATATTGTCTCTAAATGAGCGAAACCAGGGAGGGGTGTGTTTTGTCACTAGCTGCACTGCCGCAGAAATATTTTCTTAACTGAGCATGCTTAATTTTTGTCGACTGTACATTCGATGCGATATAAGAGAAGAATTTAGAAAGGTGAAGATTATGGCTGCGGTAAAGGTATTAATTTATCTCTTTGACCGACTAAAATACAATACACAATCTAAACTAACGAAGATAGGAAGGAACATGTAATCCTTAGACGGTGAAGAGGAACACTCAATTTATGCAGAATAAACAATTCTTCTTTCATAATCAATGAATAGCCAATCGCTTATGCTTTTCTCAAGCTTCTCCACAACGCTCGGTTCTCCGCCTTCCGCGTTCAGTGTGAGTGAGTCAAAGAGGTTCACTAAGACCTAGGCTTTCGAAGCTCCAGTCAATGGTTTGTAGTTTGTACGCAAAAAAAAGAAGTCACAGATCCTTCTGAACTTAAAGATCATCTGTAAACGACAAAAAAGTAACCAGCCATAAAACCACGTAGATTTTGAAAAATAGACAGTAAACAAAATGAGTTTTCAATAGCAGCTCAATGTAACACTGCTGCAACATTCCTACACTGTAACAGAACAAAGCGTGGGCGCATGCACTGAACAAATTTAACCCGAACGGATCAATGGCAGTAATGACATATTCGCAAGTCATGTTTAAATGAAAATTAGCGTGCAATTGTGACGAGTGGTGATCATTTAACACTTATTAAAAGGTGGCACTTAATTATATGCTCTGTGTAATGCGTCTGTTTTCAACGCAAGCGCATGAGATGATCGCTGTTTCTTGTCAACACAATTCAGCGGCTTACGAAGTATGACAAACACGCAAGTATCAGTTGCGTTACCAGATACAGTACCTCGGAAAATTGGTATTCGTTTTTTAATGTAGACTAGCGACCCAGCCGTGATTCGCACGGTTTTTCGGACTTGATAAAACATCGTCATTATGTTTATAATTTCACCCGTCTCTCCACTATTCCATTGCCTACTCTAGGATGCATATACGGTACGGCTCACAAATCCTTCCATATCCTAAGGGCACGTCTTCCCTACAATTACCGCGCCGCCCGGTCTACTCCTTGATATGCAATGGCCTCTGTAGTCCTATGAACCATGACGCTTCAGGGGCTAGTGCAAATCTTGGGGTTCATTCGATTTATCGAGTCTGGTTAAACCACGCTGGGGTCGGTGCATTCCATTTATTCATTCATTCATACAATATGAGTCTTTATAATGTGCACATATCGAAATGAGGGAATCTATGCTTAATTTTATCGACGAATAATTTACAAAAAATATAAGTAATTTTTTGGCATTTTTTTTTTACTTTTTTTTTGGTTCCGTTTGGCGTCTTATTGAGAAATTTTACGATTATTGTAAAAATTCATGAAAAAAAGAGATTTTTATTTTCAATTGAGGGTAGTTTTTTTTTTCCACCATTTTTGAGGACACCTAATTACTTACAATCATTATGGAGTTTATTTCATCGCGATAGATCATTTAGTTTAAAAGTTACACCGTTTTGTTACAAAAAATTTAAAAAATCAATAAAAAAATATTTAAAAAATTAGTTTTTTTTTTAATATTTTTCCGTCAATAAAATTAAGCATAGATTTCCCATGTCGATATGTGCACATCATAAAGACTCACACTGTATTTGTAAATTAAATATTAATGTACTCATTCTCTAAATGATAGTAAAACCGCATTACAATCCGTTGTGTTGTTTAGAAGAACACATTCATGTGTGAACGCGTATTTCTATAGACACGTAAAGCGACTTTAATTTATTATAAGTATAAAATAGATACTGAATTTGTCTTTGTTTTGTTTGTTTTTGTTGTGAGATTATCCTAATGAATACCGTTCGTTTGAGGAGACTGAGGGGTTATATTATGTCGGACCGACTCAAACTCCACTGTGTTTCACCTGCTCCCATAAGCCAGGAGTGCAGGATTCACTAGCACATGCATCCTAAAACGTCGCCTGCCTTGCAAATTGTCAAAGCGTCTGTAACCAGTAAGGGGTTATTTTATAAACGTTGCTTAAAATTATGTTAATATAAATAAACTCTGACTTTCTAATTCAAGTTCCAAAGCATTTATTTCAATTAAACCATTTACAGGCACTTTTGAATTGTCAAGGGGTCGGTCAGTCAGAAATATGAAACTAGTTGCCCATTCCAAAGCGTAGCAGGTTCCTATGGAGAAGAACGGACAAGAAACTCCACGGACACTCTTTTATTTTATATTGTTACATTAGTTACATCATTACTCTTTTAACAGAGTTAATAGCCCTCATACAGGCATATCATTTATTACTGATCTAAATTATGTTACAAACTAAAATTTCCATTCTTTTGTAGTTATAAATTGAGGTATAATAAACACGCATTTTTACGTAACCGATCAGAACTCAGTGTTTATTAGTCGTAATAGCCACTACAGCTCGATTTCTAGTTGCTATTAGGGTATATAATTGTAAATTCTCTGTGACTAGCCTGGTTTTCTAGACATTGGCCCTGGTATTGGCTTGTCATAGGTACCTATTTATCTTTGCGTTCTAAAATGCACAGAGAAGGACTTAAGTCCATAGTGCATTATGTGCCAGTCGGCTTTTGGGTGATGCAGAGACAACAATTATGTAGATACATTACGAGGGTGCATTCAGAAAGCTGGTAACGATGCCGACACTAATAGCTGTCAAATATTTACATAATGACTAAATAGGCTCACCCCAGTTACATGTAAACATAACTGGCGAAATGTGGGAATACTGTATGTATAACTATAACTCTGCCTAACCCTTCAGGGAATACAGGCGTATATACATATATATTTGTACTCAAATCGGCTCTAATGATTTCGATGAAAGTTACAATATAGGTGTTTACGGGGGCGAAAAATCGATCTAGCTACGTCTCATATCTGGGAAAATTCGTTTTCTTCGTATTTTCACCCGAGCAGAGCTCGGTCGCCCAAAGTTTAGGACAAGATGACTACCTCAGAATAATGACATGTCAACATGGAATTAGTAAGTACCTGCTATCATGGCAGCATGAACTTAGTATGTACTATACATGGAATTAGTATGAACTATCCTATACTATTAATTGAACATTCTTTGTTTTCACCCGAGCAGAGCTCGGTCGACCAGTAGTGCTATTCTGTAACCATCTCACCGTGTTATCTTAGGTGAAGTGAGCGTGGAGTGAGTTGTCAGTTGCTAAGGATTGACACTATTGGCAGTTCACTTCACCTAAAATATCACGGTGAGATTTTTACAGAATAGCACTACAGGTACTGTATTACTTAACAAAAGACGAGCCAATATATTTTTGTTTAAATATCAATCTGTCTCTTTCTTTTATATTGTGTCTCAATCTCGTGTGTTCTATTTTTCGGCTAATGAATGCTCTTAATTATTTTTCTCTCCTATTTACCTCAGCGTATTAAAAACGCGATTGATCTTACATGAGCCGATACAGAATTGATTAGCAATAACTAGTGTCTTGATCCATATCGATTCAGTTTCACTAAACACAATCTCTCTGACGCAAATTCATTTGGTAAACAAAGAAGTGAGACGTGACCGAATATAGTTGAAACTGTAAATAGGAACCAGTGAAAACTACAATGTTTTACTGGAGTTTAGCTTGGCAACATGCCAGGGTAAATTATATGGAGAATACCGTTCCGTGAATGACAGCCGAGGTGCAGCCCAGAGCTCGGAGACGGTTCGGCGGCCGCTGCTGAGTATTGGCAACACTTTTCATACACAAATATTCCTTTCGAGTCAATTGGCAAAGGTAAAAATTAACTGAATGTATGTATTATGTGGGCCCAGTAGCACAGATGATTCCCGCAAAATCATTAAAAAACGACTCTTGCTACGATACAATAAAGTGCAATTCAGGTCGTTAGCGTTACGCCCGGGTATCACCATTGCGTGGATCGCCCGGAGCATCGCCGTATCCTCGTGGAGGCGATCGGCGGCAGTGACCTCTTGCGTCCGGCCATGGTCCAGGCCATGGTACCTCCTTCTGCGAAGCAGTAATGCTCGCGGAGGGGGAGGCGGAACGCGTGAAGGAGAGGCAAATTTCGCGCCCTCACGCCTTAACCGCCGCAGGAGACGCCCTACAGGTTGGGAGTCGAAAGCCGATTCCCGGCCACCATAGGCGCGAGCTTGCGGAGGTTAACAATGGGTAGCTCGCCGTCCGATAAGGACCAGGCCCGAGTCGACAGTACGTTGTGTTCCACGCACGCCTCAAAGAGATGTCAGCAGAACTGACAGGGTCCGTTAGGGCCGATGCCTGCCGGGGTCGCGGAAAAGTCCGAAAGGGGTATCGTGACCCCTGGCAACACGGCAACCGAAGGAATTTTCGCTCTGCGCTATTCACCTAGAAGCTCATCTCTTTCTATCACGTAACTCTTGTATCTTCTGACTACGTTATGCTCACTGAATTGGCCCGACAAGACGAGTTCGCCGCGTACTTGTAGCTTCATACCTAAAATGCGCAGTGCGCCTTCTGTACTATTCTATGCCAGTAATAATGAGTATAAGGGGAAGTTTGAAAGGGACGCCAGTGACATAAAAGTTGTAAGGAAATCGTTAGGCTTGGTATGGGCATGTGATGAGGAGGGAGGAAACGCATGTGACTAAAAGAGTGATGAATATAAATGTTGATGGATGGAAAGTGAGTGACGGCTGGCAGGGGAAAGAGTAAAAACGTGGTGCGCCAACCCCACGTAACATGGGACAAGTGCAGGAAGATTATGATGATTTGGACCCAGTAAGGGACCACGCCAATTGCGGCATCAATGATGGCACCCACAAATATATTTATGAAAGACTAGATTCTGTCCGCGACTTCGTCCGTATGAAATTTCGGCCCCCGACCCACCGCCCGCGCTATAACTTCGTTTGCGATTAGCGTTCTTTTTGCTCGGCTCCTTAGGGCCATAGCGTGATTTTACATAGCCTATAACCTTCTTCAAGAATTGGGCTATCCAATGCAAAAAGAATTTTTCAAATCCGACAGGAAGTTCCGGTGATTACACCCTACATACAAACAAAAAAAAAAAGTGTGGCACTCGGGGACTGCCGCGATAAAGCTATTGCATAGCATTTGTAACCTCCATGACAACATCACGTTGTCATGGGAACCATCATTAC
Organism: Agrochola lychnidis; assembly: GCA_963680765.1. Lineage (NCBI taxonomy): Eukaryota > Metazoa > Arthropoda > Insecta > Lepidoptera > Noctuidae > Agrochola > Agrochola lychnidis. Next base: position 22,664,961 of record OY796862.1, read on the forward strand.
ATAGTAGGCGGAGTGGGGGGTGTTAGGTTTTATTTTCGTTACGTTACGGAATTTCTTGATTCGGTCGCCGCGCTCAAAGCCCGCGATAAAAGCTATGCAATAGCTTAAAAACTTCATCATATTATTATTAGTACAGATATTCTTTTTTGGTTCAGTGTAGAAAGTTTAACTGATAATAAAAGAAATAATACAGGGTGGACATCGACGCAAAACCAGTTACCATGTATTCAGTACATGATTCTGAACCCCGGGGCGTAGAAATTATTCGTCGTATTTAAAAAAAACTGCTGTTTTATAGAAAAGTGCAATACCTACGCGGTCAAAATGTATGGAACAGCTGTTTTATATTAAATAACCGACGAAAATTTTCTAGGCAAGGGTTTCAGAATCATGTACTGATGCCATTGTTTATGATATTTTTCAGTATTACTAGATTCTACTGCATCGAGTTGAGACTGGAAGCCGACCCCAACACAGTTGGGAAAAGGCTAGACAGATCATGATGACTGGACTCTAAATGAGCAAGTCCAGTAGCTCTGCGTAAACGCAGATTTTTTGTCCCAAATAACACCCCAATAAATTAAAGCTCGTATAATATTGATGGCAATTCAAAATTCATAAATTCAAAATATTTTAATGTCACATAAACACTTATGAAACGTCAGAAGCTAGGTGCACAGTTCCAATTGGTTGTTTCCTATGGAGAAGAGCCGGCAAGAAACTCCACGGTTATTTTTTTTTTAAATAATTGGCTTTTACAATACTTTCAAATAACAGTGTTACTAGGTATGAGGGAAAAGTGTAGGTCTTTCAATAAGTACCAGGTACCTAACAAAATAGAAAATGGTCAACAGATCTACAATCCACTAAGCCAAAAACAACTGTAATAAATCGGAATAATTATCATGTCCACAAGTCACTAATAAAGAGTCGAATTCAGAAGTATCCGTTGCATTGTCTGTTGGTAAACTTATTTTCTCAACAACTAGTAAAACAAATGTATATTGCAGAATCGTCAAAAGCAAACTCTTACGCTTACAAATATGTTACGTTACATAAAGGTATATTATTTTTATTGCAACTAACTGTTGCCCGCAAATTCGTTTACCTACGTGTATTTTATCATTTCTAAAGGGTGCCAAACGGAACCTTATTACTAAGCCTCCGCTGTCCGTCTGTCTGTCAGCGAGCTATATCTCATGAACCATAATAGGTGGAAAGTTGAAATTTTCACATAATGTGTATTTCTATTGGCACTATAACAACAAATAACAAAAATTTGATGAAGTTAATAATTAAAGGGGGGTCCACATCTATCTAATCTAATTAGCCTGTATTGTCCCACTGCAGGGCAAAGGCCTCCCTCTCCCTTTTCCACACAATTCTGTCTATTGCTAGTGTCGGCCAGTCCTTTCGGTAGGAGTCAAGCTCGCCCCGCCATCTTCGTCTCGGCCTGCCGCGATGTCGTCGTGCGTTTAGTGGGACCCAATCGGTGGTTCTTTTAGTCCATTTGTCATCTGACATGCGGCAGACATGGCCGGCCTAGTCCCACTTAAGCTTAGCGGCTTTCTGGGTAACGTCCACATACAAGAAACTTTTTTTTTGGCTTTTACGTACGGAACCGTTCGTATGTGAGTCCGACTCGCACTTGGCCGGTTTTTTGTATACAAATTTCCAGGATGAAAAAGCCTATGTACTTCGCCGGGTCCCAGGCTCAAATTCAATAATAATCGGTTCAGTGGTTTAGGCTTAAAAAGATAACAGACAGACAGACAGAGGTAATTTCGTCCCACCGCAGAAGTCAAATTTGTATCAGTGTTCTACAAAAATGAAACAGTTTTTTGAAGTGAAAACTTCTTTAGGCGCGTTGGGTATTTTTGAAATGGGGAAAAAACAATTGAAGTCGCGACACCATTACCAACACCTCATTTTTGTAAACGCGATTATGCTCTTTATTCATATTAAGTTACAGATCAATATTCTATGCAAGTATTTTTACTTTAAAAGTTTCGTTTTTTTTTTTGTAAACGCGATTGTTCTCTTTATTTAGATGAGGTTACAGACCAATGTTCTATACAAATATTTTTCCTTTTCCCACCAAGGCGATCTTGTTCAAGTTTTCACTTCTGCACTCCCGGAGTACCAGTTTTTTTTTTTTTTTTTTCTCTCCTAGAAAGATGCGTATTTTGACATCCGGGGTGTTAGAACTTAGGCGTCGATTGTATAGGTACTGATTACGTGTTCCAAAGAAAAGAACAAAAGAAGTTATGAATCTATAGCATTTGTTTAATAAAGTACGCTATTTCTATAGACTGGGAACGTGGCAGCGCATCTCATTCGAAGCTGATTCATCTGTATTGAATACATTAAGAGGCCGGCGACACGGCTCGCAACTACAAATCGAGATGTTTGCAAAATTCAAATCCAAGCACGTTGCGCTAGTGTGAGTGCCTGTCGGAGCGATATACACCTATAATGAGCAATATACTCTTGCACACATACTACCACGCACACATTGACAATTATTGCTTGACGCGATAGTACTACTAGCTTTCGAAAATTTATGATAAATTTGGATGTGTTCCGTAATACAAAAAATTATGAAGGAAAACTTCATGTTTTTCCATGTTTTATATATTGTTGTTTATAATACAGAAAAAACAATATGAAAACATGTCATTTACGCTGTAAAAATGTACGAAATGCAATTCGCTTACACTTCATTTAAAGGTAAGTTTTTGGAAATAAAAAAACGTAGGAGCCTAGATAAATACTGTCTCAATCCGAATATCAACATAATATGGTGAAAATATGCTCAAATTGCAAATGATTTATGTATTACGTTTGTATGGACAATTCATGCGTCGCCACATTCTTAAGTGTTCCTATTGAAAAGATTGAGCGAACGTCGGACGTATGCGGGTTGACGTCGTGTGTAGTTCTGGCGCAATCCAGATTATTGTTATTGAGTGTGTACGGATGTATCTCATGTAGGTAGATACTTGGTGTTCGGAATGTTGGACACAAAGCGGAGTTGAGGCGATCGTAGCCGAAGCCATTTTGTTTATAAGTGAAATAATGCGATAAAACTCTTGAGTTGAGCTGCACTATTACTGATTTGTCAGTAATTTTATTATGTAAAATCAACATATACCAGTTTTAAATACACATTGACATTGTTGAAAATTATGTTCAAAATGACATGATTACTTTGTAAAGTATTATATAATTTTAATTATTGTGAATGTGAGGACTATGCGGATATTGTTTTTATTTCTCTACTAGTTTTAGTGATGGTCTGGCAATTTTGAGTAGTTTATGCGGCCTACCCAAATGTCCTTTCTTTGGTATTGTTCGTCGAGTTGAGCTCCTTATGTTCTGAGTTGAGCTCCACGATTACTGACAAATGCGCACACTGACTGGACAGGTCCACTCAAATCTGTATGGTTCTTTTCAAAAAGGCCATTTCAGACACCAATCTACATGGTCCTCACATGATCTAACCAAGGTTATGTCGATGTCCCTGCCACCGTGTATTAAGTGTCCCATAGTTTGCGTAACAGCACCACCCAGATTGACAGAAACGAGCAAAACCTGCTCAGGTGGAGATTCATATTCATTGACTTGTGTATAAGACTGACCTGTCGTTTGAACACGTCTCGCTGCACGTGCGGCTCAGAGAAGTCCTTGCTGTAGTTAAGGCCGCACTCGCCCACCGCCACGCACTCCGGCGCAGCTGCGATCTCGTGCAAGTCTGCCCACATGTCCTCTTCTATCATCGATTTCGCATCGTGGGGGTGAACACCTGGACCAATTGATGAACGGTTTAATTTATTGTTAAAATACAATAGACGTGGATATATTTAGTAACCTGTTCCGTTTAGCTATTCCTAAAGAGCCATAAAAAAACCCTTGAAAGAAATCGACACGTGTTTCTCCTCTCAACGAGGCATCCTCAGGATGACGATTGACTTGTCGCGAACCCGAACACGGCGTGTTGCCACACCGAGAACTGAACGCAGAGTGAGTGAGTGTGTTTCACTCTGCGTTCAGCGCTCGGTGTGGCCACACGTGTAGATTTCTTTCAGGGGTTTTTATGGCTCTTTAGAAATAGCTAAGCGGAACAGGTTACTAAATATATCCACGTCTATTGTATTTTATAATGGATTTCCGCAAGGTCACGCCTGAATCAATTAACTAATTTTATAATTTATTGTTGTATTTCATCATTTTTATTATACAATGAAAAGCCCATTTCCTACGAAAGAATAGACAAAATGACAGATCTGAATCACAATCTGTAATTTTGTCTATTCTTCCGTGGAAAAAGTTTCTATGGTTGTCATGCTACGTGCTGGTCTGACTAGACATCTGTCAAATTTCATAGTGATTGGCATGCCAGTGTCAAGGCGCATTCCAACTTAGGCTAAAAGTGATTATATCGCGAATCCAACCAAATTTAATAGTCACAAAATATAAGGGTTATTGAGTAATAATTGTGACTTTGGACTTTGGTCGGATTCGCGATATTATCACTTTTGGCGTAATTGGGAATGCGGCCTCAGTCACAAGGGGGAAAATAGTTACAGGTGTTCAACAAAAACCACAGCAATTGACATGTGACTCCTAACTTTATCTATACTTACTTTTTAACCTTTCAACTGTCATTAACGAGACACAATAGAATTTTAATTGTTATCCACCTCAATGAGGCATCGTAACAGATGAGATAATATTATAAAGAGGAAAGATTTGTATTTTTGTATGTAACGAATAAACTTAACCGGTTCACAGTCCAATGAACCATATGTGGTCTGTTCAATTGTTTTAACTATTGCGTCTGCATAAGGGGTCAGTGAACCTGTTAATAACTACTGGACCGATTTGAAAAATTCTTTCAGCAATGGATAGCTACATTATCAGCGAGTAACATAGGCTGTATTTTATCCCCGTACTCCCACGGGAACGGGAACAACGCGGGTGAAACCGCGTGACGTCCGCTAGTAATATTATAAATGCGAAAAAGAGGTTTGTAACGGTTTCACGCTAAAACGGCTGAACGAATTTGGATAAAATTTGGCACATGGGTAGACCATGACCTGGGTTAGGGCATAGGATACTTTTTATCCCGATATTCTCACGGGAACGAGACTTATGCGGGTGAAACCGCGGGGCGCAGCTAGTTTCTGAGAAATTATGAATTACGGTTTAGTAAATAGGCCATTAAAAGTTACTTTTCAACTTCAAGCCGTCAAGAAGCATCTGAACAGTCTGAATTCAACCTTCGGAACCATCACAGCGGAGAGGGTTAGATAAACATTCTAGTCGGAAACAGTGTTTAAATAACTTACAATTCGTGACTATTTACTATCTTTACCTACATACACTTATTAAGGTTATGCACATGAATTTATAACAAAAGAGAGAGTTACAAAATTTTAATTATATCTCACGTAAAAGTAGGGCAATTAGCTTTACATACATTTAATTTAATTTGTGAATATTTACATAATCTGTTAGTATAATAAGGAAATGGTTATTTGTCTGCTTGAAGGCTTATGGTGTTCTAGAGAATTACTGGACGAATTTCGATGGAATTTTCACCAGCTATCTAATTACGTAACACATTTTTGCAAATGATTACCACTGTTTCATTTTAACAGTTCGACAATATTCATTGCGTTATTTACGTCGTTGGGTAGATTTTTGAAGTCAAAAAAATCGTTTATTTCAGACAAAAAAATCCATAGGCAAGGCACTCGATTGTGCTTTTTATTTAGACATGGTTACGGTCCAATGTTCTATATAAGTATTTTTCTTCTACCAAGGCGATCTTGTTCAAGTTTTCACTTCTGTCGGCACTCTCGGAGTGCCAGTTTTTTTTTTTTTTTGTTATTTATAGCCTTATTTCAGAGTAAAGTTTTAACAAATTTAAAACATATTAATCATCACTTTTCAGTAGGGACGCATCGATACGCATCTTGGCCGATAGGATACCGATATTTACGGATATATCAGCGATACCGATACGGATGGGTAAATTAAAAGGACTGTCTATAAAAATTAAAATTATGAAATAATAATACTAATATTATAAATGTGGAAGTTTGTGTGTTTGGATGTTTATTACTCAATCACGTAAAAACGGCTGAACGGATTTGGATGAATTTTGGCACACAGATAGTTTATAACCTGGATTAACATATAGGATACTTTTTATCACGATATTACGTTCCTGTGGGATAATTTCCGACATCCACGCGGGCGAAAGCTAGTATTTAATTCCAATCACAAAAAAAACAGTAATTTTTTTATTATTTTTTGGAAAATTATTCTAAATTAATGCGAAGAAAGGCGATTTCGCAAATCCGTTTGAATGAAGGCTGCTGTAGAAAATAGTCTCTCGGATACGACAGGGCTCATTTAGAAACTAAAGTACTTTTGCGGCAATCCTAACTATCCCAAATAATATTATAAATGCGAAAGTAAGTTAGTTTGTTTAATGTTTATTACGCTTTCAAGCTAAAACGGCTGAACGGATTTGGATGAAATTTGGCACAAGAGTAGACCGAGACCTGGGTTATGATGACATAGGACTTTTTATCTCGATATTCCCACGGGATCACGACTTTTGCGGGTGAAACCGCGAGGCGCAGCTAATATTTTATACGCGTTTGCTTACGTTTTTTAAACGCGCGAAATTTTAAATGTATCGGTAAATAAATATCGTCGATACCGGTGTATCGGAAATATCAAAATATCGCCGATATATCGGTATCGAATGCACCCCTACTTTTCAGTTTTAATTATCCGTGCGCCATTTGAGAGGCCTCTTCCAACCCTTTCAGATTTTCCCTTTCCTAGTCTAGTCCAAATTTTCCCAGCCATCTGCCGTTTCCCATCTTTTAACGGGTTTCTTTTAACGGTGGCAGGGATATCAACGCGCAACCTGTGCGGTGTTCTGGATCACACCGCGTTTAAATTTTTCGTCGATGATTTAAAAAATTGCTTTTCCGAACATTTGACCGCGTAGGTATTGCGCTGAGAATTAGCAGATTTTTTATGTGAAACATCTATAGCGGCGGGTCAGACCGACTGATGGCCAACAGTGCCAATGCCAAACCACCACCAACGCCAATGTTGGCGTCGGTAAACTATCCTTTTATGCATATTACCTGTACATATTTTTCTTATTTTATTTAGATATTTTACATCTACCAGGAGTCCCGCGACAGCTCATTTTTTTACAGGTTATATGTATATACTATGAACACGTCTCCTGTCTAGCAAAAGACAGAATTGTGTGGAAAATACAGGCTAGTTAGTTTAGAGATACATACTCAAATAAAGCTATAAAAAAGAAACTCACCGGCTGTTGAGTAAATTGTGCTGGGATAGAGGCGGGTCAGTCGTAGGGCTTCCTTGCTGTTCCGCACTGAAGTACCCGTGACCATGATCTTTTGGACACCTGTACAAATAATAGTTATATATGGTTAACTAGACAAAAATAAGCTATTACAATATAAAAACAACGACAGCAGCAAGCAATACAAGAGAAATTGAATAATATATATTAACGTATCAGATTAAACTCGGTTCCAAAACTATTTGATGAAAATGTAAACAAATGGGTCAGAAAACATATCTGTGGATAGCAATTTGTAAACTTACAAGTTTAGTATGTTATTTGATTATTTCAATACTTAAACTCTCAATACTCGTTTTATATCACCTTAAAGATGTGTTTCATTTGAGAATTGAGATTATTTTAATACCCCAAACACAATGATTTATCAATTACAATTTAATCATGTTTTACAAACAATAATTGTTTGAAAATGTGGTGAGATGTAAAGTTAAAAATACATGAATGTATTACTAATTTCCTTTTCATTCCCTTTAGTGAGTGATTGTATAAGAATTTAACCTGAACAGGGTGTGTTTACACTTTCATCAAAAAGTTTTGGAACAGATTGTAGACACAAATACTCATAAGTAAAAGAATAACAAACATACTGCTCAAATCATAACAGATTATTTTAGTCTTTGTTATTGAAGTTGAAGTAACACATGCATTCTATGCTTGGAATAATATTTTGGGTATAAAATTATTTGTGATGATTCCACAATAATTTTTGTGGATTTTTTTTAAATATTTTTTTTATATTCATCTTTAGTATTTGGATTATAATTAGTTGTGTATTATTATAGTTTTATATATTACCATAACTATTGTTGGCCTACCATCAAGTAAAAAGACAACGACCTGTGTATTAGTCATCGCTTATATTTAAAAACAACATTATTTCCTATGACATTAACTTCATAAACAGTTTATAATTTATATTATCTTTATTACTAGAAAACTCGTCCGCAGTAATAACTGCTTTCTTCACCAACAATTAAATGCTGGATCATATTTCATTGAACATAAAAATACATAACATTCCAAGCATAAAAAAGTATGTAGCATGACAATAACCCAATAACGCGCGAGGTATTCAATGTGCAATCAATCTAAATGAATAAATTACTTTTAACACTAGTGTCGGCATTGTAACACTAAATCATTGTACACACGCAATCACACATATGTTTTTTTTTTATTTATTTTTGTAACCAACCTGCATCTTTTGCCCTTTGCACGACGGAATCGAGATCACGGCCGTATTTCTTGTTCGTCAAGTTCGCGCCAATGTCGATTACAATAAGATTCTCGTAACATCCCTTCAGTTCTTCAGATACTTGGGTTTCTTCAGACGTCATCCTCGGTTTTGTATGAAGCTTATTAAACGGTGTTTACCTAAAATTTAACGTTGATATCACTATTTCTCCTCGAGATTTATGTTAAACCGGAGTTGGAAGTGTACTTACAAATTGTATCAAACACTCCTGCTAAATAAGCCTCTGTTATTTTTATGACTAGTCGAGCGGTTCACCCTCTTCACTGAGCTGCCACCATGTTTTAAGGGCACGTTTTTCTTGATACACTACACATTGCATGTGTCAAGTGTTTTATTTAATCATTCGGTTTGTGATTGGCTTATTCCTTTTTTCCGCAATTTTGATAGGCTATATAATATTGCAACAGACAACACACTTTGCGTTTAATTTGCATAAACGCAGACGACACAGACAGAAAAACAGAAAATTTTCATTTTTAGCTACTGAAAATACTTGACAAATTCTCAAATACAGTGTTGTCAGAATAGTTACTAATTAAATACACATTAAAGTTAAACATTCGCATTATATTTCGATTTTTTTTAGAAAATAACGAATGCCCTTATATTCTTTCAGTGACTGTAACAAAACCCATGCGAAACATTCGAAACCTAGTTTCATAAACACGTCAAATAAACATAATAAAAAATAACTATTTGATTGAATACCTACCTAGTTTGTGTCGATTTTTGATGATATTATGTTTTATTATTACGTATTATGTGCATAGTTTTGGGTAAAAAGTGCTTGTACCAGTGGCTTGTACTGAGTTGTACTGACTTATTTTTAATGGAATTGAAGAAATGGTAAGACTGTTTGTAAAATAAAAGAATTGGTTTGAAAACAGAAAACCAGAAAACCTATAAAATTTGTTATGGTACAGACGCCAGCACATCAAGCTGCTACAATCTGTCAAATTTATTTAATAGATTTTCAACTTTATCGCTGATACTTAAGGTTCAAAGTTGATTGGGAAAATTTGACAGTTTCGGGTAGCTTGATGTGCTGGCGTCTGTACATACACACAAGCAGTGGAAGTATTTAATTTTAAGTATACTACAATATTGCATTGAGGGTCGCCTGTAAGGATATTCGCATGTTTGGAGTGATTATGTATTAATATCTATACGAAACTGACTGTTGGAACGTTCCCCAAAACTGTCAATCAGCGGAGCGGTTGACATTGACAGTTGACTTATTTACCTAAACCGACCAAATAAAATATTCTTTGATGCATTGAAAAATTCAACACCCAAACTACCTCTACAAACAAACATCATTATAAATATCTCGAAAAAGACGAAAGGATCACTCCAAATTTCGTACATAACCAAAAAAAGAAAATACTAAAGAAATTCTAAATTGTACAAAATGAAGGTGATACAGTTCCTTAAAAATAACATTGTGGTTATTGTAATGGTGCCCGGACTCATTGGTGCCCATTACGGCTGGTACAAACTGCAACAAGTCGAATCATTGGTGTCCCAAGAGGAGAGGAATAAACTGCCGATTACGAAAGTAATTTCTGATCTATCGTCGTCGTAGTTGTCTGACGTGATAACGATAGTTCATGACTGCGTGTGCCCCGAATGTTAGTGTGTATGTTTTCTTAATAAATTTTAGTTAGAACCACAGTTCAAGTTAGTGTTTCTCATAAATAACATTCCTCAACTACTAACCGTGTTTTTGTAATTTATCGATTGTTTTTTAGTAATTCTTGCACCCCTCCTTATTTCCAGTATACATGTGGGTATATTAGTCATCTGTCTAACCCTTTGGGTATTACAGGTGTGATGTTATGTAAAACTTACGATTCCACTTTAAGAAACCCTTTTAGACAAAAAACTAAAGACTTTATTAGTAGATATAATTTGACCGAGACCACTGTTCCACGCCCTAGGTATGTGCATGGGGAGATCGGGCAGTGCACGCCCATTTGTCAGCGCTGCCTCGTCACACAATCCTAAGATGCGGTCTTTGTCAGCAAACAGCAGTCTTTGTGAAACTATATCTACTAATACAGGTCTTTGCAGTGGTATACTAGCTAATAGTCTGGCCACGCTAAGTCTGCAATGGAATAAACGGGCAAACCCAAAAAATTTTCTATATGGTATACTTTTACATCAGTCAGTTTCGGGGTTGTAAGTAGATGTAATGATTTTGATATTTTGCCTTTTGATTTTTGCATAATAAATTATGTGTTATAGACTATGTCATACCTATGCTCTACCTCCATACAATGACTAAAGTGTATCAAATCCACACTGAATCATACTAAAGTGACTATTCTTTACCAAATCAGAATATAAACAAAATAACCTACCAAAAACGAAAAGACAAACAAAGTATCAAGTTATTTTTTCATAGGACAGGATGGTGTTGCCATCTATAGATTTCCAAATACTACCATTTTTTTTTACTTATGCAGACTTAGCGTGACCAGACTAGTTCCTTTGCAAGTAGTTTCATTTTTAATTAATTCTTTCAGGCATTAAAAGGATTCAGTATGTCTGATTGATGGCACCGCTCACCTTTCCTTGTACATATGAAAAATATATTTAAGAAGATGAAAATCACCCGTTTTTAATTTAAGGTACATAGCATGTTAATTATTTAATGTTATAATGTATTTAAAATAAAAACAATTAGTTTTTGATGTTTTACTTTCAATACAACCTGATTTGTTTTTTGGGATTCACCAAGAAGATGAATTTACTTTTATTTTCATAATGTTTATGGGGGGATGAGCTAAGGTAGTCTGCAAAATGAAAATTTTCCAAAATTTTTTGCAATGTCTGGTTGTGTGTTGATTAAATTATGATTTACGACCGTAACAAAAATGGCTTAACAGAATTATAATCATTAGAATCAACAATCATCATCATCATCATCATCAGCCTATAATGTTCCCACTGCTGGGACACAGGCCTCCTCTCTGTGAGAGGGAGTGGGCCGTAATCCACCACGCGGGAATCAACAATACAACTCACTTAACCTTTCAACAGTAATTAATGAGACACAATAGAATTGCACTGCCTCGTTGGTCTAGTCTAGTGGTCGCAAGCGCTACTGCTGAGCATGAGGTCCTGGGTTCGATTCCCTAGTCGGGCAGTGTTATTGGGTTTTTCTGTCTGGAATTTCTCAGTAGCAACCCGGAGTCTGGATTTGTGCCCGGTTGATGGCAATAGGCTCGCCCCCTATTACATGGGACTTAAACATAACTGGCGAAATGTGGGTATACCTACTACAGTTACATCTCTGCCCAACCCTTTGGGGAAACAAGGCGTGATGTTATGTTATGTATGTTACAATAGAATTTTAATTGTTTTCCACCTCAATGAGGCATCGTGACCGTTGAACTCTTAAGTTAAAATTGGCCTCAAATGTCATGATTTCATGAAATAGTTATTCAATAGGGTTATATGAACTTAGAGAGTTGTGTTGATGATTCTAATTCTATAAATAAACTAGTAGTTCGTGTCTGGCGTCGCCCGGGTGTTTTTCCGACTATTCCGGTGGATTTTCCAAAATTTTCTTTTATGCAAGCCTTGTCTATACAATTACGATACAAGAAAAATAAATCAGCCAAGTTGGTCGAGCCATTCTTTAGTGATGATCTTTCATACATAGAAAGAAAGAAAGAAAATTAGTTTATTTGTGGTAAACATGACGCAAAGAAAGAAAAAAAAACACGTAAATAACAAATTGGGGGAAAATATGCGTCACATCCACGCAAATCGCTCAGCATAAAGCTGCGACCCCATGCGAGACAGAGCCCCAGCGCTGGTTTTAAGCGATAGCCGGCTCTGACGTGATGACGTCAACCGGTGCAGCATATAGTGAAATAACAAATAAAAAATAAAATAAATATAACACTAGTCCTAAATGTTTATACAAATATAATATTTAAAATGGCAACACTTCGTGCCGTCGGCGACTCACGCGCCGCAGACTTATTACGCAATAGATTTTTATTTATAGTTTATAGCATTTTGTTTTATGTAAGTACTCATTTGGCTTTCTAATATATACAGTGTAAAATAAGTTCTACTAATAATTCTACTAAGTAATAATTGAACTAACTATATACAGAGGAAAAATAAAATAAAATATAGTAACAAATCATTGGGCATCAAAAAATTCATCCGAATCGCTGTCGGTGGGAAAGGTGCCCAAAAGGCTGGCAGCATTGCCACGTTGTATGGCAATGCTAATTCTTTGGCCTAAAAATTGGCCAACCCTTTGGTCACGTGAATAGTACTCATCAAAATAAACAAAACGTAAATTCATGCAAGCCTAGTACTTTTTGTTAGGTTACTGCTGAAAAATTGTGCACAACGCCTAATGATTAAAATACAATTTCTTAAGGATCTTTAATTTTTTTGAAAATAAATTGAAGCTTATGTTACTTCCTGATAATTTAGCTTTCTATTGGTGATAAAATTATTAAAATCGGTCCAGTAGTTTCAGAGCCTATTCGGTTCAAACAAACAAACAAAAAATCTTCCTTTTATAATAGGTATTAGTATAGATATTTGATACGGCCGCGAATCATTTTTAGATCAACATACAACCTGATACTAACCTGAAAATTGCAAAAAAACGTAAGAAAATATGAATTTCGCGGACTACCCTGACGCTTTCGCCTTAACTGATCCATCTTGAATATTTAGAACCCTAAGGCCTGAAACTGCGTTAAGCGGGCGCCCGCGACGGGCACCCGTCGCGTGTCTACGCGCGTGGACACTTATGGACTCCGTGGGAACGCGACGGCCGCCGTTCCGGAGAACGGATTATTTTATTTACGCAGTGTCGCTAGTTTCATTTTAACGGTGTGCATGCACAGCCGTGTTGATAAAGAACTTAATATATTAGGCGGGCCACGTGGCGCGAGCGCGGGACTCGCTTCCCCGCGACGGACGCCCGCGCGTGTCCCCGTAACGGGGCACTTTTGTATGGAACCGCGCGGACGTCCGCTTAACGCAGTTTCAGGCCTAAAAATGATATGGGTGAAATCTTGACCAGTGCTGACCTAAAGGCACCTGTCCACGGAGTACTGTCCCACCGGTGACGAGGATACGACTGGCTATCAACGATTTTCTCACTCAAAAAACATAGGTACAAAAGATTGTACGTCTTAAGTAAGGCCTTGGTCTCGAAGCCAGCGGGTAGCGGGACGGCGCCGCCGGCGGCGGCGCGGCAACGCATAGTTTTTATATATGGAACCGCTCGCAAGCCGCGCTACTGCCTTCGAGGCCAGTTACATATAAATCTATGCATTTGGACGCGCCGCTACCGCCGCCGCCCCGGTGCCCGCTGGCTTCGAGTCCGCGGCCTTACATGACGCCGGAGCCGCACCTGCGCTGGACTACTTATACGAATGAATATCGCTCGTGTGCACCGCAGCGGCAAGAGTGCGGCGCCGCGTGGATTTTACATTTTCATTGAGATGTTCTGAAATTTTTCAAGAAGCCTTAGAGATAGGTAAGTACAGAACTATCAAAGGGACTAGGTACTCGCTCAGCGACGCTCGCTTGGCTTGCAGAACACTCGCTGAGAGACGCTGGGTAACGCACACCAGCGACGAGCGAGTATCGCTCGTCCCCGTCGCGCACTCGCTGCTCGTTGCTCGCCAACAAGTTACTAAGAGCAATTACGCATTACGTCCGATCCGAATCCGAGAAATGTCGGTCCGAAGTAGCTATAGTACTATTTGTATGAGGGGTTGCGCACTAGATCCGAACTGTGTCCGTCCAAATTTAGAACATTACCAATTCGGATTGAACTCGGATCTTGAATTCGGATTGGACGTAGTGCGTAACCGCTCTAACCATACTCCCTACTCGTTAATGCCGGCGCGCGGGACAAACGAGTACCATAAGCTTAGGGACCGTTCAAGTATTACGTAAGCACTATAGGGGGGCGGGGGGTCTATACTTTGCTTATTTTTTATGACATGGGGGGTGCCGGTCTAGATGGTGATTACGTCAGCAGTAATGTACACGGAGTGAATTCACAAGGATAACATTGTTTGTAATAAGTTATAAGTTGTTATTATTAAGTTTGCTTCACTATTGCATTGGGTTTTGCCTGTAAAAATAGTTGTGTGATTAAATAAATAAATAAATAAAATAATTATTTACTTTTTTACACATATGGCAACCCACACATTGTCTATGCTTGAAAACGAAACGCATATTTGGGGATTCCCACAATTAATGAATACGTTAAGAGTAGGGGAATTACTGCGTGCTATTATTCACTTGTCTAGTCAATCTATTGTTTCGTTTCGGTACAATTGACGATTTGAAGTGTTGTAAGCAAAACAAGCAAAGCAAATTAATGCATATACCAATGTTTACGTAAGCATGGGAGGAGGGGGTAAGATCTTTGCTTAGGTACTTTTACTGACAAGGGGAAGGGGGGGGTAAGTAATTGTAATAAATCTGCTTACGTAATACTTGAACGGCCCCAGGGACCGTTCAAGTATTACGTAAGCACTATAGGGGGGCGGGGGGTCTATACTTTGCTTATTTTTTATGACATGGGGGGTGCCGGTCTAGATGGTGATTACGTCAGCAGTAATGTACACGGAGTGAATTCACAAGGATAACATTGTTTGTAATAAGTTATAAGTTGTTATTATTAAGTTTGCTTCACTATTGCATTGGGTTTTGCCTGTAAAAATAGTTGTGTGATTAAATAAATAAATAAATAAAATAATTATTTACTTTTTTACACATATGGCAACCCACACATTGTCTATGCTTGAAAACGAAACGCATATTTGGGGATTCCCACAATTAATGAATACGTTAAGAGTAGGGGAATTACTGCGTGCTATTATTCACTTGTCTAGTCAATCTATTGTTTCGTTTCGGTACAATTGACGATTTGAAGTGTTGTAAGCAAAACAAGCAAAGCAAATTAATGCATATACCAATGTTTACGTAAGCATGGGAGGAGGGGGTAAGATCTTTGCTTAGGTACTTTTACTGACAAGGGGAAGGGGGGGGTAAGTAATTGTAATAAATCTGCTTACGTAATACTTGAACGGCCCCTTAGTGCCTACTGCATATCATGCAGATGTATCAAGTTTTGTTACTGAAACAAAGGCACTATGAATACCTCTCACTAGTCATTGGGGATGGAGTTATCACAAATAAAAGACACTCTGAATATAAGGAATCATTTAATAACAACGAGGGTAGAAAGCGCATGCGCGGCGCTGGTCAGATGGTCGGTAGATCACTCTTGAAGTACCTACCTAACATATGATGTCAAACAGCTATCACAAATAAAAGACAGTCTGAATATGAAGAACCATTTAATCACAACGAGGGTAGTAAGCGCACGCGCGGCGCTGGTCAGATGGTCGGTAGATGACTCCTGGAGTCGAGGTCTGACTTCTTATTCTTGGCGGGCTGGCTCCGATCTGTCACTATCAGTTGGGGCAGCAGCGGTGATGATTGTACCTGCAACGAAACAATTGTTTCTAAGACCATTCTTGGAAATATCAATCCGGACTTTTGACCTATGATTGAAGATCTGAGCAGACAAATATTCTGCGTCGGACCGTTCTGACTGGATCCGTGTTTCACGAAACGATCAGACCATTTAGTTTCTAATTGTTGCGACCGTCAAGTCGATGGCGGTTTATCTTGAGGATTGTAACAAGATACCTATGGATTTTGGTCAAATCAGACGGGTCTGAAGGTAAAACTGAAAATGCATGGTGGCCAACCTGTTTCCGTTGTAACATTACTGTACTTAAACCTATTTTTTTAAACTAAGTACTCGAGTACCTACCTAACAATTCATTACGGAAACGTAAAAATACTGACCTACTTAAAAATAGTTTCTCATTCCTACACGGAATGTTATACTAACTACCCAATTTAATACTTTTGCAATACACGCTAAGTTACTCTTTACAACTAACTAACTTTCAAAATTCAATACGAAAAAAACTATAGTTGGATCCTTTGGCGCGTGGTTGAAATTGGAACTAATGCCGCTATTCAGGGCAAAATTTTACCCTAAGGAACATGTCAATTGCAGTAACCGGTGACATCAAGAACATGTTCCTTAGGACTTGATCCGGCTTGAAGGACCCGGAGCCGGATCTATCTTTGTTTTTCTGATTATTGTTCAAATATCCATTTTACGTGTCCTCGTACTGATCAATATAAAAACAATAATCAGAAAAACAAAGATAGATCCGGCTCGAAGGACCACTTTGTAGATGGTAGTAGGTGGTAATCGGCGAAGTGAAACGAGAAGATGGCTTTAGATAATTTATATTTTAAAAGACACGGATAATTTTGACAAACAAGGTAAACACATACAAGCACACCCGCTTGTGGTGCTCGCACGGACTGAACTGCCGGCGTGTTGGGTGGGGGTCTAGTGGCCCATATATCTGTACTTAATTAGTTATACATATCTTACTATCTAGGAATCTAAAAATCATGAGCGCGTCGCTAACATTCTCCCCCCCAGTGCTGGCTCAGCACTCCTCACCAAGTGAAATACGCGCGACGCGGGCTGCAGGTCGCTTCCAGACGCCAGTCTTCTCGTTTCACTTCGCCGATTACCACCTACTACCATCTACAGCAGCCATCTTGGTTTATCAATGCATTTTCTGTGACAATTTCACAAATGTTTACCAACAATGAGTTTAATTCAATCGACATTCTTTTTCTTAGTAAAAATGCGTTTAAGGAGCAAATCCAAGCAACCCTAGAGGATCAGCAAAGTATTGTATAATGACGTAATGGTGCCGATTCCCTTGTTCTCAAACTAAACTAAATTTAAGTTCAGTGCATCTTTTTCTTTCTATTGCAATAAGAAAAGGACAGAAGATAAATTTTAGTTTAGTCCTGTCAAATTAATCAGCGCTTGACGTAAATTGACGTAATTTTAGTCGGCAAGTTTTTAATCACGTCTAAACTTGTATGGAGAGTGAAAGGCGCTGATTAATTTGACAGGACTAAACTAAAATTTATCCTCTGTCCTTTTCTTAATGAAATAGAAAGAAAAAGATGCACTGAACTTAAATTTAGTTTAGTTTGTGGACAAGAGAATCGGCACCAATGTTTTATATTTATACGCACACAAACTTCTTTTTTTATTTTTTTTGTTCCTTTTATAAATTAAAAAATCCAGATATGAGTTCCAGGATAATGCCGTTTGTATAGGTATTGTATCTGTGTTACTAGCTAGTTTTTAAATACTTCATATTGTAATCTGTAGAAAACGTAGTGGGTAGCATAATTGTTTAAAATGTTATATTTCTGTTATGTGACTGTTTTTTATTGTGCTACTGTTTGTTTTTAATAAATAGGTTAACAACGCCGGGCCCCTGTCAATGTCATTCAGGCGCCAAAAGATCCTTGTACAGCACATCAGGCTACTACAATCTGTCAAATTTATTTAATAGATTTTCAACTTTATCGCTGACCTATAAGGTTCAAAGTTGATTGGAAAAATTTGACAGTTTCGGGTAGCTTGATGTGCTGGCGTCTGTACCTAAAAAGCACTTTATTTATGATCGTACTTTTGAGTTCATCTCACGACACTGCTACACTGCTCTAGCGTTACTATAGCGCTGCTTAGATAGAGATCATTTTTTCTTTTTGCCGCCTTTCTTTGAACCAGACGCAATACTAGCGACAATCGAATCAACAGGAACGTTTTCGGTCGGTTGGGAACGCTGCGAGAACTCTTGCTGCAGAATTATGATAAATGGTTAACAGGCCCATAGGCCTATAGAAAGTAAGTAGTAGGAATGAGGATTTTTAAACGAAATACGTCAAGATCAGTCAAGCTGCTTGCTTTTTTTTGGAAAAGAAGGTTCTGATGTGATCTCTTTAAAACGCTTAAGGGGGACGCGTCAGGGTAACCCGCGAAATTCAAATTTTCTTACGTTTTTGCATTTTGCAGGTCAGTGGTGCCGATTCTCTTGTGCACAAACTAAACTAAATTTAAGTTCAATGCATCTTTTTCTTTCTATTACATTAAGAAAAGGACAGAAGATAAATATTAGTTTAGTCCTGTCAAATTAATCAGCGCTTGGCGTAATTTTAGTTGGCAAGTTTTTAATTACGTCTAAACTTGTATGGAGTAGTGACAGGCGCTGATTAATTTGACAGGACTAAACTAAAATTTATCTTCTGTCCTTTTCTTAATGAAATAGAAAGAAAAAGATGCACTGAACTTAAATTTAGTTTAGTTTGTAAACAAGGGAATCGGCACACAATGTCTGGTTTTATGTTGATCTAAATATGATTCGCGGCCGTAAAAAATATGGCTTTACTCAATTATAATCGTTACAATCAGCAATAGTGATATGATAGTGTTAGCAAAGGTATTGAAATGTCATGATTTCATGAAATCATGACATTTGTCACCTTTGCTAACTTATGGAGTTGTATTGCTGATTGTAATGATTATTATTATGAAAAGCCATACTTGTTATGACCGCGAATCATATTTTAATCAACATAAAACCTGACACTGACCTGCAAAATGCAAAAAACGTAAGAAAATTTGAATTTCGCGGGCTACCCTGACGCTTCCCCCTTAATGCAGCTTAAAAAAATTTGAAGGACGCCACGAACATAGCGTCGGATATTATTTTATTCCGTAAAGTAATAAAACAATCATACCTGTGCTCTTCTGGCCTTTTCATACTCCTCATGGTCCGAATGTGGTACTGTGAAGAGGAAGTTCTCGAAGATGGGGTGCCTCAGCAGCTGTTCGCACGTCCACCTCACCATAGGGTCTTTGTCTAGGCATTTCTGGAAAGAATACGGCCTATTATCAAAATCCTTCGAATTATATAGGTGTGAAGGCCGGTCGGGGACGCCCTAAGAGGACTTATACTAACCTTATTGGTGATGTTCTTCAGAAAGGCCAGGTGCGTAGTACTCGCAACCGGTGTGCGTGTATGACCAGATGTATGAACGTAAACGAGGCAAAAGGAGTATGTAAGGATCGTAGCAGGTGGCGTTCTGTAGTTTCTGCCTACCCCCATGGGAAGAAGGCGTGAGTTTATATATGTATGTTTATAGGTAGGTAAGTACTTGCCTTACTCAAAGTTTCGATTGACTTTCGAAACTTGATACTGTGCAGGACTATCGGAATTGGGAACCTAGAAAGCTTAAGCGGTGCCTCAAAAAAAATCAGCCGTTTCCCAATTCCAGCTTGGCTTCCAGTCTAACCGGATGCAGCTGAATACCAGTATTTTATATGGAGCGACTGCCTATCTGACCTCCTCAAAGATTTTGGTTCAACGACTATAAACAAAAAATGGAGTTACTCTTTGGCTCGTATTGTAAGAAGGTTCCTCTTTCTGGTACTTTAAACTATACAGGGTGACAGGGACGTCGGGGTTGCGAAGAAGTCCGAAAGGGAGATCGTGGTCCCCAGCAACATGGCAACTGAAGGAACACGGGTGGGTTTTAGTCAGTAAGAGTCTGACACGCCCTCCCGCTCCGCCCAGAGCGGCGGGAGATGTTATATTTTGATAAATTCCCACCCAAAAAAAAAAGGGTGACAGGGACATCGACGCGAAAACTGCTACCATAGATTCAGTACATGATACTGAACCCGTCTGCGCTGATTTTTTCATCGGTTGTTTTAAAGAAAATCTGCTGTTTCATACATTTTGACCGCGTAGGTATTGAGCCATGGTAAGGAGCGAGAGGAAATGGCAGGCCGTCACCTCCTTCTGCGAAGCGGTAATGCTCGCGAAAGAGGAGGCGGAACGCGTGAGGGAGAGGCTTTCGCGCCCTCACGCCCCTAACCGCCGCAGAAGGAGAAGCCCGGGGCAGGAATCGCGAGCCGATTTCCGGCCACCGTAGGCGCGGGCTTGCGGACGGTGAGCAATGTGTAGCTCGCCGTCCGATAAGGACCAGGCCCGGGTCGACGGCGCATTGTGTTCTACGCGCGCCTCAAAGAGATGTCAGCAGAATTGACGGGGTCTGCTAGGGCCAATGCCTGCCGGGGCTGCGAATATGGGCCGAAAGGGAAATCGTGGCCCCCGGCAACAGGCCAACCGAAAGAACACGGGTGGGTTTTAGTCAGTAAGAGTCTGACACGCCCTCCCGCTCCACCCAGAGCAGGAGAAGTTATTTGATAACTTCCCACCCAAAAAAAAAGTTTAGTATCATGTACTGAATCCGTGATAACAGTTTTCCCGCCGATGTCCCTGCCACCCTGTATCATTTTCTACTATTCAATGTTAAATACACTTACATTCATAAAATCTAACACCAGCTCGTTGCACGAGTACCGCTGCGGTATCTTCTTCTGGAGGGGTTCCAACGTGCTCGGCTCGGGCAGCTCCATGCCCTGCAAGTATTGCTTTAACACTTCATTCTTTTTCAAACTGCAGCGTTTGGGCCTGACAATTTTGACTTTTTGTATTCCGAAAGTAGGTATCTAATATGTTTTGTACCTTGCATTTTCTTTATATTCATGTAATTTATTATCATTTAATTGTGTGCACTAAATAAATGGTTTATCTGTGTATCTAATTTTTTATGTGTTTCCGCTCGGTTTCCTGCAATTTAAATAATAGCTAAAAAAAATCGAAATATTCAAATCTGTAGAAGTGATTTCGTGGAAAGGCACGGAAGTGTGTAACAGGAAGCCGGGGAAGAGCGCGCTATTTGATTTGAGCAATGAGCGCGTGCGGTGCTAGAGTTGGTCAGAAACGACCTTGACGCCCCCGCCCCCGTGTGTTGGTCAGAAACGACCTTGACGCCCCCGCCCCTTTAATGTTGCTTATTACCTTTATTCACGGCAATAGCACGTACAATTTAATCGGAGAGGCAACCGTATGGCGATGGTAACCTGTGTCTTGAAGTGATACCGAACCCCTTCCTACCGTCCGTATGGACCCCAAATGGACGGGGGCGGAGATATGGGGGATGGGGGAAAAAAACATTCTTTTTTGACATGGCATTCAAAATTTAAGCTCTAATAAGTGCAAGGAATGTGTGTGTATCAATGCCATGTGGTTTTGATAAAATTCACCCCCATTTTCAGTGATAAATCATCGATAAGGAGTTTCAAGAATTGTATACATTAATTTAATTATAACGATGTTGGAGGTGGCAACTAGATGGTATTGATAGACACAAATTACATACATACATCTCCGCCCCCGTCCATTTGGGGTACATTCGGACGGTACGGGGGGGGTTCGGTATCACTTCAAGACCTAGATCACCATTCGCCATCCAATTGCCTCTCCGATAACATTTTAGTGCCATTGCTTTAACTACTTAATGTTGCTTATTACCACGGGCGTAGCTACCGCCGTATCTGCCGTATTAATTATACGGGGCCCCCGGGCTACGGGGGCCCCCAACGTGCGTAAGCAAAAATTAATAAATACTTCCCAAATTTACCTAAGAACTTCGATGGGACATGAACGCCTGTCAGATCTGTCACTATTGTCCATAGAGGCAGAAACTTTAGAAAAACTAAAGTCATCATCAGCTATAAATGATTTAATAAATCAGTTTGCCGAAAAAAAGGCAAGGAGAGTTTACATTTAATTAGAATTGTTTGTAAAAATTTTGGAAAAAGTGACAGATAGATAATTATGATGAATAAATATTTCTTTTAATTTATGCAAACATTTTTTTTTCTTTTGTGAGAAATCTTTACCTACCCTTCATAAGGACCCCCAAACAAATTTTATACAGGGCCCCGCCAAGGCACGCTACGCCACTGCTTATTACGAAGGTGAGATGTCATATGTGACTACTTTAAAGCTCGCACGTTTTTAAAGTACCACAATCTTTTCAGCTCTTTTACCCTTACCCTAGTTATAAGGTTCATAATAAGTTGCTGTCAGATAAAAACAATAATTGTTATATAATGGTGCCGATTCTCTTGTCACAAATGCCTCTAAACTAAACTAAAAATCTCCAAAATTTAGTTTATTCCTGTCAAACGACGATTTCCCATTCTGAAATAGACTAAAGTGACACAACTTAACTATATTTTAGTTTGACAGCACTAAGATGGCACTGAGATATTAGTTTAGTGAAAATGGCAATTTTGCTATTCTGAATTTGATGTTTTTAACCTAAAATTTAGATTTTCTAACTAAATATGACTATTTTTAATCGCGACTAAAAACGTGGAATAAAATTGGTTGTCATGAACTAAAATTCACACAAACACCTCGACTTCAGATGAAAAAACAGTACTGAATATTTTTTTTTTTCTTTTGCTTATATCTCGAAAACGGTGTGTCCAATCGCAAAAATAATGAAAATTTCGACACCCTTTAAAGAACCCTTAAACCCCTAACACTCTACATGTAGGTAATATTTTTTCTTATTTTCCACACAAAAAGTGAAAAATCCATATAAAACACGTCGAACCTGTCCCCCCTGCGCGCCTCCGGCTCTAAAAAGATTCACATGGTTAGGTATCACGTGTGGAGTCGCGGTTGTCAAATTCGATTTAGATGTGTCAAAATTATTTTCAAATTTATAGAATTTATTTTGCAGAATAGCTTTGAGATTCTCATAGTCAAAAGTAAGGAATTTTAGTGATAGTTTAGTTAGTTTAGTTCGGTGTACAAGAGAATCGGCACCACTGTAAATGGTCCTCGACTAAATTGAAGTGGCAATGGTACATTAATTGAAGCATGGGCGACAGTTAATTGATTATTAAGTACAATAATATGCTCTACCACGCTATGCTCTGCGCTCCAGGTAGGGTGGAAAAAATATCACCCAACTCCTTGTGAGTCGTGACCGGCTATCGACTATCGAAAGTGTTGACCGACGGGTAGTTATCCCAAAATAATGAATCGACTAGTTTCCATTTCCCAACTAACCTGAAAGAAGGTATTCTGTGAGAATATAGTCATGTGCCTAGGCAGGAGATCGCCGAGGGTCTTCCGTATAAGGTATAGCTGATCGAGGTCACTCTTGCCCGGCCATAACGCTTCGCCTGACAGGAGCTCGGCAAACACACAACCTGGAAAGACGAAGCGCCTGATGAAATTATAATAAGACCGAATAGTGACTAGTGAATGTGTGAATTGTGCCAGGCGCTCGATAGTAATTCAACCACCAAGTTTACTCAAAGAATTCTGTTTTAATAATTGATACTTTTAGTGAAGGATCAATCTATCGATCATTTATTTTGTTAAACATAGGTATGGTTACAGTATATTGTCTAAAATATGCGCACTATGTTTTGCCAATATTTATGGCGAACAAAATTAAGCAATTATTCAATTAAGGTTGCATGCCAATAGATTACATTAAAAGAAATAATAATATCAATTTAACATAATTTGTCAGTTATGTAAACAGGTTATACAATTTTAGACAAATTAATAATCTTAGTCTACGAACGATGCACGATGCAGAGATGCTAAAGCATGAGATTCTTGGTTGAGTATCATTCGACGACACTGCAAAGTCGAACTTTTTCTGAAACACGACGTGCCGTATCTATTTAGGCCGGGTACCAGTACCTACAGTTAGCTGTTGCGCTGGCGTAGCGTAGTACGGAGGTTCAATAGACTAAGGCCCGTATAACAGAACCTCGCTCAAGACTCAAGCATTACTTAAGAGCGTTTATCCTTAAGTTGGCAATGTCGCAAATAGGTGTCAAATATTTAGGTACCTGTTTTGATTGATTTGGCAATATTACTGTATGGAAATGTGGCTAACTAGCGAACTAAAATATTGATTACTAGCTGCGCCCGCGGTTTCACCCGCGTAAGTCTCGATCCCGTGGGAATATCGGGATAAAAGTATCCTATGTGTTAATCCAGATTAAACCGTTCAGTAGTTTTTGCGTGAAGAAGAGACAAACATACACACACACACACACACTCACAAACTTTCGCCTTTATATAATACTAGCTGCGCCCCGCGGTTTCACCCGCATAAGTCTCGATTCCGTGGGAAAAAAAAAGTATCCTATGTTCTTTTCCAGGGCATCATCTATATATGTGCCAAATTTCATCCAAATCCGTTCAGCCGTTTTAGCGTGAAAGCGTAACAAACAAACTTACTTTCGCATTTATAATATTAAGGATTATATATTATATAATACTATCTGCGCCCCGGGGTTTCACCCGCGTAAGTCTCGATCATGTGTAAATATCGGGATAAAAAGTATCCTATATGTTAATCCAGGTTATAAATTATATGTGTGCCAAATTTCATGCAAATTGGTCCAGCCGTTTGAACGTGAAGAAGAGACAAACATACACACACACACACTCACAAACTTTTTCCTTTATAATATTAGTGTGATAAATATAGTGTGATATAGTATATATAGTGTTATGAAATGCAGTAATTAATATCGTAAAAATTCATATTTAGTTTAAGATGTAAAAAAGTATTTGGAAACTTTCCAAATGCATTTTTTACACCTAAAACGGTTACAATATCAAATTCATTATTAATATTCTAGTTCGCTAGTTAGCCACATTTCATATTTCCATACAGTAATATTGCCAAATTAACAGCCCCGGATCTAAGGGGGCACGCCGGGGCCCGCGCCCCGGGCGCCAACTTCAGGGAGCGACAAATTCAAGCGTAGCAGACAAGTGCACCACCCAGCACACAGCAACTTTGCAATAAATGAGACGCGCAGCACATTTATAATCATTCTATTTTTTTCTTTTTTACAACAGTTTTGGCGCCCCTGTTGGATTGGCGCATTATCGATCGATACAATTTGATTATTATGTTGCTGCCAAAATTTTCATTTTGAGAAAATTTTAATTTTGCGGGGGCTAACTTAGCGCATCCCTATAAATGATTGGCCGGGGGCGGCAGACGGCAGTTTTTGCCCCGCCTCAAAAAAAATCTAGATCCGGGGCTGCAAATTAATCAAAACAGCGAAATATTTGACATCTATTTGCGACGTTGCCAACTTTCAGAATATATTCAAACTAGTTTCAACCAATCAAAAGAGTTTAAACATGCTTGAGTTTTGAATGAGGTTCTGTAATACGGGCCTAAGAGGCCAGTTTATACTGGTTTAGTTACCACTGACGTGTGGCCTGCCGCCGTAAGTCTGATGATGGAAAAAGCTTAGGGACCACGGCCTCCTAATCCTGCTAGTCCTCACAGTCTACATACCTATAGCCCAGACGTCGACAGGCGTACTGTACATGGTGTCGCCGACCAGGAGTTCTGGCGCGCGGTACCATCGCGTCGCCACGTAGTCTGTGTAACTCTCCCCGGGACCTGGACATGTAGGGCGAAAAGAGGCGGTAAGTTACAAATAAAAAAAAACAGTGGCACTCCGGGAGTGTCGACAGAAGTGAAAACTTGAACAATATCGCCTTGGTGGAAGAAAAATACTTATATAGAACATTGATCCGTAACAATAATCTAAATAAAGAGCACAATAGCGTTTACAAAAAAAAAAAACTTTTAAAGTAAAAATACTTGCATAGAACATTGATCCGTAACTTAATATGAATAAAGAGCACAATCGCCTTTACAAAAATGAGGTGTCGGTATCGGTGTCGCGAGTTCAATAGTTTTTTCCCATCTCAAAAATGCCCAACGCGCCTAAAGAAGTTTCCACTTCAAAAACAAGAAGCAATTCCGTAGATGGCGATATTGCAGTAGGCGACAATGACAGCAACGGAAGTGTTTAGTCCTGTCAAATTAATCAGCGCTTGACGTAAATTGACGTAATTTTAGTAGGCAAGTTTTTAATCACGTCTAAACTTGTATGGAGTAGGTAGTGACAGGCGCTGATTAATTTGACAGGACTAAACTAAAATTTATCTTCTGTCCTTTTCTTAATGAAATAGATAGAAAAAGATGCACTGAACTTAAATTTAGTTTAGTTTGTGAACAAGGCAATCGGCACCACTGACCTACAAAATGCAAAAAACTAAAGAAAATTTTAATTTCGCGGGCTACCTTATCACATCCCCCTTAACATCATTCCTACAATCATTCTTGCAGGTTGGAATTGGATGATTCAAATCAAATCAAATCAAAACATTTTAGTTCACATAAACCTACACCATGCATTTATAAAACGTCAGAAGCTAGTTGCACGGTTCCAGTTGATCTTTTAAAAATAAATGGCGTTTACAACTTTTCAAATTACAGTGTTCATAGGTATAGGAGGACAGAGCAGGGCTGTCAACAAGATGAAGAAAGATTTTAAATACTTTGTATATTCTTCAATACTGCTACAAAATACGAAATTAACACCTAGGCAATATACCAAGCAACCTTTTAATATTCTGCAAAGTAACTGTAGGTAGTGTAGGTGTATGCAATTCCTACCTATTTAACATTACAAAAGGCTTTTTAAAGGCCAAAGGTAAAGGCTAGGCTACACGAGCCACGAATAGATGGTTCTTTGTTGATAGTTTGATTAATAGCCGAGGAACACCCACACAGGATGTAGGTAACTTGGAACCTATAGCCTATAGATAGACGGAAGACCTTGGTTATTTATAGCCTTCCGTGAGTGTGCGCTAAGCGTGTTTAAGATGGTTTGCATAAATACTTCGTGAAACGGTAAGACAAGGGTATTTTTGCTTTTGATTGACAGCTATGTCAAAAATACCCTTGTTACTTTAACATTTTTTTTTTAAATAAAATGTTGGTGACAGAATTTCTTCCTGTGGGTATTGCCACATTGCCACAGAATAATAGTACAGAAGGCGCACTCCGTATTTTAGGTATGAAGCTACAAGTACGCGGCAGAAGATATAAGAGTTACGCGATAGAAAGAGAGGCAACTTCTAGGTGAATATAACTGTAGGTAATTAGCGCTGTGCGACCTGAATTGCACTTTACTGTGTCGTTGCAAGAGTCGCTTTTTATTTAAATGATCTTTCGGCGTGAATATTACTGTACTATCAAAGAGTGAGTTAGCACGTTAAAGAGAAAATTTGAAAGATTTTAGAGTGTTTAGAAAAGCAACAAGAACGGATTATTTAAAAATCAACCTTGAAAGAATTTGACGTTGCTCTCAAAACATATAATAGTCCGATATCCCTTCCCAAAATTCAAATTACAATTTAGATCCACGTCTATAGTATTTTTGTAAGGGGGAATTACAAAAAATACTATAGATGTCGATATATTTAGTACCTAACCGTGTTCCACTTAGCTATTTCTAAAGAGCCATGAAAAACCCTGAAAGAAATCGACACGTGTTTCACCTTTCAACGAGGCATCCTCAGGATGACGATTGACTTGTCGCGAACCCGAACACGGCATGTTGCCACACCGAGCGCTGAACGCAGAGACTCGGCGAGATATATCCACGTCTATTGTATTTTATAATGGATTTCCGCAAGGTCACGCCTGAATCAATTAACTCTCTTTCTTTCCCCCCTTACTTAAAGTAAGTTAATTTACGGACGAAGTCGCTAGCAAAAGCTATTTTTTATTTATGTCCCTAAACAAAATTAGAGTTAGCTTTACCCTATAATTTAGTAAGACCATGAATTATTAAAGTAATAGCTTGTTACGTTTTGTAACATGTAGCTACTGTCTGATAAAACCTTGCCCTTGACAATGCGGTGGTAGTCAAGGTCGATGCGGATTTTTATGGGTTTTGCAGTAGGCAGGTAGGTACTTCAAATGCGGTAAACAAAGGGGCAATTCTCGTATTTCTAAGAACATTCGAATTCTCTCAGTCCCAATTTGTCAAAAATACCAAAATACTCGATTCGTCTAAAATTTTGACTAGTTTTTGACATTGATTGGTCGGTGAGATGAGATTACGTCCAAATTTCCGTACCCGAATGGTGCCAAACGGAACCCTTTTACTAAACCTCCGCTGCGCGCTGTCCGTTCGTCCGCCTGTCTGTCAGCGGGCTGTATCTCATGAACCGTATTAGGTAGATAGTAGAAATTTTCACAGATTGTGTATTTCTATTGCCGCTATAACAACAAATAATAAAAATAAAATAAAGTTAATAATTAATGGGCCCCATACAAGAAATTTTTATTCGGCAATTTTTTTGCTAAATATTACTTATACGGTGTTACGGAACCCTTCGAGTGAAATCGTGTGCAAATCCGACTTACATTTGGCCGATTTATTTAAATAAGGCCTCCTGGTATACGGAATGCATTAGTGGTGTTCTTATCATGTTGCTTGTACTAGTGGTATATACCTAGTGGTTTTTTTACCTGAAAATTTTCAGTAGCTGTCCGTAATCTGGATGTTGTGTCTGGTTAAAGGCTCGCCCCCTATTACATGGGACTTAACATTAACTGGGTAGTAAACTGAATGCCAGGAGAAGTCGAGGGCGGCCCTAGGTCAGATGGTTGGATGGCGTAGACCAAGATTGAACAACTTTTTGGAGTGAGAAATTGGAGAAAAAGCCGGAAATAGGTCACGCTGAAGAAATATATGTACTTGACCAGTACCCTAATTGCGTAATACAACACAATCACAATCTGTTTCGATTTGAAACAGATTGCTAATCCATTGCTTCATAAGTTGGAAAAAAAAAATCTGTTCAACAACGTCAATAACGCAATGAATGTTGTTGAACTGGTACAGGCTAAGGTCCACCCGCAGCTGTAAAGCCTTTGATGATTATTTAAGGCAATCAGTAGGTACTTGTCATGGGACTTCAACACAACTGGAGAACTCTGCGTACTTTGGGAAAAGAGTGTGACGTATTGAAGTCTAGTAGAACGATGCTCAAGCAATGAATTGCAACTCAAACAAAACTGAAATATTTTACACAAATCTCGACAGAAATCGAGTTTTAAATCGACATTCATGTTCGAGCATCGTTATAGAAAGCGGCCCTAAATTCAAGATTTATTTGATGACATAACATCACGATTCACGCCAGAATCGATGGGGTGGGCAGAAGTAGAGTGCGAGTCTATTGCTATCAGCCGGCCACAAATCTGGACTCCGGTTTCTTAACACGTTCAGTGTCAGGAGCCCTCCTGGAGGGTCCACCTACTCGCATCTGGGATGCAGGGAGCCCTCGCGTAGGGCTCATTTTATTTTAAATATAGGTTTTTATTAGCGAATACAGCATTATAAAACGTGAAAATAAAATCTGATGTACATTTTAACAAGATTTTATTAGTTTATGCATTGGTTTTAAAATGAAAGCATTAAAAAAAAATACTTATTCCTTTTATACCCCTTGGTAAGACTGGTTGTCAGACTTTTGGGCTTCTGATGACCCATAAAGACAGTCAAAGATCTACGAATGACACAGCCGGAACCAATAGCTTAACGTGCTTTCCGAGGCACGGAGGAGTTACGGTGTGTAAAGATGGTCATCCATCCACGAACCAACCCCGGTAAGCGTAGCTTAACCTGATGGATCGACTCGTACGGCTGTTATTACTTAGCCACGAGCTCCTCATAAGAACATCACCAATAAGGTCACTATAATAAGTCCTCCCGGCGTTCCCACTCACATAGCACACTTACACACACCCACACACACACACACACCGACACCACACACAACACATACACACCACAAACACACACACACACACACACATTGCCGCTGCTGCTGCTGCTGTATTTTGGCACATAGCTGCCTGTTTGCCAAAAATAACTGTTTACAATGTAATATTTTGGGAAACAATTAACACACCACTCGTATTACCACAAGACCTAATAGCAATGTATTGTGCAACTGCAAGTAATCCACTTAGAATCTGCGCTCCAAGCATTGCGAAAGCTTTTGACATTCGAATCCGTTCTCACAAGTATGCCAGGGTCGCCAGGACTTTAATTAATTCATGCTTATTTTTAGATTTTAATTCGTGGATACTCATTAATATTGGTGATAGTTACAAAGCCATTGGATAATGAGTTAGTCAATGACCTTGGCGAGCGATATTTCAATCGGAGTTCAAAAGGTCACAATTCAAACACAAAGTCGAACCGCGGTTAGGTTTAGGGACTACTGACAGGCCCGGATTTGAGACCTAGGGCCCCTAGGCACTTCGACATTTGAGACATATTTCGAAGCCATATTGGAAATTTCGAAAATAAAATCCAAAACAAGAACAGGAAACAGGAAAAATTCATATTCGTGGATCTTTGACAGTCGTTACGGGTCGTCAGAAGCCCGAAAGTCTGACAACCAGTCTTACCAAGGGGTATCGTATTAAATTACCCAGTAACTAGGTTGTGGAGGTCAGATAGGTAGTCGCTCCATGTAAAATACTGGCATTCAGCTACATCTGGTTAGACTGGAAGCCGATCCCAATATAGCTGGGAAAAGGCTAGGCAGATTGATATAAGTCATCATAAACTGAAAAGAGTACTTTTGCTTACATAGTTTGGTCATGTTGAGAAGAGAAGATGAATGAAAGGCGACTGACAAAAAGTATAATTACAAGGCAGATATCATTGTTTATGGAAACACCAGGAATGGACGCCCTAGAAGGTGACCTTGGTAATTTTCTTCAGAAAGGTCAGGTGCGTAGTACTCGCGACCAGCGTGCGTGTATGGCCAGATGTATTCAAATTCAAATTTAAATGTCATTTATTCAAACTAGGCTGAGAATCAGCACTTTTCGAACGTCAATATTACGCTATAAGACAGTCCCCAAAAGCGCCCATCCTCCACCACTTCCTAGTGCCTTTAGCTGGGAAGAAGAAATGGCACAACAAACTCCCTAGCAGCACAGCTATGTGTTCAGTTAGAAAAAAAAATATTCTATACTTAGTATGCAAAATAATTTACATTACGCAATACAAAACATATTATTAGTCGTATGTAAGCTAGCACACGCCAATATACCAACCATGAACTTGAAGCAAAAGGAGTTTGTAAGGATCGTAGCAGGTGGCGTCCTTTAGCTTCTGCTTCCCCATGGGAAGAAGACGAGAGTTTTTATGTGTATGTATGTCATAATAATTCATAGATATCTAAGGCTTGCCAGTCAAAGTCAAAGTCAAATCATTTATTTCAAATAGGCCCATGTATGGCACTTTTGAACGTCAAAAATTACAAAATAATAAAATTGATTCTAGTCGCCCCTTCCAAAAGGTAGTTTTCGTATGGAGAAGAATGGGCAAGAAACTCCACCGTTACTCTTTTAAAATGTTTTACAATATTGTTTGTATATGTACGTACATTTGTTAAATAATTATTATATGTGAAGACGATGCACCTAGAATAAAATTACTATACCACAATAGGTAAGTCATTTCAATGCTCGCGAAGGAGGAGGTGGAACGCGTGAGGGAGAGGCAAATTTCACGCCCTCACACCCCTAACCACAGCCGCCGCAGGAGACGCCCTGGGCGTCGGGAATCGCAGGTCGTATCCCGGCCACCGTAGGCGCGGGCTTGCGGACGGTGAGCAATGGGTAGTTCGCCGTCCGATAAGGACCAGGCCCGGGTCGACGGCGCGTTGTGTTCCACGCGCATCTCAAAGAGATGTCAGCAAAACTGACGGGGTCCACTGGGGCCGATGCCTGCCAGGGTTGCGGGAAAGTCCGAAAGATACTGTGGTCCCTGGCAATATACAGATAACTGAAAGAACACGGGTGGGGTTTAGTCAGTAAGAGTCTGACACGCCTTCCCGCTCCACCCAGAGCGGGAGAAGTTATTTGATAATTTCCCAACCAAAAAAATGGGCTTGTACATTGCGTGGTTTCGCACCGCAGTCCTAGTGGCAAGTTGACTGACCTTAGTCAACAGTTCAGCCATGAACCAATAACGTATCGTATTGGCCTATTGAGTTCAAACATTGCAAGAGAATGCAAATAAAGACGCAACGTGAACTAAATGTCCCTGCCACGCCTGCACTCTCACCAAATGTTTAGTTTACTCGCATATACAGGGTCAATTTAAATTAACTAGGGAAACACCGCAGTCGTGATGGATATCTATATCTAAATACGATAAAACAAAAACGTAGAAATATCGAATTCTTTTTTTGAGATCAACGAGCATTTGTAGTGTAGTTACTTGATGTATGAGTTGAGATTTTTTTTTTTTCTGTTTTTTCACGTTTGGATATAAATCTATACTTCTATACTAATATTATAAAGAGGAAAGATTTGTATTTTTGAATTTTTGTATGTAACGAATAAACTTAAAAACTGTTGGACCGATTTTAAAAAATCTTTTAGCAATGGATATTTACATTATCCGCGAGTAACAATATAGGCTATATTTTATCCCCGTACTCCCACAGGAACGAGAACTATGCGGGTGAAACCGCGTGACGTCTGCTAGTAAATAATAAGTTTATTGTACAAAGAGAAACACACAAAGTTAGGCACACACTAAACATGATTCATATATTATACTAGCTGACCCCGGCAAACGTTGTTTTGCCAATTATTTGTTTGGGGTGGACAACCCTTATCACTTAGGGGTATGAAAAATAGATAGTAGCTGATTCTCAGACCTACTGAATATGCATATAAAATTTGGTAAAAATCAGTGAAGCCGTTTCGGAGGAGTAAGGTAACTAACATTGTGACACGAGAATTTTATATTATAAGAAGATTTACAAGTGGTGTTCAAAATCAGGTAGAACAGCTTTTTTTGGGTGAGAAATTATCGCTCTGGGCAGAGCGGGAAGGTGTGTCAGACTCTTGCTGACTAAAACCCACCTGTGTTCCTTCTGTTGCCTGTGTGTTGCCAGGGGCCACGGTATCCCTTTCGGACTTTCCCGCAACCACGGCAGGCATCGGCCCTAGAGGACCCCGTCAGTTGTGCTGACATCTCTTTGAGGCGCGCGTGGAACACAAGGCGCCGTCGACCCGGGTCTGGTCCTTATCGGACGGCGAGCTACCCATTGCTCACCGTCCGCAAGCCCACGCCTGTGGTGGCCGGGAATCGGCCTGCAATTCCCGACGCCCACGGCGTCACCTGCGGCGGCTAGGTGTGTGAGGGCGCGAAATTTGCTTTTCCCTCACGCATTCCGCCTCCTCCTTCGCGAGCATTACTGCTTCGCAAAAGGAGACTTCCCGTGCCCAAGGTAGAACAGCTGATTCCTGAGCTAAGTAAAAAGATACTTGTACCTCAGGAGCCAAATATACAGGGTGTTTGGCAGAACGTTGAACATACGAAAATGGTGGATAGGAGGGGTCATCTGCTACTTACTCAGCCCTAATTTATTTGGCCCTGGCCCCCTGGATATTTTTTTTAATGCAGGTTGAAATTAGGATTTAAGTATTTTTTACATCTTTCTGTTATAAGAATCAGCCAATATAAAAAAAATTAAAAAAAATGCCTGTTTTACCCATTTTTTAAATAAAAATTACACTTTAAAGTTAAGAAAGTTGTGAAACTAGAAGAAAGCAAAAAAAAAATTTTTAATGTCCAAGGCGCCAGGGCCAAATAAATTAGGGCTGAGTAAGTAGCAGATGACCCCACCTATCCACCATTTTCGTATGTTCAACGTTCTGCCAAACATCCTGTATATAACAGACTCGCCCTTATTTAATGGGACTTAAACATAACTGACGAAATGTGGGTTCAGGTAGTACTAACTTCTGCTTAACCCTTCAAGGATAATCTTATTATGAAATATTTGGGATCTAAGTAATAGAAAAGTCTTTTTTTACAAAAATTACAACGGATTTCCAAACTAAAAAGTGAAAAATCACTTTAATTTCGGAAGTCGGTGTCTTTGGATTAGTATTTTAGTTTTTTGCCACCGACTTCCGCAATTAAAGTTATTTTTCACTTTGTAGTTTGGAAGTCGGTTGTATTTTTTGGAAAACAGTTATTTTTTCACTTTTTAGTTGAGTGGTTTATAATTTATCTAAGTTACAATAGCCTAATGTCAACTGCTCATCACCTTTTACAAAATATAACTTTTCCCGATGCAGGGACTTTAATTGTTAAGGAGTTCTCCAGATACTTCACCATCAGCTCTACTGCACCATATGAATTGTGACGAGCATCAATTGCTTACCAACCATATTAAAGTAATCGACTCGCAACCCGTGAAATACATATAATTGAGTAATTCCGGTGACCATCTGTGTCCTCACTTTACCAAATGGTGCTTTCCAAGAGCAAATGCAAGAGTTACTATAAAAAAAATCCAAATCGCTATAGGTGTGCCTATAATATTTGAAGAGTTCCCTCGATTTCTCCAAGATCTCATCATCAGATCGTGAAAAAATGACAATAGGACCAACTAGAAAGTATACTCATACGAACAAAAAAATAACTTTTCAAATCGGTCCAGCCGTCTTCGAGCAATCGGGGAACATAAATAAAAATAAAAAACGTGTGGCACTCGGGGACTGCCGCGGTAAAGCAATTGCATAGCATTTGTAACCTCCATACTTCCTATTTGTCAACGCTACACTTGGGATGATGACGTGATGACATAAAACAAAAATTACGTTCCCATGACAACGTTATGTTGTCATGGTAGGCGGAGTGGGGGGTGTTAGGTTTTATTTTCGTTACGGAATTTCTTGATTCGGTCGCCGCGCTCAAAGCCCGCGATAAAAGCTATGCAATAGCTTAAAAATAAATATTCCGACGAACTGAGAACCTCCTCCTTTTTTTGAAGTCGGTTAAAAAACATAAAAATAATGTGTAGAGTTAAGTGCCGTTGGTAGTTAATCAAATTAGCTGATTAGTATCTAACTCGATGGTTTATGTTTAACCGACATGATGGCGTGATTTGATTTGTGTTGTCTGCCTGCTTCGTAGTCACATCGCCTTTGATTAATTACCATGAATTTTTATCAGGAAATTTTTTTTTTGGAAACTCAGCCCCGTCAAAAGGGGTGTCATTCACTAGGCTGAATAGCTGTCTGAATGATTTTTTTTAAGATCATGATATACAGGATTTTTTTGACGTGATAATGGTGCCGATTCCCTTGTTCACAAACTAAACTAACGTTCAGTGCATCTTTTTCTTTCTATTTCATTAAGAAAAGGACAGAAGATAAATTTTGGTTGAGTTCTGTCAAATTAATCATCGCCTGTCACTCTCCATACAAGTTTAGACGTGATTAAAAACTTGCCGACTAAAATTACTTCAATTTACGTCAAGCGCTGATTAATTTGACAGGACTAAACAAAAATTTATCTTCTGTCCTTTTCTTAATGAAATAGAAAGAAAAAGATGCACTGAACTTAAATTTAGTTTAGTTTGTGAACAAGGGAATCGGCACCATTGTCTTATAAATCTATGAACGCCGGCTGCACGCACGAAAAAGTGTCACGTTCCGCCTGAGCCAAGCGTGCAAACGAGAGCGCGGAACAAGCGATAGAGAGGCACGATCGGCCTTAGCGTTCGGCTTGTGACGTTATCATGTAAAAATATCGTCCGTAAGCTGACTTTACAGACCACCAATTTTTAACCAGTGCGCAAACTTAAACACGTGACTTTACTCATCATTATGAACAATACAATAGACGTGGATATATTTAGTAACCTGTTCCGCTTAGCTATTTCGAAAGAGCCATAAAAAACTCCTGAAATAAATCGACACGTGTTTCACCTCTCAACACGGCGTGTTGCCACACCGAGCGCTGAGTGCACTCAGCGCTCGGTGTGGCAACACGCCGTGTATTTTATAATGGATTTCCGCAAAGTCACGCCTGAATCAATTAACTGTATTATGAACAACGTTTACTATGGGACCAAACCTGAAATCGCGATAATAAAAATCAGCGGTTCCCTACATTTTTATTCGCATGACTCGTCAAACTGTAGGAAACAGCAGATTTTCTTTTTTTTTCTGTATAGAAAGAACACTTGGGATTATACAACACAATCTCAACGCTTTTTACGAAACCAATTTCCAAATATCAAATCCAGACTAAATCACCCAATCTGTGGACTTTAAAAGGTGGAATCGATAATGTTTTTTCATGCTCACGTGCTGAACAAATAACTTGGGTCATGCGACGTATGTATTTATTTAATGTACGTGTAGGTACGGTATGGGACCACCGTAAATGTCGAACATAACTTATTTAAACGTACATTACAGAATGTCTGCAGGTATTTGAAGGTAATTGGAAGGAGTTACGAGTATTAATTTGCGCATTTTTCAGTACCTTGTAATAATATATAATTGTTCTAAGAGCTTGAAGGTTGGTTCTGAAAAATCACGCTCTAAAAAGTATGAAACAGGAAAATATTTCAGACAGAAATCAAGACATAGGTACAAAAATGGTCAAGGTAAAGCCGTGGTCGCATGCCATTATAATTGTGTAGGTGTACACTGTACAGGCATGCGACCACGCAGACAATGTGATATATATACATTTTGTTGGTAATGTGCTTGTCAAGCCCTTTCATTTGATACCCAACATGGCATTTTTTTTTTTTTCATGACTTTATGTCTTCTACAGGTCGCCATATTGCATTTAATATGACGTCACATAGCCTATAACCAGTGGAAAATTAAGACGCTTTCAATGATACCTCATTTGTCAAATTATCATCGGTAGTTTAGAAGTTATGAGGTAACAGATGAACATACATACTGGTCAAAATCATAACCCTTCTTCCTGCTTCGCCGTAGTTAGGTAAAAATGCAATGAATATTTGAATTTAAAATTTTATTCAAATTCAAAAGGTCGTGTTGTGAGTTGTAACCTAATTAAGGTGTACAGTTTTTAAATGGAGACACAAATTGCTTACAATAAGTTAACCATGAGGTTTCCCGGTTATCTGTAACTCAGGAGTCAGGACCCTCTTACCTCAGTCAGACACCTTTCTCGTTTTAACATTGTACATAATTTTATCAGTTGGCAGTATACAGTGTGATTCTTCATAATGTGCACATATAGAAATGAGGGAATCTATGTTTAATATTAACGACAAAAAAAATTTTTTAAAAGTCGAAATATATTTTTTATGGAATTAAAAAAAAATTGTAACAAAACTGTGTAACTTTTAAACTAAATCATCTATCGCGATGAAACAAACTCCATAATGATTGGAAAAACAAAAAAAAAATCACATAAAATGAAAATTGAGAAAAAAACTACCCTCAATTGAAAACAAACATGTTTTTTTAGCAAAACTCTGTTTTTTTTTTTTCATAAATTTTTACAATAATTATAAATAAGATGCCAAAGAGAACAAATTTTTTCTAATATTTAATTTTTTATTTAAAAAAAAAGTCCGTCGATAAAATTAAGCATAGATTCATTTCGATATGTGCACATTATGAAGAATCACACTGTATGTGTTTTAAGATAAATAAAGATTTATGGTCATGTAGCTCAACATTAATTTTATAGATTACTTAGATACTTTTTCCAACCTCAGTATGATCTTGCAACCCTTTTTTTTTTTTCTTGTTGGGAAATTATCAAATAACTTCTCCCGCTCTGGGCGGAGCGGGAGGGCGTGTCAGACTCTTACTGACTAAAACCCACCCGTGTTCCTTCGGTTGCCCTGTTGCCGGGGGCCACGATTTCCCGATCGGTTTTCTTCGAACCCCCGGCAGGCATTGGCCCTAGCGGACCCCGTCAATTCTGCTGACATCTCTTTGAGGCGCGCGTGGAACACAACGCGCCGTCGACCCGGGCCTGATCCTTATCGGACGGCGAGCTACCCATTGCTCACCGTCCGCAAGCCCGCGCCTACGGTGGCCGGAAATCGGCTCGCGATTCCCGCCCCGGGCGTCTCCTCCTGCGGCGGTTAGGGGCGTGAGGGCGCGAAATTTGCCTCTACCTCACGCGTTCCGCCTCCTCCTTCGCAAGCATTACCGCTTCGCAGAAGGAGGTGACGGCCTGCCATTTCCTCTCGCTCCGTACCATGGCCTGAACCAGGGCCGGACGCGAGAGATCACCGCCGCCGATCGCCTCTACGAGAACACGGCGTTGCTCCGCCCAAGCTGGGCAGACCTCCACCGTATGCTCCACCGTGTCCTCAGGCCGATCCACACAATGGTGACACCCGGGTGTTTCCTCCCGCCTTATCCTGAACAGGAACCTCCCGAAGCAGCCGTGTCCGGTGAGGACCTGCGTCAGGCGGAAGGTGAGAACGCCGTGGCGTCTCTCCAGCCACTCCTCAAAGAGGGGTCTTATCGCCGCGATTGTGGCGTGCCCAGCGCGGGGTTGCGACAATTGCACCCTCCATGACGCCATGAGATCCCGCCGGAGCTCTGTCCGCTGTGCCGCAATTTCTTGCGGCATCGGAGTTAAGCCCCGGCGTTTCGCCTCCTCGCGACACTCCCAGACGTGCGCGAGGACCTTTGCCTCCAGATCCCATGGCGGTAATCCAGCAAGGAGGCTCGCCGCCTCGCAGGAGACCGTGCGGTATCCTCGGGCCAGCCGGATGGCCATGACCCTCTGGGACGCGTTCAACCGGCGGGCTGGACGCAGCCTCAATGAACGCGCCCACACCGGTGCCCCGTAAAGGGCCATGGACCGCACGATCCCCGCATAGAGCCTCCGGCAGGAGGCGTTTGGATCCCCTAGATTGGGCAGGAGCCGCTTCAATGCAGCCCCGGCCCGCTCGAGTCTGGGAGCCAAACGTCGGAAATGTTCTACGAAGTTCCACCGGCTGTCGAGGACGAGTTCCAGATACTTCATCGTCGACTCGACACCGATGTAAACCCCTCCCGCCATTACCTGGGAATGATCTTGTAACCCTGGCATCCGAAACCAATATTTTAAAATACCCTGTGCTTCGGATATTGACTTTCAAATAAATAATACTTATTAATAATCCTGCGCTCATTTACATCCCCAAACAGAAAGAATACATTACCATTTTTTCGAAAAACATTTCCTTAATTTTAAAGATATCGGGGTAACAATAAAATTATGCACATGATACAAAATTATGCATACCAACGTACCGACGTTATGCCGTCGATATAGCATGTATCTGTCGGTTAAATCGACGAAGGAGGCCGATTGACGATAAGCCATGGCTTGGAAAACGGTCTACATAGCTTATCGTTCACCTAGATCGAGGCAGGCAAGGAAACGTGGACAGGTCGACGGAGTTTAAAAATATTTTATGAGGAAAACTGGAGCACAATCGATTCGTTTTTTGGAGTTATAAGATGATTAATGATGAATTTAATCGTCATTAATCATCGTTGTTTGAAACGCGTTTATTATAAGTTCCCCAAAGGGTTATAGACAGAGGTATAAGTACTTAACTATAGACTAAGTACACCTATTTGGCCAGTTTTGTTTAAATCCCTTGTAACAGGAGGCAAGCCTATTGCATTTTTGCGTCTTTAATAGTCTAATAATGTAATCACCCGGTAGATTTTTGGTAAGGTAGGTAGATAAGGTTTACCTACCTTACCAAAAATAAAAATAAAAAAACAGTGGCACTCCGGGAATGCCGACAGAAGTGAAAACTTGAACAAGATCGCCTTGGTGGAAGAAAAATACTTGTTACATAGAACATTGGTCCGTAACCTTATCTAGTTAAGGAGCACAATCGCGTTTACAAAAAAAAAATGCTTCCAAAACCTTTAAAGTAAAAATACTTGCATAGAACATTGATCCGTAACATAATATAAATAAAGAGCACAATCGCGTTCACAAAATGAGGTCGTATCGGTGTCGCGAGTTCAATTGTTTTTTCTCAAACATGCATGGAAATATTGTCATTATTTTCGAAAAAGAACACGCGAAGTATCGAATTTACGGTCAAAGAAAATCAAATCAATTGCAGGCGCGTTTTTTGAATTTGGAACGTTACAACGCTCCAGCAATGTTGTATGAAACGGCGTGCTGGGGTTATTAAATACTCTTTGATTGGATCTCTTTTATCATTCTTGGCATACCAAAGTAAGTCTCTTTGCTTAGTACAAATTGCGATCACGTGGCTGTATAGCGATAAATGCGTTTGCCTTTCGGCACGTTTGATTTGTTATTTACATACTATACATTTTTAAATGAGTTCCAACGGTTCAGAGAGTGAAATGGAGATTGATTGTACTCCACCAGATTAAAGATCTGATTTTTTTTTTCAAACTGGCAATGGAAAACCTGCTTCCAGCGATGTCAAAAGAAAATACATGAAAGCATATGAAAATTTTATGATTTGGAAAATCCAGAAAAAAGTGAACATTTTCTCCGAAACAGTATTTTTGGCGTATTTTAATGAGATTGCTAAAACTAAAAAGCCATACATATTATGGGCAATTTATTCCATGCTGAAATGTACAGTTCATGTTAAAAACGGCATTAACTTGAAAAATTATGGAAATTTAACTAGTTAAATTTCCCTGCATTCTTTTATGCAGGCACTATATATGCCTCGGCGGAAATGGCAATTGCCTGTCTCGTTTTAATGAAGTCCTCGCTTACGGCTCGGCCTTCAAACTCATACTCGACCTGTAATTGCCTATTTCCCGGCCTTTGCAATAATGTACTATTTCCCATCTCAAAAATGCCTAACGCACCTAAAGAAGTTTTCACTTAAAAAATAAACCCTATTATATTTTCTTATTCTTTCAACTTATTGACTTCAAAGTAAGACGTTGCTACTTCCCAACTTTTTTATTCCAACTTGTTTGACCAATCGATACGTCTCGTAAGGCATTGACCTGCGCGGTGTATGCGGTAAAATTTTCAGTGTTTTACTTGTACCAATACATAAACAGCCTTTCGTGTGGTTGATATTGCAGTGCAGCACACACACACGCGCGAAATACTATGCAATCCTGCTCCTTTTTCTTTGCCCATGTTCACCCAGTTTCTATGTTTTGTTTGCCATGTCACATCTCCCGCCTGCACTACACCACTAAGGCGGAGGACATCGTGGAGTACGTGCGCCAAAAGACGAGGTACGCGCCGAGGGTGCAGTTATTAGAATCGCACCGGAACGGCAATTTCAAGGCGTTCGTCGTGCGTGTACCGAACTTTTATCTGCCCCTCGTCATGCAAGAAGACTTTTGGCCGCAGGATGTGGTGTTCCGTCGCTTCCGCAGACAAGTTCCACAAGACGGCACTAAGTCAAGCTAGTGCATAATGAAGTGCTACTAACATAGTCTAAGCCTTATTTATTAACACAAGCTTTGTTTATATTAGAATATGTATGTCTAGGTTAAGGTATTTTTCTATGGGCCTGTGTAGCCTGCAATAAATGGTATTATTATTATTTCGTTTATTCATTTTGGTTCTTATTAATCTACATTTTTTAATATTTCTTAAAATAAAAGAATTAAAAAAAACATTAAAAAATATAAAAAAATAGATGTCCGCCGGTGTCGGGAGCAGGGTCCAAGCTACCGGTGGTTAGGGCTGCAGAGACAGGAACCTCCTCACAATGCGAGCCGTATCGAGGAGTACTGCCTTCTGAATCAGGCGCTTGATCCAACCGCCTAACGAAAGCCTCGAGAGATGTTGGTCGAGGCTTTCGGCCATCAGGCCATTAGCCGTAACGACAATCGGCACAATGATAGCCGAGCTCACATTCCACATGTCAACAACCTCGTGTGCTAAGTCGAGGTATTTTATTTGTTTCTCTTTCTCAGCTTTCACGAGGTTCTCGTCATGTGGAATGGTAACATCGATTATCATTGCGCGGCGCGCTAATCGATCTATCACTACTATATCAGGCTTATTTGCTACAATAGTCCTGTCAGTAATGATAGACCGATCCCAGTACAACGTGACATGGTCATTTTCGAGAACTGGGTCGGGCACATACTTGTAATACGGTACCTCAGAGTCCACAAGTTTATATTTCAAAGCAAGTTGCTGGTGAATAATCCTAGCCACTTGGTTATGTCTGTGCAAGTACTCGCCGTTAGCTAGACGCGAGCAACCAGAGATAATATGTCTGATGGACTCACCCGGACGATGGCATGCCCGACACACGTCAACCGTACCGTCCTTCATAATATGTCTCCGGTAGTTATTCGTCAAGATAACTTCGTCCATAATTGCACAGACGAAACCTTCGGTTTCCCCGAAAAGGTCACCGAAACGTAGCCAGGATACGGACGCTAAGAAATCTACACCGGGCTCATGAAGAGCCCGATAGAAGCGCCCGTGAAGCGCCTTGCTTTGCCATACCTCCTTGCGATCATCTGTAGTAAGTACTACAGGTTTGTGCCAGTTCTCTTTAGCCATGGAGAGCGGGGTGAGCCCGTTGTCCACTGCGACCACATCACGGTGCATGCCCACATCGGCTTTAAGAAAGTATTCTCTGAGGCTGCACACCTCGCGGTTGTGGAGGGTCTTCACATTTAAAAAGCCTCGACCCCCGCACTTCCGCGGGATGTACAGTCTCATCACCGATGAACGTGGGTGATGCATCCGGTTTGCGGTCAGTAGTGTACGGACCCTCCTGTCCAGGGCGTCGAGTACGGTCTGAGTCCATTTGAGTATGCCGAAAGAGTACATCAAAACCGGCATGACCCAACCGTTGAAGGCGCGCACCTTGTTTCCGCCTGAAAGAAGACTATTTAATACCTTTTTCAGGCGACCAAAGAAGCGCTCCTTCAACGATTGCTTCATGTCAGCAACGTTGATGCCTAACGCTTCCGACATACCCAAATACATATAGCTTTCGGTTGAGTAGAGGGATCTAAGGTGTATGGAGTCCGAGAGTTGGGTCCCCTCGGATTCCACAATCTCCCCTCGCTTTACATGCATGACTGCACATTTGTCCACACCAAATTCCATCCTGATGGCGCCACTGAATGTTTCAGTTACCTTCAGTAGCTCCATCAGTCGCAATTTGTTGGGGGCAAAGAGTTTCAAGTCATCCATGTATAGGAGGTGAGATATGACCTGACCTCCTCTCCTCAACCTATAGCCTAGACCTGAATCCTCCAGCAGTGTGCTTAGAGGGTTCAGGGCTAAGCAAAACCAAAGTGGACTTAAACTGTCGCCCTGAAATATTCCCCGTTTAATCCATACAGGCTCGTCGAATTATTATTATTTATTATTATTATAAATAATTTGGTCAACACAATTGCTTTGGTTTTAATGCAACAATTTAGAAATGAAATCAAAATCAAACTATTTTAGTTTACATACATCTACAAGGGCACTTATGAAACGTCGGAAGCTAGGTGCACGGTTCCAATTGGTTGTTTCCTATGGAGAAGAGCCGGCAAGAAACTCCACGGCTTACTCTTTTTAACCGACTTCCAAAAAGGAGGAGGTTATATGTTCGTCACGTATGTTTGTTTTTTTTTTATTTTATTTTTTTATGTATGTACACCGATTTCTCCGTCAATTGTGGACCGATTTTGAAAATTATTTTTTTGTTTGAAAGGGTGTGCTCTCGAATTGGTCCCATATAAATTTTACTAACTTTGCTTTGATAGTTTTTGAGTTAGCTACAAAATACGTATTTTTTTCCCACTTAGTATGTAGATGATATGATAAGTTTCTGTCACTGGTAGCAGGTA
The DNA here is from genome assembly GCA_963680765.1 of Agrochola lychnidis. Lineage (NCBI taxonomy): Eukaryota > Metazoa > Arthropoda > Insecta > Lepidoptera > Noctuidae > Agrochola > Agrochola lychnidis. The sequence continues at coordinate 22,709,021 of OY796862.1, forward strand.
GTGGTATTCGAATGTGTGTGGGGTAGGTACCACAACTAAAAAGTGAAAAATAAAAACTTTTTACAAAAAAAAAACAACCGACCTCCAAAAAAACACTACAAAGTGAAAAATTACTTTAATTTCGGAAGTCGGTGTCTTATGTTTTGTATTTTCTTTTTTTTTTTTTTGTAAAAAGTTTTTAAATAAAATATTTAAAGTGAAACTTTTATTACATCGTCTCAAACTTTTTCGTCTGTGTGTTGCATGTCGCGTGACGGTCGGCCGCGGAGTAGGGATAAAGTGAAAAGCGCTCGTCAGAGCAGCCAAGGCCAATATGGCGGCGCCTATAGAAGTTTCACTTTTACCGTGTTTTCATAAAACCACACAATCCTTTTTTGAATAATATGAATGTTGATTTCTTAAACGGGGTTTAGATAAATGGGCTTTCCGTTTCATTAATGAAATTCGACCTAAATTAAAAACTTACATTCATTGACATTATACACATTTATTTCGATAAAAACAAATTAAACATTTAAATGAAACTTATTTAACACAGTGCATCAGATTGACCTTTTAAATAAGTTCAGAACAATTTAAATGAATTTGAATGTTAAATTAATGAAGTAGGATATGAGTAAATAACTGACATTGGTATTATTCATATTAATTTCTGTAGGTAAATCCTCAAATTAAACTAAATTTTAAATCATCATCATCATCATTTCAGCCGAAAGACGTCCACTGCTGAACATCGGTTCATCTTGTGGGAGGCCTTCCAACGCTACGTCTTCCGGTACGCGGTCGCCACTCCAGAACCTTTCGGCCCCATCGGCCATACGTTCTGCGAGCAATGTTCTCTGCCCATAGCCACTTAAGTTTGGCAATTCTTCGGGCTATGTAGTTTACCTTGGTTCTCCTGCAGATCTCCTCATTTCTGATTCGATCACGTAGGGAAACTCCAAGCATAGCCCTCTCCATTGCCCTTTGGGTGACTTTTAGCCTTCTGATAAGGCCCATTGTGAGCGACCACGTTTCAGTACCATAGGTCATCACTGGCAACACGCACTGGTCAAAGACTTTCGTCTTGAGACACTGTGGTATGTGGGACGAAAAGATATTGCGTAGCTTCCCGAACGATTTTTATATTTAAATGAAACTTATTTAAATAGTGCATTAGATTGACCTTTTATATAAGTTCAGCACACTTTAAATGAATTTGAATATTCAAAATGAGTAGCGTAAGGGCTGTACCTATTACTGTTAAACGATGTAACGTCTGGCAGTGGGGACAATGGACAATGCCCTTACATATACTAGCGTAAGGTTTACATATCGTCGCTCGGCATCCTAAACCGCGAATGTGACATTTTTTACGAAATTTTTGTTTTATTTCATTCTACACGTTTAAGCACGTGATCCTGCATTTAAAAATGATTTTCGTCATAAATTTCACATTCGTGGTATAGGATGTGGCGCGGAGTGAGTCAGTGGAGCGGAACGAGGCAGCGAAACGGAGCGAGGGAGTAATGCGGGGCGGAGTTGCGGACTGTGTCTGTCCATTGATGCGTAGCGAGGTAGTGCGGAGCGGAGTTGCGGACTGTGCGGAGCTAGACCGAGTTCACGCGACGAGTAATTTGAGCGGACTGCAATACCCCACGGCCGGTTTTTTTCCGTGTTCCCGCTCCGTTTTCTCGCTACTCGCTATTTTATGCAATTCCATTGGTTAATATTGGCACTCTCTCCTCTCCGCTCTTGTGGATCGTCAGCTTTATGTATTGAAGTTCAATGAGAACATACATAACATTACGACTGTATTCCCCAAACGGTTTGGCAGAGTACCTATAGTACACCCTCACCCACATTTCGCCAGTAACCTTTAAGTCCCATGTAACAGGGGACGAGCGTATTGCCATCAACCGGAGACAAATCCATACTCCGGGCTTCTACTGAGAAATTCCAGACGGATGAACCCAATAACACCCAATAGCATGTAACCAGGCGTTTATTACGCCTAACCAGGAACGGCCTGCGCCTGGTGATGGGGACCATTACGGGACACTGCTCGCTAAACAAACACTTCCACACAATAGGCTTAACGGACAGTCCTCTGTGCAGGGCGTGCATGGAGACTGAGGGAACCGTTGCGCACGTGCTCTTTGAATGCACAGGCGTCACCCAGATTACAACAGAAACCCTTGGGTCACCCAGATCTTTCACTGATGTTCTGAACAGACCAGGAGATTTAATTAACTTCTGGAGGGAGGTGGGCTGGTTGGAATAAGCACTAACTGGCCGCCATGGCCCACGCACAATGGTCCACCTGACGGACTAAATGCTATAACATAGAACCCAATAACACTTTGCCCGACCCAATCGAACCCAGGACTCAGGTCAGCAGCAGCGTTTGCGACTACCAGACCAAAGAGACGAGGCTATCGAAAACACACAAGTTTAAAGGTATTTCAGATTTCAATCAATAACAAAATAACAAGTTACTTATCTTTTAGATAAGACTCGGTTTGGTTTTTATTGCGAACTGTTGCAGTATTTAAAAGAAGAGTGAAAGAACACTATCTTTCCACTTCGTCATAGTTGCGTAGGTATTTATTTTATATATATATTTTTGTTACATTGTAGTTAATAATATCTTAGTGTTATTTATTTTAGAAGTATGTTTGTATATATGTATGTAAGTATATTTTCATATTATTAGTTTTATTTCATTAAGTGAATTGTTGACCGCTGGTGTTCTCTGGAGGAGGCCTTTCCCTCACTACTTGATGGGTTCATGCATGCTTTTTTATTGACATTTAATTTTAATTAATAATTCAACATTTTTTATAAATATTGAATTATTAATTAATTCAAATTAATTATTTATTTACAATCTACTTTAATTTATACTTTTTTAACTATTTATTTATTTATTTAGGATCTCCAACAAAAGATGTACACAATACATGACACATAATTAAAGGGCAACATCGGGTATTAAATAGGTGTACTCCTTCACTTATAGGAGACCACAGCATGCACAATAAAGTTAAAAACTAAGCTAACAAAGTTAAAACATTAATAAAAGGTAAAATTGTGAAAATAAAATGAATTTTTGAAGGACTTAAAAAAAGAAAATATAACATTTGGAGAAACTATTAAATTAAGTCTAATAAACACTTATTATCTATATTTGGACAGAGGCTCGCAGATGTCTAAGTGCGATGTTTTAGCTAACGTGTTGCCTACAAAGTCTTGGTACAGCGGCGTAATGACCGAGGTTAGTTTTTGAGCCAGGAATGTGAAATAAATTTAAATTTAAATTCTTCCTACGACTGGCTAGTGTATCCATGTTATAGTGTTTCAACCGGTTGGTGTAGCTAGTGAGTTGTTTAGCCAAGTGATCTCCATAGCACAGATGGTAAAGGAACCGCTTTTGGACGCTCTCTAATCGTTTGGAGTAAACTTCGTAATGCGAACTATACTCTAGGATTGGACGGACTAAAGTGTTGAAAAGCTTTATCTTAGTAGCGGGCTATTATTACTATAACTGTTATTATTATAATTTAATTTTAATTACCATAGGAAAACACTAATAAACAATTATGGAATGATAACAAAAACGACTATGTATTACATACATAATACTTGTAGGAAAATAAAAATTTAAAGAAAAAATCTTAATCTTGTCTTTTTTCTAATGCATGAAATAAAAGGCTTTTTTTTTCTATAAGTGAATTGTTTTGACTTTATGTATTTTACTTTCTCTTTACTCTTACACACGGTGTCTACATCTCTTTTTATCGTCTGTCCTATCGCAGGTATGCTGGAAGAGATTTCATTAGAAATAAGCATCACCTTTGAACGTATTTTTCTGTTCCTTTTGTCTTGTCTGTGTATTATTTGTGTGTACATAAATGGTTAAATAAATAAATAAATATCATTATAAGTAAGTAAACCGTTTTTGATGTGAAACATCTTTTCTCTTGCTTTCCTACAATCTGTGGGAGTGATTTCGTGAAAAGGGACGGAAGTGTGTAACAGGAAGTCGGGGAAGGGCGCGCTATTTGATTTGACCAATGAGCGAGCGCGGTGCTAGAGTTGGCCGTCAGATGTTACCAATCCATTTTCCGAGAGGTTGTAAATAGGATAATGATGATGGTGGTGATGGTGATGGTGAATAATGTTATCATATATACGTCAGCCAAAAAAAAAAAAGAGCAGCTGTAACTGGCCATGGGTCATTTAATAAACACCTCTTTGTCGTAGGAGTCACAGACAGTCCGCTGTGCAGAGCCTGCATGGAGGACGACGAGACAGCAGCTCATGTGCTGTTAAACTGCCCGGTGGTCGCCACATACAGGGCCAAGTACTTCGGTAACCCAGGTACCCTACGTGAGATTGTCAATGACACCAAGGCGTTGCTCGCCTTCTTTGAGGAGCTGGGGTGGATCGAATAATCGTTTTTCCCACCCGTACGCAAAATACGCGCTTTGACGTGAAGTTGCGGATACCAGCCCGTATTACCTATTACCAACGTCAGCCAAAATGTTAGATGTTACATATCATATGCGACTACGGTAAGGCACGCTCGTTTTTTTTTTCTATAGAACAATACCTACTAATAATTTCGACCTAGTCCAGACGAAAGGCCGAAACCTTAGTACCTTAATGACCGTTTTAAAATGCGTATATAAAAGCGTGCTATTAGACTTTCAACTTTCGGCTTTGAGACGAGCGTTGCAAATTTAACAACGCGCTCTTGTTTGGGCATGAATTTAGGTGTCGCACATCATCATATGCCTAGCCTTTTCCCAACTATGTTGGGGTCGGCTTCCAGTCTAACCGGATGCAGCTGAATACCAGTATTTTACATGGAGCGACTGCCTACCTGACCTCCACAACCTAGTGACTAGGTAACACGATACCCCTTGGTAAGACGGTTGTCAGACTTTTTGGGCTTCTAACTACCCGTAACGACTGTCAAAGATCTACAAATGACAGCCGGGACCAACGGCTTAACGTGCTTTCCGAGGCACGGAGGGGACTTGGTATGTACAGATGGTCACCCATCCACGGACCAACCGCGGCAAGCGTAGCTTAACCTGATCGATCGACCCGTGCAGCTGTTATTACTTAGCCACAAGCCCCTCAGAATTTAGGTGTCGCACAGTGTTACTAAAAACAGGCATAATGTTATTTTCATTATCGAATTGTTTTTCGTTCTTCATCATTGTGTTCATGACTTCACCGACATTTCTCTCCAAATGAAACTGTATAAATGTCTTTATATACTGTTGTGGGTAATGTCTTACTAAGTACGAGTTATTGTAATGTAGGACAGTAGGTACTTAGGTAGTGTGAACTGCTGTACACTATTTCTATTTTCTTAATGTACCTCGGGAATCATCGCATTTCCGAATACAAAATTCTAATTTCCATGTCCATCAAATATTATTAAATTTATCTTGTATAATAATTTGAATTCAGAACTAAGTACTTTATTGTTGTTTTGTTTTGATTGTAATGTGAACTATATAGAGATGTAAAACTAGTTTCCTATATGTCGTGCCTGCGACTTTAGCAGCTTTCCTACAATTTTTAAAATAAATACGTTAAGTTAAAAGAGTATTAACGACTCTATATACTTCCAAGTCGATTGAGAGGCTCCAGTCTGCAACAAGTGCAAAGGGCAACTGATACAAATCCGACGACTGACGAAACACAAGGTTTGCCGAGGGACATTAAGAACATATTTGTACTGTACGTACGTACTTACTCTGTTATAACTGTGAAATGTCAAGTACATAATGATGATGTAAACAATTGAAAACTAAACTATAACGAACTCAAATAATAGGTGGGCTAGGTACTGTTAATCAATTATTTAAGTACAGTAAACTGTAAAGCTATCGGTTGAAAATCGTTACGAATGAATAGTCGACCCCGTAATGGTTTTATCACCCTTGAAAGTTGAAGGTCTCTTGCACGTTATGTTGGCAAGGCAAGGCAGGGTTTTGACTACCCCGTTAGTCTCGTGGTCGCAAGTACGACTGCTGACCGTGGGATCCTGGGTAGGGATGTAAAACAGTAAAATTACTCTGCTAAAATAAGATTAAAAAAAATATTTTACGTAATTTACGGTATTTTACGGTAAAATATGGTAATTTTCGGTAAAAAACGTATTAAACGTACACATACAGTCATACCCACTAAAAGTGAGTGTGTTTGTGTGTATCATGTGTATGTCACTACTTCACTATTAACGGATAAATGGATTTGAATGAAGTTTGCCAGAGATATAAGCAGTATTGGAACTTAAAAAAAACAGAAAGCTGGGCTCGTGCGACTCAACCTACCAAAAATCCCTAAAACTGAATTCTCAAGTCAAGAATTCAAGATATGAATCACACCATGTCATGGATTATAATAATATCATCTATGTGCAGAGGCAGAGCAGAGGACAGCACAAATTAAAATTTAAAACTTCATAAGTCGCCGAAGTAATTTTACCGTAAATACCCGTATTTTACCAGCAAAAATCAATCTACTCAGCCTTTTCCCAACTATGTTGGGGTCGGCTTCCAGTCTAACCGGATGCAGCAGAATACCAGTATTTTACATGGAGCAACTGCCTATCTGACCTCCACAACCCAGGAACTGGAGAATACGATACCCCTTGGTAAGACTGGTTGTCAGACTCTCGGGCTTCTGACGACCCGTAACGACTGTCAAAGATCCACAAATGACAGCCGGTACCAACGGCTTAACGTGCTTTCCGAGGCACGGAGGAGTCTCGGTATGTAAAGATGGCCACCCATCAACAGACCAACCCCGGCAAGCGTAGCTTAACTGGATGAATCGACCCGTGCGGCTGTTATTACTTAGCCACGAGCTCCTTACCCGTATTTTACCAGCGTTTTTCGTAAAATTACGTAATTTTGCAACCCTAGTCCTAGGTTCGACTCCCGTGTCGGGTAAAATGTTATTGGGTTTTTCCATTAGGAATTTCTCAGTAGCAGCCCGGAGTTTGGAAGTTGACGGTGTGATACCGCTGTAACTCGGTGCGCACGTGGCCCTGTGCCTGATCTCTCTCCGGTCGTGTCGGGTTGCCGTCCCATCGGACTATGAGAGTGAGAGAAGAGAGAGTGCACCTGTGTCTGCCCACACACTTGTACACTATAAATCTCCCGCGTCGATGGCTAGTCTCCACTAAAATTGGCTGCTATGATCGAAATTAGATTTTAAGGATTATTATTATCAAATGACAAGGTCTATTTGTATATGTGATACAATACAGGGTGGCAGGGACATCGACGCGAAAACTGTTACCATGGATTCAGTACATAATTCTGAACTCCCCACGGATGCCCCTCAAGTTAAAGGGGAAAATCTACAAGTCCGTGATAAGGCTTGTCGTATTGTATGGATCGGAATGCTGGGCCGTGAAAAAGACGGATGAAAAAAGATTGCATGTAGCGGAGATGAGAATGTTGAGATGGATGTGTGGAGTGACGAAAATGGATAAAGTAAGAAATGAGTATATAAGGGGAAGTTTAAAAGTGGCGCCAGTGACTGAAAAGTTTAAAGGAAATCGTTTGGCCTGGTATGGGCATGTGATGAGGAGAGAAGAAACGCCTGTGACTAAAAGAATGATGAACATAAGAAAAAAATGGATGGATTGTGTGAGAAATGATATGAAAGAGAAGGGAGTGAATGATAGCGTGACGGTTGACAGGGGAGAGTGGAAAAAGAAAACGTGGTGCGCCGACCCCACGTAAGATGGGACAAGGGCAAGAAGATGATGATGATTCTGAATTCCCTTGCGTTGAAATTTTTCGTCGGTTCATCATCACTTCAGTCGAAAGACGTCCACTGCTGGACATAGACCTCCCCCAAGCACCTCCACTTCGACCGCTTCTGTGCTTTCCGCATCCAGCGGATTCCTGCGGCCTTCACAAGGTCATCGGTCCATCTTGTGGGAGGCCTTCCAACGTTACGTCTTCCGGTACGTTATTCTTTCGACGGTATTTTTTTTTTTTAATGTGCTGTTCCATACATTTTGACCGCGTAGGTATTGCACTTTTCTATGAAACAGCAGTTTTTTTATATTCGACGAAAAACTTCAACGCAGGGGAATACTGAATTCAACGCAGAATCATGTACTGAATCCACGGTAACAGTTTTCGCGTCGATGTCACTGTCACTCTGTAGATTCAATCTTAGTGAAGTAAAATTTTTTGAGAATGGCTGTTAAAAGTGATAAAGCAATTACGAGGTCGACTACAGCCATGAGTAAATAGGTCGTTTAAAAAAAATAGATATTTACTAGGTTTCCTGCGGACATCAACGCCGAAGGGGATCATGGTGTGGACGGAGTACTCCGACGAGCAGCTGCCACCTGGTGGAGGATAGGATGTTAAGGATAGGGTAGGATAGGTGCTAGGAATTGGTAGGAGGTTGGTCCTAATGGGGATATTGTTTTTCTACTTACCAGTTGGCGCCACTGGCTAGTAAATTCCTGTCAGTACTTTAGTTTGAATATTTTGCATAAGTCTAAGTTCCCATATTATAATGTTTATTTTATTACATTTGAATGCTTCACATTATAATATTCCTAAAATTGAAAAAAACATGAAGCAAATAAGCTACCAAATTAAATCCTTAATTCGATACTTAAAACAAGATACACTCACATATACACTTACATTCTAACATACACTCTCTCATTCACTCTCACAGACACTCACATACAGACACACTACGCACTGCTATTCACACTCGAATCACACACTCACTAACATACTTGTTTTTATTTGATATTTTAAGTACCTACGGATTTGTTTTAATAGATTAAGATTATGCTGTACTATGAAAAAGCGGAGTCTCCTAACACAGGCATTGTTTGCTTAAAACGAGGCTCCAAACACGAAACCTTTTTTGTAAACTGAAGCATAAATAAAAACATTTTAATTTAATTTAATTTAATTTTTAAAACCCCAAGTTATGATTAATTAGGAACGGCACAATCTTTACAAAAACTATGAATAATTAATAAAATCCGCCAGAAGAAAACCCACAAACAATAAAAGTTCGATGACATTTGATATTTCTAGAGACCTTACTCTATACTAGCGCCTCTATCGGTGAATTCAAGCGTGATAGGAAATATTCGAAATTTAAGGATAAGTATGTGCAATCACAGAACACGGAATTGCCGCACCGGCAACGCCTAGACACAGCAGTACCAATAAAATTCGTGTCGCAGAAACGTTGAACAGACAACTTCTGTCAAGGACCGTCTTCAAAGCCGTCCGTTTCTATAGGCAGGTACGGCATTTGTATCGTAGCGCGGAGAAACGGTGACAAACTTGGTTTGTATGGAAATTGTTGACAATGTCGTCTCTATTAGCGGCTGTCGAGGCGTCTCCGTGCTCTGCGTGTGCAATAAATATTATTATAATGATACCCATATCTAACTAACACCGTAACGCGGGTTTAGGCTGCCTGTCCATTGATGCGAAGCGAGGCAGTGGAGCGGAGCGAGGAAGTAATGCGGAGCGGGGTTGCGGACTGTGTCCAGTGTTGCCAGCCCATACGATAATTATGGGGGCGTACGATAATTTGGCCTATGTTACGGTGTACGATAATGAATGTCTAATGTACGATAATTTAGCGATTTGCTGAAAATACAAATTCCATTAACAAAACGTATTTGTCTGACAAAATTAAACGCAGAAAAGAAACCAAAAAAATGACAATATCAATTATGTCAACTCTTAACTCTTAGCGCCATTAGTGGTGAAACTTGGCATATACTTCCCCTTTGACTCTAGTATACAATTGTTCATTGTCTTTTGATAGCCGACTTACGGTTTTTTTTATTTGGATTTTTCTTTTGTACAATAATTTTGCCCAAAAAACGATAATTTCGACGTGGGATCTCGATAATTTGAACTTTTGGAGTTGGCAACACTGACTGTGTCTGTCCATTGATGCGGAGCTATACTCCATTTGAAATAAGATTAGACATTTAACTAAACCTTTTTACAGTTCGTTCAACCGATTTTGACTTCTATTGCGTTGGTGGCATGATAAATGGCAGCTGCAGTAAACATTGGTACTATAACCACTTTTTTTGCTTTTAATGCCATCCTTATACTTACGGTATAGAAGTCAAAATCGGTTGAACGGACTGTAAAAAAGGTTTGTTTAAATGTCTAATCTTATTTCAAATGGAATTATAGGTAGTGCAGAGCAGTGTTGCGAACTGTGCGGAGCTAGGCCGAGTTCACGCGACGAGTAATTTCAGCGGGCTGCAATAACACACAGTCGGATTTTTTTTCAGTTCCCCACTCCGCTTCCTCTCTCCGCTACCTCGCTCCGCTTCCTCGCTCCACTTCCTCGCTCCGCTTCCGGGTTTTGTATTTATTTATAAACTAGTTCACATATCCCTGTCCACTGAAGCGGAGCGGAGATTTTATGCAATTCCATTGGTTAATATTGACACAGCTCCGCTCCGCTCCTCTCCTCTCCGCTCCAGTGGACAAGCAGCCTTAAGGTAGATCCGCAGTGGTAGTCCGCGAAATTCAAATTTTCTTACGTTTTTTGCAATTTGCAGGTCAGTGTCAGGTTGTAACTTGATCAAAATATAATTTATGACCATAACAAATAAGTATGTATTTACAGAATTATAATCATTAGAAGAATAGAAAGAAAAAAAAAAGAATAGAATTTATATTATATCAGAATGACTTACTTATTAATATTGTTAATTTAGATAAAAATTGTATCATTAGTTTTTACGACTGCATGATTTATTTGAAAACTGTATTTTTTTTAGTTTTTACGACTTTGCATGCCGTAAGGTAGAATTTAGCGGAAAAACTTAGTGATGTACCATCTTATACCTGTACCTACATTGTTGGCAAAATAAATCTGAATCTGAATCATTAATACATCTCTCTAAGTAAGATTTCTTCCATTGAATTACTTTTCCATGAAATCATGACATTTGGGAATAAATACTGACTCGCAAACTGCAAAAAACGTAAGAAAATTTTAATTTCGCGGTGTATCACTGCGGATCCACCTTTAAGGAAATATTTTTACAGTAATACGTAATATGTATCATACATAGCATAATCAGGCTACAATGTTCCACTTGCTTGCTTGCCTTCAGCTCTCTCTGAGAGAGGCTGGGCCATAACCCACCACGTGGGCCCGGTGTGGATTGGCAAAGGTATCTAATTAATTTGTACTCACTCATATTTACTCTTTCTACTTTGGCTAATATTTGTTAGTTTGCATTACCATTTGCATGTTCATAAAATAATTTAATGGGTACCTACTCGTAAACCACGATAATAACTCTACGCTTTTGTCCGCTAAGGTGTGAAATTTAACAATAACTTGACCCCATGACTACACGGGTTACATTTTACTGAGGTACGTAAGACAGTACTCAATTTTACATGAACGTTTAAATTATTTGCAAAGAAATAGTCTATATCCGACCTTATAAATTGTCTGTAAATAAATTAAACTTCGTTAAAATCACATAATTATACGATTGGCTTGCGCTAAGCATAATCGTAATAAGATAATATTATAAAAAGTCTCATTCATAACGTTTGTTTTTCTATAAAATTAATTAAAATGTGTCTAAGGAAACGATTGTCAAAATAAAAAACCAACGTGAAATCTTTAAAGCAAAACGACTTTCAATAAAGCCAAAGCTAGCACTATCAAGAACCGCACGTCAGTAGAACAATTGAACTACGAAAACAACTATGAATAATCACCTTTAAAAACCCTTCATTTTAATACCCCACTTGATAGGGTGGGAATTTCTTTGCCATTTTGATTTTAATATACAGTGACACTCGCGCAATAAAAACGAATCTAATGACATATCATTCATCAAAATCGGTTCCGGCATTTAGTAGATACGACGGAACATTGAGACGAACATATATACGTACAGGTCAAACACATAACCCTCCTTTTTTGGCTTCGCCGCAGTCGGGTAATAAAGGGCGCCATAAAAGTCAAATTATCTATGACGTGCGGTTGATTGTATAGATAGACAAAAACGGCAAAGCAATACGCACTGATCATCCTCGCAAAGCCGAAGTCGCACAGTTTGACGACCCCGTCGCCGGTCAGCAGGATGTTCTCGGGCTTCACGTCCCTATGGATGCAGTTGTGTCGGTGGCAGTACGCCACGCCCTGCAGCGTCTGCCAGATTATCTGCTTCGACAGGAGCTCTGGACAGCCCTGGAATAAGAGCACTCTTTAATGGCCAACGCCTCATAAAACTATATATTTCCAGTATACTTAAGGCCCTGTTCACCAAAGCCCGGAACCGGTTAAAAAATACCGGTTAATACAGGTTTATTTCGGTTTTGCTCCGAACTTTTCTTAAGAACGTAAACGTTTTAAGAACTTTATCTTGACCTAAATTAACCGGTTTAATTGACGAGCGACATATCGGTAAACGCGTTGCAACTTGTGACTACTTGTGAGGATGTCGCGCTGAATAAAAACTAAACTAAAAACTCGGAGACTGATTTATAAAATAATACAACAAAAAGAACGAATACGATCAGAACTACTGCAAAATAAGGTCTCTGATCATGTCAGAGGGACACTAAGCAAAGGCAGGTGTGGGTTTTAGCCGGTCCATGAGGATTTCCCACTCCTGCTAAAACAAAAAAAAAACGTGTGGCACTCAAGGACTGGCGCGGTAAAGCTATTGCATAGCATTTGTAACGTCCATACTTCCTATTTGTCAACGCTACACTTGAGATGATGACGGATGATGACATAAAACAAAAATTACGTTCCTATGACAACATCACGTTGTCATGGGAACCGTCATTACATGGTAGGCGGAGTGGGGGGTGTTGGGTTTTATTTTCTTTACGTTACGGAATTTCTTGATTCGGTCGCCGCGCTCAAAGCCCGCGATGAAAGCTATGCAATAGCTTAAAAACCAGTTAATATTGCTCTTCTAAACTGTTTAATCCGAAAAAACCTTTATGAATTAATTACTCCAAAACTTTTTTTAAATAACCGGTTATTCGAACGAAACCGAATGTAAAGTTTTTTGCTTCAAGTACATAATAACGGTTTGAAAATTTTACCGGTATCCGAGCCTTAATTGTCGTTCACGGCTTCGAGAGCTGCGCCATGCGACGCGACTTGCGTCAAGCGACACGCGCGCGCGTCACCTGTTTCCGTCCGTCCGCGCGTCCCTCCGCAATTCGCGTCGCGGTGACTCGTAGCATGCTCTAAATAATTTCTTTCATTTGTTATCTCTGCATTCGCTGCAAGACGCGTGGCACTTAAGCTGACTTCTTATTGTACGATAAGTGTGAAAATGTGTGGTCAGGGCCCTATACCACGGACGGTGAGCAATGTGTAGCTCGCCGTCCGATAAGGACCAAGCACGGGTCGACGGCGCGTTGTGTTCCACGCGCGCCTCAAAGAGATGTCAGCAGAACTGACGGGGTTCGCTAGGGCCGATGCCTGCCGGGGTTGCGAAGAAGTCCGAAAGGGACATCGTGGCCCCCGACAACATAGCAACTGAAGGAACACGGGTGGGTTTTAGTCAGAGTCTGACACAACCTGTCGCTCCACCCAGAGCGGCAGAAGTTATTTGATAATTTCCTACCCAAAAAAAAAAGGGCCCTGTGGCCCTATACCACAAAACTTTACAAGTCTACATAATTGTAGAAAATATTGAGTAACACAGAAATTAAATGTAAATTGTAGACTTGTCACTACAATTTACATCTTTGTAAGGTTTTTCCGTTACCATTATGTGGCTTACAGTTTTGTGATACCTACATACAGGCATTTGTAAGATTTACAACGTAAATTATAAATTGTAATTGTAAAGTTTAGTGGTATAGGCCCAGATCATACTGGAAATGTATAGCTTGATGATAATAATATGTTGTCGCGTGTATCGTGGTCATCGTGGTTGATAAAGAATAATAATTTAGACTAGATTTATTTTATTATTTTATTTTATTTCCTACTAACTAAGTAATATAATATCCCTCTATTAAAACAATGTTCAGATTCTACGATATTGAATTATTCATCATCTGCCTAGCCCTTTTCCCAACCATGTTGGGGTCGGCTTCCAGTCTAACCGGATGCAGCTGATTATCAGTATTTTACATGGAGCGACTGCCTATCTGACCTCCACAACCTAGTAACTAGGTAACACGATACCCCTTGGTAAGACTGGTTGTCAGACTTTTTGGGCTTCTAACTACCCGTAACGACTGTCAAAGATCTACAAATGACAGCCGGGACCAACGGCTTAACGTGCTTTCCGAGGCAAGGAGGGGTCTTGGTATGTAAAGATAGTCACCCATCCACAGACCAACCGCGGCAAGCGTAGCTTAACCTGATCGGTCGACCCGTACAGCTGTTGTAACTTAGCCACAAGCCCCTCCTACGATATTGAATTATTAAAATTCCGAAATGATTCCTAACATTACGTCATATACATAAAACTGATAAATAAATCCCAATGGCACAGCCTCTGCATGGGAACATAGTAAATACACCTTTTGTAAAAAGCCCATTTAAAATTTGTAGCTCCTCCTGTGTCTCAACAACGCTCGTAGCGCTCGCCTACGCAGTTTGCTACGCACGTGTTACGCGTAGCGCTTGCTACGGGGCTACGGCTACGGGCTACAGGGATGCGCTACGGTCACCTAGCCAATAACCTTGAGGCTTGCGGGTCAATTTGTTAAAATTTTAGGAAAATCGGTGACATTATTTGTAAACATCTATGTGAGCACCACATATCTATCACATATTTTTTAATTTATTTTTTAGTTAGTGCATCTCGTAGTTGACCTCTGAGATAAAAAAAAAAAAAAAAAAAAAAAAAAAATTGTTTATTGGTAAAAACAAGTAGAGGTCTAAACAAATTTTTTTGATTGGATCCTCCTTTTAGGCAGATAGTGCCTGTATTAGGAGAATCCGCTCTTCCATAGCAAGACGTATTATATAAATAGCAAATTGTATAATGTTTTTGCTAAAACTACATAAATTAACATTAAATTAAATCAAATGTGTGTATGTGTGTGTATGTGGGGTGTAAGTATGTGTGTGAGTATTGTGAGTGAGAGTGTAGCCTGTAGGTATGACTGAGAGTACATAAGTGTGAGAATGTGTATGTGTCAAGGTTTCAGAAGTGTTTCGGTATCATTGTAGGTAAGCTTTTGTATCCATTCCATAATAATTTTTTTACTGTCATAGTAGTTTTTGGGATAAATATAGATGTATTTGTTTTTTTTTGTATGACTACTTAACCGGGCTTTCCTGTGGGTGCCTTAAGCTACTACACTTAAAACCTCCAGCCAGGGGTTATTCAACTATGCTAATTAAAACTAGGTTAACGCTCGCTAAGGGCACCCCCTGTGGTTTACGAACGTCGGCTTAGGGCGTCAACCGGAGGGAATTTCCCTACGTACCTACCTATTTGTTTCTCCTACCTATAAACTTAATAAAAAACCCAAGAATATCCGTCGGGGGGCAGCAGAGGCGAGAGGGGCAGCCCCTGACGGATATTCTTGGGTTTTTTACTGTCTCCGTTCCGTCGTGGGTAAAAATATTACACATGAATATTGCACCTTCGTCACAGACGTACGTAAGAGTTCGTTCACATCAGCTGCGGTCGTTGCATGCCACTGCGGCTTTACTGCGGTCGGAACATTTCAACCAACTCATTTTACCCGTCCACAGTCATTAAATCGACTGCTGCCGATAACTCGAAACCATTTTTGTTTTATAACCAGCTATAAAATGAACGGTAAATTAACCGTTTAGTTACTCGTTATTGAAGGAAATGATTTAATTCTAGGAATTGTGTTTATTTAGTGGGAAACTGAAAGGGTTTATAAACAGGGCAGGAGTACGTGTCAAAAATTGAGAAATAAATTCAGGGAAGTTAAGCTAATGATTACTAATTTAAATTGTCTGTATATTCGAGATGTATTAATGATTCTAATAATTCTAATTCTGTAAATACATTATTTGTTATGTCGTGAATCATATATTATTTTGATCAAGACACAACCTTATACTGACCTGCAAATTGCAAAAAAACGTAAAGATAAAGATAATTTGTTTGTCCAAAACATGAGTATACACACATGGCATGCAAGATGTTACAATTAAATTTTACCACAGTCATGTTTTGCCTTAACGGCGTACAAATATAAGTAGGTAGGTACATTTAATTAAATAATTATAAATTTATTCAGCATTCAAATAATTATGAGTCCAAATTAGAAAAAAAAAATTGAATTGTTGTTTAAATTTAAATATAATTCAAATTTACGTTTTTTTTCCTTTTTATGCAGTCGTGTAATTAAGGTGGATCCGCAGTTACCACGACTGCACAAAAAGGAGTGTAATGTTTTCAGGGTTCATGTATTTATTTGAGTTTCTTTGTTCTACCATAACTTTTAAATGCCTGATCAAATTTAGATGGATGGGGTATCGTTAGAATCCTTACATCATCCCGAGTGACATAGACTATATTTTTTTTAAATCAATATGGCGGCAGTATGGCTCCATATTCAAATGTGTAAAAAAAAAACTTCATTTATTTATATGGGTATCCAATTGAAGGCCTTGATGAGCACATTCCAAAATTATATAATTGATTGGCATACAACATTTCATCCCCACGCCATCCACGCCTTGCCTCGTCTTGCCGTGAAAGTATAAAACCACCTTTAATGCTTAAAAATAAAAATTAAAGCCACCTAGCATGACATGTTTTAAAATAAAACTTGTCACTAAAATGTATAACAAAAAACACTGCTGACTCTTAGATAAACAATGTTCACACACCGACACAGAGCGGTCCGCCATGACAATTTTATTTATCTTTTTAGTCAGCGAATAAATGAGTGACCTTTCGCTTTGTGTATACATATAAACTAGTAGTTCTGCGAGTTAGTAGACCTCGCGAGCACAAACTTTTTTAAAACAATTAATACCTAAGTTATTACTAAATAGTTCTCAACAATCCATACACACTGCACACTGCTAGCTCCATACACGCACGACCAAACATACATCACACACAAGCATACCCCCTATCTCTTACTCACATACACATACACACACTTCCACGCACAAATACTAACATGTTTAATCCCTGACTCTCTACCTAATTTTAGTGAGTCAATTACTGTATCAAAATTTACTTTAGTCACAAAATATCTCTTTTTCCTGCCATGATATTATATAGTGTTCCTCATGGTCGGTGTACAAGTACATAATAGAATAACTGTAAATGGCGGAGATCCTGGTGTCCTGAAATACAGACCTCGAGCCTAGTTTAGGCACCAGTCTCCCACAATATTAAATAACAAATACCTATGTATTTTACAACTGTGATTGCTCTATTTTCTTTGTTATATTGTGGCGAGAGAATAAACGATTTTTATTATTTTATTATTATTATTTTTATTATTTAAAACGGGATATTTATCATGTATTTTGTTTTCTTTTTACAAAATATCCCGTTTTAAACAAAAAACATGGTAAATATCCCGCAAATTAGAACTTCAGTACTGAAAATAACCATGTCAGTTTAAAATCCTATAATTAATAAACTTAACCAACTTAAAAAAAAACCCAACTGCAGCTGTAGATTACTAAAAAGCATGTTGTGGCAAGACGCTAACCCAAAACTAACTGTTAAACACGAGACTTTACTTTTGAAGCTACTTTACACCTAACAAAACTCAGTCACACAAAATCTTCGACAGGAAGAGGACCTAACCATTTGGCGAGCAACAACGACAACGCGATCTGACGGTGTACAGTAGCGCCGTCTAGTAACCTTATTGTAAAATGTTCAAAATTCTGCTGAGGCTGAGGCCTTTTGCAGCGCGGGAACCTGGAGGATAACGGAATTAAAATTTATAGTCTTGCTCGACTGCTACGCTCTTCTTTCGGCACTGATTAGACCTTGGCTCCTTTTCTCTCGATGTCTGTGGGTCCAACCGGGAAACATGCATGAAGATGTGTGTGTGCTCACCGCACTGCAGCTCAAAAATCCCCGCTTGCAGGAGTGGTACGATGTTTGTTGTGGCTGCGCCGCGATCGGCCTTTCTTGCCCTCAACTAGCGAGTATACCAGAATAATTAACTTTTTTGAACGGGCAAAGATACATTGAGTGTAAGGACAACAGATTGTTAAATCCTGTTGTCATTCATTCTTAGATCGGGCCTCAAACGAATCCGCACGTAACTTTTGCCGAATCTTCGGATTTCGTGTTTAGGGACTACTCCCTAAACACGAAATCCGAAGATTCGGCAATAGTTACGTTACGTCTACACCTGCAGGAAGAAAATATGAACGATAGCTTGTAGTTTTAGTGTTCGAAAATATTTTATGCTACCAATGCACTTCTATGATTTGACGGCGATGACCTATTTTTTTTCCTGTCAAAAAACATGACATCGTTCAATATGTCAAATTCAAATTTAAAAACCAGCCAAGCGCGTGGGGCCACGCACAATTAAGGGTTCCGTAGTTGGGATCAATTTATCCCAAGAACAAACTTTAACACTGAAGTTGAAAACATGTTCTCCCATGCATTCCAACTACAAATGTAAGTTGGCCGATTATTACTCGTTAACTCGTAAAGCATACTTAGTTGTGATATTTTTCCTTTTAATTTCGTTATACTTCTGCTGTGATTTTTTCACACAGCCAAAAACAACCATTTAGCTGGCAGGGGGGACAACACTTGACTCTTAACAAAAATTAGCCCTTTAAAGCTTAATATTTCGCAAACTATTCCGGAGTCAAAAAATAGTTAACACACACCCACACAACTCCCCATAACATAGAAAATCATCCCCACTTTTCGTGTAGGAAGGGGAGGTACACTAAAAACAAATATATATCATGATTTTATTTTACCACTTTGTCGGCCGGCGTGTTTAATGTATATAATGTATTTATAGGTACACACGCCAAATTACAGCTTTCTAGTACTACCGCGGATAGACAGACAGTCAGACGGACATGGCGAAACTATATCGTTTCCTTGTTGACTACAGTACCCTAAAAACCAGAAAAATTATGAGTAAAAATATGTAGGCCAGCTAGAAAAATTAACTAATAGGTTTTATTAAATAGTGAGCAATTTACTGCATTTTGAGAAGCTATACTGCTCATCATGCCGAAGATCCTCATCAAATCTTTACCAATTTTTTTGAGACCAACATAGAGTTACTACCTTTTAAATAAAAAAAGAACCATCGAAATCAGATCTCATAAGGCGGAGATATCCAGTAGCCCCCCTTTTTGCCCCATTTTGGAGGAAGTAGCCCTCCAATCAAAAATCCCCGACGACTAACAATTACAAAAAATTCGTTAAACCTGTACACCAAATTTCGTCCAGATCGGTTGTAAAATACGACCTGTAGACGAGTACGGACAAACTGACACACGAAAGCAAATTTTGCCAGACCTGATCCAGAGACGCTTCGCTCGCTACGCTCGCTCGGTCAACTAATACAACTTAATTTTTTCTTTACATTTTAGTTCGTTTTTTGGCAGGGCAGTTGTGTATTGTTTTTTTTTTTAAATTATTTATCTTTATTTTCACTACTGATAAAAAATAAAAAAAGGTAAAATATTGGTTAGTTAGTACTGCCCCCGATATAAAAAAGACGCATCTAACATTTTTTCCAGATTTGAGTTATATATCAGGCAGATACGCCTTTTTTTCTGTTTCCGGCAATGTTTATAACTCAAATCTGGAAAAAATGTTAGATGCGTCTTTTTTTCTATCGGGAGCAGAGTAGACGTTTGGCGTCGTGAAATGGAATCCGTAAAAGGATAAAATACAACATCGTGTTGATTTTCCATTTCATCCTTTTACGCATCACCTCTGCCTAACCCTTTGGTGAAAACATGCGTGATGTTGTTTTGTTCGTTTACAGAATTTCCATTTTGGCAAACAACAACACATCTGTCAACTTTCAACAAACTGTTTTTGTGTCAACTGTTCAAGGTTCTAAATGTGACTGGAAATGGACTGAAAACGCTGTTTTAGCTGTAAAAAAAGTCTGACCCAAAAACAGAGTTTTTCACACTTTGACATCATTTCGAATCGCATGGCACTATTCTATTTTTTTACACAAAACATTTTTTTTTTTTTTGTTTTTGTTGGTACATAATTCATTAAATAACTTGGGAGGGAGCTAAGCCTGGCCACGCATTACCTACAGCCTGCTAGGAACTTAGTACTACGACTGTGTTAAAAGCGTACGTTATTTTTTACAGTGACCTATAGAATAGAATAAAATTATCTTTATTTAAGTATCGTATGACTCACAAATGACACAAACAACACACACAACACAACAACAACACAACTATATTACAAATAAAAAGTAATTTATTTGGTTGATATGTAAAATATATTTTAGCTCCGTTTTACAATGCCGGGGCCACACCAACGGGAAACGCCGTTGATTATCGCAATGAAGGACTTTATTCCTACAGGTTAGTGTGGCCCCAGCATAACGGATATATCGACGTTTCTATTTTGATTAAGTTTTATTTTCGATGGCTTTGCTGGCACCGACCTCAAAAAAAATTGTAGGCCCCTAATTTGTTTTGTACCTACTTTTGATTTCGTTTTGTTGGTTAATTTCGTATACATATAAAAAGATTATTTCATACTTTTGAGTTAATTTCATTTTGAAGTCGATTTAATTTTTTTTTAAATTACTTTTTATTTCGTAATTTTTAGTTTTAAGTTTAAACTGGAATATTTGTTTCTAGTAAGTTCGTTTCAAACTAAATGTAGTTACGGTGACGTGGACTGACGTGGTACGACGCATGTTACCGCTCAGACTTAGCTGGGCTATAACTGTATATAAATTACAGGGCACAACCCTCGAAACTGCCCTTTCCGACCCATATGACCCCATAACACTCCTCCAGGAGAAGAATAGGGCCATCAGTACCGTACACAAATACAGACGCCTCCCGTCATTCGACCTCGCCGCCGAGGTCCTTTGCGATCGCGACCGCGTCCCCGAGTAAATGATACTCCCCTCCGACCCTTGCTCGAAAACGAGGTGCCAACAGTTGTTGCAGCTGAGCACGTAGCTTTAAATACCTCGCATTATAATCAAGATGAAAATCTAAGTTTGATCCAGCCTGTCCCTTTTTGCTGTCCTCCCCCCAGCGACGCCCTAAGCCGAGGTTCGTACCTAGGGTTGCAAAATTACGTAATTTTACGGAAAACGCTGGTAAAATACGGGTATTTTATGGTCATTTATATAAATTACGGTAAAATTACCGGTGACTTACGAAGTTTTAAACTTTAATTTGAGGTGTCCTCTGCTCTGCCTCTGCACATAGATGATTTTATTATAATCCATGACATGGTGTGATTCATATCTTGAATTCTTAACTTCAGAATTAAGTTTTAGGGATTTTTAGTACGCATGAGTCGCACGAGCCTAGTTTTCAGTTTTTTTTTTTACACTGCTCTGACAAATTTCATTCAAATCCATTTATCCGTTAATAGTGAAGTAGTGACATACACATGACACACATAACATACTCACTTCCGTATTTGTAGTGTTTTAGTGGGTATGACTGTATGAGTACGTTTAATACGTTTTTTACCGAAAATTACCATATTTTACCGTAAAATACCATAAATTACGTAAAATAACATTTGTTACCGTATTATACCAGGTTAATTTTACCGTTTTACATCCCTATTCGTACCCCACAGGGGGTGCCCTTAGCGAGCGCCTAGTTTTAATTTAGAATAGTTTTTGCCCCTGGCTGGAGGCTTTAAGTGTAGAAGCTTAAGATACCCACAGGAAAGTCCGGTTAAGCAACCAAGACCTCAGTGGTCAAAACAGCAAGATGCCTAGTTAAAAAAAAAACTCTTGAGACTGCAGTCGTAAATTTAGGCAAAAGGGTATTTGCAAAGGGTCAATCAAGCTTATGTTGCTTTGAGTAGGGTTAAAAAGCTTGATGGCCTTGCGATAGATGAGTTAGATCCAAATTTTTTTTTGAAACAAACCGCACGATATCCGAGCGTACCAAGAAATGCTGCGTTTACGTAGCAATTTAGTCTCAACTCCATCTAGTTTGCCATTGAGTAACAATCTTATTATTAATTTTTAGTTCTCGCCGCGGATTTGTACCGTGCGTGAGGCCAGTTTGGTTTCGCCTATTCTTTTTTTTTTATTTATTGTTGTTTATTTTTTACTTGCACTAGAAGTTGACCAAGGTTTTGAGATGTTTTCCTTTGACACCACACCCGTAGCTTGTATCAATAAGCCAAGCCGTCTCACTTATACGTATTAGTCCATATCTTGAAAACTACTGAACCGATTTTGATGAAACTTACACTGTTCCCTAAGTTGAAGTAAATGTAAGCCAATAAAAAAGAAATGGTCACAATTCAATAAACAGTTTTGGAGAAATGCGTGGAAAATCATACATACATATTAACATATATACATATACACCTACAAAATTTTGTATATGTGTTCGGAAGCCCTAATAGATTATCATATGTGAATATATTGCAATTCCAATAATTACATACATACGTGTCGAATTGATAACCTTCCTTTTTTTGAAGTCGGTAAAAACTGTCACAAATAGTAGTGTATCACCGCTGTGACAACCCATGTGAGATGGCACAAAGCGACCCACGAAAATACAGTCTAGGCGACTTGAAATCATGCTTAGGATACACACCTCCTGGATGTCCTTACAAATAAAATAAGACAATACAGATATCAATGACAATCATGTCTTTACAGATCACATCTGAAATTCTGACCAAGACTCTGCTGAGGGCTTCGGACACGAGGCCAATTTGCGAGTCAGTTCAGTAAATCGCGAAGACTACATGTCCCTCGGGTATCATCGGATTTCCGAATACAAACGAATGTTAATTTCCATTTCCAACAATTATTAGATTTATCGTGTATAATAATTTGAATTCAGAACTAAGTACTTTATTGTTGTTTTGTTCTGATTTCCGTGTGAACTATATAGAGCTGTAAAACTATTTTCTTATCTGTCGTGCCTGCGACTTTAGCAGCTTTCCTCACATTTTTAAAATAAATTACATTAAGTTAAAATAGTAAGTATTAACAACTCTGTATACTTCCAAGTCGACTGAGAGCGTTCGGTCTGCACCAAGTGCAAAGTGCAACTGATAGAAATCCAACAACGGACGAAACACGAAGTTTGCCGAGGGACATTAAGAAAATACACCTACAGTACTTTCATACTCGGTGCGAGTGACTGAACTGAACTGTCGCGAACTCGCCACTTGCCGGGAGCCTACAAATCTACTGTCAAACCACATGATAGCTTAAGTACTCTGATTGGTTGACCGAATTGATAATAAACAACAGACTTTACCCGACTTTTGACTTAGATTATAATTAGGAATAAGCTATGGAAAACGATGGAAAGAAAACCAAAATAAAAAAACAGTGGTACTCCGGGATCGCCGACAGAAGTGAAAACTTGAACAATTTTATTTTGCAGGAAATACTTTTCTTTTTTGAAGTCGGTAAAAAAAGGGAAATGTCAATCATGTCGTTGTCATATCTCAATGTTTGGAATGTCATTAATCCCAAAGAAAATGTATCGCGCGTTGCTGTCTTTTTAATGGTCAAAAGCTGGTGTCGGTAACAGTGTCGCGAGTTCAATTGTTTTTTTCCATCTCAAAAATTCCCAACGCGCCTAAAGAAGTTTTCACTTCAAAAACGATCCAGAAAATTCTGGCACAGAATTGCAAATATCCACGTAACACTGACGTCACAGATCGCGTGACATACAGTATGGCACGCTGTCCCGTACGTCGTCCTGGCGTGACAGTCTTATACGAACCATCTAACATTCCTTAGGTATGTTAATTTAACGAAAGTGTTGCAAAAAAGAAAGTTGAAATTGCAACTATTGGTTTTTTACAAATGCTTTTTTTTTCGTGTGGTTATACAACGTGCCGCTACAATGGCGACATTAATTTAACACACGGGTAGGGCTAGTGGCCAGTGATCATAAAAATATAATAAGAAAAAAATATCCGTTAATTGAAAAATTAAAATTTTCAAACGCTCACCGACATAGGGCTCTCCCTTTCCTTCAATTCGACTTTTCTTTGCACGTTATTCGTTTAATTTCATTGATGCGATGTTATGATTCGTGATCCCGGTAAACGACCTCTGCGCTACAGTTGTTAAGTACAGGTTGCACCAAGATGCTATTTTAGAAAATTGTAAATAAATCAATAAATAATAACATTTAATTTAATTAAAATATCTTCATAAAAAGAAAACGCTAATCCGTATACGTGTGTTAAATTAATGTCACCATTAAAGCGCCACGCTGTATAGTGACTAACCTGGCGGCCTCTAGTTTTTTTATTTTTATACCGCCCATGTGCTCTGACTTGACTTCACATGCCGTCGAGAAATATCTCTCAGGCATGCCGGTTTCCTCACGCTGTTTTCCTTCACCGTTTTTGAAGCAAGTGATAATTATACAATACGCACATGAATCCGAAAAGTGAGCGGTGCGTGCCTTTTTTCGTCTTTTAACGCGCTACCCATTGCTCACCGCCCGCAAGCCTGCGCCTACGGTGGCCGGGAATCGGCCTGCGATTCCCGACGCCCAGGGCGTCCCCTGCGGCGGTTATGGGCGTGAGGGCGCAAAATTTGAGAGGTACCAGCATTGAGTTCCAACTCGAGACTTATGAGTTGGCAATCCGACGACGGTTACAACACTAGATCACTGCTATCACACAAAAGGCTCGAAACTATATTTTTCAGAAGGGACACATTCTGCCTTTGTTTGAGTAAAAGGAGGTTTTCTGCTTCATGATTTGGGCATTGTTTAGAAGAGAGTAGAAACTTGGTAGTGCTTTCGTCATCATCATTTCAGCCAAAAGACGTCCACTGCTGGACATAGGCATTCCCCAGAAGGCTAAAAGTCACCCAAAGGGCAATGGAAAGGGCTATGCTTGGAGTTTCCCTTCGTGATCCAATCAGAAATATAGAGATCCGCAGGAGAACCAAGGTAATCGACATAGCCCGAAAAATTGCCAAATTTAAGTGACAATGGGCAGGGCACATTGCTCGCAAAACAGATGGCCGATGGGGCCAAAAGGTTCTGGAGTGGCGACTGCATACCGCAAGACGTAGCGTTGGAAGGTCTCCCACAAGATGGACCGATGACCTTGTGAAGGCCGCAGGAATCCGCTGGATGCGGAAAGCACAGAATCGGTCGTAGTGGCGGTGCTTGGGGGAGGCATAGGCCTATCTAAAGCACTATCCAGTGCTGGACATAGGTCCAGCACTGGATAGTGCTTTCGTACCATCCAAGTACAATTACTAAAGCCACAGTGTAACACAATAGTTCTTTTTAATTATGTTTTTTTTTTGTG
Organism: Agrochola lychnidis; assembly: GCA_963680765.1. Taxonomy (NCBI): domain Eukaryota; kingdom Metazoa; phylum Arthropoda; class Insecta; order Lepidoptera; family Noctuidae; genus Agrochola; species Agrochola lychnidis. Next base: position 22,734,504 of record OY796862.1, read on the forward strand.
TATTAGTACTTTCTAGGTATTTTCTACAAGGTGCCAATCGTGCTATTTCTGTCGTGTTCACTAAATAAATAACTTATATAGGGTGGCAGGGACATTGACACCCAAACTGTAACCGTAAATTCAGTACATGATCTAAACCTCCTAGTGTACAAATTTTTCGTCGGTTATCAAAAAAAAACTTCTACTGTTTCAAAGAACAATGCAATACCTGCGTGGTCACAATGTGTAAAACAGCATTTTTTTATTTTATTTTAATAGTCGTTCAGAATTCGGTTCAGAATCATACTGAATCTATATGGTAACAGGTTGCGCGTCGATGTCCCTGTCACCGTGTATATCTTATCTATCTATCCATGAAACCAGATAGTGTTAATTTCGACCTTTCTTTAAGCTTAAATTTCCCTTCAATGTTGTCCATAATGTCCATGTGCTTGAACCCTTAAATCCATTTACAATTCAATGATAAAAATACATCGAAGCTCGCGATAAAATCGATCGGAAAGCGCTAACCAAAATAGAATCGCGAATCGACTTTTTATTTGTTTTGCTTACAAAGACGCTTGTGTTCACCTTTGCCATTTTGAAGCGAATGGGTTTCAAATGAGGTCGTGATGGGAACCCTTTAACTTATTGCAATAAACAAAAATACCTGCTATCCATCGAGCATTATTTAAATTTTTCTGGTGCCGATACAATTTTACAAGTTAAGAGCTCGTCGCTGAATAATAACAGCCGCATGGGACAATCGACGGTTAAGCTACGCTTGCTGCGGTCGACTCGTGGATGGGTGACCATCCATAACATATTGAGGCAGCCGTACCTCGGAAAACTCGTTAAGCCCCAACGGCACATTAAATAGAACCTCCTACTTTTCGGAAGTCGGTTAAAAATAACTGCCATCCATCCAACATTATTTAAGTTTTTCTGGTACTAACAAGCTAGATACGAGAATCCTTGTCATGTACCTATCTCATAGTGAAGATCTTAGCCAAAAGATTTGCCGAAGAAGAAGAACAGAATATTAATGTAATAAAACTCCTTGGGTAGATAATAATATTATTTAATTACTCCAGTCCAACAATTACTCTACAACTGTAATCAATCAGCTACAATTAATTTGAATTCTAGACACAGTTAAGACAGTTACCTACCTACTCTGAAGTTTGTATGATCCTCGCTCAAAAACCGAGTGAACGAATCTATTGCCAGATCGCGCCTTCCTTGACCACTTGTCAACGGTCACCGCTTGGTGTTGCCATATAAATCAAATCGTTCTCAATAATCAATAATGTCAGTTAAGTCATTATTAAAAAAATACTGATAAATTAACCTAACATTAGGTATCTTATTTGTGCAGAAAAAAGGATTGTGTAGTTTTATGAAACCACGGTAAAAGTGAAACTTCTATAGGCGCCGCCATATTGGCCTTGGCTGCTCTGACGAGCGCCTTTCACTTTATCCCTACTCCGTGGCCGACCGTCACGCGACATGCAACACACAGACGAAAAAGTTTGAGCCGATGTAATAAAAGTTTCACTTTAATAAGTCAGAAAATTTTAAAGGAAATCGTTTGGCTTGGTATGGACATGTGATGAGGAGGGATGAAACGCGTGTGACTAAAAGAGTGATGAATATAAATGTTGATGGATGGAGAGGGAGAGGGGAGGCTAAAGAAAAGATGGAAGGATTGTGTGAGGAATGATATGAAAGAGAAGGGAGTGAATGATGCCGGCTGTCGACAACCAGCGCTGGGGCTCTGTCTCGCAGCATTTATACTGAGCAATGGCCGTTTTGCGTGGATGTGACGCGCACGTGTTTTTTTATATTTCTTTGCGTTATGTTAACCGCAAATAAACGTATTTTCTTTGTTTCTTTTCTTTCACAGCGTGACGGTTGACAGGGGAGAATGGAAAAAGAAAACGTGTTATTCTTTTTTAAATTCGTGAATTCGCCGGTTAATTAAGTGGGTAGTCAGTAATTCATGTTTGAAGTTAATGGTTTCTATTGTATAATTAATTATTATAACATTCATTTTACATTCTGTGATTGCTTGAACTCATACACTGACTTATTAGTATTATCACTTGTAATTTTTTTAGGAATATCGTATAGGTACCTACTTTTACAATGCTTGTAAATATGTGAACACCATGTATCCATTACATAATTATTTTTCTGTCATTGCTTCATTTTTAATTATTTTTACCTATTGTGGTATAGTAATCTTAGTCCAGGTGCATCGTCTTCACATATGTATAATTATATAATTAATGTATAAAAAATATTGTAAAACATTTTAAAAGAGTAACGGTGGAGTTTCTTGCCCATTCTTCTCCATACGAAAACTACCTTTTGGAAGGGGCGACTAGAATCAATTCTATTTATTTGTAAATTTTGACGTTCAAAAGTGCCTTTTACGTGCCTAATTGAAATAAATTATTTGACTTTGACATGACCTTACTAACCGTTGAATATTCCACATCCGTTCGTTTTAACAGAAAGAAAAATTCTTTTGTTGTCTCAGAACCACGAGCATATAAAAAAGCGGCCAAGAGCGAGTCGGACTCGCACACGAAGGGTTCCGCACCACCGTACAATATTTTAAGTACTTTAGTAAAATAAAACGCTGAAGAAATCACGTTTTTTGTATGGGGACGCCATTAAATTTGTTACTTTTTTTTTTTAAGTGAAAACTTTAGGCGCCATGGCCCATAGCGCCATGGGCATTTTTGAAATGGGACTAAACCATTAATTTCGCGATACCGTGACGACACCAGCGTTGATGTCTTTTTAATGGTCAAAACGACAATTAAAAATACATCAACGCGTTGATTATCGCGGTGCGTGGCGTAAAAGACATCAACGCGTTGGTGCCGATTTTTTTTCAAGTTTTCACTTCTGTCAGCACTCCCGGAGTGCCACTGTTTTTTTATTTGTTGTTATAGCAGCCATAGTAGTATTCTCAATGAAAATTTCAAGTGTCTATCTATTAGGATTCAAAAGAAACAGGCCTGTGACAGACGGACGGACAGCGGGGCTTTAGGAATAGGGTCTCGTTGTCACTCTTTGGATACGGAACCTTAAAAAGATAAATTATCTTTATGATACTTAGTAAAAACAAAACAAAAGCCATAATTACCTGCACGGAAGAGAAATAATACGTGAAAACCTTGGTCTTAGAAAATCACGTGTAATTCTATTTTGTAAGGGTTTTGTATTTTGGTGCTAATTAGTCTGGTATTTTAGAATGAGGCTCTCTTGGCTAAGTAATAACAGCCGCACGGTTCGATCCATCAGGTTAAGCTACGCTTGCCGAGGTTGGTCTGTGGATGGGTAACCGGTGGTAACATACCTAGACGCCTCCGTGCCTCGGAAAGCACATTAAGCCGTTGGTCCCGGCTGTCATTCGTGGATCTTTGACAGTCGTTACGGGTCGTCAGAAGCCCGAAAGTCTGACAACCAGTCTTGCCAAGGGATATCTTATTACCCAGTTACTGGGTTGTGGAAGTCAGATAGGCAGTCGCTCCATGTAAAATACTGGTATTCAGCTGCATCCGGTTAGACTGGAAGCCCCCACTTAGTTGAGAAAAGGCTAGGCAGATTGATTTTAGTAGGTATTTTAGGCTATTAAATATCTAACAACTTATCAAGATAAACAATAACATCAATTCTAGAGACAATTCTATAAAACAAAATTCTTGAACTTTTTTACAAATCGCCGCCTTGGTCTAGTGGTCCAAAACGCTACCGCTGAGCATGAGGTCCTAATTTCGATTCCCAGGTCGGGCAGGTTGAGTTTTTCTATCAGGAATTTCTCAGTAGCAGCCCGGAGTCTGGATTTTTGCCCGGTTGGTGGCAATAGGCTCACATAATTACTGATAACTAAAACTAATTACAATATAAAATAAATTAAGCAAACATAACTATTGCACTTCGGTGTCTTCGTCGATCAGCGCGTCCTTTGACGCATAGGCCTCCCCCAGGCTCCTCCATTTAACACGGTCTCGTGTGCCTCTAGTCCATAGGGCACCAGCTGTGTCCACTATGTCGTCGTCCCAACGTTTACGTTGTCTTCCTCTACTTCTTTTCGACCCATCTCTAATTTGCCACATAATCAGCCTATAATGTTCCCTCTGCTGGGACACAGACCTCCTCTCTGTGAGAGGGAGTGGGCCGTAATCTACCACGCTTCCCCAGTGCGGGTTGGTGGATGTCACATGTCTACGATTTTTTGGTTCTAAGACATGTCGGTTTCCTCACGATGTTTTCCTCCACAGTTTTGAAAGCAGTGGTGATGAAATTATTTACACAAAGTTTGAACCCTAGGGTAGGGTTCAAATCTATGGTCATATAAGTTGCGGAAATCTTGGGTACACTACAATTGCGGCGACAAGTCCCCTCTTTGAAGAGTGGCTAGATAGGCGCCACGGCGTCCTCACCTTCCGCCTGACGCAAGTCCTCACCGGACACGGTTGTTTCGGGAGGTTCCTGTTCCGGATAAGGCAAAAGGAAACGCCCGGATATCACCATTGAGTGGATCGTCCGGAGGACACGGTGGAGCATACGGTGGAGGTCTGCCCAGCTTGGGCGGGGCACCGCCGTATCTTCGTGGAAACGATCGCCGGCGGTGATCTATTGCATCCGGCCCTGGTCTAGGCCATCGTACGGAGCGAGAGGGCATGAGAAGCCGTCACCTCCTTCTGCGAAGCAATAACGCTCGCGAAGGAGGAGGCGGAACGCGTGGGGGAGAGGCGAATTTCGCGCCCTCATGCCTCTAGCCACCGCAGTAGACGCCCTGGGCGTCGGAAATCCCAGGCCGATTCCCAGCCACTATAGGTGCAGGTTTGTGGACGGTGAGCAATGGGTAGCTCGCCGTCCGATAAGGATAAGGACCGGGTCGATGGCGCGTTGCGTTCCACGCGCGCCTCAAAGAGATGTCAGCAGAACTGACGGGGTCCGCTAGGGGCGATACCTGCCGGGGTCGCGGGAAAGTCCGAAAGGGATACCGTGGCCCCTGGCAATATACAGGCAACTGAAAGAACACGGGTGACTTAAACAGAAATGGGGAAATGTGGGTGTATTGGCACACCACTGCCTAACCCTTCGGGTATTACAGGCATAATTTTATGCATGATCACAAAAGTAAGCACGTGTAAAGACGCTATGTGTACAACACCGCATAACAAATTAGCAAGGTGATAATGTTGTTTTGCATATTTACCTATTAAAAAAACCGGCCAAGTGCGTGTCGGACCACGCACAATGAAGGGTTCCGTAGTTGGGATGAATTTATCCCAAAAACAAACAACTTTGTAGTTGATAAACATGTTCTCCCATACGGAATGTATGGGAAAACATGTTTTTGCAACTGCAAAGTTAAGTTGTTCGATTATTACACGATAACTAGTAAAGTCTACTTAGCTGTGATAGTTTTCCTTTTAATTTCGTTATATAAGCTACTGTTGTGATTTTTTCACACATCCAAAACCAACCATTTAGCTGGCAGGGGGGAGACACTTGACTCTAACAAAAATTAGCACTTTAAAGCTTAATATTTTGCAAACGGATCCCTGAATCCAAAAATGGTTTTCACAAACTCATAATGTTTTTGTAAGACCTTTTCAATGATACCCCACACTATGGGATAAAAAAATAAAACATCACCACTTTACGTGTATGGGAGGTAAAAAAAATGTTTTTCATAATTTTGTTTTACCACTTTGTCGGCGTAATTTATATGTATACCTATGTCAAATTACAGTTTTCTAGTACTAAGGGTCTCGGAGCTAGACCGCGGACAGACAGACAGACAGACGGACATGATGAAACTATAAGGGTTCCTTGTTTACTACGCAACCCTAAAAAGTGTTATGTCCGTGTTATGTCAGCTATTCAAGATGAATGTTTTATTCAGTCTGGGTAATTCGCACGTGTTTACACGTTATGAGTATTAAATAACTTTGTACAAAAGAACTATTACTTAGATAGTCCGACCACGCTAAATCTGCAATGGAATAAATTGGCAACCCCAAAAAGTTTTATATGTGGGATACCTTTGCCCAGCAGGGGGACAAAATAGGTTTAAAAAAAATTGTTTTACATCAGTCAGTTATGTCAGTTTCGGGGTACTTGAGCTGTCAGATTGCTTACGCTGTAAGTTGTTTTCACAAAATCATCATCTGCCTAGCCTTTTCCCAACTATGTTGGGGTCGGCTTTCGGTCTAACCGGATGCAGCTGAATACCAGTATTTTACATGGAGCGACTGCCTATCTGATCTCCACAACCTAATTAAAAAAATTCAAAAATTCAAATTAAAAAAAAAACAAAAGTCATTTATTCAAACTAGGCTGAGAATCAGCACTTTTCGAACGTCAAAATTACATAAGACAGTACCCCAAAAACGCCCACTCTTCACCACTTCCTAGTGCCTTTAGCTGGGAAGAAGAAGTGGCGCAACAAACTCCCCAGCAGCACAGCTGTCTGTTCAAGTTAGAAAAATGATTCTATACAATAGTAGTTACTAGGTAACACAATACCCCTTGGTAAGACTGGTGTCAGACTTTTTAGGCTTCTAACTACCCGTAACGACTGTCAAAGATCTACAAATGACAGCCGGGACCAACGGCTTAACGTGCTTTCCGAGGCACGGTCTTGGTATGTAAAGATGGTCACCCATCCACAGACCAACCGCGGCAAGCGTAGCTTAACCTGATCGATCGACCCGTGCAGCTGTTGTTACTTAACTACAAGCCCCTCCAAGTTTCAAGTTTTTTTCACAAAATGAAGTAGTAAAATGGTTAAACCTATTAAAAGTACAGTGGGGAGTTATTTACAGGGTGTTTGGCAGAACGTTGAACATACGAAAATGGTGGATAGGTGGGGTCATCTGCTACTTACTCAGCCCTAATTTATTTGGCCCTGGCGCCCTGGATATTAAATTTTATTTTTTTTATTTCTTCTAGTTTCACAACTTTCTTAACTTTAAAGTGTAATTTTTATTAAAAAAATGGGTAAAACAGGCATTTTTTTTTTTAATCTTTAATATTGGCAGATTCTTATAACAGGAAGATGTAAAAAATACTTAAATCCTAATTTCAACCTGCATTAAAAAATATATCCAGGGGGCCAGGGCCAAATAAATTAGGGCTGAGTAAGTAGCAGATGACCCCACCTATCCACCATTTTCGTATGTTCAACGTTCTGCCAAACATCCTGTATGTATAATTTATGATATGTAAATTCTAAGAAGTGAAGGAACAGCACGATGTCGTCCTTAACCAAAAACGACAATGTTTACAATATATCGAAAAGTTGATGTGTCGGAGGCTTAGTGATAGACTAAGCCTCCGCTCTCCGTCCGTCCGTCTGTATGTCAGCGGGCTATATCTCATGAACCGTAATAGGTAGACAGTTGAAATTTTCACAGATTGTGTATTTCTATTGCTGCTATATCAAAAAATAATAAAAATTAAATAAAGTTAATAATTAAACGGGGTCATACAAGAAACGTGATTCCGGACTGTTTTGCTCGATCTTAATATGATACGGAGCCCTTCGTGTGCCAGTCCGACTCGCACTTGGCCGGTTTTTTTGTTTGTTTGCAAAATACTGGTTGCATACACGCTGAAAGCGTGTACAAAAAAAACTACAAGTATAAATCTGTACACTTAGTAGTGGAATTCAAGAATAATATTCATATAATATTGATGTAAGATAAAATCACGCCTATGTTCTTCGAAGGTTTGAGCAGAGGAGCCTAGTCGGTACCTACTTTTACATTTGGCTAGTTATCAAATGTGGTCCTTGTGACCGTAACAAATATGTATAATAGTAGGTATGATGACAAAAATATATTTTTGGAACGAAGTTCTTTAATGCGGCTTGTAAACTTTTAGAAATCGTCACGCTAAAAAGTGTTAATACTTGCGACTGTCTTCTTCTAATTCAAAGAGAAAGAAAGAGTGAGAGAGAGAGAACGCTGGCAGCAAAAAACAAAAGAAAATAGTAAAGTGATTACAGTGTCGTGGGATAAAATTGTACACTGCATGCTGGAGAGAGAGAAAGCGTAAAATTGGTCAAAATGAAAATCCAAGATGGCGGCTGCGAAAGTGTTAAAATGTTTCGTCATGGGTGTCGTTTTCATAGTTTTCGAGGGTGCTAAAGCCAATATGAGGTCAAAATGTCCGAGATGGCGGCTGCAAAAATTTTGTTTTTATTTTAAATCACACGTGAGAAAGAACTTCGTTCCTGATGGGGGTCCCCCGACCGCAAACGTTTTTGTGCCCCTCAGGTAGATTATTAATAAAAATATTGGACACGTATTTTTTGTTTTTTTACGTAATCAAAAGTTTACAGCGATACATTGAGTTTTAGGGGTATGAGAAACAGGGTGTAAAGTTCACTCATCCACCATAGAAAAGGGAGGATCCTCCGACCAGACGGGTGTTGTGTCTGGCGGGCAACTGCCCATCAGTTTGAAGTTGAAATCTTGTATGTATGTCGATCGCTCGGTAAACTCTAACTGCGCGATGCAGGATTTGTGTGACGTCATGTCTTTGATGCGTAGTTCGTATGTGGCGGTGTAACCGCTACATCACTCCCCTCCGGAGACCGGAGGTCGATAGTGGGCTGAATCTTGCGATGCTTCACGGTGCCAGCTGTGGTTCCAGTGAGTCGGAACCGGGTGCCACATAGTTCGCGGTGAGTCGGAACTGTCTGTGGTGATTGTGGTGATTGCGGTGATTCCCCAGTGAGTCGGGGTGATGAGGCTGAGGGTGATGACCAGGAATGCGCGTTCGCTGCATGCTGGTGGTCAGGATACCCGTTGCAGCCGTGGGTGCTGGCCGGCTGTGTGAGTCGCCTCACGAAAGCTTGCGGGAGTGATGATGATGATGACGTCACGCCGAACTAATTGCTCGAAGTCTGCGCTGACGTTCATACTCGGGGTCACCAATTTAGGGGTATGAGAAACAGGGTGTAAAGTTCACTCATCCACCATAGAAAAGGGAGGATCCTCCGACCAGACGGGTGTTGTGTCTGGCGGGCAACTGCCCATAAGTTTGAAGTTGAAATCTTGTATGTATGTCGATCGCTCGGTAAACTCTAACTGCGCGATGCAGGATTTGTGTGACGTCATGTCTTTGATGCGTAGTTCGTATGTGGCGGTGTAACCGCTACAGAGTCACGAATCACGAGTATTTATTTATACTTACGATTTTATACTTACTTGTAACGTAGCGACCCCCACTCCCCAACTTTGACGCGTTTTATCTGAGTATTTATTATTAATATGATAAAGCAAAAAATAGGTGATATTATTTTTTTATTATCTGACTGATGGACTAAATAGAATTTGTTTTTTTATTCACAGAATTATAAAAAGGTTAAAATAACAAATGAACTTGAAGTAACATTAAGAAAAACCACTGTTGACAACGTCTCGTCCAACTAGCAAGAAAATTGCCTTGAGAAGTATAAAAAATCAAGGTCTGTAATATAATCTTGGAGACACTAAACACTAACAAACAGTTGGTAATAAACAAGTAAGAATTTTCTTTTACACGCAATGTCAAATTATGGGCTCACTAAGGAGTAAGGTAAAAAAGCGGCCAAATGCGAGTCGGACTCGCACACGGAGGATTCCGTACCAACGTAAAATATCACTACTTATTTTAACACAGTTAATTGATTCAGGCGTGACCTTGCGGAAATTCATTATAAGATACAATAGACGTGGATATATTTAGTAATTGTGTTCCGCTTAGCTATTCCTGAAGAGCCATAAAAAACCCTGTAAGAAATCGACAAGTGTTTCACCTCTCAACGAAGCATCCTCAGGATGACGATTGACTTGTCGCGAACCCGAACACGGCGTGTTGCCACAACGAGCGCTGGACGCAGAGAACCACTACCAACCGCACGGAAATGACGTCACTCAAATCCTGTATCGCGCAATTAGAGTTCACCGCGCGAGCGACATGTATAAGACTATCCGACATCAACTGTCGGGCAGTTGCTCGCCAGACACGACACCCGTCTGGTCGGAGGATCCTCCTTTTTTCTATAAAGGATGAGTGAACTTTACATCCTGTTCCTCATGCTTCTTAAAGAGTCCTGTTGGCTCCCTTTGGATCATCATCTGCCTAGCCTTTTCCCAACTATGTTGGGGTCAGCTTCCAGTCTAACCGGATGCAGCTGAATACCAGTATTTTACATGGAGCGACTGCCTATCTGACCTCCAAAACCTAGTTACCACGTAACACGATACCCATTGGTAAGGGTTTGTCAGACTTTTTGGGCTTCTAACTACCCGTAACGACTGTCAAAGATCTACAAATGACAGCCGGGACCAACGGCTTAACGTGCTTTCCGAGGCACGCGCACGGTGGGGTGTTGGTATGTAAAGATGGTCACCCATCCACAGATCAACCGCGGCAAGCGCAGCTTAACCTGATCGATCGACCCGTACAGCTGTTGTTACTTACTTGTTGGCTCCCTCTGGATACGGAACCCTAAAAATTACCTAATTTCGATGTTGCAAGGTCATCCAACCCTTTTTATAGTTCGTTAACATGGGTCGATTTCCTATAGACCTTAGCCTCTGTATTTCTAAGTATAGTTTAGTAGGTACAATGAATGTTTCATTTGCAAATGTTTTCTTTAGGTACTACGTGACATTTATTTAGGCATGTCAATCAAAGCCCACGTATAGTAATAATAAATTAATAATGTAGCTACAACTATAATTACAATTACCATTTCAAATACAATTTCAAGTTTTCATTTGATAAAGTATTTTGTATTGATTGGGTGTTTTTATAATTTCTAACGTGACTATGAAAAGAAATGAAATTGTTTATTCTGTAAATAGGATATCGGAATCACTTTTACACGTCATATAATTTTTTTAATTTAAAATAAGCTAGATGAGTTCGGCCTTCGGCGTTTCCTGTCTGACTACTCTGAGAAGAAAGGCCGAAACAAACTCAGAGGTCGCAGTCTCTTTTAAAGTCCAGACGTAATCTTGGTCAGGCCATATGAGGACCATGTAGATTAGTGTCTGAAAAGGTCTTTTGAGGAAAGAACCACACAGATTTGAGTGGACCTGTCCAGTCAGTGCAAGCATTTGTCAGTAATCGTGGAGCTCAACTTAGAACTTAAGGAGCTCAATTCGACGAGCAATACCAAAGAAAGGACATTTGGGTAGGCCGCAAAAACTACTCAAACTGCCAGACCATCACTAAAACTAAAAGATAAATAAAAATAATATCCACATATTCCTCACATTCACAATAGTTAAAATAATATAATACTTTACAAAGTAATCATGTCTTTTTGAATATAATTTTCAACAATGTCAATGTTTTTATAAAACTGATATAATAATATGTTGATTTTACATAATAATTAAAATGTCTAGTTTTATGGTTTTATCACAAGGCTTAGCAGAGCGAGCAGTTCAATCCCAAGCTTTTTTATCTTCTTATCATTGTGGACGTCACGATAACAAAGGAAGTAAAATGTTATGAAGATGCTTTTAAATTAACATACGAGAGTAATACACGACGAAATTAATACACGAACTACACGAAACTATGTAGTTTCTGCCTGCGACCTCGTCCGCGTAAAATTTCATAATCTCCCGACCCAACGCGTCTCATCGCCCGCCCGTGCTTTCCTTTTTTTTTTAGGTAGGTCATCTCCTCTGAGATCATGACTACTTATCCGGGCTTTCCTGTGGGTGCCTTAAGCTACTACACTTAAAACCTCCAGCCAGGGGTTATTCAACAATGCTAATTAAAACTAGGTGAACGCTCGCTAAGGACACCTCCTGTGGGGTACGAACCTCGGCTTAGGGCGTCAACCGGAGGGAGGACATCAAGGATGGGACGGGCTGGGCCCGCTCGTGCTACGTACGCTACTTCGTTTTCGTTTGGCGTTCTTCACGACCTTTTTAGGGTTCCGTAGTAAACAAGGAACCTTTATAGTTTCGTCATGTCCGTCTGTCTGTCTGTCTGTCTGTCCGCGGTCTAGCTCCGAGACCCTTAGTACTAGAAAGCTGTAATTTGACATAGATATACATATTAATTACGTCGACAAAGTGGTAAAACAAAATTATTTAAAACATTTTTTTTTGTGTACCTACCATACATGTAAAGTGGTGATGTTTTATTTTTTATTTTTTTATCCCATAGTGAGGGGTATCATTGGAAAGGTCTTACAAAAAAAATACGAGTTTGTCAAAACCATTTTTGGATTCAAGGATTTGTTTACAAAATATTAAGCTTTAAAGTGCTAATTTTTGTTAGAGTCAAGTGTGTGTCCCCCTGCCAACTAAATGGTTGGTTTTGGATGTGTGAAAAAAATCACAGCAGTAGTTTATATAACGAAATTAAAAGGAAAACTATCACAGCTAAGTAGGCTTTACTAGTTAGTTATCGAGTAATAATCGACCAACTTAACTTTGCAGTCGTAAAAACATGTTTTCCCATACATTCCGTATGGGAGAACATGTTTATCAACTACAAAGTTTGTTTTTGGGATAAATTCATCCCAACTACGGAACCCTTCATTGTGCGTGGTCCGACACGCACTTGGCCGGTTTTTTCTTTTTGTTCAGCTCCTAAGAGCTGTAGCATGATGTTCAATAACTTGCCCTCCTCAAGAATTAGGCTATCAAATGCAAAAAGGATTTTTCAAATCCGACTGGTAGTTCCAGAGATTATCACGTTCATCAAACAAAAAAACAACCGTTCTCTTCAGTTTCATTATTAAGTGCTGTGGTGAAAATAAAGAATGCTCATTTAATATTATAGGAAAGTTCATACTAATTCCATGCTGCCATGATAGCGTAGGTACTTACTAATTCCATGCTGCCTTGTCATTATTCTAAGGTTGCCATCTTGTTCTAAACTTTGAACGATCGAGCTCTGCTCGGGTTAAAATACGGAAAAAACGAACTTTCCCAGAAATGAGACCTAGCTAGATCGATTTTTCGCCCCCGTAAACCCCTATATTGCAACTTTCATCGAAATCGTTAGAGCCGGTTTCGAGAACGTGAATACAAATAAATATGTATATACAAATATTGCTTATTTAATAGTATAGGATATGTATAGATATAGATGCAGCAGCTATGTACTCACAGCAGGATACTTCTCCAGCTCATGCAGCACCGTGTGGTCGCAGTATTCAAACACGAGGTGTAGCTTGCGCTTGCGTCGAAACACCTCGATCAGGTTCACTAGGTTCGGATGCTTTAGGTTCTGGGGACAATGACATTAAAATTGTTATTATTAGTAAAAATGAATATTAATAAATATTAATATTTTAACTTCTACCGTACAGTAAGACAATACTTAGGGTTGATGACTAAAAAAATTGTAGATTAAGTATTAACAAATATTGGACACGTATTTTTTTCTTTTTTTACGTAATCAAAAGATTACGGCGATACATTGAGTTGAAATGAGCCATGACGTCACGAGTATATAGATTTTATACTTACTTGTGACGTAGCGACTCCCACTCCCCAACTTCAATGCGTTTTATTTAAGGGGACGATAACCAACGTTTAATGATTTTATACTGAAGATGACGTCTAAACGAGTAATGTTAGTGATTTGGAAAAAATTTGTTAAATAAGAGCATTTTCCTAATATTTTAATATTATAGGCATATTTTTGATTATGTTTATATTACATAGTGAAATTAATTTGTAAAGTTATGTCTAACGCGGATAAAAAACTGAGAATGACGCAAAATCTATCGAGCATATTTTTCTGAAAACTTCACCATTTTAAAGATAATTAAATTATTGATTTTTTAGTATACTTGTTTTATTAAAATACTTTTTGTTTTACGTGTAATAAATTAATAATGCGTCTAATTTGGGACAGCGCTCCTTGAGGGGCGAGTCCTATTACTGGCTGAACGTACGACGCGTTGTTTGAGCTCAGTACAGAACACGCAAGCTAACCATTCAAGGTCACTGTCACATATCTGCGTCTTAAGTCATTTTTTATTAATATGATGAAGCAAAAAATACGTGTCTAATATTTTTTATTATGTGATTGACGGACTTAATAGTTTTTTTTTTTTTACCTAGGCATCAGCCCGATTAAGCTTTATAAGTGTAAAATCGATCGTCCACTGCTACGTATGATGTGCATGGAGACGTTGCTGACGAGATACAGTATCGTTAAGTATGGACGTGGTTTTTAACCCAATCGGCGAGCAATAAGATAGTTATATGACGCGGTCGAAATGGGCGTCTATACTTAGTATACTAATACTCGTTACGATACGCCTGATTTTAAACTTCAAGATGATACAAGAGCGCATTAGGCTGCCTGTCCATTGGAGCGGAACGAGGCAGCGGAGCGGAGAAATGTGCCAATATTAAGCTGCCTGTCCACTGGAGCGGAACGAGGCAGCGGATCGGAGAAATTTGCCAATATTAGGCTACCTGTCCACTGAAGCGGAACGAGGCAGCGGAGCGGAGACATGTGCCAATATTAGGCTGCCTGTCCACTGGAGCGGAACGAGGCAGCGGAGCGGAAAAATGTGCCAATATTAGGCTGCCTGTCCACTGGAGCGGAACGAGGTAGCGGAGCGGAGAAATGTGCCAATATTAGGCTGCCTGTCCATTGGAGCGGAGCGAGGCAGCGGAACGGAGAAATGAATGTTTGTTTGCACATCCTTTTTTTGTGTTGTAAATTATCAAATAACTTCTCCCTCACTCTTACTCACTAAAACCCACCCGTGTTCCTTCAATTGCCTTGTTGCCGGAGGCCACGATGTCCCTTTCGAACTTCTTCGCAACCAGCCACACATCCCTGGGTCGCACAGTGGATCATTCCACCCACATTTTCACAAAAGCGAAGCTTACACGAGCAACTTAGTCGTGAGTCGCTGTGGAGCGGTGCCTTAACGACCCTCATTTTTTTGAGATGTGATTAAATTGATATAGTAGGTATGTCAAAAACTAGGCTGAAAGATTTGATTCATGTCGATTGACGATACTAAAAGTATGTAGTTGCTGTCGACAAGACAAATAGTCTCAGGTTCTAAGCTGACCCTGCTTATTCGGCATCTTTGCATCGGGTTAATTACACATACTGAAAATCATATTTTGTGATTGTTATTAACAAACCAGGGCACTGAGGGCACAGATGAATATAGAAGGCGCACTCCGCATTTTAGGTATGGAGCTAGAAGCACGCGGCGGGTTCGACTTGTCGGGCCAATTCAGTGAGCGTAACGTAGTCAGAAGAGCTAAAGAGTTCCGCGATAGAAAGAGAGGCAACTTCTAGGGTGAATATAACTGTAGGCAATTAGCGTTCACCTCCTGCGAAGCAGTAATACTCGCGAAGGAGGAGGCGGAACGCGTGAGGGAGAGGCAAATTTCGCGCTCTCATGCCCCTAACCGTCACAGGAGACGCCGTGGGCGTCGTGAGTCGCAGGCCGATTCCCAGCCACCGTAGGCGCGGGCTCGCGGACGGTGAGCAATGGGAAAACTCGCCGTCCGATAAGGACCAGGCCCAGGTCGACGGCGCGTTGTGTTCCACGCGCGCCTCAAAGAGATGTCAGCACAACTGGAGGAGTCCGCTAGGACCGATGCCTGCCGGGGCTGCGGGTTTGTCCAAAAACATACAGGCAACTGAAGGAACACAGGTGGGTTTTAGTCAGTAAGAGTCTGACACGCCCTCCCGCCCCGCCGAGAGCGAGAGAAGTTATTTGATAATTACACATACAAAAAAAAGGCAATTAGCGTTGTGCGATCTGAATTGCACTTTATTGTGGCGTAGTAAAAGTCGCTTTTTATTTAAATTATTTTAAGAAGTGAACCATTTGTATTAATCGGTGACCATGGGTAGAATCCCAATAAGTTTTGTGAAAGAACTTCTGCTTTTATTTACACCCAGTTCCTGTTCTTCTTTAAAAAAATGAGTGATAAGTTTAAACAAACTATCCCACAATAATTGCATACCTACTCAGTTACTGACAGAGGGAGCCACAAGAAAAAAAACTTTGAATAAAACATTACAATTATCGTCACGCATACATGGTTTCCGAAGGGGTAGGTACATGCAAAGGTCAACGTACTGACACTCACAGTTTTCCAATACCGTATTAAGGTTCATATGATAAGGGGCGGGTTCGTCGACCCAATCAATCAAGCTAATCTATGGGAGGTGGGTCTGAAATGTTACAATGTTGTACTTACTATAATATAGTGACATTTTTTTTTGTTACTTTGTAGCTTAGCATATGAAGAAAAAACCTACCATTCTGATTGACCCATGACCAGAAAGTAAAAGATGGGCCAGAAGACTGACCAAATTCGAAATCTCATTGCATTCGGGGTCATAAAATATTTCGATTTGTACAATAGTCAATCAAATTAAGTCAATTGAGCAGTGATAGCCTAGTGGTGGCCAAGTTATAGGTCTCGAGTTCGAACCCAAGGCACGCACCTCTGACTTTTCGGATTCATGTGCGTATTGTACCTATAATTATCAATTGCTTCAAAAACGGTGAAGGAAAACATCGTGAGGAAACTGATACCTGAGAGATATTTCTCGACGGCATGTGAAGCCAAGTCCGAGGCCCATGGGTGTCTTTAAAACTTTGACAGCAGGTTAGCCACACGAAAAGAAGAAGTCAAGGATCAAAAAATTACATACCTTTATGTACCTATGCAAATAACGCTTGTTTCGCCCACCCTAACCAGAATTTAGGAACAATCCTGCTACCAAGCAGCATTGTGTTCTAATGTAGAAGATGTACTTACAAACGCAAATTTTTGTTTTTTTTTTGGCCTGCGAGAGATGACCTATGAGACTACAAGGGTTGCTACTTGAGTTCTTCTAACTATTATTAACCGACTGATGTACTGCTAGGGATCGAGTTGGGCCACTTATTCTTCCCAGAAAAATACTAGGAAGTGGTGAAGGGCGGGCGTTCTGGGGGCTGTCTTATGTAGTTTTGACGTTTAAAAAGTGTCAATTCGTATTCTCAGCCTACATAAATTGATTAATGATTTTTGAAAAGATGGCGCGTTGAGCGTTTTTTGGTAGGAGAAAAACTTAACGCGGCTTTCAGTAGAAGTAAACTGGCAGAAAGCGTTCATACTTGTGACTGTCTTCTTCTAATTAATAATTTCTTCTTTGGTCAAAAGGTAAATCCGGCTGCGATAATTTTCTCATTTTTCGTCATGAGTGTCGTTTTCATAGTTTTCGAGGGTGCTAAAGCCGACAGTGAGGTCAAAATGTAAATTCAACATGTCGGCTGACATTAACATTTTTGAGAATTACGACTTTTTAATTTTTCTAACATAAAAAAACACTGTTATTTCATATTTGAAGTTTTCACTTCTGTCGGCAATTTAAATTTTGAAGTAACAAATGGCATATATTACCACCGCAGGAGCAGCGGGCCACCTGTGACTTCTGCCGCACATTAAAAAAAATCTACAATAACTTGAACATTTCTTCAATATGTTGAATAATACGACGTAGTTCTCTAATTACTTAATTGATAAAACTCTTAGAACTGATATGACGAGCAGCCTGAGTTTCCCATATCCATTGTGAATGCACAAATCGATATTTTGTGACCACTTTGCTCTTTATCGGTACGCACGGCCTTGGTGGGGTTGCAAACGTTACTTAGAGCTTAAAGGTCGAGTCACGTCAACATTGCGTAGGAAAAAGTTATAATCACAAATCGCATTTTATTTTGTAGGGTTTCTGTGTTGAGTTGAACTAAAAAAGAGTTATGATTTTCAGGTTCATGTTTGACCACAATAGTTAATTAATTCAGGCGTGACCTTGCGGAAATCCATTATAAAATACAATAGACGTGGATATATTTAGTAACCTATTCCGCTTAGCTATTTCTAAAGAGCCATAAAAAACCCTGAAATAAATCGACACGTGTTTCACCTCTCAACGAGGCGCTGAACGCAGAGTGCACTCTGCGTTCGTCAGTCGCCATCCTGAGGATGCCTCGTTGAGAGGTGAAACAGGTGTCGATTTCTTTCAGGGTTTTTAATGGCTCTTTAGAAATAGCTAAGCGGAATAGATAACAAAATATAACATCACATAGCATCACGTTTGTTTCCCCGAAGGGTTGGGCAGAGGTGTCCCTGTAGCAGGTACACCCACATTTCGCCAGTTATGTTTAAATCCCATGTAATAGGGGGCGAGCCTATTGCCATCAACACAAATCCAGACTCCGAGCTGCTACTGAGAAATTTCAGATAGAAAAACCCAATAACACTTTGCCCGTCCCGGGAATCGAACCCAGGACCTCATGCTCAGCAGCAGCGTTTGCGACCACTAGACAAAAAAATATATATCCACATCTATTGTATTTTTTTTACCACTATTTTCAGACTGATTTTCAGTGATGCTTGACCACTTTGGGTGAACAAGGACAATCCTGTATCTGGTGTCAACAGTGGTCATAATGATGGTGCAGAAAGATGGACGAGTTCTCTCGTCAAATTAAGTAACTAACCGTTATGGGAGCTATTTTCGTGTGACCATTTCAGGTCATTTACTGTTTCTTTTTTATCTGCTTATTTTATCAATTTAGATAATATCGCTTGGACACAAAGTGTGTAATTATTTCTGCATTGCTCTGATTGACAACTAAAAATAGACGTATAACGTAGATTAGATCGAAAATGATGCTCGACGGCTCAATAAACGTAAAAGCACCTAAATATAGGCAATGGATTTACTATGACCACGAAGAAAAATAAATCAGTGACTACATAACTCGACACACGCATTGCCTGACTATACTAACAAAGAATTCGACACACGCATTGCCTGGTTATACTAACAAAGAACTCGACAAACGCATTGCCTGGCTATACAACCAAAGAACTCGACACACGCATTGCCTGGCTGTACTAACAAAGAATTCGACACACGCATTGCCTGGCTATACTAACAAAGAACTCGACAAACGCATTGCCTGGCTATACAACCAAAGAACTCGACACACGCATTGCCTGGCTGTACTAACAAAGAATTCGACACACGCATTGCCTGGCTATACTAACAAAGAACTCGACACACGCATTGCCTGGCTGTACTAACAAAGAACTCGACACACGCATTGCCTGGCTGTACTAACAAAGAACTCGACACACGCATTGCCTGGCTGTACTAACAAAGAACTCGACACACGCATTGCCTGGCTGTACTAACAAAGAACTCGACACACGCATTGCCTGGCTGTACTAACAAAGAACTCGACACACGCATTGCCTGGCTATACTAACAAAGAACTCGACACACGCATTGCCTGGCTGTACTAACAAAGAACTCGACACACGCATTGCCTGGCTATACAACCAGAGAACTGGACACACGCATTGCCTGGTTATACTAACAAAGAACTCGACACACGCATTGCCTGGTTATACAACCAAAGAACTCGACACACGCATTGCCTGGCTGTACTAACAAAGAACTCGACACACGCATTGCCTGGCAATACTAACAAAGAACTCGACACACGCATTGCCTGGCTATACTAACAAAGAACTCGACACACGCATTGCCTGGCTGTACTAACAAAGAACTCGACACACGCATTGCCTGGCTATACTAACAAAGAACTCGACACACGCATTGCCTGGCTGTACTAACAAAGAACTCGACACACACATCGCCTGGCTATACAACCAAAGATAGAAACAGTTTGGAAGGTATGTCCTTGCCAATTTTTTTGGAATTGTTTGTGCACTAAGGAAGGAAATATTCGAAACTCAAGTCCTGCACCCAATTGCGTAACACACTTTCAATCGCCAAACACTTCATATGTTTGAAAAATTCGTCTGCTTTGACAACTTAAATGATGCAGTGAATGTTGTTGAGTTCTCAAAATGGCCACAGTTCTTGCGTGTGTGTGATGAATAACCCCGCCGCTTAGGTTAGTTTTGGTAAGATCAGATGGATCTGAAGGTAGACCTGACCATGCAAGGTAGACTTAACACCCCATATAAGAAAAAAAGCTCACTTTCAGCATCCGTATTTCCCGGAGCGCGATCTTGCGTATGAGAGGGTCGTCTTCGTTCTCAACGAACTTCTTGACGGCGACGATCTCGCCGCTGTCTCTATTGCGGCACTTGTACACGAGCCCGTACGAGCCCTCGCCCAGCTTGGCGAGCTTCTCGTACCGCTCCATCGCGCGGCTGCTCGCGCGTGACCTGAAGAAAGAGAGTCAAAATCAAAGTAAAAGTCAAATCATTTATTTCAAACAGGCACATGAAAGGCACTTTTGAACGTCAAAATTTAAAGAAAAATATAATTAAGATACTAGTTGCCCTTTACAAAAGGTAGTTTCGTATGGAGAAGAATGGGCAAGAAACTCCACCGTTACTCTTATTAAAAATATTTTACAGTATTTTGTATACATATGTGAAGACGATGCACCTAGAATAAAATCGAGAAAGAAAAGATAACAAGATAACTTTGGATCGTAAGGTGGGAAACACACAGGTACAATTTTTGTAAAAATGGCAAATTAAAAGAAGAAAAGAAGAAGTTAACTTTGCCGACTACGCCGTAAGTACAGGAAACAAAGCTGGTTCTCATAAAACCCTCGCAAACATCCTTGTTTGCGAGGGTTTTATGAGAACCAGCTTTGTTTTCCTCAGATTGAGCACCTAAGGCGTCGCGCAGGATGTTAAACGAGCCTCTATCACGTAGCACAGGACAACATACGAGCCCCTACGGCGTAACACAGGAATACGATCGAGCCTCTACGGCGTAGCACAGAACTATGATTGAGCCTCTACGGCGTAGCACAGGACGCTGGTCGACCCCCTACGGGTAGTATACGGGACGACGATTGAGCCTCTACGGCGTAGCACAGGACGCTGGTCGAGCCCCTACGGGTAGCATACGGGACTACGATTGAGCCTCTACGGCGTAGCACAGGGCTCTGGTCGACCCCTACGGGTAGCATACGGGACTACGATTGAGCCTCTACGGTGTAGCACAGGACACTCGTTGAGCCCTTACGGGTAGCATACGGGACTACGATTGAGCCTCTACGGCGTAGCACAGGACACTGGTCGAGCCCCTACGGGTAGCATACGGAACAACGATTGAGCCTCTATGGCGTAGCACAGGACACTCGTCGAACCCCTACGGATAGCACGGGACTACGGTTGAGCCTTGAAGACGCGCGGCGGTGACCGGTGTAGCACAGGACAACGGTCGAGCCTCTACGGCGTATTGAAGTTCTACGGCGTAGAACAGGACATCTTAATGTACTACGGGCTATGGCGCAGAGGCACTATGGTACAGTGCGGCACCGACACCTTTTGACCAGCACCCGAATTGCGTAACACACAATCATAATCTGAATTATTTTGAAGGATATTGCTTATCCATTGCTTCATTCATCCTGCATTTTCCTATTCGTCAAACTAGAACAAAAGGAAAAAATTTCGCCCCTCTACTCTCCAAGAGTAGTGAAGGGCGCCATAGAAATCTCGCCCGGGGCGCCGGTATTGTTAAAACCGGCACTGTCAACTATACCTATTTAGAACCTACTCAGAAAGAAGTAAATGTACAAAGTATACGTTACCTCGTTGGTCAAACGCTACTGCTGAGCCTGAGGTCGAGCAAAGTGTCATTGGGTTTCCATCAGGAATTTCTCAGTAGCAGCCCGGAGTCTGGATTTGTGCCGGGTTGATGGCAATAAGCTCGCCCCCTATTACATGGGACTTAAACATAACTGGCGAAATGAGGATGTTGCTATAGATACACCTCTGCCTAACCCTTCGGACGTTACAGGTGTGATGTTATGTTATACTTTACCCAAAACTGATCACCTCCGGCGACACGATAGCTTTATTTATCTCCCCTCTCATCTTGTCACTGTGATTTCAACTGAAGAAAAGTAAACTGCATAATTTGATTCTGCTCTCGAACATGATCGGCAGAAAGCAGTTTATCAGTAGGTATCTTACTTCGAATTATTTTAACCTAATCTAACATGTTCAGAGGTATCATGGAGACTTGTGACGTATGTATTGTGTGCTATGTTTAGCTTGTGACGTTTTGTTTGACATTAGTCTGTTCTTGTTGAACCAGAAAGAAGATTCTTATGATTTAGGTTGGATCTTCTTTCTGATTGACAGTTTTTTTGCGTGTGTTTTGTAGACCGGGAGCTTGTAACAATTTGTCGCTTGTCATCGATCTGTTTTAGATGCACGTGTTAGCGACTTAGGGGTACACTGCGGTACACATATGTATAAATATTTTCACCTTCTACGTAAACGAAGTCGCGGATTAAAGTTAGCGTTAGCCCAAAGTACCTAACTATTCCACGCGGACGAAGTCGCGGGCAGAAGCTAAAGGTGAAAGTTTGTGAGTGTGTGTGTGTTTGTTTGTATGTGTTTGTCTCTTCTTCACGCTCAAACGGCTGGACAGATTTGGATGAAATAAGCCTCTTGTATCATTTATCGAAAATGTAAGCTCTGAGTCTGAATAAATCTATGTAATATATACGAATAAAATGTAAAATAATTATCAAACTTTGTATCACTATGATCATTACCTACTAAAACCTACAATTATCTTCTTCCCGAAATTTTCATTATCTCAAAGTCAAAATTTTTGAAGGTTTCACTTCTACCATTTTTCAGGTTATCTAAAGTACATACATCTTTTATGGGGTACTGTGTTAAATGTTACAACAAAATACCTTGACATATTGCAATTAAATGAAAGAAAATTTAAAACTCATATAAAAAGTACACTTTGTAAACAAGCATATTACAAATTAGAGGATTATATCCAAGATAAGAGTGCTTGGAAACATGCTGGTCCTGCTCCATAGGACAATTTAGAATCAAGACAAAATCAAACTGGTTGCTAATTTAATTGTAAAATTTATTACTTTGTGTTTTAAGTATGACATTAATTTTACATTCTGTGATTACTTCCTTACACACTGACTTATTAATTGTAACATTTTATGAAAATCGTCTACTTTTACAATGTTTGTAAATATGTGAGAACCGTGTATCTATCACAAATTAAATTATCTATCGTTGCTTCATTTTTAATTTTTTTACCTATTGTGGTATAGTAATTTTATTCTAGGTGCATCGTCTTCACATATCATAATTATTTAACAAATGTACGTACATATACAAACAATATTGTAAAACATTTTAAAAGAGTAACGGTGGAGTTTCTTGCCCATTCTTCTCCATACGAAAACTACCTTTTGGAAGGGGCGAATAGAATCAATTTTATTATTTTTGTAATTTTTGACGTTCAAAAGTGCCATACATGGGCCTATTTGAAATAAATGATTTGACTTTTGACTTGACTTTTACCACGTGTGAATTGCACACATGTTTTTTTTTTTTTCTAGCTACGGCATCTCGTAGTTGACCTCTGAGATCATGACTACTTAACCAGGCTTTTCTGTGGCTGCCTTTAGCTTCTACACTTAAAACCTCTAGTCAGGGGTTATTCAACAATGCTAATTAAAACTAGGTGAACGCTCGCTAAGGGCACCCCTTGTGGGGTACGAACCTCGGCTTAGAGCGTCAACCGGAGGAACGACATCAAAGATGTGACGGGCTGGACTGACGGTTAGGTGGAGCCTCAGGATATTTATATGTGTGGCATGGCACGCGAGCGCTGCGTCAACACGACACCACACGGATTGACGATGTTTCAACTATTTTCGATTTACCGACATACGGTTTGATTTATTTTATTAATATATGCATGTAAGTGGCCGCTAATTAATTCATAAATATTTTTGTTTTAAAATAAGTTAAGTTTGGTACTAAAGATAATTCGCATCTCAACTCTCAACCGTCTTTCACTCCAGACACTATCAGATACTCCTACCTCAACATCATCTAGTTTCTAAACTAATATTATAAAGAATAAAGATTTGATTTTTTGTATGTTTGTATGTTTATATGTCTGTTTGTAATGAATAAACTCAAAAACAACTGGACCGATTTAAAAAAATATTTCATCAATAGAATGCTATATTGTCACTGAGTAAACATTGGCTATAATTTATAAAGATACCACGCGGGCGATCCGTGGAAATTAGTATTTAATAATAAAGTCGAAGAGTTTCTTTTTTGTTTGTGTGTTTGTTTGCACGCGCTAATCTCTGGAACTAACAGTTGGATTTGTTTTTTTTTTGCATTTATAGCCAACTCTTATGGAAGACTAAAGGCTACTACGCTACGCGCTAAGGCGCTACGCTAGGACTCTTAGGAGCCGAGCAAAAAGAAAAAAGTGAGAAGGAATAGTAAGCGAAAAGGAAGTAATAGCGCGGGCAGAAGATAAGAGAGAGAGAGATGAGATAAGTATATATAATTCGACGGGGTGGGTCGGTCGAACCCCCCCGACCCTTGCTCGAAAATGAGGTGCTAGCAGTTGTTGCAGCTGAGCACGTAGCTTTAAGGGCCTTAGTCCCGTTTAGTACCGTAAAACTGTCACTTTAAAAAGGAATCTCCTCATAAACGGCTTGGTTAAAAGATTTGAAAAAAATATATGTTTGCTATAGATTCATGAACAACATTTTTGAAACTGGATTTTTTCGTATGGCTAATACTTTAGCTTTAAAAAAATACTTAGCAAAACACTATTTTTAGCTAATATTCCCTACTACTTCTAAACGGCTTTGATGTTTGTAAATATTTTTACACTGAAAAATTGGTGATTAAAAATACTACAAATTTGAAACTGCATATGTAAATCAATCAATATTTGCAAAGAAAATGTCCCCAATTAGAGATAGAGGGTCAGAGGCGCTCTGCGCGGGACGCGGGCGGCAGTCGTGCGCTAGCACTGAGACGGGAAGGCTGTGTCGCTCGCTGCTCCGCTCCAGCTATCGTCGACTATGCGCATACGTATGTGTTAGTGCGAATGTTTACGAACTTATTGTATTAATGTGCGTTTATAGACTAGCTCGCGCTGCAGAGAGTCAATTCGATTGTGCGCGTAGGCACTTTATTGTTGAGTATTTTTTATGTGCAATATCCTTAATACTTTTAAATTTACAAATTTACAATATAAATTTAAAAAAAAATGTAAATATAACATAACATCACGCCTGTATTCCCCAAAGGGTTAGGCAGAGGTGTACAGTCACGAGCAAATATGTATACACATAGCAAAATTAAAAAACAATTTTCTCGTGGAATAACGTCTGCAACTTTATACCTATTTCATATTGGTATGGATTCCAAAATACTATGTTCATTACAGCATAATATTACAATCACAGTAGGAGAAAATCACTTTTTAAAGTTGCTAAGTGTATACATATTATTGCTCGTGACTGTATCTATAGTACACCCACATTTCGCCAGTTATGTTTAAGTCCCATGTAATAGGGGGCGAGCCTATTGCCAAAAATCCAGACTCCGGGCTGCTACTAAGCAATTCTAGAGGGAAAAACGCTATAGGACTTTGCCCGACCCGGGAATCGAACCCAGGACCAGTACAGGTCAGCAGTAACGCTACAACGGCGCAGTCGTTGACCTACAATATTGTGCAAATAAATAAATAAAAATGGCAAGGCATATCAAGCACTGCAATCGGGACTATGAATGAGAATTAAAATTGATTGAATTTTAAAATGATAATACTGTATTTTATAACCTCTAACTAACAATTCCCATTTTGCGTCACACGTGATCTGTTCAATTTATATCATAACACGTGTAACTCCGGATTTTTAATTTGTCTGTTTGTGATGTCTTATTTATACCTTTTTAGTTGAATTTTTTGTCGTAGTTGGGTTTTAGTTTGTATAACTTTTATTGTTATTGAATTTTTTTTGGCGTTGGTTTTTTTGGGATTTTTTTTTTATACGTATTTTTAAATGTGCTAATTTAACCCTTTAATTATAGGTGTATATTGTGATTGACTTACGTAAATAAATGAATCCTTATTATCAAAATGAAAGTCTTACCGGTTGGAGTGTAGCCTTTTAACCTACGGAGCGAGGATTTTTATTATTCGGGAAATAATAAAATGATGAAATACCCAATTTTATTGCAGTATAGTAAGCTTGACCATGGCAACCATGTAGGTTCTGAGAAATATGGCCCTATGATGCACCTTTTCCAGTTAGGAGCTTTCGATTTTTTTTTAAATAAAAATCTGTATATTTCCAAAGTGGTGACTCGGATGAAAATCTTTTCTGGAAATAAATTGTTGTTCTAGTCGAAAACCATGAGATGGTGTAAAAAAAAACCAGAGATTTTTGGTTTTTCATGTTGACAAATAAAAAAAAAATTTTTTTTCCTCAAATTCATGTTGGGATGCTGTTTGCACGGGGGTTACACAGGGGAGGTAAAATTTCGGTTATTTTTTGCCTAGGACGCACCGTTTTCGAGATATTTGAATTTTCGTTTTTTGCCTATTTCTATTCAAAAAAATATCCGTAAATTTAATAAGTTCTCTGCCCCTAACGATACGCAAGCTGAAAGATCGATCGTCACTCAGCCGACGTTCGCACGGACGTAATAAAATCGCGGCGGGATTTTATCGCGCACTGGATTTTGAACTCTCGGTGTTAAGCCGAGCGTTGAGAATCCAACGCGCTGGAACGCACTTTTATTTATTTTTTATTTTTATCTGCTGTTAATTATATTGTGGTTTTTTTTTAGTCTGTGCTAAATAAATGTATTTCCTTTCTTTCTTTCTTCTTTCTTTCACTCTCGTCCCAGCGCGTTGAAAAATCAAGTACACGAAAAAAAATAGCCGCGATTTTATTACGTCCGTGCGGACGTGGGCTTACTATTTTTTTGTTGTTTTTTTTTTAATTATTTTCCGAATATTTTAAGGCTCCGTGCACAAAATTCACGCGACAGAGTTTAGGTAAACTCTTGCGATGCAATGTTTATGTGCACCGATCACACACACACGCCTAAACATTGAACGTAGTGACCGCTAAACAGTTTTGATCCTATAGATGGTATTTTGTTAAGTTACGTAGGTACGCATAAGAAATAAGTCTGGAATGTTTGTGTGTATTCGTTTATGTTTATATTTATAACAATCAACATAAAAAAGCTAAAAAAAAACATGTATTTCAGACAAAAAAGTCCATAGCCAAGGCAATTTGAGGTTGTTAGCAACAATAATTTCGCTTATGACTAATGTAAGTAACTAAAAGTAAAAAGAAGAAACTAGATACACCGTCTACCATCCGTCCGTCTTCGTTTTTTACTTTTTGTATGGAAAACATGAAAAATGATTACCTACATGTTGAGTTCTATGGGTTTCATACAGGGGGTCGAAATTTTCATTATTTTAGCGATAGGACACACCATTTTCGAGATATAAGCAAAAGAACAGAAAAAGATACAATTCAGTTTTTGCACCTGAATGAGTTTTAATTTAGTGAAAATGGCAATTTCGCTATTACGAATTTGACTTTTCACCTAAAATTTTGATTGGTGCCGATGCTCTTGTACACTGAACTAAACTATCACTAAAATTCCTTACTTTTGCCTATGAGAATCTCAAAGCTATTCTGTAAAATAAAACCTCTAAATTTAAAAATAATTTTGACACGTGTAAATCGAATTTGATAATCGCGACTCCACACGTGACACCTAACCACGTGAATCTTTTTAGAGCCGGAGGTCCGCAGGGGGGCAGCCTCGACGTGTTTTATATGGAATTTTTCACTTTTTGTATGGAAAATAAGAAAAAATATTACCTACGTCTATTCATGTCTAGTCTAAGGGGATTAAAGGTTTTATAAAGGGTGTCGAAATTTTCATTATTTTTGCGATTGGACACATCGTTTTCGAGATATAAGCAAAAGAAAAAAAAGATTCAGTGCTGTTTTTGCATCTGAAGTCGAGGTGTTGGTGTGAATTTAAAGTTCATGACAACCAATTTAATTCCACACGTTTTTAGTCGCGATTAAAAATAGTCAGATTTAGTTAGACACTGGTGCCGATTCCCTTGTTCACAAACTAAACTAAATTTAAATTCACTGCATCTTTTTCTTTCTATTGCATTAAGAAAAGGACAGAAGATACATTTTAGTTTAGTCCTGTCAAATTAATCAGCACTTGACGTAAATTGACGTAATTTTAGTCGGCAAGTTTTTAATCACGTCTAAACTTGTATGGAGAGTGACAGGCGCTGATTAATTTGACAGGACTAAACTAAAATTTATCCTGTCAAACTAATGATGCAAAAACAGTACTGATTTTTTTTTTCTTTTGCTTATATCTCGAAAACGGTGTGTCCAATCGCAAAAGTAATGAAAATTTCGACACCCTTTATAAAACCCTTATACCCCTAACACTATACAGGTAGGTAATATTTTTTCTTATTTTTCATTAAAAAAAATGAAAAATCCATATAAAACACGTCGAGGCTGCCCCCCCTGCGCGCCTCCGGCTCTAAAAAAGATTCACGTGGTTAGGTATTACGTGTGGAGTTGCGATTGTCAAATTCGATTTAGATGTGTCAAAATTACTTTTAAATTTAGAGAATTTATTTTACAGACTAGCTTTGAGATTTTCATAGTCAAAAGTAAGGAATTTTAGTGATAGTTTAAATCAGTGTACAAGAAAATTGGCACCAATGGTGCCCTGTGCGCCTCCAGCTTGAAAAAATATCCACGGGGTAGGGCAAACAAGTACCACGTGGATTCAAAATATATTTAAATTTAGAGAATTTTTGTTGCAGAATAGCTTAAGATTGAAATTGATGGCGTGATGTTATGAAGAAATGTGTAAATTTTCGCAGCCGCCATTTTAGATTTACGTTTTGACATCAAAATCTGCTTTAGAATCCTCGAAAACTTTGAAAAAGACACTCAAAACGAAAAATTTGAAAATTGTCACAGCCGCCAACTTGGATTTATATTTTGACCTCACTACCAGCTTTAGCATCCCCGAAAACTATGAAAACGACACCCATAACGAAACATTTTTAAATGTTCGCAGCCGCCATCTTGGATCTTTATTTTGACTTAAAGTAGTCTTCAGTAGCTTTAAAGAACTTCGTTCCAAAAATACTTCATTTATTGCTACTACAGCATATCGGCGCGGGCATGTCGGTGACGCGAACCCATAACTTTTTCCCACCCGGCAGGCAGACGTTGTCCTGCGACAACAGCGCCACGCTAGTCCAACTATAGCTATAAACCATCCAAGTGACACAAAAACAATTTAAAAAAACATCTAAATCAGTCAAGCCGTTTAAGATAAGAAGAATTACGAACACACGTACACCATTATTTTATTTATTGCCAGGCGTGCAGAATTTTAATGTTCTTCAAAAACAAGCAAAGTACTTTAAAATAAAATGCGGATCAAAATGTGGTAGTCGATGTACAATTTCTGGAATATGTTAACATCAGACACGTGCGTGCGTGTGTGCGTGCTGCGATGCAGTGATACATCCTCACGCTGGGAAGGCCCGTTCGCTACTGACAGGATGGGTTTTCCGCGATCGTTTATATAGTTCACTTTGCTATTTATTTACGAAATGAAGTAATTGTTTATTTATAAAATAAAACTTAGATTATATTAAACGGTTAACTTAAGAGTAATATGTAATTTTTAAAATTTCTTAATAGTGTTTCTAAGTATTAGAAAAAAATATTTATTTGTCTTGAACTTTTCAGAAAATTACGTTATTTCAACATTTTTTTCTTCTGCTATATTTTGTATGAAAGTGGTTCCTCTATGTACAAGTAGACCATAATTATAATGATATTGATGACATTTTTTAATTTTTAAAATCTAAAGCAGTTTCTTCTAATGAAACGATCAAACGTCAGTCTCGCGTAATTTTTTGGAAAACTTGTTGCGAATTTTAGTGATTTTCCACGAATCCTTAATTTATTTGAAAAATCCCTTTCCCCTATGTACAGACGCCAGCACATCAAGCTACCCGAAACTGTCAAATTTTCCCAATCAACTTTGAACCTTAGACATCAGCGATAAAGTTGAAAATCTATTAAATAAATTTGACAGATTGTAGCTTGATGTGCTGGCGTCTGTACAAGACAAAGAATTGGACTTTTCAAATCACAAAAATTTTGTTTAAATTCTGGTCCCCTTTCTCACAACGAATGATCAAAATTTATCAAAATCAGTGATTTCGTGCGGTGCGGCGGCACGGAGCCTTAAATGTTTCTCTTTTCGATAAAATCGAACATAGAATATACTTTATTGTCCTTCGTTTTTCACATAATAGATGTTATTATAAGTTTACGTTATTATTATTATTAAGGGCCGACTTTTCAAGCCTCAGTTAAGTCGGTGAATAGTTATCTAGCGTATGCAATTATTTGGCTGTTTATAAGGCGAATTAATATTTTTAATTTTTCAATCGTATAATAGCTGAAGAATAGTTTATCTGTGGTCTTTGTTAACCATCAACTTCACACTATCATGTGCAAGTGAGATGCACAGATACAGTATTCAACGTGTTAGACAAGAATAGAAACAAAACTTATGTTTGACATTTTGACATAATCATAACATAAAGACATAATCATCAGACACTGACTATCTGACTATTGAAAAATCCAGAATCATGATATCTATGGAATAAACGCTTTACGATTCTTTATCTGAAGATTGAAAAATCAGCTCTTAATAAAACACGAAATAAATAGCAACCGCATGACACTTATATGAAAAATTCGAACCCAATTCTCTTCGAAAATTCAATTTCACATAAATAAATAAGCGCGAAAGAATGTGACAACCGGCGACGGCGGGCGTGTCTGAATAAAACCGGTTTATTCAGGTTAACACGAGTTTTAAAATTATATTCTCTGTAATAACCAGTAACCAAAATTAATTAGATTTAGTCGAAACCGTTTTTGTAATTAACCGGTTAAGCAATTAACGGTTTTAAGAACAATATAAACCGGTTTCAAGCCCTGATCTATCTATAAAAAATATCAACCTTGCATCCACCATTCCCTTCTGGAATCGTAGGCAAAAACAGCGACCCACGTGTGCGTGTCTGCGCCCCTGCATATTCTTTGGCCGTCGTTTTAGTGTAGTGCGCCACCGCACGCTTCCAAGGGTAGGGGTTTAGCTCCGCCCACATACGGAAGGTCAGTGAGCCTACTAATCACCTATCGCTGAAAACCAGCGCTGTGACTCTATCTCGCATGGGGTCGCAGCATTATGCTGAGCGATGGCCGTTTTGCATGGATGTGACGCATATTTTCCCCTAATTTGTTATTTACGTGTTTTTTTTATCGTTCTTTGCGTCATGTTTACCGCAAATAAACGAATTATCTTTCTTTTCTTTTTTTTTTCTTTCTAAATACCACGTATAATAAATCAAGATGAAAATCTAAGTTTGATCCAGCCTGTCCCTTCTTGCTGTCCTCCCCCCAGCGACGCCCTAAGCCGAGGTTCGTAGTACTCCACAGGGGGTGCCCTTACCGAGCGCTCGCTTAGTTTTAAAATAGAATAAGTTTTTAAGAAAGTCCGGTTAAGTAGTCATGATCTCAAGCGTCAAGCTGTATTATATTGTTTACATGGAGCGACTGCCTATCTGACCTCCACAACCTAGTTACTAGGTAAAACGATACCCCTTGGTAAGACTAGTTGTCAGACTTTTGGGCTTCTAACTACCCGTAACGACTGATAAATATCTACAAATGACAGCCGAGTCCAACGGCTTAACGTAGGTACTTTCCGAGGCACGGAAGGGTCTTGGTATGTAAAGATGGTCACCCATCCACAGACCAATCCTAGCAAGCGTAGCTTAACATGATGAATTGACCCGTGCGGCTGTTATTACTTAGCCACGAGGTCTTTTGTACATAGAACATCCACCATAATATTGTCAATTTCAATAAAATGTCGTCTACATGTCTCCCTAAATACAATTATGTCAGAAACTCGGATAAGTCCAACGCTATCGAACACGTTTTAATCAATATGATTGCATATTACCTACCTGTTAATTGTTTGTAATTCCTTTATTATCTATCATTGTGTTTCGATTTTAATATTATTATTTTGCCACATTTATATTTTTAATAACAAAAATTTTTTCCTTCCCATATTGGGCTTATTGGGGAACCCCTAAGTTGTGGAACTATGTTTAGTGCCGGCTGTTACATAGAGGTAACCCAAAAAGCCTTTCGTTTGTAAAATTATGATAAAGAACTTGGTTTTCTTTGTTCAAATCATGAATTTCATGGTAAGTTATAACAGACTGAATTTGCTCTTGAATTCAGGACAGCCCCGGATCTAGGGCCGGGCGCCAACTTCAGGGGGTCGACAAATTCAAGCGTAGCAGACCGCAACTTTGCAATAAATGAGACGCGCAGCACATAATATATAATCCAAGGTTGCCTGGAAGAGGTCGCGGAAAGCGATAAGGCCGCCCGTTGTATATTTTGTAGTGTTTGATTTATTTTTTGTTATGTATTATTGTGGTGTATAATAAAGTATATATATAAATAAATATAAATAAATCTTTCATTTTTTTTTCATTTTTAAAACAGTTTTGGCGCCCCTAGATTAATAAGTTGCTGGCAAAATTTTCATTATGAGAAAATTATAATTTCGCGGGATTACTTAGCGCATCCCATAAAAGATTGGCGGGAGGCGGCAGACAGCAGTTTTTGCCCCGCCTCAAAAAAAACCTAGATTTGGGGCTGATTCAGGAGATCTTGTTAAAGATAACATATGTAACTTTCATAATCAGCTAGTACTTAGATCGCATTGCATTTCTTCTATCGTGTTGGCACAATAGCTTCACGAGAAAATTCATGGTATCAAATGGATGGTAAAAAGATAAACACCTAGTCAAAAACCAAGGATGATTGGCTGTCCGTCCAGCAATCTAATCGCGCAATACTTTCTACCCAAATCCGAAGGATTTTGAAGGAAATTCATAATCCATTACTCGATGCTCCATTAGTTTAAAAAATTCGTCTGCTCGACAGCGTAATTGTCACAATTAATGTTGTTGAAGGCATTGGGATTGTGAGTGTCGAAAGCCTCTCCTCCACAGGCGCGTTTCCATCGCGAGATAATAACGCAAGTGATATTGCGATAATGCTTCCCGATTGCTTGCACACAGCTGCGGTTTTATCGTCCAATATTTCTAACGTCTGCATGCAACCTACACAACAGGCCTCCCGCCCGCATTACACCGTCCTAACATTATTAACGCAGGTGTGTGTAAGATCGCATGCGTCACAATACAAAATGTTCTAAGAACACATATCGGAATATCGCAGGACGGAGGAACGCAAGCGTCCTACTTCTATTGCGTCGTTATTATCGCAGCAGTGTGTAACTTCGTAGCCACAGAACAGATAGGTAATCTGTTCTGTGTTCGTGGCCGTCCTAATACAAAATGTACTGAAAACAGATATCGCAATAACGCTTGCGTTATTATCGCGCGATAAAAACGCGCCTGTGGGAGGAGGCTTTACACAATTACCCCTTGGATAGCTGCCAACACTAGGTGCCAGAAAACATCATGCTTATTCAATAGGAAAGTTAATTTCATAAACTTTTCAGTGTCTGCTTCATCCATGTTCTGTGTCAAGGGAGAACTCATTGTCTAAGTTAGGGGAGATTTTCAAGTTCAAGTTCGCTACTAATTTACACAAACTAGGGTAAACATTAACTTTTGTCACCCCTGTTTCCATTTGATGTCACTTTTAGGATGAACCGTGCATTCTGTGTATGTTTTAGATAGCGAAACATAGAATATTAAATTCATCTGACGTTCTGACAATGTCATCTTTGTGAAGCGATATGCATACATGCAGTTCACGTTTGTGGACTTTGTCTCGAAATTCAAGTGTATTTCTAATGAACAGATATTCACTCATTAAAAACTTCATCGGTAAGTAGGTATAGTATTATAGGGCTGAACATACGCAAAATTATAGGTAAGTATTTTTGACGTGATTATGACATTCTGTAACCGTGCATGCTATGCGGGGCTGCAGCCTGTAGGTAGTCTGTCACAAGAGCATGACGAATTTTTATCAAAGATAAGATTATGTGTTAAAATTTCATATTTTTATTAGCAAAACGTGTGACGCAGGTGCGACTTGCAGTGATCCTTTAATTATTTTATGATAGGTATGTGCTTGAAGAATAATTGAATTGAAAAGATAGGTACAAATAAAAGAAATAATAATTCCGATCGTAGAACCAATAGTTTTTTGTTTAATGTATTAATCTAAGGCGAATGCCTTATTGATTAGAAAAAGTATCACTTGCTCGCAAGAACATGAAAAGTGTAAGTAACATTTAACCGTGTATATGTGCAAAACTCACACTCGTATTTTCACATCACTGATCTTAATGAATTATTTCGTACCACTAGATAATTACCTTCTAGGTAGCAGCGGCAGGTTGTTGCCGAATAACCACAATCGTTTATCACCGAACCATTTCTCCATACAGGAAGCCACGTTGTTCCACAGTTTGATTCGCGAACAGTCCCACACTACAGAATCCTTCATTCGCGTATCCGAACGTGAAAACCCGCGATCATATCCCGCCAAAAATTATGTCAAAATTCGCGCCCGTCTCGTAAATGACAGTGATGGCGATTTAATTTTTTTTTATTTTGTGCACGAGTTGTCGTCACGAATGCTGCCAAGCTTTTAGTTGTGGTTGTCGAGAATATCGATCGCTGGTTTGTTTACAGTTTGTGTCGGCCTGTGTACATGACAACCGCGGTGGTAGGGCGGAATGTAGGCTAGAGGATCGACTTCTTTTTTTACTTCTTTCTATTGTATAATTATCGACAGAACTGTAAAAAATAAAGAATGAATCGTTGAAAATATTTAGCTAAATGCTTTGGTTAGAAATTTGAAAGAAAGATCGAGACCATGTTTAAAGCTAGAAATAATAATCGTACATATCCTATTTTCATTCATGTCCGTTTTTTTATTATACCTAGTTCATAATTATCTTATTTTACCAGTTTCTTTTATAATGCTACATTTTTTAAACGGCCTCTCTTTTCGATGCCCAGAGAATCTAACAAAAATACCTATTAAAAAAAAACTCGAGTTTAGATTTCGGTGTTTTACACCATCATTCCATATTGGTCCAATCAAAACCATTTTAAATCATAACTTTTCGTTATTAAAAAAAATATAGAAACATAATATTCTAAAAAAAAACTAATATAAATGCCTATCTCCTAGACTACACTTTCATAAAGATTTCATGCATGATGGTACAATCCCCATCGCTCGTAAACGATGTTAAATACATGTCATGTGGGGTCCCGACATGAGAGTATAACATTTTAATGAACACAAGTCTCTGGGGTTTAAAAATAAAAATACCTATTTGAAGTAAAAGATTACAACTAAACATTATTTGAAACAGTACCCTAATTGCGTAACTTATTTTCGTAAATGATTATGACTAATTTGTTTCATTTTGACAGTTCAACAACATTCATTGCGTTATTTACGTTGTTGAGCAGACTTTTTTTTCTACTTATGAAGCAATGGATTAACAATCTGTTTCAAATCGAAACAGATTATGATTGATTTCGATTATTCATATACGTGTAAAACGTAATTAGGGTACAGGTTTGCAAAATAGGCTTGTTGAAAACAATTAACCAAATAAATATACAATATCTGAATGACTATTATACA
Organism: Agrochola lychnidis; assembly: GCA_963680765.1. Taxonomy (NCBI): domain Eukaryota; kingdom Metazoa; phylum Arthropoda; class Insecta; order Lepidoptera; family Noctuidae; genus Agrochola; species Agrochola lychnidis. The sequence continues at coordinate 22,770,190 of OY796862.1, forward strand.
ATATCTGTTTTTTTTTGTAGTTTTTTAAAAATGAAACCTAGCTAGATCGATTTATCGCCCCCGAAACCCCCTGAATACTAAATTTCATGAAAATCGTTCGAGCTGTTTCCGAGATTCAGATTATACCTATATATACAAGAATTGCTCGTTTAAAGGTATTAGTTAAGTATTTGTATTTACATATCGACGCTTGAAAGGCAAAGAAGCTTGAAGGCTTGATTTTTCTTTGTTATTTTTCTAATGTTTAAGTATTTTACCATAATTCTTAATTCTAGAGCCTTTGTTTTATTAAGTGTTTTGTGACCTATTTCTGTGATTGTTGGTTATCCAGTAATTGGCGACTGTATAAGTCCGAGGCTATTGTTAGCTATAGTATTTATGATATATTATATACAGAAGCTGTTGGTGTACCTTTATAAATAAATAAATAAATAATAAATAAATATAACATTGGCGTCGATATATATTTATTTGTAATCACGTTCTCGAAAACGGCTCTAACGATTTCGATGAAAGTTGCAATATAGGGGGCGAAAAATCGATCTAGCTAAGTCTCATATCTGGAAATAGTAGATTGTTATACAAGGGTCGAAAGGAATCAATTCCCATACGAGGTATTTATTCTATAGTCTATAGTCCGAGTAGGAATTGATGACTTTCACCCAGTTAAACACTACTTTTCATTTCGAATATAAGGAAAGTAATAAGTTGTAGTTTTTCTAAAATATTAATTGATAATAATAACGTAAGTATTCTAGTACCTATTATTTATTAATTTTATTAATTTTAAATATGGAACACACCGCGTCACCGCCGCGCGTCGTCCCGCTTAGGTATTTTTTAAATTCACACTGGCTGTTTATACAATGAATGACAAGCCTGCAGCATTTTTTTTTTATCTGTATTTTTCTATAAGGGGGGTATTACACCATCATATCTACGATCACAGATCCATGATCATAGACATAACTAAATTGTAAAATAGATATAACATGGGTAATTTGCGAGCTTCGTAGATAGGTATATGATATCCCAAGGGGGATATAATAAATAATAATAATAAATTCTTTATTGCCATACGAATATTACAGAAAAATTTGAGACCCTGGCTCCAGAGCTAAGTTAGAGTACCTGTATTTCAGGAGCCAGTGACATCTTCCATTTGTGTTACTGTTAGCAAGTATATGCAGCAAAAGATGATTATCTTACTTAAAATTAAGGTTAAAAAATAATAATTAGAAAAATTAATTAGAATTAATAAAGCAAATAATATACTTTCATTAAATTAAAATTAAATTAGAATAAATTTGGATTAATACAAAAATCGGGAACAAATATTAATGGAATAAAATTAAAACAAATTACAAATTATTTAAGTTAGGATTAAACAAAATTAAATAAACATGGGGAACTGGTAAGCGTGTGTGTGAGTGCGTGTATGTATGCATGTGTGTTGGAGTGTGTGTATGTGTGTGCGAATACCGATGATTTGTGTTCTAATATATTTAGATTGATTGCAGTAAGTTTTCAGTTGCGTTGTAGTCCTGTGTCAGTAGCCAGATCTTTATCTTCTTTTTTGTTTCACGGGTCGTTAGGGGATATATGTTCAGGATTTTATTCAGCTTATTATATACCCATAACAAATGTCTATTTTACAATTCTGTTATATCTTCGATCACAGATCCACGACCACAGACTCGACAGTGTAATACCCCCTTAGTAAAATTTTTCGTAGCCGACTACCCAACCAATAGTTCTATTTTTAAAATTCATTCCCGCCCTAGAGAGGGAAGCAATTACTATGAGTCTTTCGCGCCCAAGGGTGGGGATCAGCGTCTTCCACCCGCTACTTGGATCAAACAAACACTACTTTCCGAGTATGAGAAATGAAAAATTTGTTTTCACTATTTTCACAGCATCGGGAATGTGATACAACGTTGGTATACCTGGACGATATATTTATTTCTAGTTTCACCCGAGCAGTGCTCGGTCGACCAGGTACTGACAACCTTAAACAAGATGGAGACGACAATACGACAATAAATTAAGCTTCGTATAACTAATAGTAATGATGTTCTCAGTCTGCATACAAATTCAAATTATTTTATTTTACATAAACCACAAATAAAACGTCAGAAGCTAGGTGCACGGTTCCAATTGGTCGTTTCCTACGGAGAAAAACCGACAAGAAACTCTACGGTTACTTTTTTTAATAAATGGTTTTTACAATGTTTTCAAATTATAGTGTTAATAGGTACAAAAATTCAACCAAATATATTCAATACCTAGTTTACTCACTATAGCTACTATAACTAGTCTAAGATAAGCATAATAAACCCATAGTCGGTCCATCACTAACTACTTAGTTAACTAACTAGCCCTTACAAAACAACGTAGTAAGTTAAAAGCTTTGTATGACATCATGGGAAGTAAGGCAGACTAATGAGAATGACATTTAATGCTAAGTACCTGTGCGACCGAGCTCTGCTCTGGTGAAAATAGAGAATGCCCATTTAATAGTATAGGATAGTACCTACTAATTTCATGCTGCCCCATGATAGTAAGTACTTACTCCATGCTGCCATGTCATTATTCTAAGGTAGCCATCTTGTTCTAAACTTTGAAAATACTGAGAAAACGAATTTTCCCAGATATGAGTCCTAGCTATATAGATCGATTTTTCGCTCCCGTAAACCCCTATATTGCAACTTTCATCGAAATCGTTAGAGCCGGTTTCGAGAACGTGATTACAAATACATATACATACACACATTGCAGTATAAAGCGAATTATTTGTTATTGTTATTATTATCTTACACGAATTTATTTAATTTAAGTATACAAACACACATATTGCAGTAGGTTTAAAGCTGATTTACATCCGTCGTCACCTCACACTTCAGGTTCAGTTGAAAACCAGCGTCAGGCACTAGCTGTCTGGCATTTTTGCTGAACTGGGCCTATTTGGCGCAGCCGCGAGGCACATGATTATTTTACACTTTGTTTTTGTTTCCTTTTTTATTTTTTACTTGTGTTATAATATTGTTGTGTTGTATGCCTTTTTGTCTGTGCTAAATAAATGTATTTTCTTTCTTTTTCTTTCTTTCTTTATATACATATATAACTAGCTGTTCGTGCCTGGCGTCGCTCCTGTGTATCTCCGACTCCGATTTTCCAAAATTTTCTTTCATGCAAACTTTGTCTAGAAAATTACGAATACTGACAACAACAAAAAGAACAGCCATATGAATATAGATTAATATAGATGTGTTACTCAGATAGGATTATCTGCCTCATCCAAATCCTATTAGTAACATAACGATTGAATACTATTGTGAATTCATGCAAGCCTAGTACTTTTTGTTAGGTTACTGCTTAGAAATTGTGCACAACGTCTAATTATTGAAGTACTATTTCTTAAGGATCTATTTTTTTTTTTTTATTAATTATGGGCTATATTACTTCCTGATAATTTAGCTTTCAATTGATTAAAAAAATCGGTTCAGTAATTTCAGAGCCTTTTCGGTACAAACAAACAAAAAATCTTTCTCCTTTATAATATTACTAGCGGACGTCACGCGGTTTCACCCGCGTAGTTCCCGTTCCCGTGGGAGTACGGGGATAAAATGTAGCCTATGTTACTCGCTGATAATGTAGCTATCCATTGCTGAAAGAATTTTTCAAATCGGTCCAGTAGTTTTTAAGTTTATTACAAAAATATAAAAATAAAAATCTTTCCTCCTTATAATATTAGTGTAGATATAGATTAGTATTAGTATAGATATAAATATCTGTACAAATATTGCTCATTTATTAGTTTTAGTTTGTAGTAACAATTTCGATGTTAGGATTTATTTGATAGTTGGTATTGTAAGTGTTTTCATTTGTTATCCTTTCATTTCCCCAACCCTTGCCTTTACAATACCCCCTCTGAAATAAGTATAATTTGAATATTTTCCGTAATTTAGGACATTGATACACGCGAAGTTTTTCAGAGAAATTACGAGTTTATGACTACCAGTGTAGAGAATAATGTTTCCAATTCGATTTTATGATACTTAAAAGGCATTTTTTGAAGCAAAATGTCATTAATTTTATATTTACGAGTATTTTTTCCACTTCTTTTTGATAATGGGTTAATATTTTTGATGCGAATGCAAGTTTCGTTTATTAAATCTATAATTTCCAATAATGCGATGCTTTATTTTGGTAAGGAAACGCTACGCCAGTCATTATGTATTCATGTAGGTAAATAGAAAATATTACCCAACCAATCCACTGCTGTATACCTAGGTCTTGTCTTGCCTTCAGAAAAGATGTAATAAGAGGACGCTTGGCCTATCTTCTTGACTTCAATTAATAGTAGGTATAGATTAGATTCTGACTATAATTCTGTTTGTATATACATATTTGTTACGAACGCGAATCATATTTTAATCAACATACCACCTTTCCCGGGTCGGACAAAGTGTTATTGGGTTTTTTATCTGAAATTTCTCAGTAGCAGCTCAGAGTCTGGATTTGTGCCCGGTTGATGGCAATAGGCTCGCCCCCTATTACATGGGACAAACATAACTGGCGAAATGTGGGTGTACCTGCTACAGGGACACCTCTGCCCTACCCTTCGGGGAAACAAGTCGTGATGTTATGTTTTACCACCTAACAGTGACCTGCAAATTGCAAAAAAACGTAAGAAAATATTAATTTCGCGGGCTACCCTGACGTTTTCGCCTTAAGCCAAATACAAAAAGAGGAGCTTTCACTACCAAACAAATAATAATATCTACTTAATCTTCATCAACTTAATAGTTCACACTATTATTAAGTTCAAGCGTCATAATTTATTACCCCTCTCCCTATATTTACGATAAAGCATTTACACTGCCACTTGAACCCTCTGCGGGTTCTCGTGTATTCAGCATAATCATGTAATTTACATAATATGGTGTTGTGGAACAGAGGCATTTTCGAGTGCAATTTGCACTAGCTAGAGAAATAGGGATGATGCCTGGGTATAAAAAACGAAATTCTATTTAGTACGACAATGGTGCAGATTCTCTTGTCACAAATGCCTCTAAACTAAACTAAAAATCACCAAAATTTAGTTTATTCCTGTCAAACGACGATTTCCTATTCTGAAATAGACTAAAGTGACACAATTTTACTATATTTTAGTTTGACAGCACTAAGATGGCACTGAGATATTAGTTTAGTGAAAATGGCAATTTTGCTATTCTGAATTTGACGTTTTTAACCTAAAATTTAGATTTTCTAACTAAATATGACTATTTTTAATCGCGACTAAAAACATGTGGAATAAAATTGGTTGTCATGAACTAAATAAAATTCACACCAACACCTCGACTTCAGATGAAAAAACAGTACTGAATATTTTTTTTTCTTTTGCTTATATCTCGAAAACGGTGTGTCCAATCGCAAAAAGAATGAAAATTTCGACACCCTTTATAAAATCCTTAAACCCCTAACACTCTACATGTAGGTAATATTTTTTTTTTATTTTCCACACAAAAGGTGAAAAATCCATATAAAACACGTCGAGGCTGCCCCCTCTGCGCGCCTCCGGCTCTAAAAAGATTCACGTGGTTAGGTATCACGTGTGGAGTCGCGGTTGTCAAATTCGATTTAGATGTGTCAAAATTATTTTTAAATTTAAAGAATTTATTTTGCAGAATAGCTTTGAGATTCTCATAGTCAAAAGTAAGGAATTTTAGTGATAGTTTAGTTAGTTTAGTTCGGTGTACAAGAGAATCGGCACCAATGGTGCCGATTCCCTTGTTCACAAACTAAACTAAATTTAAGTTCAGTGCATCTGTTTCTTTCTATTTTATTAAGAAAAGGACAGAAGATCAATTTTAATTTAGTCCTGTCAAATTAATCATCGTTTGTCACTCTCCATACAAGTTTAGACGTAATTAAAAACTTGCCGACTAAAATTACGTCAATTTACGTCAAGCGCTGATTAATTTGACAGGACTAAACTAAAATTTATATTCTGTCCTTTTCTTAATGAAATAGAAAGAAAAAGATGCACTGAAGTTAAATTTAGTTTAGTTTGTGAACAAGTGAATCGGCACCAGTGAGATAATAAAAAAATATTAGACACGTATTTTTTGCTATATCACATAAAAAATGGAACTTAGGTAAAACGCATTAAAGTTGGGGAGTGGGGGTCGCTACGTCACAAGTAAGTATAAAATCTAGGTATATACTCATGACCCCTCTCCGACCCAGATGACCCCATAACACTCCTCCAACACGCGTAGCATGACCACCGTAGAAACGGGTTTTGTCGACGGAAGAATAGACAATATGGGGAAATGAGAATAGGGCCATCAGTACAGTGCACAAACACAGACGACACCCGTCATTCCGACCTCGCCGCCAAGGTCCTTCACGATCGCGACCGCGTCCTCGAGTAACATATACCCCCTCCCGTCCCTTGCTCGAAAATGAGGTGCCAGCAGTTGTTGCAGCTATGGACGTAGCTTTAAATACCCCGAATAATAATCAAGATGAAAATCTAAGTTTGATTCAGCCTATCCCTTCTTGCTGTCCTCCCTTCAACGACGCCCTAAGCCGAGGTTCGTACCCCATAGGTGCCCTTAGCGAGTATTTACCTAGTTTTAATTTAATAGTTTATGCCCCTGGCTGGAGGCTTTCAAGTGTAGAAGCTTAAGGCAGCCACAGGAAAATCCGGTTAAGCAGCTATGTCCTCACAGATCAACTGCAAGATGCACTAGTTAAAAAAAAAGTCATAGCCGCATCATGACCTATGCGGGCGCAGTCTTTGCACACGCCAAACCCCATTCCATCCATAGGATGCAGACCCTACCACGGGACAAGGCCATGGGATCCCCCTGCACGCGTAGCATGACCACCGTAGAAACGAGTTTTGTCGACGGAAGAATAGACAAAATGACAGATAAACAATCACAATCTGTCATTTTGTCTATTCTTCCGTCGACAAAACTCGTTTCTACGGTGGTCATGCTACGCGTGCTGGTATGTCAAAAACGAGATCCTCCATCTGGACTGTAAAATTCCCACAATTCACCAGTTCCTAAAACGCATGTTCAAACGTTATTTTGACTCCGCTCCCAAAACATCGCAACCCCTTGGTTGTCGATGCAGCTAACTATGTCCCCTCTAGAATCAGTAAAATCCGCTGTCCCAGGCATATCCTTTCCGACCCAGAATGTTCATCGACTTTCATTGCATATATGACCGTTCACAGTTGTAAAACCATGAACGGTTTTCTTTTTTTCTACGGTGTACCTGACCTCAGAGTCAGAGCAACGATACACTCGTTGGACACGTTCTACCTTATCGTTCAGCTAAGATCTATTCCTGAGGGTTTTAATACCTGAATAACTATCCAACAAAAAAAATTACCATACCTACATAGAAAATACCTACTTATCCCAAAGGATTATTAGATAGATGTGTATAGTGCACATTTGGTCAGTTACATTTAAGTCTCATTGATTATGCGAGCCCAGTGCCATCAATCAGGCACAAATTGAAACTCCGGATTGCTACTGATCAATTCCTAATGGAAAACTCAAAAGCACATTGCTTGACTTGGGGATCAAACCCGGGCGCCACGCTCAGCAAGCTAGCATCCACGCTGAGTGCCTCTTTGGAAAGCCCGACGACTGATAAGCATGGAGTTTTAATTTTATTCTGTTCCGTTACTTCTCCCCATTGAGTAAACTTTAGAGTGAATTAAATCATATTACCTTTATCAGAATCTAAATTGGTAATCTTCCATATTTTAGAGCAATAAAAAATATCGTTCAATCAAAATAAAATAACATTGTAAAAAAATAAAATGCTAAGAATCCTAAAATTGTACACTGAAACGTGCGTCACAAACGTTTCTCGGAACATTTCCGTCGTAGCGTAGAAAGAGCCAGCTGTTTTGTCTATCTTGTTCAAACTTATGGGCAGCATTCGGCTGTAACGTTTTTGCTATCTCTTTCATTCGTTCAATTGTCATGCGCTGGACTGCGATTTGCTCACGATTGACGACTCGTCGACGCAAAGTTGGCAAGAATTCATTCCTGTCAAAAACTCGCGTACGAGAACACGTTATTTGCCTGATTTCTCGATCAATGATCATTGTTATTGTTTGTGAACAGTATAATGTAATGATTAAACGTACAGTCGTCGCGTCCGCTAGCATCGCTGTAATTTTAATATTCTTACGAAAATATTATTGTGCAACACCCGGTGTACAATTTGCACTCGTTATGAAATAAGTGAAATAGTACGAGCCTTTATGGGTTTTGCAAATTGTATTTTGAAGCAAGGTCGTGACTTTTTGAGATGATAATCTAGATTGTGTAGTGAACTGATGCGTGCTCCCGTCGTTTGTGGTACTTTAGTGTGTTGTAAATTAGTGTTGTGACAGTGAGGAGCGGACTGAACAATGGGCACCACGGGGCTGACTCTGGCAGATTTGCCAAATATTTTTATTATGATCGGCGCTCTCGTGGCGCTGTTCGTAATGTTAGTCATTCTACTCAGGTAAGTTTACCGCTACAGATAAGGAATAGTTACAGCAAAAACTAATGTGTTTATGATCGTTGTTATCCTGCAGAATGTGCTAGATAATTTCCTCTAGCCAAACCCATTTAAATCATTCATGAATTCATAGTTATGTTGCACATTCGTGTGGCTATCTATTTTAATTATTGGTCTGTGTGTCTGAGACTGGACAAGTGATTGGAGCCTATTTGATTCCCATAAATTAATTGGCTGAATCTAGAAATGCTTTTGCTGTTTTAACTGTCTAAAAACAACTTAATTGGTAATTTAAAGGATCATTAATACATAAGTAGGTACCACTTTAAACATTCTAATATGCAATAGCATCAAAGCACAAATTGCAAATGTTTGTTTTCTAAAATAAAGAAAGCTGCTCTAAAGTACATAGTACACTTCACTTTCACTTTTATTTATCATGTTTGTCGTTGGTCTATCAAACTGGAATTTGAAAGTGAAAACAAAATAAAATAACATGTTTTAGTGCCTCCCAAGCAGGGTTGGCATGATTAAATCACAATATAAATCAAGTGATTTTTCAATAATAATCATTGATTAAATCAAATTCGTTTTATTTTCTTAATTTTATATAATGGATATATACATACAAATGTATTTTAATAATCACTTAGTGTTAGCATTATAATAATTAAATAAAAACACCAACTTTCCAGCTTTTTCCGTTCCTAATCTGTTCCTGATTTTAGAATGTACAAATCCGAAACTGCAAAAGACTCATTCCACTGATGCTGGCGATGCAATGACCCCAAATAACTGTCTCAAAAGTTTTTTACACACACAATTTTAAGTGGATTTTAAAGGCTCAAGAAAAAATCACGATCTTCTGGTTTTTTTTTTTAATTTCGTGATTTTTCCAACCCTACTCCCAAGTACTTGCACTTGACATTATTGTCCATACTTATCTGGTATTTCTTCTATCTCTGTTGTATGTATAAGCTGATAATAAAATGAGATAAGTGTTGTACAATAATCAACTTATATCTACTTTTACTTTATTATAAACAAAGCCATTAAGTGTTCTTCACAACATGGAATCATTCAACACATTTTGTTTTACAGGAATTTATATAAACTCCAACTAACAAATTAACTATACTCTGATTTTTTATTTGCTAGATTAAAATGACATTTTGTGTCAACATATATAACCTAGTAAATCAGTGATTCCCAAACTATGGGTCACAACCCATCGGTGGGTCAAGATCTAATATTGGGTGGGCCTTGAACAATTGATTTTAAGCTAAGATTAATATTTAAACTAAATACTGAAATAAATTGGACGTATCAAACTCATTGCGATTAAAAGTAACAAAAATTTAAGTTTATGCTAAAGCTTTACATAATGACAAAAAATAGGAAACAAATACATCCATCCTCATTAAAATAGCACTCCTTGTATTTAATTATGTATTAAAATTTTCGATTGTAACTGAATGTATTTTTCTTATTTGAACAGTCTTTCATTCATATAGTTAAGTATGCCCCTTTTTTCACCATAACAGGCTCTTTTGAGTCCCGAATTTGTAAGTTTTTGTTAAGTGGGTCGCGGTCCAGTCAACTTTGGGAACTTTAGTAAATAATCTAAGTACAGAGTGACTCTCACCAAGGACCACTGAATCATTCTCTGCAGGAGGATTCACTGTTATTGTGTTTTCTCTATAATATTAATTATTTTGGACATTACTAACATTGGTGAAGGTAAAACATTGTGAGGAAACCTGGATTTATAGTCAATACTAGCTGACCCCAGCAAACGTTGTTTTGCCAATTATTTGTTTGGGGTGGACAACCCTTATCACTTAGGGGTATGAAAAATAGATAGTAGCCGATTCTCAGACCTACTGAATATGCATATAAAATTTGGTAAAAATCAGTAAAGCCGTTTCGGAGGAGTGAGGTAACTAACATTGTGACACGAGAATTTTATATATAAGATAAGAGAAGTCTGAAATCGCCAACCCATTTTGAGCAAGCGTGGTGATCAATGCTCGTGCCTGCTCTGTGATAATAGGCTGGTATTATTATTACGTTTATTCATTTTGATTCTTATAAATATTTCTTAAAATAAAAGGAAAAACTATTTAAAATTATTATTATTATCTTGTTATTTTTAAAAGAAGGCCAATCACAGCAGTCATTTAGGTCTAGCAAATTAAAAATCTGAGTTTGGCTAACAAGAGAAATCAACTACACCATAAAAAATCTATATGTATAAAATCCTCATGTCATAATGTTAGTTGCCATACTCCTCCGAAATGGCTTGATCGATTTTTATGATATTTTATAAATATATTCGATAGGTCTGAGAATCGGTCGTAATCTATTTTTCATACCCCTAAGTGATAAGGGTGGTCTGCCCCAAATATTTATATGGCAAAACAACGTTTGCCGGGTCAGCTAGTATATATATAAAAATATCCCATGGCACTCAGTAATAGTGTAGCTTTCTATCGATGAAAGAAGTTGTAGTACTTCCAGACATTACCACGTACAAACAAAAAAACAATTTTACCGCTATAAAATATTATTTTAGACACTTTCAAAAAATATGTAAGGCTGTGTTACTGCATTCGAAACTTGTCTCTAATTTGTATGTAATAAAATGTAATCACTTACTATTATTATTGTAAGTATGTACTTAAATTCTGAGTTGAGCTACACGATAACTGACAAATGCGTGCACTGACTGGACAGGCCCTCTCAATCTGTGTGATGCTTTCCTCTAAAGACCACTTCAGACACCAATCCACATGGCCTTCACATGATCTGACCAAGATTATGTCTGGACTTTAAAAGAGACTGTGACCTCTGAGTTTGTTTCGGCCTTTCTTCTCAGAGTAGTCAGATAGGAAACGCCGACCTCATCTAGTTTTTAAAATATGATTGACGTGTAAAAGTGTTTGTACAAACCTACTTACAGAAATAAAATCATTTATCAAATGCAAATCTGACTAGAATTTTCTGATAATAATTATCATTCAAAATGCATGATATTATCATCATTTACTGTAAACATTTAGCAACTAGGTAGGTACTTAATTATAATTCATAATTATTTTGTCATTGATTGACTTTGTATATTTTTTAAAATTCAATAACATGTCAAACTGTTGTTTTTTTGTTCTAATAATAAAACATAATTTATGAGACAAGTGGTGTCCTTACTGCTGCCAACTTTACGAATAATAAATACTTACATAATTTAATAATATTATTTTGTAAAATGGTTTTTAATACATGTGGCTGTTGCTAAACTATTTAAAGCTATAGTGCTACTAAAGAGAGTTACAGCTTCATAGAATCTATGATATAATTATGTTGATCCTATGAGGCTGGCATAGATTTGAAACCACTCTAGAAAAAGACAAAGCGACTGTGCAGCCAATATCTGGTAGTACTATTAAAGAGACAACTACTGGCTGCAAATTCACTTGGTCTCCCTCTTACTTTTCGGTCTGTATTCACTGCACAACTGAATATGGAACGCTCAGTCCATTCTCTGTCTTTGGCATAGACACATAGGTGGGTATTACACTATACCCAATATATATGATCGTCGAATCCGACTCGTCTGGGCAGCGTTCGCAATATCTTCTCGTCCCACATACCACAGTGTCTCAAGACGAAAGTCTTTGACCAGTGCGTGTTACCAGTGATGACCTGTGGTACTGAAACGTGGTCACTCACAATGGGCCTTATCAGAAGGCTAAAAGTCACCCAAAGGGCAATGGAGAGGGCTATGCTTGGAGTTTCCCTACGTGATCGCATCAGAAATGAAGAGATCCGCAGGAGAATCAAGGTAACCGACATAGCCCGAAGAATTGCCAAACTAGAGTGGCAATGTGCAGGGCACATTGCTCGCCGCGCGGGCGCATTGCCGATGGGGTCGAAAGGTTCTGGAGTGGCGACCACGTACCGGAAGACGTAGCGTTGGAAGGCCTCCCACAAGATGGACCGATGACCTTGTGAAGGCCGCAGGAACCCGCTGGATGCGAAAAGCATAGAATCGGTCGAAGTGGCGGTGCTTGGGGGAAGCCTAAGTCCAACAGTGGACGTCTTTCGGCTGAAATGATGATGATGATTATGATCGATCATAGATCTATGATCAAAGATATAATGAAATTGTATAAAATAGACATTTAAAATGGGTATATGCCCCCTTAGGGGATATTATGCTATCATATTATATCATATACCTATCTACGAAGCTCACAAATTACCCATAATATGTCTATTTTACAATTTCATTATAGCTTTGATCATAGATCATATATATGATAGCATAATACACCCAATAGAAAGAAATGAAAAATTATGATTTTACTTGCATTGTCACCACAAATAAATTGGTTTAAGGAGTATGATAATACTAAAACAGTTGATTGCATGTCATTATTAACACAATATATTATATTAGGAACAATCCTACTGGATAATTTAATTCTTGTATTTTTAATAACATCTTCATTAAAAATAACTACTAATTTAATTAAATAAAATTATAAAATCATAAAATTTTTGATGATTTCATCCTCATAATGAATAATTTTACATGATGTCATATTTAATTCAATATTTTGTTTTTATAACAAAGATGTTATAAACAAAAAAATAATATAAATCATAAGTTAAAGGTCAAAAGTATTAATATATACTTACCTGACATTTTTTTTTGCTTGTGGTTACACCAGACCAGCAATAAATTACTTAACGTCTTAGGCCGCATTCCGAGTTACGCTAAAAGTGATAATTTCGCGAATCCGACCAAATTTAATAGTCACAAAATATAAGGGTTACTGAGTAATAAATTATCACTTTTAGCGTAACTCGGAATGCGGCCTTAGTGGTTTTTGTCACACAATGGATCTCGGGTATACTTAAACAGTAAACTATAAAAAAAACCTAAGATAAACTTTTTAACTAAATTTTATTGTTGTGACAAATCTAGACTCCTTCCTTATCTATAGATTGAAGTTCTTCAATGATAGCATAGATTTATATTGCACATTCTCTATAATATTGGCTCTAATGACAATGATAAGATAACAACATTGCACATAGAATAGTACCTGTACCCTAATTGCGTAATTTCATTTCAAACAATTTCATTTCATTAATACAACACAATCACAATTTGTTTCGATTTGAAACAGATTGCTAATCCATTGCTTCATAAATTGCAAAAAAAATCTGCTCAACAACGTAAATAACGTAATGAATATTGTTGAACTGTCAAAATGAAACAAATTAGGCAAAATTGTTTAAAAAAATGAGTTACGCAAGATACCTACTGGTCGACCAGGCTCTGCTCGCTTGAAAATAGATAAATATATCGTCCAGATTATACCAACGTTGTATCACATTCCCGAGGCTGTGAAAATTGTGAAAACGAATTTTTCACCCCCGTAAACCCCTATATTGCAACTTTCATCGAAATCGTTAGAGCTGTTTTCGAGAACGTGATTACAAATGAATAAATATGTAGAATATACAAATATTGCTCATTTAATAGTATAGGATAGGATAGTAAAAAATATCATCATCATCAGCCTATAAATGTTCCCACTGCTGGGACACAGGCCTCCTCTCTGTGAGAGGGAGTGGGCCGTTATCCACCACGCGGGCCCAGTGCGGGTTGGGAGATGTCACATGTCTTCGAATTTTCGGTTCTAGTACAAGTAATCAATATAATAATATTATATTGTTGATTTTGTAATTCAACTGCATCCAGTTAGACTGAAAGAAAGAAAGAAAGAAAAAGTATTTATTGAGACTCGCACAGGAAATCACAAATTAAACTAAACACCTTCAATAAGAACATTAATAAAAATTATTAAAAAAACAATAAAAAAAAATACAAAGTAAAATTAAAATAAAAGCAGAAGGTCCTGTACGAGGCCAAAAGGCTCCTATCTAATCCGACCCCAACATAGGAAAAAGCTTGCCAAATACGTATATTGTTGATTTTTTATAGCAATGTAGTTGACTAACAAACTGAAAAACTTAACTCTTGTAAAGTGATTTGATTGGGTATTGTTATTTCAGCCAGCCAACCCACACCCTTGTGGCTAAGTAATAAAAATAGCTGCTCGGATCAATCGATCAGATAAAGCTACGCTTGCCGCGGTTGGTCCGTGGATGGGTGACCATCTCTACATACCAAGACACCTCCGTGCCTCGGAAAGCACGTTAACCCGTTGATCCCAGCTGTCATTCGTGGATCTTTGACACTCATTTCGGGTCATTACGTCAGAAGCCCGAAAGTCTGACAACCAAGGTTAATCGTGTTACCCAGTAACTGGGTTGTGGGGGTCAGATAGGCAGTCACTCCATGTAAAGAAATAAAATTCATTTATTTCACGTAAATAACACCCATTACCAAAACATAAATTAGTAATAGAAATTTTAGAGATAAAATCAAACAAGATCAAATACAATTAAACTAAAACAAATAAATAATGTCAAATAAAGTAAAATTAAATCAATTAAAATCAAATTAAGTACATCAAATCAGCTCAAATTAAATTAAATCAAATCAAATGAAATCAAAATAAATTAATAACGTCGTTTAATTAAAAATAAAATATCTTCTCTCCGACACTGGTACAGCAACATGTCTGCTGGAACAATGCCGGACGAAGGGGCAGTCCAGCCTTCCCGCAATCATCGCCAGTACGATGTTGGGGCTAACCCGTACCCTATGCACCAAGGACGCGGCGCGCTTGCGCATGGTAAAATATATACTGGTATTCAGCTGCATCCGGTTAGACTGCAAGCCGACCTCAACATAGTTGGGTTGCAGGCAGATGATGAGTCAGCCAATCACAGCAGATCACGACTTAATAATTTATTGTTGATTAAGCCCTCAGAAGGTCGTTAGTATGGAATACTTTAAAATTTAAAATTAGAACAAACTGTTAAGGTACAATTCCGTAGCCGCCTGCGTTCGATTCGGAATGGTATCTTGAAAGTTAAAATTAGAACAAACTGCTATGCACCTACTTTGCACTAAAAACTGTCACATTTGATACGGGCTATCTCAATTATAGATAACCTATACGCCCTTGTGAACAGTTTATAAGTCGAAAAAGTCGGCGAAATTAATTGTTACGCAAATTGACTAAGTACCAATTGTCTGTATATTTATTATGCAAGTCACAACTGTCAATCTTTGACAGATGTGTGAAATGGCTAAAACACGGCAAATTGACTAAGTACCAATTGTCTGTAGAATTATTATGCAAATCACAACTATCAATCTTTGACAGTTGTGTGAAATGGCTAAAACACGTCAAATTGACTAAGTACCAATTGTCTGTATAATAATTATGCAAATCACAACTGTCAATCTTTGACAGTTGGGTGAAATGGCTAAAACACGGCAAATTGAATATTATATTGGATTGTAAATTATTGGTCGGGCAGGGGACATAGTCCTTGGGTTGGTTACCCTGAACTATGCAAGGACTATATCATCGTGTTTTGATTTGTGATTTCCACTATGGTCACCCAAACCCATAGTCCAATATATTTTGTTTTCATGTTCCGAAATAGTCCTGCACCAACCGGGTTTTTTTTTTTTGGGTGGGAAATTATCAAATAACTTCTCCCGCTCTGGGTGGAGCGGGAGGGCGTGTCAGACTCTTACTAAGTAAAACCCACCTGTGTTCCTTCAGTTGCCATGTTGCCGGGGGCCACGATTTCCCTATCGGTTTTCTTCGAACCCCCAGCAGGCATTGGCCCTAGCGGACCCCGTCAATTCTGCTGACATCTCTTTGAGGCGCGCGTGGAACACAACGCGCCGTCGACCCGGGCTTGGTCCTTATCGGACGGCAAACTACCCATTGCTCACCGTCCGCAATCCCGCGCCTACGGTGGCCGGAAATCTGCCTGTGATTCCCGACGCCCAGGGCGTCTCCTCCTGCGGCGGTTAGGGTCGCGAGGGCGCGAAATTTGCCTCTCCCTCACGTGCTCCACCTCCTCCTTCGCGAGCATTACTGCTTCGCAGAAGGAGGTGACGGCCTCCCATTTCCTCTCGCTCCGTAGCATGGCCCGAATCAGGGCCGGACGCGAGAGATCACCGTCGCCGATCGCCTCCACGAGGACACGGCGATGCCCTGCCCAAGCCGGGCAGACCTCCACCGTACGCTCCACCGTGTCCTCCGGCCAATCCACACAATGGTGACACCCGGGTGTTTCCTCCCGCCTTATTCTGTACAAGAACCTCCCGAAGCAGCCGTGTCCGGTGAGGACCTGCGTCAGGCGGAAGGTGAGGACGCCGTGGCGTCTAACCAGCCACTCCTCAAAGAGGGGTCTTATCGCCGCAATTGTGGCGTGCCCTGGATTGGTTACCCTGAACTATGCAAGGACTATATCGTCCCCTGTTTTGATTTGTGATTTCTACTATGGTCACCCAAACCCATAGTCCAATATATTTTGTTTTCATGTTCCGAAATAGTCCTGCACCAACCGGGTGTTGTCCTTGGGTGCACTTGCATACATACAGGGATAATTGTCGGTCGGTGCTACATTTAATTTAAAATTGTCTAAAGAGCCTCTGCGAGTTGACTTCGGCCCCTCGTACGAAACTCCAAAGGTCCGTGACCCTGGGGTCTCGAGATGTCAAAGATTTTTTTTTAATGGTAATAATAACTCAAATGTTATTAAATTGTTACCTCAGGGCCAGGGATCAACCTGTACATTATATTTTAAGTGCTTAGCATGTTTTATGTAATTGAAGCACTTAAAAAAATCAAGTTTAATAAAAAACTGTAACCCGACTACGGGAAAATAAAAATGATCTAAAAAGTACGAAACAAGCAAATATTTCAGACTGAAATTAAGACATAGGTACAAAAATGGTCCAGGTAAAGCCGTGGTCGCATGCCTGTATACCATGTTGGTGCCAGGAACACCTACAAAATTATAATGGCATGGGACGACGGCATTACCTTGACCATTTTTGTACCTATGTCTTGATTTCTGTCTGAAATATTTGCTTGTTTCGTACTTTTTAGATCATTTTTATTTTCCCGTAGTCGGGTTACAGTTTTTTATTAAACTTTATTTTTTTATTTTATACTTTTCCGTTTTTACACTTGATAAACGTAAATAAGACTAATACAATAGTTCAGTAATTAACCTATTTTAATTCCAATAGCAGTGCATAGTGCTTTGGACGAAACCATAGAGCGATTTATTTCGACGCCAACACCATGTATCGATAACGAGCTTCGAAGAAATCCAAAATATAAATATTTTGTTGTACTTGTTTTTCTTCATAAGAGTGGAATTACAAATCGTAACTATTTATTAAGATTTGATTAACTGCACGTTGGTAACATCTTGCGATACTACGTAGCGCAGTCTCACTTTTGCTTGTTGTTAACGATTTAAACATATTTATTTACTTTGAAAATATAATATTATATACATATTTGTAATGTGCTCGTCAAGACCTTTCTTTTGATACCAAACATGTCATGATCATCCCATTTTAATTTTTTTCGAGGTTAGAAATTTACGTGTAAAGTCCACCAAATTAAATTTAGGGAAAAATTATATAGCCTATGTCATCCGGACCATTATTACAAATCTATTGATACCTCATTCATCAAAATTGGTTTAGTAGTTTAGGCGCTACGGTGGAACACACGTAAAAACAAACATACATACATACATACAAACATACATACATAGACTGCTAAAATCATAACCCTTCCTTTTGGCTTTGCCAAGGTCGGGTAAAAATATACCAGAGGGGGCAATTCCCGTAATTTTTAAGAACGTTCGCATTCGTAATCTGTCAAAAATACAATTAATAAATATCAACATTTTTGTCAAGTTTGACAGTTTGTGACTTGAATGTAAACGTTTTTTAAGTACGAGAATTGGCCTTCAGATGGTATTAAAAACATTTAAAATGTGAGTAGGTATGGACTGCGATATGTTATTACTAGTTATTAGTGACTTCAGCATGTAATTACATTTCAACAGGGAATTTAAATGGTTTCTATGAAATCTTAAAATTACATGCATACATAACATCACGCCTGTAACCTCCGAAGGGTTAGGCAGAGGTATCTATAGTACACCCACATTTTGCCAGTTATATTTAAGTCCCATGTAATAGGGGGCGAGCCTATTGCCACCGGGCGCAAATCCAATCTCCGGGCTGCTACTGAGAAATCCCTAATGGAAAACCCAATAACACTTTGCTCGACCTGTGTATCCATGCCTGACCTTAATGCTCAGCAGTAGCGCTTGCGACCACTAGACTAACGAGGCAATTAAAATAAGGATTAAGGAAGGATTTATTTTGTCCGTAAGCCCGCGCCTACGGTGGCCGGAAATCTGCCTGTTATTCCCGACGCCCAGGGCGTCTCCTCCTGCGGCAGTTAGGGGCGTGAGGGCGCGAAATTTGTCTCTCCCTCACGCGTTCCGCCTCCTCCTTCGCGAGCATTACTGCTTCGCAGAAGGAGGTGACGGCTTCCCATTTCCTCTCGCTCTGTACCATGGCCTGAACCAGTGCCGGACGCGAGAGATCACCGCCGCCGATCGCCTCCACGAGGACACGGCGATGCTCCACGCAAGCTGGGCAGACCTCCACCGTATGCTCCACCGTGTCCTCCGGGCGATCCGCACAATGGCGACACCCGGGCGTTTCCTCCCGCTTTATCCTGAACAGGAACCTCCCGAAACAGCTGTGTCCGATGAGGACCTGCGTCAGGGTCAGGCGGAAGGTAAGACGCTAAGTCTGCAATGGAATAAATTGGCAACCCCAAAAAGTTTTATTACTTTTACATCAGTCAGCTATGTCAGTTTCAGGGTACCTGAACTGTCAGATTGCTTACATTGTAAGTTGTTTTCACAAAATAAAGTAGGAAAATGGTTAAACATATTAAAAGTAGAGTACGGGAGTTATTATAATTATAATTTGTGATATGTAAATTCCAAGATGTGAAGGAACAGCACGATGTCGTCCTTAACCAAAAACGACAATGTTTACAAGATATCGAAAAGTTGACGTGTAGATCTAATGATTTTGATATTTTGCCTTTTGATTTTTGCCTAATAGACTATTGTCGTACCTATGCTCTACCTCCATACGATGACAAAACTGTATCAAATCCACCCTGCATCGTGCTAAAGTGACTATTCTTTATCAGGAATAAATCAGGATATAAACAACAAAAAAAACTTTTTTACAAAAAATACAACCGACTTCCAAACTACAAAGTGAAAAATAACTTTAATTTCGGAAGTCGGTGTCTTTGGATCAGATCAGTATTTTAGTTTTTTGACACCGACTTCCGAAATTAAAGTTATTTTTCACTTTTTAGTGGGTTGGTTTGTAATTTATCTAAGTTACAATAGCCTTATGTCAACTGCTCATCAAATATACCCAAATCGTTATAGATGTGCCTTTAATATTTGAAGAGTTACCTCGATTTCTCCAAGATCCCATCATCAGATCGTGACCAAATGACAATGGGACCAACTTGAAAGTATACCCTTTCAAACAAAAAAAGAATTTTTCAAATCGGTCCAGCCGTCTTCGAGTAATCGGGGAACATACATAAAAAAAATAAAAAATATCCCGACGAATTGAGAACCTCCTCCTTTTTTTTGAAGTCGGTTAAAAATAACCTATCAAAAACAAAAAGATAAAGTATCAAATTCTTTTTTCCTAGGACAGATGGTGTTGCCGTCTATAGATTTTCAAATTCCACCGTTTTTTTTTACTTATGCAGACTTAGTGTGGCCAGACTCTACCTACCTAGCATTTTACTTGATTAGGTGGATACTTGTGTCTGTCTCTGTACTCGTCTGACACGCCCTACCCTCCCGCTACGCCCAGAGCGGGAGAAGTTATTTGCTAATTTACCACACAAAAAAGAAAAAAAAACGTGCGCTTTGGATCGACAGCCCCGCTAATGGCAAGGAGCAAAAATGACAAGCAATAAAAAAAAACCCTGTAACTGTAATATTCATTCCAAATGTTTGTAATCATCATTTCAGCCGAAAGACGTCCACTGCTGGACATAGGCCTCCCCCAAGCACCGCCACTTCGACCGATTCTGTGCTTTCCGCATCCAGCGGATTCCTGCGGCCTTCACAAGGTCATCGGTTCATCTTGTGAGAGGCCTTCCAACGCTACGTCTTCCGGTACGCGGTCGCCACTCCAGAACCTTTCGGCCCCATCGGCCATCCGTTCTGCGAGCAATGTGCCCTGCCCATTGCCACTTAAGTTAGGCAATTCTTCGGGCTATGTCGGTTACCTTGGTTCTCCTACGGATCTCTTCATTTCTGTTCGATCACGTAGGGAAACTCCAAGCATAGCCTTCTGATAAGGCCCATTGTGAACAACCACGTATCAATACCATAGGTCATCACTGGCACACGTCAAAGACTTTCATCTTGAGACACTGGTATTTGGGGATGAAATGATATTGCGTAGCTTCCCGAACGCTGCCCAGCCGGGTTGGATTCGTTCGACGATTGATCTCTTTCTCGAAGTTGGACCTACCTAACTGGACAGTTTGTCCTAGGTAAACATTCTCGTCCACAACTGTAACTGTTTGTAATACGCTGTCGGAAAAAAATGAGGAGCAAGTAAAAATCCAAGATGCTTAACATTTTTCATTCTTGACTGTCATTTAGATATCGCGACGCCACACGTAGAAGTTATTTTTAAACTGCCCCAACCATGAAGCTTATTTAAGACGCAGATATATGACAGTGACCTTGAATGGTTAGCTTGCGTGTTCTGTACTGAGCTCAAGCAACGCGTCGTACGTCCAGCCAGTAATAGGACTCGCCCATCAAGGAGCGCTGTCCCAAATTAGACGCATTATTAATTTATTACACGTAAAACAAAAAGTATTTTAATAAAACAAGTATACTAAAAGATCAATAATTTAATTATCTTTAAAATGGTGAAGTTTTCAGAAAAATACGCTCGATAGATTTTGCGTCATTCTCAGTTTTTTATTCGCGTTAGACATAAAATTATAAATTAATTTCACTATGTAATATAAACATAATCAAAAATATGCCCATATTGAAATATTAGAAAAATGATTTAATTTAACATATATTTTTTCCAAATCACTAACAATGACGTCACTAAAGATGACGTCTAAAGGAGTAGTCTCCTTTAGACGTCATCTTTAGTATAAAATCATTAAAAGTCGGTTATCGTCCCCTTAAGCAGTAGCTTGCGACGAGTCGATAAAAACGGTGATTTACGTCTTGGAAGAGAATACTGTACCTATGTCAAACATTTGCAAATGTCCTTTGCATGACTTTTGGCCAAATACGTGTGGCATATGTAAAATTGTTAACTGGAAATAAAGATATTATTGTTATTTATTAAATACCGTTCTCAATTGTTATTATACCGAAATAGTAATATTGTCACACTCTTATGTCACAACATTATTCCTTAATAGTACGTTTATAACTGCAATAATTACTTACAGGCTAACTCAACATGTACCATTTATCGTTTTACATAATATATACAAAGCCAAAAAGGATATTAACAAATAAAATTATTCAATATTTTTTGGTATTTTAGTGTAACAATAATAATGACAAAAATTGCATTCTAAATATTAAAAAAAAAACAGATTGATAATATTAACACTAACCAATCAATCTGCCCAGCCTTTTCCCATCTATGTTGGGATCGGCTTCCAATCTAACCGGATGCAGCTGAATAACAGTATTTTACATGAAGCGACTGCCTATCTGACCTCCACAACCCAGTAACTGGGTAATACGATACCCCTTGGTAAGATTTGCCGCCATGTGACGGTGGCGTAAGAACTGAACCGTCTCCTTATGTCGACAATTTAATTATAATTCCTTTATTGTCAGGCAACAAGGGCCCATAGATAAAATACACAAAATATTCTTTCAAACTAATACATAATTATGAAAAAACATTAAATCTATTAATAACTAAGTTCTACGTTAGGTCGGCGATGTATTAATTGCGCTGAGTCGAGGTGTCATGTACCCTTCCGCGAAAACGCTGGTACACGACACCCTTCGGCCAAATTCCTTCATGAAGGTCTCCAGGCGATGAGTCGGAACGCGCACCACAAAAGATTTAAAGTTAATCAATCAATCAATCTTTATTTGTGAACACAGGTATTACAATAAAGGTCTTTTTTTTTTCTGGGCGGGAAATTATCAAATAACTTCTCCCGCTCTGGGCGGAGCGGGAGGGCGTGTCAGACTCCTACTGACTAAAACCCACCCGTGTTCCTTCGGTTGCCCTGTTGCCGGGGGCCACGATTTCCCTATCGGTTTTCTTCGAACCCCCGGCAGGCACTGGCCCTAGCGGACCCCGTCAATTCTGCTGACATCTCTTTGAGGCTTTTTTTTTTTTTTTTTTTTTTTTTTTTTTTTTTTTTTTTTTTTTTTTTTTTACAATAATGGTCTTATGTATACATTTTAGTCGAGCTCTATGTCCTACCAATTAAATTGGTGTACAAATATATTAGGTTTTTAGCAATAATTCTGAATTTATACAATACAAATTCACGTTCGAGTAAATAATGTCGAATAATGTCGTTCGAGTAAATAATGCCAATTAAATGTATTAATAAATAATTAATTAATCAATTATAGTTTATTTTTACATGCATGTCAATGGTTAATTATATTAAAGGGCTAGTAATGTCATATTTCATCATAATTGTAAATAATGTCAATTAAATGTATTATTAATAATTAATTAATCAATTATAATTTATTTTGACATGCATATCAATGCTTAATTACATTAAAGGGCTGGCACTGTCATATTTTAGACCGAGACCGCTGGTGTTCTCTGGAGGAGGCCTTTACCCTCACTACTTGAGGGGTTCATGCATGCTATTTTTATTAACATTTAATTTTAATTAATAATTCTATTTTAATTTATACTTTTTTAACTATTATTATTACTATGACTGTTATTATTATAATTTAATTTTAATTACCACTGGAAAATACAAATAAACAATTTTGGAATGATAGCAAAAACTACTGTGTATTACACAGTGGCGTGCACACAGTTTTAAGACAGGGTAGGCAGAAAATTTTACTCACCAAAAATACTGCACGTTGGTTTTGGTTCGTCGCGTCGTCTTGTCGATTGATGATTAAACGCGTCTCTATACGATTTTTTCCAAAGGTGTGATATTTAAGGGAAGCTTCTAAGTGTTTTTCAGATTGTTCATGTTTTCTCGCGGCGGTAGGAAAATTATGAATATCAGCGTAACCGGTGTCGTTCCAGACGGTTTTATTATTTGAAAATAGTAGACAAACGAAACAAAATAACCGATTAGGTACTGTGTATGCAACCTGTCAGCCAATGATATGAATCATATTGTTTTTTATTGAATTTACGATTGACTTTACCTTTAATTTGTATTAATTGCAAATCCGGTGTACCACGACCTATCTCGATAACTTGTTTTTTTTTCACCGAAATATAGTTTTGAAAACGCATCATGTTTTATTTTCTCAATACACACACCATCTGAACAACTTTCACAGACAATATTATCCATTTTACACTAATAACAACAATCAAATTCTAATTACCTGATAGCGTATTCACAAACACAACGCACGTCAAACAATATGGCAACTATAGTAAAACGGGCAATAAAGGGTAAAAAAGGTTATACGACAAAAAATTATGGTCATCTAAATGTATAAAATTCAATGAAACAACGTTATTTCCTAAAATATTTGCATTGCATAGCTAACTTTCCTTCGGTAATGTTCGGTACGAGTCGTAATTTTTCGTCTTAGCTGTATAGAATAACTACAAATAGACACTGGCTTTTCTTGCAGTTGTGTGCGTGATTTTTGTCATTGTGTGTCAGCAAAGCCCGCGTAGCTATAGGAACGCACACACATTAAATACGACTTACCACGAGAGCACACATAAAAACATTCAGAGACGAATAGTTTGTGTCTTTACCGTGGCAGAGGCGAGGCGGCGCTAGTGCAGCGCGAATCGAGATGATGCGAAATTCGAATGATGATACCACCGGCACTCGATAGGTGGAGCTGATTTATGATTTGTTTTGTTTATTGATAAAATAATATTAGATCTATTATCAGAACTAGGGTAGGCAGTGTCTTTCTGTCTTTATGAAACGCACGCCACTGGTATTACATACATAATACTTGTAGAAAAATAATAATTTAAAAACAAAATGTTAATCTGAATCTTGTCTTCTTTCTAATGCATGAAATAAAAAGCTTTTTTATTTTATTTTATTTTACTGTCATATTTTATCATTTAAAAATTCTTCGATAGAGTAATACGTCTTATCTATTAGAAATAAATACAATTTACTTTTGAATTTGTGGACATTATCTTCACTCCTTATACATTTCGGTAATTTATTATAGACCTTTGGAGCCATTACAAAAATACTGTTTCTGTATAGTGCAGTACTAGATCCGACTGTTTGTAACCGATCACAACGGCGCTGACTAGTTACTCGAGCAAATTTATGTAAATTATTTTTGACTAACATTGACGTTTCATAGATGTATAACGACGGCATAGTTAATATTTTCGTATTTTTAAAAAACAGTTTGCAGCTGTCTGTTATCCGTAAATTATATATAGCTTTTATGCACCTTTTTTGGCACTTAAATACTACATCTTTACCCGTGGCATTACCCCAAAATATAATTCCATATCTCAATGTTGAGGCTACTAGACCATGATACGCCGTCAAGACTGTTGCTCGATTGGCCGTTTTACTTAACATGTGCAAAGCATAGGAATGTTGGTTTAGCTTACTGCATACCTTGTCAATATGTGAATTCCATTTTAAAGTGTTTTCTATGTTCAGTCCAAGAAATTTAGTCACATTTGTTTCATTAATAATTATGTCCTTGTATTTAATATTTAAGTCTAGATTGTAATTTACTCTTTGTTGAAATTTCATTAATACTGTTTTATCAAGATTTATAACCAAATTATTATTTTGCAGCCAATTCACAACTGATAGTAAGAATTAATTTCAGCCTCTAAGGTGCTTACCTCGTCACTATTAAAAAGTAAAGTGCTGTCATCTGCAAACATTGTCATAGGATATGATGATGCTGTCGGAAAGTCGTTAATATAAACAATAAATAGGGGCGGCCCGAGTACACTACCTTGTGGTACTCCATAATTTACCGTTCTCTGGCTAGATTTATATATATTATTTCGTTTTTTTTAGAAATTCTACTAATTTTCGTTATTTGTTGCCTATCACAAAGATAAGATTCTAATAAATTTGAAATATTTTCTCTTATTCCGTATGCGTTAAGTTTACTTATCAATATTTTATGGTCTACGCGATCAAAAGCTTTTGACATGTCCATATAAAGCGCCAGAGTTGGTAGTCTCTTATCCACTCTGCCGCTAACCATATGTAAGAAATCGTAGATGGCCATGTCAATAGATCTGTTTTTCCTAAAACCTTTCTGGTTATCAACGAATAGGCAATTCTTCTCAAAGTATGAAGTAAGTTGATTATAAATTGCTTTCTCGAATATTTTTGAAGAAATTGGTACTAACATATAGGTCTGTAGCAGGACATATCTTCTCTGTTGTCTTTCTTGAAGAGAGGTTTTATAATTGTTATTTTTAATTCTTCTGGAAAGTAACCATGGCATATGCACATATTGATAAGATGACTCAACACAGGAGCAATTATTGTGGATACCCGTTTAACAATGCTTGTACTTATATCGTCATACCCAGTGCTAGACGTATTTTTTAGCGACATTATAATTTGGTAAATTTCTGGTGGTATTGTAGGCGACATAAACATAGAAGAATTTCTATTGCTTATTTTATGTTTATTTTTATTAATGTCTAAATTAGTAACTGGTTGCACTTGATCCACAAAGTAATCATTAAAAGCTTGTGCTATATCAGAAGGATTAGTTAAAATGTTGTCATTTAACTTGATTTTTGTTATGGTTTCGTCTGGCAAATTATGTTTATTCTTATTTTTGTTTATTACTTTCCACGTTGCTTTACATAGATTCTGAGCTGAATGTATGAAACGGTAATTATGGGCTCTCTGTGTGAGATTTATAACTTTCTTCAGCCGATTTGAAAGCTTTTTAAAGTTTGTTTTATTTTGCTTATTTGGTAATGACCGGTATTTCCAAAGCAATTCTCTTTTTCTCTTACTGCAAATCCTAATGCCACGACTAATCCATTTTGCTTTTTCTTTAGTCAATATCCGTATTTTTATTTTAGGAAAGCATAAATCATATAGCACCTTAAACAGGTCATAGAATAGTTTGAATGCCTTAGCGGGATCCGTTTCCTCCTATACGTCAGCAAAATTGATAGCTTTGATGTTGTCTATGAATTTCTGAACATTTTCTTTTGAGTAATCTCGTTTAATTGAGAACCAGTAATTTAATATGCATGTTCGTCTAACTGGGCATCGTAAAAGTTGTGCCGTATGATCGGATACCGCCAGCTCTAAGACTTCTCCTTTTGATCCTCGTACATTGTGAATTATGTTATCAATGCAAGTCCCGCTGCCTAATCATATTGGAACTTTTATTTCTTTGAGATTGTAACCCGTTATAAGATGTTTGAGTTGCTCTAAACATGTGGTCTTTTTTAATAGATCAATGTTGAAATCACCGCATAGAATAAGTTTTTTGTTAGTGTGCAATGCAAAAGACTTTAAGAGAATATTCAGGTTATTGAAAAATATGTCAAGTTTACTTTTTTTGTCCCTACTAAGTGGGCTCCTATAGACACACATCACAATGATGTTGTGGTCAGTGAGTTCTACTGCGCAACATTCAATTATATTAGAAACACAGTACTTCTCCACCGACTCCAAAGCTCTATACTTAATTCCGTTTCGCATCATTATGCATGTACCACCATGTCGGGATTTCCGAGTGAAATGTGTAGCAAGTGGAAGTGGATTAGGAATATGTAACAAGTTAACATCAGATAATATCATATTGTGCTCCGAAAAACACAGCACATCAATTATTTTGCCTGAATTTAATAGTTAATTAAGTGCGACAGTGAACACATGAGATTTGTTCAAAAGACCATTTATATTTTGATGCAAAATATTAATATTTTTATACACGAAAAATGTTTTCATGTTCACAAAATTTTTCATCTGCAGAAGATTCACATTGGGTCGATGATATCTCTGTTATGGTTAACAATAAATTTTGAAAGATATTACGCATACCGCAGTCATTAATTTTTCTATTGAATTTAGAGAACATAGTAAAGTCATAAAAAAGATTTAAATTAGAATCAAATGCAATTGCATAGTTATATGTTTGTAAGTCTAGATGTAATAAATTATTAAATGTCTCTATACGCCAATTAAACATTGTCGAGAAATTACTTAATTTAAAAGTAGGAGCACATAAGATTATATTCGTATTCTGTATTGTCATCAATGTCTCCCTTAGTTTTATAATGATATTAACATAATTTTCAGTATGTAAAAAGTCTTCTTCTCCAATTAAACAACACAATAGTCAATCATTGAATAATCAGTTAGCTTTTTATGTAAGTCTTTAATAAGTCGAAGTGTACTACAATTCGGCGTGACGTAATGACATACTTGAAAGTTATTAAATATCTCTTGAGCTGTGGACAAAACTTCGTTATTTTTGTTTGCACTAACAATGCACAGTTTTCTTTTTATGGGAATCGAAGAATGGTCATCACTTTCTTCCTTCTGTGTTGTTGTACTATCTAGTCCTATCGTTGAAGCATTAATCGTGTCTTGTTTTTTTGAAAATAGTTGTGTGTTCCTTGTCTGCTTCTGTGACTTTTTTTGAGAATTTGGACGCGGAGTAGACGTAAGTGAGCTTTTATTAGGAGTACCTACTGTACTCGTTAATTTTTTTGTAGCCTTTTTTAGCACGTCGTTTTTACTTGTTAATTCATTTACAGATTTTTTAAGCTGAGTATTTTCTATGTTTAAGTTCTTTATCTCTTCGTGTGCCGAATTAAGTTGTGAAGTAAGTTGTTCCATTTGATTTTGTAGTTCTTGTATTTGTATATTGTTTTCGTCACTTGATATATTTGGTAAGCTACTAGTGCTGCCATCTAACTTCGAACTATTAAGGCTATTGTCTTCGGAAATTTCTACAGAACGTGTCATTGTCTTTCTGAACGTAATGTTCAAAGAAGCTCATTTTTCTATAGGTATTGAATTTCTCTAACTTCTGATAAAAATGGAAAAATATATGTTGTATCTGAGTTCCAAACTCGCGCCTTCTAGCGCTTACACTCCAACCGCAGTAACCACTAAGCCATCTGATCGTTAACTTTAGTTTTGAAATTGGTCTTCTCTTAGTAAGCTTGTTATTGTAGATTCCGTTACTTTTTATTTACTTAAGGCGGTGTATTGAAAATAATTCGTTGTTTTGTATGTTTTGTTAAAAGTTTTTTGTTGTAACTCACTGTTTTGGCTTCACTGCTTGATTTTGAGTAGTTTTTTATTGTTCACCAGCGTAATATCACTTCAAACGATAGTTCACTTAGAGTGACGTTATGAACAGTCTTCTTTTAAATTTACAGCGTCTGGATTTCGGTCGTTAATAACTTCATTGTTTGTGAATATTATCACTAGATAACAATGTGGTATGAGTATTGTAGTCCACTTTCACTAATTAACTACTTCAGAGCACTTAACACGTACAGAAACTATTTTTTTATTACTTTTTGATTCGGAGCTGTTGTTAACGAAGTGACAGTGGCGCCACCCATTTAACTTTGTGGCACGATTCCAACATTTAAAAGCTTAACCAGGCTTTACTTTGTGTAAATTATTTCATCACCACTGCTCTCAAAACGGTGAAAGAAAACATCGTGAGGAAACCGGCATGTCCTTAGAACTAAAAATTCGGAGACTGTAACATCTACGACCTGGGCTCGCGTGGTGGATTACGGCTCACTCCCTCTCACAGAGAGGAGGCCTGTGTCCCAGCAGTGTGAACATTATAGGCTGATTATGTTACGAGAGAAGCAGTTGCATTGCCTCCACAGGATACCTTTGTGGCTCGCAGTCGTGCTAGGTAATAGGTAATACGGGCTGGTATCCGCAACTCCACGTCAAAGCGCGTATTTTGCGTACGGGTGGGAAAATCGATTATTCGATCCACCCCAGCTCCTCAAAGAAGGCCAGCAACGCCTTGGTGTCACTGACAATCTCACGTAGGGTACCTGGGTTACCGAAGTACTTTGCCCTGTATGTGGCGACCACCGGGCAGTTTAACAGCACATGAGCTGCTGTCTCGTCGTCCTCCATGCAGGCTCTGCACAGCGGACTGTCTGTGACTCCTATGACAAAGAGGTGTTTATTAAATGACCCATGGCCAGTTACAGCTGCTGTAACGTTAGTCGGAGAACCTGTTTCGTGAGGCGGCCATCAATTATAGGGAGTGCCTCCTTGGCCTGCCTGCATTCACCGTGGTCCAACCAAAGTTTGTGATGTTGATCCCTGGTTCTTTTCCTTACCAGAGTGCGTAGGTACCCGAACGGGAGTGGCGCAATGGGTTCAGGCCCCACTGGCGCTATGCTCGACCCCCTTCTGGCAAGTTCGTCGGCTGCGTCATTGCCCCGCGAACCGCTGTGTCCCTTGATCCATTGAATGGTTATATAATTGAGGCTACCCACCTGGTTAAGGCGCTGGTGGCACTCGTATATTAGCCCAGAGTCAACAGTGTGACTGTTTAGCGCTTGCTACTGTCTGAGAGTATACGTATCGAGTGGTCCTTAACTTTCCTGGCCATGATGGCTGAAGCAGCAAGAGATACACCCAGACTTACGTCATTAGCAGTCATGCCATCTAAGTAGATGCTATTCAGCTAGTGTTTTACACTTTAAACTTATATATTAATTGACACAGAGCATCCTTGCGTGGGGTTAAGAGTGTGAAGTGTTTACTTAATTACTAATTAATTTGATTGAGATTTTATGCGTAATTCCCACGGTGAGTCATCCTGACATCACGACAAAATTAAGTATTCAAATAGATTTATTCTATTTGTTTTGTTTCCTCGCACCCGTCCACGTGGAAGTCAGAAAAAAAATAGTCTGAAAGTTGAGGGTCGACTGGTTACGTAATGTGGCGACATAAACTTAGCCCAGGTATGCACGGGCGATTTTTTCCGTGCACTGGATTTTCAACTCTTGGTATTCCAAACCGCATCCCAGCGCGTCAAGAAAACATACTGTTGGCGCTCCGCTTAGCGTCAAAGGGTGGAAAAGCCAGTGCGCGTAAAAAATTACCCCTGGGCTTAGTTGTCGGAGCCAAAAGATAATTTGAAAGGAGTGCTACACACTTGTTCGGGTCGGCACATTCTAGCCGGCAGTATTTGTTGTTTGTTAAACAACAATAATAATAATAACGCTGTAATCTATATATGTATACAAAGTTAGTTTAAAAAAAAAAAAACTGCTTTTCCATACATTTATGTTCGCATAACTCGTCAAAATGTAGGGAACAGCAGATTTTTTTTTTCGCGATTTCAGCGTTGGTCCCATAGTGAAAGTTGTTCATAATGATGAGTACAATGACCCCTTAAGAGGTTTAGTATAAACAAAAACTAAGCTTGTATATGTATACTTATACAAATAAGGTAGTGTCTGTTTGTAATGTCAAAATAACAGCTTTTTACTAAATGCATATGAAAGTATATACGGTATTTTTAAAAATTTTGTCTGGGCTAATCTCCGAAACGGCTGGGCCGGTTTTGACGGGACTTCAATTCAATTCATTTATTCATAAACAATTTACATTGTGTTTGAAATATTCTAATGACACAAAAAAAAAATACATTCATATGATAAATATAAAAATAACTTACAATAAAAAAAAAAGTCAACTCATTAAAAATTCAGGATTAGGAATAGAAAATCATTAAAAAATAATATACAATTAAATGAAATAGTTCAATGTCAACTCAAATAATGAATAGGAATAATAATACATTTGTCATTTAAAAAATAATGTCATAATTACACAAAATAGCAATTACAGTCGGCTCTAGTAAAATACCTACTTGAGTTGACAGGAGAAAACACAAGGTAACACAACATAATATTACATTTCGTCAAAAACTTTCACTGCCAGATAGCTAATGTTTTAAGGAGTAACTTAGTTTACTTTTATTTTAGAAAACCACTTAGGGCCCACGCGGGTGAAGCCGCGGGCAGCAGCTACGAGTAGTTACTACACATGCATATTCGGCTCGTGCCAATCGGCAAAGTCCGTTTCGATTCGAGCTAAGTCGGGCAGCTTTTTCCCGAAAATATCTTCATATTCGATTTTGCCGCCCGGCTGTGACGAATCATGCCGACCCGAACAAGTGTGTAACACGCTTCACCTTTCTCTATACTTACGTGTCAGATGAGTTTTTGCGTGGAATAATTTCCGATCTCCACACGGGCGAAGTCGCGGGCATAAGCTAGTCTATATATAAATACTAGCGGACCCGACAGACGTTGTCCTGTCAAAACATTGTCCAGCGGACAAAATTGTGAATCTAAACCATTCCCAGATCCCCTTGAACACACACAAAAAATTTCATCAAAATCGGTCCAGTCGTTTGAGAGAAGTTCAGTGACATACACACTCACAGAAGAATTATATATATAAAGATAAAATGATGATTAATTATGTCATTATGTAAATGGACAAATTATCAGCAATTAACATTAATGTTGAAGCACGCGCTTTAATTAGCTATTGTAGGATTTAGGTCGCAGCAGATCATTAGAGGATTCTTATCTTAGGTTTCTATACATATCATATATACCGGATGTTTTTTTTTACCGTCTCGAAATTTTTACAGGATGTTCTACACATGAATATAAACAACTTTCACTACGGGAGCAACTCTGAAATCACGAAAAAAAATCAGCTGTTTCATACATTTTGGTCAAGTAGGTATTGAACTTTATAAACAGCAGATTTTTTTTTTCGTGATTTCAGAGTTGCTCCCTTAGTGAAAGTTGTTTATATTCATGGGTAGAACAGCCTGTAAAAATTTGGAGACGGTAAAAAAATCAGCCGGTATATTTAAACGAGCAATTCTTGTATATATGTTTATTAATATATAATCTGAAGCTCGGAAACGGCTCCAACGATTTTCATGAAATTTAGTATGCAGGGGGTTTCGGGGGCGATAAATCGATCTAGCTAGGTTTCATTTTTTGAAAACTACCAAAAAAAAATCGGTCATCCAGATATCTTAATATATATAAATTACGTGTCACGTTGTTTATTCGCGATGGACTCCTAAGCTACTCAACCGATTTTAATCAAATTTGCACACCGTATGCAGTTTGATCCAACTTAAAAGATAGGGTAGGTAGGGTAGTCAGTGATAAAGATGGTCCACCCCAAACATTTATGTGGCAAAACAACGTTTGCAGGGTCAGCTAGTTAATAAATAAAATAGTAACGAAGTCAAAACTGTACATATGTAACTGCAAATCATAAATAATATTTTTGTCTACTACAGTACAGAGCGATGTTTAAGTATTTTATTTAGTAATATTTCATGACAAATTAATCAAATCAGCAAAATATTTGACAGGTATTTGCGACGTTGCCAACTATCCTTATGCACCCTCTTAAGAGCAGGCTACACTGGGCTTCAAGTTCCTTTAGCTTCGCTTATGTAGCTACCGCGTCTTTTTCATACTTCGGTTCATAGTTCGCGGTGTGAAAGTTAAAGCCATCATTGTTACAGTGTGAGAACGATATGGAGCTATACAGCATAAATAGCACTGTCCCTTTTTCACAACAGAACAATAATGGCCATAACACGTCACAGTAAGGCCCCAACACCATTTAAACCGCGTTCAAGAACTGTCAATGTCATCATTGTTGTGGAATATTGACACTGACAGCAGGGACCGAAACCCGGTATCATAGTATAAAGAGAGGTAGTAAGCTATCTTCATAGAAACGCACCGCGCGCGGCTTGTGGAGCCGGGTGGGGCCATAGTATCTATGCGTCGCCGCACGCACTCTTAACAAAATTTCGACCCGTTTCTCGTGAGTGACATTTATATTTTTTATGGGTATTTTTAAAGGTTACCCATCAAGTATTAATACCGGTTACCGAAATAAAAATTACCTGTATCTTACACGAGCCGGCGTCATTAGTTAAAGGGCGCGCCTCGCCTGTGTGTGTTTAACCAGTATTAAAACGGTAACGGTAACCTAAATGAGGTAACATGTTTCTTCTTGGTTACCCAGATAGCGGTAACCTTAGTCGCAGAAGTAACCTAAATTCTTCGATACCTGTACCGTAAGTTATAAAAGTTTTCGGTACCTGACTGACAGCTCTTAAACGCAGTTCAGACGTGTTGATCGTGTTCAGTTTTATAAGTGAAATTGGCACTTAGTATTAAAGCAATATTTATTAGGTTGTTCAAGACTGACAGTAGTCTTTTATGAGTGGTTCCGTAGTAAACAAGGAACCCTTATAGTTTCGTCATGTCCGTCTGTCTGTCTGTCCGCGGTCTAGCTCCGAGACCCTTAGTACTAGAAAACTGTAATTTGGCATAGGTATATATTTTAATTACGCCGACAAAGTGGTAAAATAAAATTATGAAAAACATTTTTTTTAGGGTACCTCTCACACGTAAAGTGGTGATGTTATTTTTTTTTCTTTTTTTAACCCATAGTGAGGGGTATCATTGAAAAGGTCCTTTAAAAACATTGTGAGTTTGTGAAAACTATTTTTGGATTCAGGGATCCGTTTGCAAAATATTAAGCTTTAAAGTGCTAATTTTTGTTAGAGTCAAGTGTCCCCCGGCCAAATGGTTGATTTTGGGTGTGTGAAAAAAATCACAACAGTAGTTTATATAACGAAATTAAAAGGAAAACTATCACAGCTAAGTAGGCTTTACAAGTTAACGAGTAATAATCGACCAACTTAACTTTGCAGTTGCAAAAACATGTTTTCCCATACATTCCGTATGGGAGAACATATTTTTCAACTACAAAGTTTGTTTTTGGGATTAATTCATCCCAACTACGGAACCCTTCATTGTGCGTGGTCCGACACGCACTTGGCCGGTTTATTATTACGCGGATGTCAGAAATAAATAAACCCTTCTGCCAATGCGACTAAAATAAAGTTATAATGAGGAACCCACGTTTCCGGAAATAAAATATTGTAGACAACTGACAACTTCCTCTTATTTTATTATAATTTATGAACACTGTAGACTTTTTATATCCTCAAATTCAAATCATTTATTTCAAATAGGCCCATGTATGGGACTTTAGAACGTCAAAATTTACAAAATAATAGGATTGATTCTGTCCTGCCATAAATTGTCTACAGGTTTAAGCCTCGTGCAGACTGGCGCGATGCGACAAAACAATTTCGAAGAAAACTTCACGGTAGAACAATTACCAGTGTTGTGTCGCGCCGTCGCGTTGCGCCAGTCTGCACAAGGCTTTATTTAACTTATTGTTGCGCAGATTGACAAACTTCGTCAATTTTTCCATTTGTCTGCCGTGTGGTACTAATTAGAATTTACGGAAAATTTTAGTAGATAAACAAGTCATATAAGTATATGATTTGATTCAATCAAGTTAAATTCTCTGAGGTAGGTAACCGCATAAAATTATTAAAAACTAGCTGACTCAACAGACGTTAATTTAAATTGTTACAGGGTACAGTACCCTAATTGCGTAATAAAACATAATTACAATCTGTTTCGATTTGAAACAGATTGCAAATCCATTGCTTCATAAGTTGGAGAAAATATCTGCTCAAAAACGTAAATAACGCAATGAATGTTGTTGAACTGTCAAAATGAAACAAATTAGGAAAAATTGTTTACGAAAATAAGTTACGCAAGGTACTGGTTTACTTACGACTCCAGCACGCGTAGTATGACCACCGTAGAAACGAGTTTTGTCCACGGAAGAATAGACAAAATGACAGACAAACAATCACAATCTGTCATTTTGTCTATTCTTCCGTCGACAAAACTTGTTTCTACGGTGGTCATGCTACGCGTGCAGCTAAAGTAGGTGCCATCAATGGAGTATATTATGATATTTGTTTTAATAAATAACCTTTTATATCCTTTGGTTTCCATGATCCATCATTTCTGTAAAATTGTAAAGTATCCATAAAGCAGTAGTATATAGTTACTCAACTGTTGCTGCAGTTTTTATTATTTGTTATGTTAGCCAGCATGGGAATGTTAAAACATGTCGCTGGTCATTCTTTATTTTCAATAAATTATCTGTCTTCTAACCTATTGTGTATTGTGGGAATCAATTGAAGATATTGTATGATTCAGAGGCAATTGCCACAACAGGCTATAAAATGTCCATTGTAATACTAGCATGTGAGTGTGATTGATTATATAATAATACATCCTGTTTTTACATACTTGTAAGAAAAGGCATGCGCCAGTAATACTCAATTTTGTTCACTCTGATTATGACTAATTTGTTAACAGACTTCCAAAAAGGAGGAGGTTATAATTTATAATTATGTTCGTAGCGTATGCTTGTTTTCTTTTTTTTATGTATGTCCACCGATTTCTCCGTTACTTGTGGACCGATTTAGAAAATTATTTTTTTGTTTGAAAGGGTATGCTCTCAATTTGGTCCCATAAATTTTTTATTAACTTTGCTTGGGCAGTTTTTAAGTTAGCTACAATAATACGCATTTTTTCCCCACTTAGTATGTAAATGATATGATAAGTTCCTGTCACTGGTAGCAGTAGGTAGTGGTATTCGAATGTGTGTGGGGTAGGTACCACAACTAAAAAGTGAAAAATAAAAACTTTTTACAAAAAAAAACAAATAACTGTTTTTGTTTTTGTAAAAAGTTTTTTTTTTTTTTCAACTCGAAGCAATCTGTTTCAAATTGAAACAGATTGTGATTGATCGTGTATTACGTAATAAGGGTACTGTACCCTAATTGCGTAACTTATTTTCGTAAACGATTATAGCTAATTTGTTTCATTTTGACAGTTCAACAAGATTCATTGCGTTATTTACGTTGTTGAGCAGATTGTTTTTCTCTAACTTATGAAGCAATGGATTAGCAATCTGTTTCAAATCGAAACAACGGTACTGGTCTTTCTTGCATCTTGTTTTTGATGTGTACCATCTTTCCTCTCGCTTTCCTACAATCTGTGGGAGTAATTTCGTGAAAGGGACGGAAGTGTGTTACAGGAAGCCGGGGAAGCGCGTACTATTTGATTTGACCAATGAGCGCGCGCGGTGCTAGAATTGGCCGTCAGATGGTACCAACCCATTTTCTGAGAGGTTGTAAACAGGATGATGATGACGATGACGGTAACGGTGATGATGAGTTTTTGAGTTTATCGCGTTCAGAGTTAAGACACAGATACGACACGCGGCGGGAGGACTATTTTATAACTAGCTTTTACCTGCGGCTTCGCCGATAATAATGGTAACCGTGGGTCATCCTTAGAAGATAGATATATGCCATCAGGAACTTTTTGTTGAACTTTTTAAGATGTACAAACCTGTAGAACATAAATTTTATGTATCTCTTACGGTTTACGCGGCGCGCGCTAGTAAAGCTCCCCGTCAGCCTGATTTTTTCCGAAATCTTCAACAATAATCGTCATATTGAAGCCAATTTACACAAAACTTTAATAAATAATACACCAAAACCTGCCTCATGAATCACTCCGTCTATTGGTGAAAACCGTTTGAAAATCCGTTAGGAAGTTTTTGAGTTTATCGCGTTCAGACAGACAGGTAGACAGACGCGGCGGGGGACTTTGTTTTATAATATGTAAGGATAAGGATAAATTATATGTAGGTAGTAATGTAGTGATGAGCAGCAATGACCCTATTATTACGAGGTCACTAAACTATAAATTTTATGAGCCTAACTGGCGTTCCATAATAAATTATTATACTGTATTTCCGTAGCTTTGGCCTTGACATTTGTATTATAAATTCTAAACCAGTAAGAAGGCATATTATTTTGTTAGTAAATAATATCTTACGTCTAATAGCTATGCATAAGTTATTATTTATTAATGTTTTGTTATAAAAAAGTTACGTATTTTTCTCATGACATGTTGGCTCTTAAGGGGACGATAGCTGATTTTATACTGAAGATGACGTCTGAACGAGTAATGTTAGTGATTTGGAAAAAATATATGTTAAATTAGAGCATTTTTTTAGTATTTTAATATAGGCATATTTTCGATTATGTTTATATTACATAGTGAAATTAATTTGTAAAGTTATGTCTAACGCGGATAAAAAACTGAGAATGATGCAAAATCCATCAAGCGTATTTTTCTGAAAACTTCACCATATTAAAGATAATGAAATTACTGATCTTTTAGTATACGTATTTTATTAAAATACCTTTTGTTTTACGTGTAATAAATTAATAATGCGTCTAATTTGGGACAGCGCTCCTTGAGCGAGCGCGAGTCGGGCGAGTCCTATTACTAGCTGGACGTACGACGCGTTCCGTGAGCTCAGTACAAAACAAGCAAGCTAACCATTCAAGGTCACTGTCATATATCTGCGTCTTAAATCTGTTTATCCTCTTAAAAAAGTTGGAAAGAGTAGGAGTACGAGGCATTGCTCTAAAGATATTTGAAGACTACCTTTCCCGGCGTAAGCAACGTGTCAAAATAGGCAATTATCTTAGTGAGGAATGCACAATCCTCGTTGGAGTTCCACAAGGGAGTATTTTGGGCCCCCTGTTGTTTCTGGTTTACATAAATGACCTCTGCACAATGTCACTTCGGCACACCAAGGTTTTCACATATGCAGATGACACAGCAGTATTGGTATGGGGACAGAGTTGGCAGGCGGTCAAGGATAGAGCCGAATATTCCCTCTCCAAAATAATGGCCTGGCTTAGACTAAACCTTCTCACACTGAACCTGAGCAAAACACAGTTACTACCCTTTTTCTTGAGACCGAACACTAAACCCCTACCTGACTATTCTATAATAGCGCATACTTGCAATAATCAACACAAATGTACCTGCCAGGTAATCTCTCGGGTAGATTCCGTAAAATACTTGGGAGTGCTGATGGATAGTGGACTGAGGTGGGACAGGCAGGTTGATTCCATTATTCGCAGAACTAGGCGGCTAATAGTTGTGTTTAAGGCCCTAAGAGATTCGGCAACTCTGGAAAAACTAAAATTAGTCTACTTAGCCCTATGTCAGTCCATTATCCAATACTGCATAACCGTGTGGGGAGGTACAACCAAGACCTGTCTACTCGGGTTGGAGCGGGCACAGAGAGCTGTGCTCAAGGTCATGACCAAGAAACCATATAGATTCCCCACCTCACAACTATACTCTGAATGTAAGGTCCTCACAGTACGTCAGCTTTATGTGCTCAAATCCATCCTGAGGAAACAACGGTATGTTCCCTTACCCGACCCAAATAAACGCAGCAAATCCTCTATATGCCCTACTACACCCTGCCGGACCTCCTTTGCCAAACACCAGTTTAATAGCCTAAGCAGCAAACTTTACAATCACGCTAACAAAAAGCTTAACATAGCTAAAATGTGCCGGCAGGAAATGAAAAAGAAAGTAGCAGACTGGCTCCATAAGATGGATTATCAGGAGACTGAAACTTTACTCACATTCATATCTTGATCCAAAATTATTACATGCTGTGATCCATACTTAAGTCTTCTTCTAACACAAATTCAAAGGTGCGAACATAAACAGACACTCATACACACCCTTACCCCCTCTCTCTCTCTCTCTCACACACACAAACACACACACCCCCACACACACTCACACACACACAGCGACACACATTCACACGCACAGATATACACATAACTCTGTTGTATTTTCACCGTTTTTTTGTAGTTAATAAGTTTTATCTATGTTTTAACTGATAAATTTAACCAAATATGTTTTATCACATGACACTTGACTGTCAACTATGTAGCGACACTTCTCCACAAT
This sequence comes from Agrochola lychnidis, assembly GCA_963680765.1. Classification (NCBI taxonomy): domain Eukaryota; kingdom Metazoa; phylum Arthropoda; class Insecta; order Lepidoptera; family Noctuidae; genus Agrochola; species Agrochola lychnidis. The sequence continues at coordinate 22,809,797 of OY796862.1, forward strand.
GTTGTAAGAGCAATAATAGAGCCCATGGCTGAACGCTGGCCCCCAAAATACAGGTCCAGGCCTAGTTTGGGGGTTAGGATCAGATTCTTGGCTATACATTTGTGTGCTATATTATTACGACCTACTTGTTTCTAACTTGTATTTTAAGTGTCAAATAAATGTTTTTATTATTTTTATTTATTATTTTTATAATATCTTACGTCTAATAGCTATGCATAAGTTATTATTTATTAATGTTTTGTTATAAAAAAGTTACGTATTTTTCTCATGACATGTTGGCTCTTAAGGGGACGATAGCTGATTTTATACTGAAGATGACGTCTGAACGAGTAATGTTAGTGATTTGGAAAAAATATATGTTAAATTAGAGCATTTTTTTAGTATTTTAATATAGGCATATTTTCGATTATGTTTATATTACATAGTGAAATTAATTTATAAAGTTATGTCTAACGCGGATAAAAAACTGAGAATGATGCAAAATCCATCAAGCGTATTTTTCTGAAAACTTCACCATATTAAAGATAATGAAATTACTGATCTTTTAGTATACGTATTTTATTAAAATACCTTTTGTTTTACGTGTAATAAATTAATAATGCGTCTAATTTGGGACAGCGCTCCTTGAGCGAGCGCGAGTCGGGCGAGTCCTATTACTAGCTGGACGTACGACGCGTTCCGTGAGCTCAGTACAAAACAAGCAAGCTAACCATTCAAGGTCACTGTCATATATCTGCGTCTTAAATCTGTTTATCTATAGTAGGTACTAATAATAAAGCTGAAGAGTTTGTTTTGTTTGTTTGTTTGAACGTGCTAATCTCAGGGACTACCTGTCGGATTTGAATAATTCTTTTTGCAGTTGATAGCCCATTTTTTGAGGAAGGCTATTTAACATCACGCTAAGCGAAAACGATGTAATAGCGGGGGCGGGCGATGCAATGCGACGTGGTGGTTCGAAGGCTGAAGGAGTTTAATAACAAAATAAATGAAATTGTAATTAAAAAGGAAGTGAAGATTATTATTATTATGAGATTATAATGCGATAATATTGCGCGTGTAGTACCTGTTTATGATGCATGATAAGAGATGAATGATAATACTTAGCAGGTATTAATAATAATGTGTTTGAGTAATTTAGGAAAATGCGAGAAATATAAAAACTTTCCAAGATTTTGGTAATTTAAGTAAGTAGTTGAAAACTTAACTAAAATTAATTGAAATCCTACCTTTAAAAAAACACAACTTTAACTGATAAATGATTGTCAAAATTGTTTTCAAACAACATGAGCATCTAAGTATAAAGGATTTAGGTTATCTCCATGCTTGAAACTCTGCCAGTTAAATACAGCTTAAATTAAATAATTATCTTTTTACCACATCCATTCAAAAACAGCTAGTTTCTATTTTAAGCTCAAGTGACGTACTTTGAATCCCTCGCTGCGCTCAGGATTCTACTTTAGAATCCTTCGCTCCGCTCTGGATTCAAAGAAACACTCTTGCCTTAAAAATAGTTGTTTGCTCCCTTGGTAAACAATCTATTATCTGAGCTATTAAAAGATATATCAAGGTTATTGGCTAGGTCAGCAATCGATTACGGGGATGTAGGAGAGGTCATTTACAACCAAATGACCCCATTTGACACCTATGCAAATGCCAACAATTTTCGAGTCATTTGACATTTTATATTTTCATTCATTTTAAAATACAAAATTTACTCGATTTTATTATTTCATTTTATGGGTATTTTAGGTCGGTTAGGCTATGTCGGTTAACTTGGTAGGAGAACCAAGGTAACCGACATAGCCCGAAGAATTGCCAAACTTAAGTGGCAATGGGCAGGGCACATTGCTCGCAGAACGGATGGCCGATGGGGTCGAAAGGTTCTGGAGTGGCGACCACGTACCGGAAGACGTAGCGTTGGAAGGCCTCCCACAAGATGGACCGATGACCTTGTGAAGGCCGCAGGAATCCGCTGGACGCGGAAAGCACAGAATCGGTCGAAGTGGCGGTGCTTGGGGGAGGCCTATGTCCAGCAGTGGACGTCTTTCGCCTGAAATGATGATGATGATGATGGGTATTTTTATTACCGGTAGCAATAAATCTGTTATTTTTTTATTACTAGTTTTTTCAATACACAGACCGATATATCTAATGTTAATTTTACGCATGTTAGTTTTATGAATATGTAATTTTAATATTAATTAAAACTGCTTCGTAACAATACTTGAATATATAAAAACCAGGGATGGGCCGAAATTCGGTTCACATTCGGTTCAACCGAATGTTCGGCAGATGCCGAACATTCGGCACAAGAAAAATAATACCTACTTGCACTATTTTGACTGAAATTTAATGGAATTAGAACAGCATTACTGTAAAATAAAATTATGTCTTTTACTCACTCATGGTTATTTATTTTAGTTAGGAACATTGTAAATGTAAACTTTAAATTAAATCAGTTCTTCTTATTAGTCTAGTCTAGAAAATCTGTCTTATTAGCCAGCGCGGTGTGCGGGCGGGGTACATCTAACAATCAATTGAAGTAAATGCGTCAACAAGTAACGACGTGTCACTCTCGAGAAAGCGCGCGAAGTTGAACCGAAGTTCGGCCGAAATTCGGCCGAACTTTTCATTTTAACCGAATGTTCGGCCGAAGTTCGGATTCGGTTCAAACCACATTCGGCCCATCTTTAATAAAAACAGGAAACCGTAAAATAAATTTCCTGAATTTTATATCGGCGGTTGTTGAGGTGGTTTTAAGTCAAAACAAAAAACAAACACAAGTATAATTTTAACAAATAAAATTTTAATAAAACCCGGCACAAACATTTCCTCATTTCTCTTTCCTACTCCATCACCAGACCCTATTCACCATCTATCTATAACCTATTCATTGAGACCATTTCAATGAGCCCAAACACGATACCTGTGCTGGATAAGGGAGTTGGGTATCCTGCAAATTCCAGGTGATGCTACAGCATCAGTTCAAGGTTACTGTGTTCTTCTAATTTCATTGAAGTAACAGAATACCAAAATTCAAATCGATCAGACCTGTGGAAGATACTCACATCCATTCAACAACTAGAAACGAGCTGATAATTTTCAAACGGCTGCACCGATTTTGATAAAAACCTATCCACCGCTAAAAAACCCAACCACCAGTATACCTATCACTAAAAAACCTGCTTTCAAATAAAAAAAAACACATTAAAATCGGTTCACCCGTTTAAGAGCTACGATGCCACAGACAGACACACACATAGCGGTCAAATGTATAAAACTCCTCTTTTTGCGTCGGGGGTTAAAAAGACGAACGCACGTTAATATTTACAACTCAACCACCAATCACCAACACCAACAAACTTTTTTTTTTTTATCGGGGTGGAAATCCTCATGGATGCGTCAGAAGGGCAAAGGGTCTGTCAGACTCTTACTGACTAAAACCACCCCAGTGTTCCCTCTCACACTTGCGTCGGGAGCTGCAAGTGCAAATGCGACTTCCGCTGCCCCGAACTGGTGACGGCCCGCGCACTACAGGCCCCGACCAGTAGGGAGAGTGAAACTCCCCCTATTACGTCTTAGAGAGGCGCGCGTGTAACACTACGCGTCGCCATTTCGGGTCCTGTGTGATGGGGGGCGACGGATGTCAACACCAACATATTTACTACCAACATACCTCTAACTAGGATAAGCATAAATTATCATGATGAAAACGAAACATTTTAATCCTCAACTAGAACCACATTTTTTTTAGTGCTTTAAGTATCCCATGTCTGATCCTGTCGACAAAAAAGTTATTCCAGTCTCTTACTTAAAAATACGTTTCCCCTTACAAATGTTCCCTTTATTTGCAGGAACATGGAGGTCATAGGCATTATGGGAGAGGGTCGGGAAGATGCCTGGGCGCGCACCATGCAGCCCCCCAGACTCCTCATGCAGAGGGTGCACATACCTTTTACATTTAAGGTACAGGAGAACGCACCTTTAGGATATAATGGTAAGTGTTGTTGTTTTTTTTTTATTAACCGACTTCAAAAAAAACGAGGAGGTTCTCAATTCGTCGGGATATTTTTTTTTTTTTTATGTATGTTCCCAGATTACTCGAAGACGGCTGGACCGATTTGAAAAATTCTTTTTTTGTTTGAAAAGGTATACTTTCAAGTTGGTCCCATTGTCAATTGATCACGATCTGATGATGGAATCTTGGAGAAATCGAGGGAACTCTTCAAATATTAAAGGCACATCTATACCGATTTGGGTATTTTTGATGAGCAGTTGATATAAGGCTATTGTTACATAAATAAATTACAAATCAACCCACTAAAAAGTGAAAAAAAACTCTTACAAAAAATACAACCGACTTCCAAACTACAAAGTGAAAAATAACTTTAATTTCGGAAGTCGGTGTCAAAAAACTTAAATACTGATCCAAAGACACCGACTTCCGAAAATAAAGTTATTTCTCACTTTGTAGTTTGGAAGTCGGTTGTATTTTTTGTAAAAGAGTTTTTTGTTATCAGACTTCTAGACCAAATACGGTCGGAGGATATACCGATATGTCGCACTTAGAGCTTCTCATCAATCTTGTTTATACGCACAACCAAAGTAATATAATAAATATTTATTCAGAATTAAAATTGGTAAAATAATAACTGTTATATTTAGTAACTTCGGCGTGTTGCGTTCAGCGCTCGGTGTGGCAACACGCCATGTTCGGGTTCGCAACAATGCAATTGTCATCCTGAGGATGCCTCGTTGAGAGGTGAAACACGTGTCGATTTCTTTCAGGAGTTTTTTATGACTCTTTAGAAATAGGTGAATGGAACAGGTTACTAAATATATCCACGTCTATTGTATTTTATAATGGATTTCCGCAAGGTCACGCCTGAATCAATTAACTATGTTATATTAAGTGTTAAACTTCCTGCCAACCCTACTTGTTCTACTACCTTGAACCCTTAGGATAGGCAACTTCTTGGCACGATCCAACGTAGAACACATCCATCGCTCTCGACCGGCCAAGATCAAAAGATTTTTGCGCCCTTTTCAACACCCTGATCCAATCCGCCTAGCCTTCTCCCAACTATGTTGGGGTCGGCTTCCAGTCCAACCGGATGCAGCTGAATACCAATATTTTACATGGAGCTACTTCCTATCTGACCTCCAAAACCCAGTTACTGGGTAACACGATACCCATCGGTAAGACTTTTGGGCTTTTAACTCCCCGTAACGACTGTCAAAGATTACGAATGACAGCCGGGACCAACGGCGGCACTGAGGGGTCTCGATATGTATTAATTAGATGGTCACCCATCCACGAATCGACCCTAGTAAGCGTAGATTAACCTGCGCTAATTTATTATTGAGCCTTTTCAACACCCCGTTGGGTTAAAATTCACTCTCAGTGTACCTCTTGATATTTATACTTTTCAAGGAAATCATGTCCCATGTTCAGTGCTGTCAGTACTGTGTGTTGTTTGTCAGTCACGCACCAAACTTATTTATTCGTATAGATGAGTGTGTGCTCTCGGAATCCATCCCTTTTTTTGGGGTGGGAAATTATCAAATAACTTCTCCCGCTCTGGGCGTAGCGGGAGGGCGTGTCAGACTCTTACTGACTAAAACCCACCCGTGTTCCTTCAGTTGCCTTGTTGTCGGGGGCCACGATCTCCCTTTCGGACTTCTTCGCAACCCCGGCAAGCATCGGCCCTAGCGGACCCCGTCAATTCTGCTAACATCTCTTTGAGGCGCGCGTGGAACACAACGCGCCGTCGCCGTCGACTCGGGCCTGGACTCCAATCCTGAATGCTTATACTTTTGAAGGAAATCATGTCCCATCGCAGTGCTGTGCATTGTTCGTGTTTCACGCACGAAACTTACTCATTTGTATAGATGACTGCTTGTGTGTGTGTGTCTTCGGACACCATCCCTGATTGCTTATACTGATTTATTCGGTAAATTAAAAGTTAATCCGCACTTCCTATTTCTTTTGCTTTTCCGTGCAGTTCCGCGTCCGATAATCTCTTGCTATAAGAAACTTAATCATACTTCCGATATAATTATCCAGATCTTAAGACTTTACTTCCTTTCTTATCAGTGCCCCGATCAGATTTAGCAAGACCACTTTCAATTAATTGAAGGTCTGCCACTTGTACCGTTACTAGACTGAACGTGAATGCGAAATTTCGCCATACTTACTCGTATCAAGTTTGTACTATACTTGCAATTTGCCAATGTACAGCCAAGAAAAAATAAATATATTGTGACACTCCGGGAGTGCCGACAGAAGTGAAAACTTGAACAATTTTACCGTGCAAGATCGCCTTGGTGGAAGAAAAATACTTGTATAGAAAATTGGTCCGTAACTTTATCTAAATAAAGAGAACAATCGCGTTTACAAAAAAAAAAAAAAACATTTAAAGTAAAAATACTTGCATAGAACATTAATCCGTAACGTAACATAAATAAAGAGCACAATTGCGTTTACAAAAATGAGGTGTCGGTAACGGTGTCGCGTTTTCAATTGTTTTTTCCCATCGCAAAAATGCCCAACGCGCATAAAGAAGTTTTCACTTCAAAAAAATCGGAAACTTAAAATATGAATCGAATTCCTTTCATTATTGGTATTCGGATCCTTTTGATCATTGAACGATCTCTTTGACTCAGTGAGACACAAAACTGCATTAGATACGGCATAGAAAGAGACCCCATTAATGGAAATTGACAATTTGCTGATAAACTCAAAGCATTTATTTCAATTAAAACATTTACAAGCATTTTTGGATTGCCAAAGTGTCGGTCAGTTAGTCAGAAAGTTGAAGCGTAGATCTCTGGAGAAGAACGAGCAAGAAACTCCAACACTCTTAAATTCAGATATGAAACTGTCACTACTAAAACTAAAGACAACTTCATAATAACCGACTCCCAAGTTCCAAATTGCCTCATCCGAAACAAATGTTTAGAGACACATAAATTAATTACCAAAGACTACCAATAAATCCTACATCAAAATCGTCTTCAGAACAGGACCAGCAATTCTGTATCCCATATAGATAGATATGCTTTGAAACGAAATAATGAAGCATCGTTTGGCAAGATGACACAACGCACTGCCAATTAGGTCACGAGATGCGATGCAGCACATGTTGCAAGATCCCCGATCATTACGGGTAATATCCTAATCGAGATATGGGCAGTGTGAAAACAACTTTAATCTTTGAAAATACAGTGTACTTTAGACTGGAAAGAACTTAACTGTGTAATATGTAGATTTTGCAGCTGCAGGTACATCTAGCAACTAGAATGGCTTGATAAACGAGTTTTATGTGTACGAAACACCTATAGCTTTTACAGGTTCCATCGTCAAAATTCATCGAAGCCGATCATTTCCGAACTAGTGTGTCTTAAGAGGTCTGCGAACACGGCTCGCAACTACAAATCGAGATGTTTGCAAAATTCAATTCCAAGCACGTTGTGCTAGTGTGAGTGCCTGTCGGAGCGAAATACACCTACAGTGAGCAATACTACCACGCACACATTGACAATTATTGCTTGACGCGATAGCACTACTAGCTTTCGAAAATTTATGATAAATTTGGATTTGTTCCGTAATACCAAAAATTATGAATGAAACCTTATATTTTCCTTTTTTTTTTCGGTAATTTGTAACTTAATGATATAATCTTGATATCTTCTATGCTTCTGCAGAAACAATATTATAAATATTGTTGTTTATAATACAGAAAAAACAATATGAAGACATGTCATTTACGCTGTAAAAATGTGCGAAATTAAATTCGTTTAAACAGTTTTTTTGGAAAAAATAAGATGTAGGAGCCTAGATAAACACTGTCTAAATCCGAATAACAACATAATATGATGGAAATATGCCCAAATTGCAAATGGTTTAGGTATTACGTTTGTATGGACTATTCATGCGTCGCCGCGTTCTTAAGTGACAAGAACGTAGCATTTGTTGGACAACGCTCATCATCATTGTTTAGCCGAATGACGTCCTCTGCTAGACAAAGGTCTCCTCCAAGCATAGCACCAACAACCAGTCATGCCGATCTATTCTGTAAAAATCCTCATACCCAAATATTTAATTCATTACACACACAACAGACAATATATTAACATAACATTACAATACAAAACAAAAACTCAAACCACCGCACTATCAACACTTACACATTATTTAGTGTCCGACGACTGTAGGTGACGTGCAAATCACTGCAGCGTTTAATGTATGTACAGTCGAGCCTGTCCGCTATCATCACCAGCACGCTGTTGGGGCTGCCGCGCACCAGAGACGCGCTCCGCTTACGCATGGTCGCATAGAAGCAGTCAACGCTAGCTTATCGACGTCATAACGTCGGCGCCGGCTGTCGCTAAAAACCAGCGCTGGGGCTCTGTCTTGCACAGGGTCGTAGCATAATGCTGAGCGATAGCCGATTTGCGTGGATGTGACGCATGCTGTCCCCAACTTTTTCTCATTTTTGTAATGTAACTTTGTTTTTTCTTGCGTCATGTTTACCACAAATAAACGTTTTTTCTTTCTTTCTTTCTTCCTTCTTCTGCATACATGACCGAGGCACTACAGTGTCGCGGCAGCCCATCAGCGCTCTCTAAAGGCGTTGTTATTTTGGATGCGGAGGGCTTCCTATGTTTTTTGGGTATAATTCACCCACAAGCTGCACGTGTACAATGAGGTACAATAAGCTCTGAAACCTATTAGAGTTATTACTTTATTAGTTAAAGCCAATGGCACGTAAAATTTTATCGGAGAGGCAACCAGATGGGAAATGGTAATCTAGGTCTTGAAGTGATACCGAACCCCCCCGTATCGTCCGAATGGACCCCAAATGGACGGGGGTGGAGATTAGGGGGATGGAAGCAAAATATTTTTTTTACATAGTATTGAAAATTTAAGCTCTAATAAGTGCATAGAAATTGTGTGTATCAATGTCATCTGGTTTTGATAAAATTTACCCTCATTTTCGGGGGTTCGGTCAAAAATCAATCAAAATCAAAATCAAAATATTTTATTTCACATAAACCTACAAGGGCACTTATGAAACGTCAGAAGCTAGGTGCACGGTTCCAATTGGTCGCTTCCTATGGAGAAGAGCCGGCAAGAAACTCCACGGTTACTCTTTTCAAAATAAATTGTTTCTACAATGTTTTCAAATTACAGTGTTAATAGGTATGGGAGGACAGTGTAGGCCTATCAACAAGTACCAGGTACTTAGTAAAATAGAAAATGGTCCACAAGTCTACAGCCTACAACGTTCTCACATTCACAAAATCTAAAAGAAAATAATCTATATAAAAGATAAACAAAATAATAAAAATAAGGACCTATTTAAACCAAATGACATGATTGCCTAGTGGCATGATACAGCTGTAGTCAGCTGTAACAAATCTAATTTGATTAAAAAAAAAAAAAATAGAAAATTGTAGGTATATTATGTCAAATACTGAAAAGATTATGTCAATGAAGTAGGTAAAAAAAAAGTAAAATAAAATAATAATCGTAATTTGGGAGCAGTTAATAGACATTTACATTGTTATGCCGTTAATGAGGTACCAGGGAAGCCACATGTGCAGAAGGAATTATTGCCAGACTTCCTTGTCTTCAACGGTATCACTTCAAGACTCAAATTCGCCATCCAGTTGCCTCTTCGACTAAAGTTTACGTGTCATTGCCTTGAATATATGTGAAGTGTGAAGTGATACCCTAGCATCTGGTGAAATGACAGCTGACTTCACCAAGTGTTCACGGTGAGATTCTTATAGAATAGACCGGCTGTTCCTCCCGTATCCAGCGGATTCTGGCAACCACTACCAGGTCGTCAGTCCACCTTGTGGGGATCCTATCCATGCAGTTGCTTATGTTTTAAGTAAAATCAGAGAAAGTTCCATCTCCTTCCTACTACCTGCTTTTGCCCTTTAAGGTCTGGTCGTAAAGCAAAACCGGTTAAACTTAACCATTCGCGTAATCCAAATGTAAACGCTAATGGTACAGGTTCATACGCACTAGTTACGTATTTAGATAACTATTTTATCATTACGATACGCTACTATAATGTTCAATCATTCCGGTCGTGTCGTTGACCTTATATATTTTTTGTTTTGCAGAAGTTTTTCAATGTAACTGTCAGTGGTTGTTTACGTCATAATATATAATTCAACACATCACTTCCTCATTGAATCTTTACCACACCACACAATAAAAAGAAAGAAAGAAAAATGCGTTTATTGGCATTACAGCAGCGAAAATACACCTTATAACTATAAAAAACAGAAAACAATTATTATAATGCCAAAAGGGCCTCAGCTCAGCATATTGTCAGATGACAACACAAAGTGTACCACCTGACGCTGATTTTCAGCTGCAACTCACGAGTGCCATACGCTAGAATAATAAACAGGGAAGTGTGTGTCAGAATAAAATATAATGTAATAAAAGATAGGTTAATATAAAAAAATTGCTCACAAAATCAAATATACTGTAGTTACATACATGTGTGTGTGTTGTGTTGTGAATAAATACCCAATATCTGTTCCAAAAAAAAAACAAAATATTTTATTTCACATAAATGAGCACTTACGAAACCTCAGAAGCTAGGTGCACGGTTCCAATTGGTCGCTTCCTATGGAGAAGAGTCGCCAAGAAACTCCACGGTTACTCTTTTAAAAATCATTGGCTTTTACAATATTTTCAAATAACAGTGATAGTAGTTATGAGAAGACAGTGTAGGTCTTTCAACAAGTACAAGTACTTAACAAAATAGAAACTTTGAAAATGGTCAAAAAATCTACAGTCCACTAAGCCTACAGCGTTCTCACATTCACAAAATAAAAAAAATTACACATGATAAATAAATTAATAAAAATAAAAATCTATTTTAATTAAATACAATTACATGATTGCTATTACAACTGTAACAAATCTGAATAATCATCATGTCCAAAAAAGCCACTAATGACGAGTTGAAATTAAATTGTAAGTATATAATGTCAACTCAACATCACTGTCACTGATATCAAATCTACTCAGCCTCTCGCAGTGCCCTGGACATAGATAAGCCTCTCCCAAACTACGTCACAACACCCGGTCCTCCGCCTTCCTACATTTGACCTTGGTACAGAATATGATAAGGAACAACCTTCTATAGAGTCATAGCCAGCACTTTAGGTCCTAACCTAAAGTGCTGGCTAGGTCATCATAAAAAAAAAAACTTGAAAAAAAATCGGCACCGCGGTAATCAACGCGTTGATGTCTTTTTAATGGTCAAAAGCTGGTGTCGTAACAGTGTCGCGAAATCAATTGTTTAGTCCCATCTCAAAAATGCCCAACGCGCCTAAAGAAGTTTTCAATTCATAATATACTGAGATAATAATTGGTTGATGAAGAAATGTATTTCTTTAGCTTATTTCTTGCATTCTAAAAGTTGGCAACGTTGCAAATAGCTGTCAAATATTTCGCTGTTTTGATTAATTTATCAATAGTACCAGTACCCTAATTGCATAAATTATTTTCGTAAACGATTATGACAAATATGTTTCATTTTGACAGTTCAACAACATTCATTGCGTTATTTACGTTGTTGAGAAGTTTTTTTTTCAACACATCAAGCAATGGATTAGCAATCTGTTTCAAATCGAAACAAATTGTGATTGATCGTGTATTACTCAATTAGGGTACAGGTCGATCGAGCTCTGCTCGGGTAAAAATAGAAAAAATGATTTTTCCAGATATGAGACCTAGCTAGATTGATTTTTCGCCCCCGTAAACCCCTATATTGCAACTTTCATCGAAATCGTTAGAGCCAATTTACAAATATTTCATTTAGTAATATTGATTTTATAAAAACAGCGAAATATTTGACTATATGCGACGTTGCTAGCTTAACGAAAACGTGCAGTGAATAACCTGGTTAAAGAAATGTACCATCAACCGTGACCACACTGAGTGTCATGGTTCACAGACAATGTAGAAAGCGAAGCAGAATTACGAAGACAATTGTTTGTAGTAAGTACCAGCTGTAATAAACGCTTTTGTATAGGTTTCAAAGTATATACACGTGACGTAAAAGTAAACACTGTCTCTAGTAAACCATTGTGACTTTCCACGTGAAAATGTAGCTTTGGAAAAGTAGTGAAACTAGCAGTGTACGACACGAAATTAAAATGTTTTTCATCCCTCTTCATTCGAAAAGGACGACTTGGTTCGCCTTTAAGTGCACCCAAATGTGGTGTTTTCTATAAGAAACTTTTAGCGGGCAGTAATGAGTTTTTAATCCTCTTTATAAGTGCGCCGCAATTATCTTTGCCGCGCACTTTTTGAATTTGGAACATCTTAGTGTTCAGCGCCAAAGAAATCGAACGCAAATATTGTTTGCTGCGCCCTGGCTGAATAAAAAAAAAATCGAAATCAAATTAAAAACGCGCGATAGCCCGCGTTTTCGTCAATTTTCACAGATTGTTAGAAATTCATGGTTTTGTTTTGAAAAATGAATTCTTCAAGTGACAGTGAAAGTATAGAATTAACTCCTGAAAGTATTAGAACTGACGCAAGAAATGTGATAGATATCTATTACCTGCAAAATCGTAGGAGAAATATAAGTTTTAAGTTGTTTTATTATTAGATACTATTTAATTTCAATTTAGTTGTTACTCTATGTTTTATTAAGTAATAATAATACAATAAAATACGAGGCGCCTTTTATTTTCTCATAGAGGGTGATGAAAAGTAGAGTGTATCATTCGGGCGCAAAATATTTTTGGCTCGGGCGACGTACTCTAGAATCCTTCCCTCACTTCGCTCTGGATTCAAAAAAGCGCCCTCGCCGTAAAAATATTATTTTGCTCCCTTATGATACAATCTACTAGTATGATATCTATAGTGGTAAAGTCTCGTGCAGACCGGCGCGACAGGCCTGTGCCCAAAAATTTTTTTTTGTCCGTCTTGTAGATTACTAAAAAATATTGAACACGTATTTTTTCTTTTTTGACGTAATCAAAAGATTACGGCGATACATTGAGTTAAAATGTAGCATGACGTCACGCCTTGCTAGATTTAATACTGCGTTGTGACGTAGCGAGCCCCCACTGGGGAGTGCTCGCAAAAAGAAATCTGCTGTTCCGTACATTTTGACCGCATTAGGTATTGCACTTTTCTATGAAACAGCTGCTTTAAAAAAAATAACCGACGAAAAATTTCAACGCAGGTGTCTTCAGAATCATGTATGGAATCCATGGTAACAGTATTCGCGTCAATATCCCTGCCACTATACAAAATGTTGCTCATCTAATAATATAGGATAGAATATATCTGAAACGAAAACAACGAAGAGACTGAGAAGACTTTACTGAACTTGAACTCCCTAATAAATGATATTGGAGGGCAAAATGCCGTAATCAACGCTTGGTGAATCACGAGGTCAATTAATACTGTCGGGGCTATTCTACCGTCGGAAACTCGGAACACTTGACGCCATAGACGAGACACGAGACGAAGTAATGGGGGAATCCTCGACATCCAAACTTTTTGATTACATTTTTTATCGCTGCGTAGCGACTACGTTTATAGAAATTCTATAAATTGGCATCGTTGTGACCTTCACACAGATGCAAAAAAATATTATTTGTTTTCTGAGCAATGAGTACATTATTCATCATATTAAAGGAGGTTGATGATCCCAAACCATTTGTTACCTGCAGCCTTGACTTATTTATTTATCACTAGCTTTTGCCCGCGACTTCGCCCGCGTGGACGTCGGAAAATATCCCACGGGTACTTACTACCAGGATTACATACATAATAGCCGAGGAAAAGGTCATTGACTTTTACCGTTGCGCCCGCATTGTCGTCAACCATAATTATTTTGTTACGCGTAATTTTGAATCTGTGATATCTTTTAAAGTATTCATTTTAATGATATGATGTCAAGGCATATTTTATTCTAAATTAAATGCCCAATTTAAATAACATATTTTATTGGATAAGGATAAATATAATACCGCTCAAAATACCTTCGAAAATAACAATGAAATTTTTATAAAATTCTGAAAGATAAAAATGGTTATTGTGGGGCATCCTTAGAAGATAGACATATGCCATCGCGGGCTTTTTTGTTGAACTTTTTAAGATGAACAATACTGTAGAATATAAATTTTATGTAACTTTTACGATTTCCGCGGCGCACGCCACTAAAGTTCCCAGTTGGCGTGATTTTTTCCGACATCTTCAACAATAATCGTCAAATTTCAGCCAATTTACACAAAACCTTAATGGATTATACACAAAAACCTTACCCATGAATCACTCCGTTCATTAGTGTTAAACCATTTGAAAATCCGTTCGGTAGTTTTTGAGTTTATCGCGTTCAGACAGACGCGGTGGGGGACTTTGTTTTATAATATGTAAGGATTATCATTAGAGATCGGATATTCAGATGCATATTTACCTAAAGTTGAGGTGTTGGCTAATATGGAATGCACTTTTGTATCGATCGCAAAAATCTCACGACTCTGGAATTGATAAATTTAGTACTTTTTATCTATAGAAATGCTAGCTAATGTTGTAAAGTAGGTTGCCAAATTGGCATAGCACATAGCGACAAACAACTCGGTGTCTTGAATTTCGTAAAAAAATGTTTAGTGGGTATATAAATTTTTATGTGAACACCGCAAAAGTAACCTTCATAAGAGGGCTGATGAATCATTTCCATACCATGTATTTGATTAGTTGTGCATTCCCGGATGTTATGGAATTCCGGGATTTATGTAATTTTTTTTATTTATTAAGAAGCCACTTCCATAATTTCTTAGCCAAATATTAACTTTAGGTAAATATGCATCCGAATATCCGATCTCTAATTATCATACTCCAACCCGTACACTGATTACGTAACTTATTTTCGTAAATGATTCTGACTAATTTATTTCATTTTGACAGTTCAACAACATTCATTGCGTTATTTACTTTGTTGAGCAGATATTTTTTTCCAACTTATGAAGCAATGGATTAGCAATCTGTTTCAAATCGAAACAAATTGTGGTTGATCGTGCATTACGCAATTAGGGTACTGGTTCGTATAATTATATCGTTGACAGTCACGGGTAGTCAGAACAGAAGCCCAAAAGTCTGACAACCAGTCTCACCAAGGGGCATCGTGTTACCCAGTAGCTGGGTTGTAGACGCCAGATAGGCAAAATACTGGTTTGTATAATTATATCGTTGACAGTCACGGGTAGTCAGAACAGAAGCCCAAAAGTCTGACAACCAGTCTCACCAAGGGGCATCGTGTTACCCAGTAGCTGGGTTGTAGACGCCAGATAGGCAAAATACTGGTTTGTATAATTATATCGTTGACAGTCACGGGTAGTCAGAACAGAAGCCCAAAAGTCTGACAACCAGTCTTACCAAGGGGCATCGTGTTACCCTGTAGCTGGGTTGTAGACGCCAGATAGGCAAAATACTGGTTTGTATAATTATATCGTTGACAGTCACGGGTAGTCAGAACAGAAGCCCAAAAGTCTGACAACCAGTCTTACCAAGGGGCATCGTGTTACCCTGTAGCTGGGTTGTAGACGCCAGATAGGCAAAATACTGGTTTGTATAATTATATCGTTGACAGTCACGGGTAGTCAGAACAGAAGCCCAAAAGTCTGACAACCAGTCTTACCAAGGGGCATCGTGTTACCCTGTAGCTGGGTTGTGGACGCCAGATAGGCAAAATATTGGTATTCAACTGCATCCGGTAAGACTGGAAGCCGACCCCAACATAGTTGGGAAAAGGCTAGGCAAATCAAGCATTCGGGAAGTGAAGCAATAGTACAAGCTGTCCTTATTTCAGCGACACGACGCCATTTTTAATTGTATGTGACTGTGTCAAAAAACCAAGATGGCGGAAAATAATGTCCAAATGTCTTCGGGCTTTGTTTGATTCAAACAATACAAGCCTTTGTTTTGTAATTCCTTTATTTTCGTTCGTGTATGCAAATAACACGTGAATCCGTGAACGTGAAAAAAAAATCGTATTATCTATTGTTTTATTTTATTTTATTTTATTGTTCTCTTCTTTTATGCACGTGTTTCTGTGACAAAATAACTTTTTTTTTTTTCTTTGAAAATGGTAAAAAGGAACCCTTATGGTGCGACTCAGTCTGTCTGTCTGTCACAGCTGGATATCTCAAGAACTACTAATGCTGTCAACTTGAAATTTGGAATAGTTTTAGATGACGTTTGCCCAACTATTTAGGAATTTAGAAAAAACAAAAATATGAAAATTTTTTTTGCAACAGGGACTGAACGGGGGTCTTAAAAATTCGAAGTGGGGCTACAACTAAGGCATGTCGGGTATCATATGAAAGAGAACTATTTGCAAATTTAAAAAAAAAAATTTTTGCCCCCATAGTTTTCGACGTTTGACGAAATTTAAAAAAAATATCCAACCCCGGTTTTTTATATAAGTACGTTCACGAATTCACGTATTTCAAATTTAACATAACACACTATTTCTACATTTTATTGAAATTTTGAAGGCAATCATTAGTTACAGAAATATTTTTGACTCTAATTAAGGTCAAACAAGAAATAATAAAAACCAGTAAAAACTGACAATTGTCAATTTTATTACGAAATGCGCATATTTTCGGTAAATGTACGAAGCTAGGTAACAAGTACACACGGCTACACATCAAGCTACATATTCCAGTTTATGCTGACCTCGCATTGTATAGGATTTCCGTACAATGCGAGGTCCGCTTATACTGGAAATGTAGGTATAGCTTGATATGTAGCCATGTGTACGTCTTTTCTGCATATTTCTGGGCAGCAAGCAGCAACAAATAACTGCCAATTATTGACAATGTCACCTTACAACTGGCAACGGCATAAAAAGTGTGACCACAAATAAAACATAGTCCTCATTATTTTAAATTAGTAACGGTCAGGGAGTGAAAATCATACATACATAAAATCACGCCTTCTCCCCATGGTGGTAGGCAGAAACCACAGAACGTCACCTGCTACGATCCTTACATACTCCTTTTGCCTCGTCTACGTTCATACATCTGCAAGCGTAGCATGACCACCGTAGAAACGAGTTTTGTCGACGGAAGAATAGACAAAATGACAGATTGTGATTGTTTATCTGTCATTTTGTCTATTCTTCCGTCGACAAAACTTGTTTCTACGGTGGTCATGCTACGCGTGCTGGTCATACACGCACGCCGGTTGCGAATACTACGCACCTGGCCTTTCTGAACATCACCAGAATCAAAATAAGCAATTTTCAAACATATTCAATTCCTACGTAGCAGACGCATGCCATGGCCCTTTTAAACCGATTTCCAAAAAGGAGAAGGTTCTATGTATGTATTTTTATTTATATCCACTGGACCCGTATAAATTTTATTAACTTTGCTTGGATAGTTTTTGAGTTAGCTTCATTAATACTTATTTTTTCCCACTTAGTATGTGGATGATATGAAAGTTCCTGTCACTGTTATTTACATAGCAGGTAGTGGTATTCGAATTTGTGTGGGGTAGATACTACTAGATACCACAACTAAAACGTGCAAAATAAAACCTTTTTACAAAAAAAAAACAACCGACTTACAAAAAAAACACTAAAAAGTGAAAAACAACTTTAATTTCGGAAGTCGATGTCAAAAAACGAAAATTCAAAACCAAAGACACCGAATTCCGAAATTAAAGTAATTTTTTACTTTCGTTGTGGTTTTTTAAAAGCCGGTTGTCTTTTTTTTGCAAAAAGATTTCAAGCTGTCGTTTTTATTCAAAATGTTCGCAATACTTGGTACTTGTTGATAGGCCTACACTCTCCTCTCCTACCTATTAACACTGTAATTTGAAAACATTGGAGAAACCATTTATTTTTAAAAGAGTAACCGTGGAGTTTCTTGCCGGCTCTTCTCCATAGAAAACGACCAATTGGAATCGTGCACTTAGTTTCTGACATGTAGGGTTATGTAAAATAAAATATTTTGAATTGATTTGACTTCCAGTCTAATCGGATACAACTGAATACCAGTAATTTAAATGGAGCGACTGCCTAACTGGCCTTCACAACCCAGTTACTTCACGATACCCCTTATTAAGACTGGTTATCAGACTTTCGGGCTTCTGGCGAATGACAGCCGGGATCAACTGCTTAAAGTGCTTACTCAGGCACGGAGGGGTCTCAGTATGAAATGCATGGTCACCCATCCACGGACTGACCTCGGCAAGCGTTGCTTAACTTTGAAGATCGACCCGTGCGGCTGTTATTAAATAATAATATATTTAATCACTATCTCAATCAAAAACCGGCCAAGTGCGTGTCGGACCACGCACAATGAAGGGTTCCGTAGTTGGGATGAATTTATCCCAAAAACAAACTTAACTTTGTAGTTGATAAACATGCTCTCCCATACAAAATGTATGGGAAAACGTGTTTTTGCAACTGCAAAGTTAAGTTGGTCGATTATTACTCGTTAACTTGTAAAGCCTACTTAGCTGTGATAGTTTTACTTTTAATTTCGTTATATAGACTACTACTGTGATTTTTTTCATACATCCAAAACCAACCATTTAGCTGGCAGAGGGGGGAGACACTTAACTCTAACAAAAATTTGCACTTTAAAGCTTAATATTTCGCAAATGGATCCCTGAATCCAAAAATGATTTTCCCTAACTCACAATGTTTTTGAAGGACCTTTCCAATGATACCCCACATCAAGGGATAAAAAAAAAACATCACCGCTTTACGTGAATGGGAGGACCCAAAAAAAAATGTTTTTCATAATTTTGTTCTACCACTTTGTCGGCGTAATTAATATGTATATCTATGCCAAATTACAGCTTTCTAGTACTAAGGGTCTCAGAGCTAGACCGCGGACAGAAAGACAGACAGACGGACATGACGAAACTATAAGGGTTCCTTGTTTACTACGGAACCCTAAAAAAGCTCGCGGCAAAATTGCCACGAGCTCTTTTGATTGCAATAATCAAGTAAAATAACAAAAACAATTTTCTTGGCACGTTACTTTTGAGAGAACTAAATGCAGAGCGCTTATAAATTTAGTATTATCTTAAGCCAAATTATCTGATTAAGAAGTATATAGATGAAGTGCTATTTACTTTGAAGAAGAAACGTTTATTTTAATGATAAACGAGTCAGTAATTTCGAGCGCCATTTACATTTATTCGCGTCAGTAAAAGAAGATTTTGTATTTATTCTATAGAGGCTTGCGTTTAACCTCATTCTCATTTTGTTTATACACTGAAAAATAAACCTATTTATTCAACCTATTCGTGGTATACAAAATTTTCACTATCTTCATTACTCGTACTTAGAGTTGCCATTTTGAAATTTAAATATTCCTGAAAAAAAAGCCAGGCATTTGCAATAAAGTCTGGATATTTTCATTCATTATTTTCAGCCGAAAGACGTCCACTGCTGGACATAGGCCTCCCCCAAGCACCGCCACTTCGACCGATTCTGTGCTTCCCGCATTCGGATATTTAACTTATAATAATATTTATTTTTTAAAGATAGTTAATTGATTCAGGCGTGACCTTGCGGAAATCCATTATAAAATACAATAGACGTGGATATATTTAGTAACCTGTTCCACATAGCTATTGCAAAGCTCTCTGCGTTCAGTGCTCGGTGTGGCAACACGCCGTGTTCGGGTTCGCCACAAGTCAATCGTCATCCTGAGGATGCCTCGTTAAGAGGTGAAACACGTGTCGATTTATTTCAGGGTTTTTTATGGCTCTTTAGAAATAGCTAAGCGGAACAGGTTACTAAATATATCCACGTCTATTGTATTTTATAAATCATTTAACTTTTAAGCTATTGCATAACTTTTATCGCGGGCTTTGAGCGCGGCGACCGAATCAAGAAATTCCGTAACGTAACGAAAATAAAACCTAACACCCCCCACTCCGCCTACCATGTAATGACGGTTCCCATGACAACGTGATGTTGTCATGGAGGTTACAAATGCTATACAATAGCTTTACCGCGGCAGTCCCCGAGTGCCACACGTTTTTTTTTTTTCTTAAAAGAATCCCTTTAGTCGAAAAATCCGTACAAATGAATGACGAGGCCGGACAAGGTCTGGGCCAAAAAGTCGGACAAATCCGGACGGATGGTAACTGTAGTTGTACGTCAAAACAGAAATGTTTCAGAAAAGTCTGTAATATGCGCTTGGTCTTAGTATTCTGTTGCTTCAGCTGACCTGCATTCGTGTTATAGTATGTTCAAACATTATTGCATACTCGTGATTCGTTTGTCGCAACGTTATAATCGCCTTAGTTGCTCAAACGTGACTAACTGAATTAATTAAACTTCATAATGAGTGATAAGTCTGATAAGTCAACAGTTTTAAAATATTTCATTGAGAAAAATTGCAACTTATTAAAGTAAACCTTGAACTCTTTTTAAGGATACTGAATGTCACAATTATTGGCGATACATACCTTTTTAACCGACTTCAAAAAAAGGAGGAGATTCTCAGTTCGTCGGGATTTTTTTTTTATTATTATGTATGTTCCCCGATTATTCGAAGACGGCTGGACCGATTTGAAAAATTCTTTTTTTTTATTTGAAAGGGTGTACTTCCAAGTTGGTCCCATTGTCATTTGGTCATGATCTGATGATGGGATCTTGGAGAAATCGAGGGAACTCTTCAAATATTATAGGCACATCTATAGCGATTTGGGTATTTTTGATGAGCAGTTGACATTAGGCTACAATAGCCTAATGTCAACTTAGATAAATTGCAAACTCACCCACTAAAAAGAGAAAAAAAAAACTTTTTTACAAAAAATACAACCGACTTCCAAACTACTTCTACTACAACTAGTTGTATTTTTTGTAAAAAAGTTTTTTTTTTATCATACAGGCTGGCCGGGACATCGACGCGAAAACTGTTACCATGGATTCAGTACATGATTCTGAACCCCCCTGTGTTGAAAATTTTCGTTGGTTATTTAAAAAAAATCATCTGTTCCATTTTGACCGCGTAGGCACTTTTCTATGAAACAGCATTTTTTTTTAATAACCGACGATTTTCAATGCAGGGGTTCAGAATCATGTACTGAATCCATGGTAACAGTTTTCGCGTCAATGTCCCTGACACCCTGTATTTCATTTAAAAGAGTGTCCATGAAGTATCTTGTTCGTTCTTCTCCATAGGATCCTATTACGCTTTGGAATGAGCAATTAGCTTCATCATTCTGAGTGACTGACTCCTTTGACAATTCAAAAGTGCCTGTAAATGGTTTAATTGAAACACCTGCTTTGTGTATATGACATCCCCATTAAGTTCGTTCTAGACTTTCCATTTCGTTCCGTGACATGTAAATTAAGTCTTTTTCTTTTTTTTGGTGGGAAATTATCAAATATCTCCGCCCGGAGCGATAGATCCGGGCGTGTCAGGCTCTTACTGACTAAAACCCACCCGTGTTCCTTCAGTTGCCATGTTGCCAGGGGCTACGGTATCCCTTTCGGACTTTTCCGCAACCCCGGCAGAATGTAAATTAAGCCTAAAGGCGAGTCCACAACTGCGCACGCGCACGAATATTGCGGTTCGCGTGCATCTTAGGAACATAGTATGGACACCTTCACTTTACGGTTAGTGCGCGTGAGCTTCAATTACGCAGGAATGGATCCTTGCACGCGAACCGTTCGCAATATGCGCGCGCGCGTAGAATGTGACGCGTCCATAGCTATTCGAGGCATCTAGCGTGCACGGTTCATGAACGTGCGCTGGTGGCCATAAGGGGACGATAACCGACTTTTAATGATTTTATACTGAAGATAACGTCTAAACGAGTAGTGTTAGTGATTTGGAAAAAATATATGTTAAATTAGAGCATTTTCCTAATATTTTAATATAGGCATATTTTTGATTATGTTTATATTACATAGTGAAATTAATTTGTAAAGTTATGTCTAACGCGGATAAAAAACTGAGAATGACGCAAAATCTATCGAGCGTATTTTTCTGAAAACTTCACCATTTTAAAGATAATTAAATTATTAATCTTTTAGTATACTTGTTTTATTATTAAAATACTTTTTGTTTTACGTGTAATAAATTAATAATGCGTCTAATTTGGGACAGCGCTCCTTGATGGGCGAGTCCTATTACTGGCTAGACGTACGACGCGTTGTTTAAGCTCAGTACAGAACACGCAAGCTAACCATTCAAGGTCATTGTCATATATCTGCGTCTTAAGAAGGAAAAAACCCCAGTCTGAGAAACCTTGGTCTGTAGTTGGTCTTGGTATTTCTTTCTTTCTAGTTACCACATTAACTGACCTATGTCAATATGTCACCTCTAAAAAGACTCTACGGCTGAATGAACTCGCTTGCACTTTCAACTCATTAAACCAGTGAGCCAGTGACCGTGATCTCAAAGTAAGCAATGCAAATAGTTTGCTAAAAGTAAAGTAGGACTATACCTTCGCATTTTTTCGTTAAAATCAACAAACATCCTACTTATTCGACACCTTTTCTTGAAACTATGCCTAATTTTTTTTTTATATCGTAACTTAATATGAGGAGCTCGTGGCTAAATAATAACAGTCGCACGGGTCGATCCATCAGGTTAAGCTACGCTTGCCGCGGTTGATCCATGGATGGGTGACCATCTTTACATACCGAGACTCCTCCGTGCCTCGGAAAGCACGTTAAGCCGTTAGTCCCGGCTGTCATTCGTGGATCTTTGACAGTCGTTACGGGTCGTCAGAAGCCTGAAAGTCTGACAAACAATCTTACCAAGGGGTATCGTATTACCCAGTTACTCGGTTGTGGTGGTCAGATAGGCAGTCGCTCCATGTAAAATACTGGTATTCAGCTGTATCCGCTTAGACTGGAAGCTGATCCCAACATAGTTGGGAAAAAGCTAGGCAGATTGATATTGTAAGTTAATGTATAGTCAGAGGACAAGATTATTAAGCAGATTGGCACACTGAGTCAATTTGCCGTGTTAGCCATCTCTACGATTGACAAAGAATTGCAGTTGCCAGTCAATTAGCTCATCGATGAAGTTCCGTCAGTTTACATTAATGTCACAAAGAGGCATCGTTATTACTTTACTAATACTTATCTTTATCCATATTAGCAATATCATTAATGAGCAATATTTGTGTATAATATCTTCTTAATATATATAAATTACGTGTCACGTTGTTTGTTCGCGATGGACTCCTAAACTACTCAACCGATTTTAATCAAATTTGCACACCGTACGCAGTTTGATCCAACTTAAAAGATAGGATAGGTAGGGTAGGTAGGGTAGTCAGTGATAAAGATGGTCCACCCCAAACATTTATATGGCAAAACAACGTTTGCAGGGTCGGCTAGTACTGTATAATATAATAATCACTTTCGATGAAAGTTGCAGTATAGGAGTTTACGGGGGCGGAAAAACGATCTAGCTAGGTCTCATATATGGGAAAATTCGTTTTCTCAGTATTTTCACCCGAGCAGAGCTCGGTCGCCCAAAGTTTAGAACAAGATAATGAATAATGACATGGCAGCATGGAATTAGTATGCACAGACGCCAGCACATCAAGCTACCCAAAACTGTCAAATTTTCCCAATCAACTTTAAACCTTATGCTTTAGCGATAAAGTTGAAAATCTATTAAATAAGTTGATAGATTGTAGTAGCTTGTGGTGCTGGCGTCTATACTATACATGAGATTAGTATGAACTATCCGATACTATTAAATGAGCATTCTCTATTTTCACCAGCACGCGTAGCATGACCACCGTAGAAACGAGTTTTGTCGACGGAAGAATAGACAAAATGACAGATTGTGATTGTTTATCTGTCATTTTGTCTATTCTTCCGTCGACAAAACTCGTTTCTACGGCGGTCATGCTACGCGTGCTGGGCAGAACTCGGTCGCCCAGGTACTACTTACTTAATCGTGCCCCTAACCGTCTCGCGTGCCTGCGAACTATTTGACAGTGACACATCCATATAAAAATGCCAAGTACCCTTCTTGTATAATATTTGTACTACAATTATTTACAAACCCTGGGTCGCCTCTTGCTACACCCACGAAATACTCGTATTTTAGACCAAACTGTATCGACCAATACGTTAGTTGCTTAGGTAAAAAAAAGAAATTCTATTTAGTCCGTCTTTCAGATAATAAAAAAATATTAGACACGTATTTTTTGCTCTATCATATTAATCAAAAATAACTTAGAAAACACGCATTAAAGTTGGGGAGTGGGGGCTCGCTACGTCACAACGTCGTATTAAATCTAGCAAGGCGAGACGTCATGCCACATTTTAACTCAATGTATCGCCGTAATCTTTTGATTACGTCAAAAAAGAAAAAATACGTGTTCAATTTTTTTTAATAATCTACAAGACGGACAAAACAAAATTTTGGACGCATGCCTATTGTCGTGTACGTACTTCGCAGTTATACCTACCTATGCATGTAGTGTATTGACGACTGCCTCGTTGGTATAGTAGTCGCAAGCACTACAGCAGAGCATGAGGTCCTGGGTTCGATTCCCGGGTCGGGCAAAGTGTTAATGGGGTTTTCTATCTGGAATTTGTGAGTAGCTGCCTGGAGTCCGGATTTTTGCACGGTTGAGGGCAATAGGCTTGCCCCCTATTACACGGGGCTTAAACATAACAGGCGAGATGATTTATGTTATGTATTATTGCCGTCGACGATTGCGTTAATTTCGCCCTCTAAGAAATACTGCATTTGAAAGTCGTTCATATCAACTTTTTAATCCAAAATTGGTCAAAAATTGCAGCTGCACGACCTTCAAAATGGTATCGAAATATGTACTTGCATTAAAAACTACATTGCAACATTTGTTTACATTGAATTTAATAACACTCACTTTTACATTGCCGTTCTTACTAATACCAGGTACTGATATTGCAGGAGCGTGTAAGGACAACTCGTTCACTTTACTAGTGTGATGACCCCGACGTAATCGAATCTATGAAAGTTAATTCAAAAATCAATCTCCCTAGCCTTTTGCCAATTAAAAAAAAAAAACGAGCAAGCCTAACAGTAGTCATATAAGATGACATCTTACAAAATGCATTGGTACCATCTGAGGGCCAACTCTACTACCACGCGCGCTCATTGCCCGACAGAAGCGAAAACTTAAAACTGGTATATGATTTAAACAATATTCATCATCATCATCAAATTAAAATGTTTATTGTTCAACACAGTACATAATCATACATTTCCAGATGTCAAGTGAATGCGCAGTCCACTGTGTTGTACCAATTTAGGCATGCAAAATTATTAAAATTATAAGCACCATTAAAATTATACCATTTCATTCCATTCCATCCATTCACACATTTACATTTTTTTCCATTTAATTTTTTACAACCTTTCGGAAAATGGGTTGGTACCATCTGACGGCCAACTCTAGCACCGCGCGCGCTCATTGGTCAAATCAAATAGCGCGCGCTTCCCGGCTTCCTGTTACACACTTCCGTCCCTTTTCACGAAATGACTCCCACAGATTGCTGGAAAACGAGAGGAAAGATGTTACACATCATAAAAGAAAGAAGACAGAAAATACGTTTATTTGCGGTAAACATGACGCAAAGAAAGAACACAAACACAAAAAAGAACAAGTTGGGGGAAAATTTATGCGTCACATCCACGCATAACGGCTACACTGTGTTGGGGTCGGTTTCAGTCTAAGATACACCTGAATACAGTATTTTACATGGAGCGACTGCCTATCTGACCTCCACAACCCAGTGACAGGGTAACATGATGCCCCTTGGTTAAGACTGGTTGTCAGACTTTTGGGCTTCTGAATACCCGTAACGACTGTCAAAGATCTACGAATGACAGCCGGGACCAACGGCTTAATGACTCCCAGGCAGGAAATAACTAAGCCGCCCATCCACGAACTGGACGCGGTAAGCATAGCTTAACCTTCAATCGACCTGTGCAACTGTTATTGTTTAGCCACAAGTCAATTAGTGCAATCGATACCTTAAACTATACGGTCTACATTATGATTTTACTCGCACTCAGCCGCCAACTGTTTTGAAGAGCTGCCAACGCAGACACAGTCGGTAAACAAATTTGTTATTTTGCAGGTGGCTAATATTGCACGAATATTTTTATCACAAAAAAAAAATCATTTATGCAAGGTGGGGCAAAAGTAGTGTCATAGTGTGAATTGGCTACCATTTTGATGTAAATGAAAAAAATCGGGTCCTGTTTTCACGGAAACATTATTTAAAGGTGTAAAATTGATGACATTAAGCCAAAAAAATGTATCGTTCAAATAACCATCTTCTGAGTTGATGGCTCAATGTTGGCTTTCAAGACTTGCAAGGTTTTTGGTTTAGGTCGGTAAACGTGAGATTTCAAAAAGCCCCAGGTCTGATCTGGCGATCTGGCCAGCCAGTTAAAATCGCCAAAACGAGATATTATACGGGCAAAAGATTGGTGTTTCAAAATCTCCGTCATAGCCTGAGCTGTGTGTATTGCTCCATTGCATTGTCAACAAAATCTCTATCTCTACAACATAAGTGTCAAATCACAATAACATTATGACACCAATTGCAAACAATGGCATATTTACATTATAACATTACTTTTGCCCCACCTTCTTTATAGGACGAACGCAATATTTGTAAATTGGAATGGATGGAATACAAAAGCGTATAGAAGAATTCTAGTGCGCTGTGTTCATTTTTTTTTCCCATCTTGTTCTTTTTTGTGTTTTTTTTTTGCGTCATGTTTTACCGCAAATAAACGTACGTTCTTTCTTTTTCTTCAGTCTTCATTATTGCTTGCTACTGTTTTGTATTCTTGCGCATTTGATGCATATTGTGATGCATTTCATGTCTTATTTATCTTACTGTAAATCATCAGCATCGTCATCTTACTGTCCATTTAAATTTTCAAGATGAGTCATCATCATCATCATCATTTCAGCCAAAAGACGTCCAGTGCTGGACATAGGCCTCCCCCAAGCACCGCCACTTCGACCGATTCTGTGCAAGATGAGTAGGTACCTCATGTATTTATCTTCTATAATAAATAATATTCCTCCAGACCGTATTTCGGCCATGGCGGCCAATCTCAACGGAGACCAGTCTTCGGCGCGGGAGATTTTATAGTGAACAAGTGTGTGCGCAGACAAAGGTGCTCTCTCCCTTCACTCTTATAGTGTTAGTGTCTCATGTCGGATTACGTGCCGTCCATAGACATAATATTTCTATGGTGCCGTCCCATCAGACTATGGAAGGTTATCTTCCATACATTTCTATTAGCCGTCATCGCAGTAGTTCTTCTTCAATCTGCCTAGCCTTTTCCCAACTATGTTGGGATCGGCTTCCAGTCTAACAGGATGCAGCTGAATACCAGTATTTGACATGGAGCGACTGCCTTTCTGACCTCCACAACCCAATTACTAGGTTTACGATACCCCTTGGTAAGACTGGTCAGACTTTCGGGTTTCTATCGACCCGTAAAAACTGTCAAAGATCCACGAATGACGGCCGCGATCAACGGCTTAACGTGCTTTCCGAGGCACGGAGGAGTCTCGGTATGTAGAAATGGTCACGCATCCACGGACCAACCCCGGCAAGCGTAGCGTTCTCATACTCTCATAACAATCCAAAATCAAAACTGTTTTCACGACTGCCTCGTTGGTCTAGTGGTGACTGCCTCGTTGGTCTATTGGTCGCAAGCGTTACTGCTGAGCATGAGGTCCTGGATTCGATTCCCGGATCGGGCAAAGTGTTATTGAGTTTTTCTATCTGAAATTTCTCAGTAGCAGCTTGGAGTCTGGATGTGTGCCCGGTTGATGGCAATAGGCTCGCCCCCTATTACATAGGACTTAAACATAACTAGTGAAATGTGGGTGTACCTGCTACAGGGACACCTCTGTCCAACCCTTCGAGGAAACAAGGCGTGATGATGTTATGTTTCACGACTGTTCCTCATTCCTCCGCCATCACCAGCCTAGACCCTGCCTACGAATTTAAAATATTCGCTCCATCGCGAAAAAAGAAATCAAAAATCAGCTAAATATTATTTTGCATAACAAAACATTCTTCAGATGTTGCATAAGCGACGGCGTCTGTCGAAAGAAGCGTTCAATGTCAGGTGCGCACGCGCTGCTCAGATTACTAACTGTCCGATGTATAGGTCATACACGTGGTGACATTCTGAATAATGAATAATAGTAGTGGTTATTGTATTCGAGGTATCTACAGGGTGGCAGGGACATCGACGCGAAAGATGCTTGACTCAATGCTGGTCCTGCTCCACAACTAATTAATTAACATTTGCAAATATTATTGGAGCTGCTGAAGATTGTAAGACCATCTTTGCATTGTATAAACTCAATCTCCTTTGTATTATATAATTGCATAGCACAGGTGTGAGCACTATGTACCCTGGCGGCTGTGAGTATGTCATGCTCACTCAAATGTTTCGCTGATGGTGGCGCGTGTGTTGGATCATTTAGCTCCCTTCAAAATGGTTGAGCTGAATGGTGCTAATCCATGCGTCATGTTGGTGAACGGGCGCCGTCAGTTGGGACTGGTCATCTCTTAGCTGCCAGGGCTTATTTTAAATTTATTTTAATTTTTTGAATTGTTCTTTGTTTTATCTTTTTATTACGGACGCTTCTAACGTGCACGTCTTTCTACATTATTCTCACATGTATAATTTCAACATGAATGATGTAACCAATATTTTGTAACAATTTTTTATTTAAAAGAGTGTCCGTGGAGTTTCTTGCCCGTTCTTCTCCATAGGTACCTACTACGCTTTGGAATGGGCAACTAGCTTCATACCTATTTCTGACTGACCGATTCCTTGACAATTCAAAAGTGAAAGACCATGGATTCAGTACATGATTCTGAAACCCCTGCGTTGAAATTTTTCGTCGGTTATTTTAAAAAAAATCTGCTGTTCCATACATTTTGACCGCGTAGGTATTGCACTTTTCTATGAAACAGCAGATTTTTTTTTTAAATAACCGACGAAAAATTTTAACACAGCGGGGTTCAGAATCATGTACTGAATCCGGTTTTAGTTTTCGCGTCGATGTCCCTGCCAACCTGTATATTTAGTTACAAAACTGTTCCGTGTCTGTCTGGCTGAGTCGAACTTGATACACAACCTATTACAAAATGTTTTACTTTACGACATAGGTCATACACGTGACATTTTGAATAGTGTTTGTAAAATATGTGGTTATTACAATCAAGGTATCTATATTTAGGTAAAAAGCAGTTCCGTGTCTGGCTGGCTACTTGAGACAATCTAATCAAAGTGTGTATATTAATTACTTTACGACAGCCATTTATGCACAATATTTATTGCACAACTCATAATATTGACGAAGCATTAGAGAGTGCTCTGCGATCGAAAAATTTGTTTTGCCTCCTTTCTGCAACTGTTTTTATTGTTATACTCCTGCTGGTACACAGAAACCTACTTAATTTATATACCATTGCATAGATAATTTAATGGAGATTAATACTGTACTTTTCAAAAAATTATTTAATGCAGCAGCAACGGAAAAAAATATCAAAATAGTTTAAAAAAAATCCCGTCTATCAATGTATGAAACCTGAAATCATTGTAGCTTGCTAGAAAATCAATTAATTGAGTCATTTTTTTTTATAGATTCGTTTCACCCGTAGGAGGAACCTTATTAAAAATGGCTCTTTTATTCAAGGTAGTTTAATTATAATTAATAAAAAACTATCTAATCTAATATCTATATCGATGGCAAAGTCATTCTATTTATTAAAGAAATAAAGATGACAAAAATAGAAAGGTACTGAATAAAATAATAGATTTGGTTTTACATTAGATCTCACATATTTTTGCGGTAGAAGAACTGCGTTGTGAGATTTGCATCTTCGACCTTCTTCCGTTGCCTAGCAACCAACTAAGCAAACCTATACTCCATAGGTTTAGGTAGTTAAAAAAAGGTCAACAAATCGTAAAAAGGGTTTTTATATATGACACTTTCTTGTTAAAAAAACAATAAAACCAAATTAAATTTATTTTAGTTTTTTACTATAGTTTCCTTTTTTATTAATGTATGTTAAACTTTATCGTTTATTCTTCACTACTTTTCGTAGATGTAACTGCTTGAGCACAATTTTTTTTGGTCTGATTTATAAGATTTTGTAATCTGTCTATTGTAAAGAGCCCAATTTCTAAACGTCAACGAAATATAACGTTGCTAAATTGAAGAGTTCAACTGTGACGTAGCATAATAACTGAAGTGACTGGTATTACGTTTAGTCGGTTACTTGACATCTGTCTCGTCACATGGTTTTTTTTGTTTACCTTTTTTTAACTACCTAAACCTATGGAGTATAAATAGTTTTTGACAGTACGGAAAGATTGCAAGTGAGAAATTTTACCGCTATTGATGGGTAAAAAAGCAGTCAAAACATACTTCATGAAAAGTCGTTTAAATATTTTTCTGTTTTTGAATGAACGTTATGAGGCGTGCACTTTTGGATTTTCCAAATATATGTGAATGTTACGATAAAAATATTTTTGCTTTCTACTATTACGAGTGAATAGCCGCGAAATTTCGCGTTGTTGCATAACTTTTTAATTAGTCGAGATTCATATTCTTTACTAGCTGCGCCCCGCATTTTCACCTGCATAAGTCTTGATCCCGTGGGAGTAACAGGATAAAAAGTATCCTATGTCCTAACCCAGGTCATGGTCTACCAATGTGCCAAATTTCTTTCAAATCTGTTCAGCCGTTTTAGCGTGAAAGCGTAACAAACAAATTCACTTTCGCATTTATAATATTAGTTAGGATGGCACCTCTTTAGATCATGCCATGAGCTATTCGAATATCAAAAAATATTTGGCCTAGGTCTTAAGGGGGGAGGCCTGAAAATTGATTCGCTGTTACAATGTATCGTAAAATACCTAGAGTCTGGCTACGCTAAGTCTGCTTTAGTAAAAAAACTGTGGAATTTGAAAATCTATAGACGGCAACACCGTCCTGTCCTACGAAAAAAGAATTTGATACTTTGTCTTTTTGTTTTTGATAGGTTATTTTATTTATATTCTGATTTTATGGTGAAGAATAGTCACTTTAGCACGATGCAATGTGTATTTGATACAGTTTTGTCATCGTATGTCAAAGTCAAAGTCAAATCATTTATTTCAAATAAGCCCATGTATGGCACTTTTGAACGTCAAAAATTACAAAATAATAAAATTGATTCTAGTCGCCCCTTCCAAAAGGTAGTTTTCGTATGGAGAAGAATGGGCAAGAAACTCCACCGTTACTCTTTTAAAATGTTTTACAAAATTCAAAATTCAAAATTCAAAAGTCATTTATTCAAATTAGGCTGAGAACCAGCACTTTTCGAACGTCAAAATTACATAAGACAGTCCCCCAAAAACGCCCACCCTTCACCACTTCCTAGTGCCTTTAGCTGGGAAGAAGAAGTGGCGCAACAAACTCCCCAGCAGCACAGCTGTCTGTTCAAGTTAGAAAAAATAAAAATGACTCTATACAATAGTATGCAAAATTATTATGCAACACAAAACATTATTTTAATTAAGTATAAATTATTGGCCATATGTCAGCTAGCACACGCCAATATACCAACCAAAAACATCGAGCACTATACTCAAGCAGAATTAAAAACTAAACGTAAAAAGAACTAAATATCTAAATAAAAGCCTCCAGGCATAAAGGGCGTGCCCGCTTACATAAAGCTGTAAATTGGAAGTTATAAATGATAAACTAGGACCATCGAGGTAAAATAAATGTACAGTTAATTACTAGTAACAATAACAAAACCATGATCAGCAAGACGACCAGTCACCACAAGCAGCACCCGTTCACGAGCATAACGCAAAGATCAGCCATTACCCCCCTCGCCATATTTGAGGGAAGGAGGCAACCCGACTCCCGACGCTACCGCAAGCATTGACATCTAAGGGAGCATGACGAACTTGCTGCCGGTTGCTCAGGTAAAAAATAATATGATCAATAGTCGAGGTCACTAGCCAACCACAAATTGCAATACAAACTCATAACAAAAACATTGTAATGAGTAGATTATGTCAACAATAAAATAAAAATAAATAGACTCGTAAAAAAATAATTAAAAAATTGACTCATAAAGTCAAATAAAATAAAAAAATTATATAAACTTATATAAACTGTCAGTAGGTAAGTTAAATCTGGAGAAAGAACATAAACATTGTCTTGAGTTAATCACAGCGACCAACTATTCTTATCATTTAAGTAGTCGTTGATACAATAGTATGCCTTTGAACAAAGGTTGGATTTTACTTTATTTTTAAACGCATTAAAAGGTACAATATTTTGTATACATTAATTATATTAATTATATGTGAAGACGATGCACCTGGAATAAGATTACTATACCACAATAGGTAAAAATAATTAAAAATGAAGCAATGACAGAAAAAATAATTATGTAATGGATACATGGTGTTCACATATTTACAAGCATTGTAAAAGTAGGTACGATATTCCTAAAAAAATTACAGGTGACACTAATTAGTCAGTGTGTGAGTAATCACAGAATGTAAAAAAAAAAATGGAGGTAGAGCATAAGTACGACATAGTTTATTACACATAATCTATTATGCAAAAATCAAAAGGTAAAATATCAAAATCATTAGATCTACTTACAACCCCGAAACTGACATAACTGACTGATGTAAAAGTATACCATATAAAAAACTTTTTGGGGTTGCTCATTTATTCCATTGCAAACTTAGGGCCGGCGCCCAGTGGCGGCACAGCATGACAAGAGATTTTTATGCAACGAATAGAAATCAAACTTATATGTATGACAGTCAAATTGAAATTTCAATGATGATGCTTAAGGACGTCGCGGCATGCTTAAGGATACCGCGGCATCGTAGCCGTTAGAATTTAAATTTTACTGTCATGCTATTAAATTATATTTCTATTCGTCGCATAAAAATCTCTTGCCATGCCGTGCCACCACTGGGCGCCGGCCCTTAGCGAGGCCCTCTCGCTCCACCCAGAGCGGGACAAGTTATAAAAAACTTGTCCCGATCTGGGTCCTCAAAAAAAAAAAAAATTTTTTTGTTTTTGTTGTTAGAAGTACTAATAAAACAGCGGTAAACAACACTTTTGGTTAACATCTACAATAACGTAAAAATAAGAATAATCTGTCCTTTTTTGTACTTCCTTGTGGCATTTACAAGCAGGCAATAAAATTCGTCAATATGCTTATAACTATGGCATCGAAATAGACAGAAATAACATTTAGAATAGTCTGACAGACTGATAACATCAGAGGTATACCTGTACCCTAATTACGTAACTTATTTTCATAAACAATTCTGACAAATTTGTTTCATTTTGACAGTTCAACAACATTCATTGCGTAATTTACGTTGTTGAGCAGATATTTTTTTATAACTCATGAAGCAATGGATTAGCAATCTGTTTCAAATCGAAACAGATTGTGATTGATGAACGTACAGTAGGAGAACGAAAAGGTTCAGCAATTTAAAATACAAAACATTTCTTTCCCAGCTTTTTCTTTCGCATCGTGCGTGGTCATAAGACCGAAAAGTACTTAGATAATGTGTTTATTCCTCGACTGTACATAGCATCTTTTCAAATCGTTAATCGTGTACTGTTTTGTTACAGGTGTAAACTGCTGCGTATCCTCGACAGTGCGGTACTGGCACGCCAGCTGGTGGGGCGCTCCAGTGCGGGAGTTGCACAGGACGCTGTGGGGTTCCTTAGCAGAGATCCTTGCCTCCAATAACTTCAACTTCACAAAGTAAGTCGTACTTGTTATTAAAATAACAAAAGTCTGTATTTACGACCGGTTAGTGGCAAGTTTTAAAACATAAATATTTGGAAAATCCAAAAGTGCACGCCTCATAACGCTCATTCAAAAACAGAAAAATATTTAAACGACTTTTCAAGAAGTTTGTATGTTTTGACTGCTTTTTTACCCATCAATATGGGTAAAATTTCTCACTTGCAATCTTTACGTACTGTCAAAGACTATTTAGGTTTGCTTTGTTGGTTGCTAAGCAACGGAAGAGGGTCAAAGTGAGAAATATATAGATATTATATTAGTCAGTTTTTTATTAATTATAAATAAACTACCTTGAATAAATTTTTAATAAAATTCCTCCTATGGCTGAAAAGAATCCATAAAAAAAAATACTCCTTTAAGACGCAGATATATGACAGTGACCTTGAATGGTTAGCTTGCGTGTTCTGTACTGAGCTCACGCAACGCGTCGTACGTCCAGCCAGTAATAGGACTCTGCCATCAAGGAGCGCTCTCCCAAATTAGACGCATTATTAATTTATTACACGTAAAATAAAAAGTATTTTAATAAAAACAAGTATACTAAAAGATCAATAATTTAATTATCTTTAAAATGGTGAACTTTTCAAAAAAAATACGCTCGATAGATTTTGCGTCATTCTCAGTTTTTTATCCGCGTTAGACATAACTTTCCAAATTAATTTCGCTATGTAATTAAACATAATCAAAAATATGCCATATTAAAATATTAGGGAAATGCTCTAAGTTAACATATATTTTTTCCAAATCACTAACACTACTCGTTTAGACGTTATCTTCAGTATAAAATCATTAAAAGTCGGTTATCGTCCCCTTAATTGATTTTCTCGCAAGCTACAATGTTTTCAGGTTTCATACATTGATTGACGGTATTTATCTCCTTATCAAAACAATGGTATATAAATTAAGTAGATTCTGTGTACTAGCAGGAGCACAACAATAAAAACAGTTGCAGAAAGGAGGATTTTTTTTTTCGATCGCTGAGCACTCTAATGCTCCGCATAATTATGAGGCGTAAAGGCACTCACAAACTGGTGCGACGCGACTCTGATGGAACAATTTCTATGAAAACTTCACGGATATTATTCTACATTTAAAGTGTCTGTCTAAAGGCTCTTAAAGCTTATCTCATAGTGATGTACCAGTCAGGGAAAGTAATGCAGCAGTTTGACAGAATACGTCAATAGATTACATACCACTTTCAAAGAAAGCCAGTGTTATTTAAATATACGGTAAAGGAGATCATTCAGGCTCTATACATTTTTGGGCCTTTCCTGAAAGTGCTAGTAATATCGTACATTATTTGAAATTTTTTCAGCACTTTCAGAAATCAATAAATTCATGAAAATTATAAATCATCGAACTTGTATAACTTGACTTAGAGTAATCATATAACTTTTGTGCTCTATTAACTATTGCTCCGAATGGCTAGTTCTAACCATACCTACCTGGTTACTGTAATAGTGCTTTAGCTGTGCCATTGTCTGATGCAGCTAAAGTACTTTACAAATTAGCTATGCTAAGATTTTGTTAAGTAGAAATTGGTATGATTTTGTTAAGCTAACCAGTACCCTAATTGCGTAATACAACACAATCACAATCTGTTTCGATTTGAAACAGATTGCTAATTCATTGCTTCATAAGTTGGAAAAAAAAATCTGCTAAACAACGTAAATAACGCAATGAATGTTGTTGAACTGTCCAAATGAAACAAATTAGGCACAATTGTTTACGAAAATAAGTTACACAATTAGGGTACAGGGCGGCATAATCGCATGTGCGACAAAGCCCTTTCATTATGAATAAAAAAACAACCATACCTACCTTTTTTTTCGTTGGCCGAATTTCAGAAAATGTGTTTAAAAATATACAGGGTGTTTGGCAGAACGTTGAACATACGAAAATGGTGGATAGGTGGGGTCATCTGCTACTTACTCAGCCCTAATTTATTTGGCCCTGGCGCCCTGGATATTAATTTTTTTTTTTTGCTTTCTTCTAGTTTCACAACTTTCTTAACTTTAAAGTGTAATTTTTATTTTAAAAAATGGGTTAAACAGGCATTTTTTTAAATCTTTAATATTGGCAGATTCTTATAACAGAAAGATGTAAAAAATATTTAAATCCTAATTTCAACCTGCATTAAAAAAAAATATCCTGGGGGCCAGGGCCAAATAAATTAGGGCTGAGTAAGTAGCAGATGACCCCACCTATCCACCATTTTCGTATGTTCAACGTTCTGCCAAACATCCTGTATATGTCGTACCTATACATGTCGACTTGAGAACCACCTCCTTTTTTTTTCGTCGGTAAAAAAATGATTTCCTTTAAGTTTTTAGTCAATTTGCCCTGAATTTACATAATTATAACGTTTTTATCCGGTAAAACTTAATGCTGGCCGCTTGTAATTACGAAATGAGGGACGCGTACGCATCGCATTTGGTCATAATATGACTAATACAAAAATCGGAACATTTAGTAGGTATGGCTGACTCACTTAAGGCACATCTGTCGCCTGTTTTGGTATCAAATAAACGTACTTTAGTTTGTTTACACACAAGAATATGAATAATACATAGCACGGTATTATTGTATGACATTCTGGAGGTATTAACGGTATCTTGTTGACAAATTTATTTTTAACTCATCTCGGCTATGTTATCTATGTGAAATTTTTTTACAAAAAAAAAAAAAAAGCGACTTTAAAAAGAAAACACTATAAAATTAAAAATAACTTTAGTTTCGGAAGTCGGTGTCTCGTTTATAATTTTTTTTTTTTGCCTCCGGCGTCCGAAATTAAAGTTATTTTTCACTTTGTAGTGTTTTTTTTGGAAGTTGGTTGATTTTATTTTTTTGTAAAAAGTTTTTATTTTCCACTTTTTTGTCGTGGTACCTACCCCAAACAAATTTGAATACCACTACCTGCTATTGAAATCAGACGGTAGTAAAGTAAACAGTGACAGGAACTTATCATAAGATCCACATACTAAGTGGGAAAAATACGTATTATTGAAGCTAACTCAAAAACTACCCAAGCAAAGTTAATTATTTTTTTATGGGACCACCTCTGAAGTATGACATACCAAACAAAAAAGAATCTTCAAAATCCATTCATAATTGGCGGAGTAATCGCGTAACAAACATACAAAAAAAAACATACAGTCTAATTGAGAACCTCCTTATTTTTTTGAAGTCGGTTAAAAAGACGTTTGTATTTTCCACTTTCGAGTTGTTTTTTAGTAGGTTTAAATTAATGATTGCACATTTATGATTTAAAAGAGTGTCCGTGGAGTTTCTTGCCCGTTCTTCTCCATAGGAACCTCCTACGCTTTGGAATGGGCAACTAGCTTCATCTTTCTGACTGACCGACCCCTTGACAATTCAAAAGTGCCTGTAATTGGTTTATGTATCTGTCTATTATATAAAAATCGATTGCCGTGCGTTAGTCTCTCAAAAGCTCGAAAATGGCTCGACCGATTGTGATGAAATTTTGGTAAGTTGTTGTGTGCGCGCCGGAGAAAACTCCTAAAAATAAAAATATATGTAAAAAACATTGCAATGCATTAGGTATTAGCTAGTTTAATTAGTTTTATTATAAGCACTGCAATGCTCAATTTCCTGTTGCAAAAAAGTTATTTACAAAAGAGGTAAATTATTTAAATAGTTTGTCCGTGTTATCTGACTAAATACATTGTTTACTTATGTTGTTTAGGCATAAAGTTTCTAGATTTGTACATTTGGTACGAAGTGATTCATATCAACACATAAGTACCTACCCGTTTTATTTGTCATGATTTTAATTCAATTACTTTCTGGCACAGAATAACTGGGTCTTCAGAATACGGTCAATAAGTTCAGAAGTCAATCACTTATTGTATACAAGTAACAAAAAGCATCCAATTGCGAGTCGGACTCGCAGACGAAAGGTTCCGTACCTCCGTACAATATTTAACACTTCATATTTCTGTCACATGTTTCTTTAATTTTTAACTTTATTTTATTTTTTGTTATAGCCACCATAGTACTTCACACTCTGTGAAAATTTCAGCCCTGTGACAGACGGACGGACGGACAGTGGAGCCTTAAGGGTACACTAGTCGGTCATTCTTCCATACAAACGTAGTATGGTGATTACTCGTCTGTTTGACGGTGTACGTTCATAACTTAAAATTATATCAATTTGCCTTGTCATTATCTAGCCTTGTATGGAAGCAGAATTAGGAAAAAGTATTTGTTTGGAAGTTATGACGTCGAAACTTCCATATTTCAACACTAATTTTAACTCATCTTTGGGCGTAAATAAATAACTTATGTAGTATAAAAATAGCAAAATAAAAAACCTACAGGGGTGGATAATTTATTGAAAAGTTAAAATAATTTTATTTTGAGTAGATACATCCAGTAGTTTTTCCATAATATCTATTCGCCCAAAGGTCTATTCATGAAATAAACGCTCGTTTTCGTTATAAATCATCGTCTATTTCACTAAATAAATAAATAACTTTTCTAAATAGCATGCATATTAGCCACGCCACCGACGAGTTCGAGCCATGTTCGAGCCGTCGTCGTCGACTAGTGGAACCTTAAAAGTGCCCGTTGGCACCTGTTTGGGTACGGAACCCTAAAAAGTAAACTTCTTTAATTAAATGTTCCTTAATAAGAATGGTGTTTGTAGATTACGTGCAATTGTCTTTTATTATGACGTGATAGTGAGTCATTTTCGTTGTTAAAAACATACTTATACAGGGTGGCAGGGACATCGACGCAAAAACTGTAACCATGGATTCGGTACATGATTCTGAACCCTCCTGCGCGAAAATTTATAGTCAGTTATTAAAAAAAATCTGCTGTTTCATAGAAAAGTGCA
Organism: Agrochola lychnidis; assembly: GCA_963680765.1. NCBI lineage: Eukaryota > Metazoa > Arthropoda > Insecta > Lepidoptera > Noctuidae > Agrochola > Agrochola lychnidis. Next base: position 22,848,563 of record OY796862.1, read on the forward strand.
ATACCTACGCGGTCAAAATGTATGGAACAGCAGTTTTTTTTTAAGCTATTGCATAGCTTTTATCGCGGGCTTTGAGCGCGGCGACCGAATCAAGAAATTCCGTTATGAAAATAAAACCTAACACCCCCCGCTCCGCCTACCATGTAATGACGGTTCCCATGACAACGTGATGTTGTCATGGGAACGTAATTTTTGTTTTATGTCATCACGTCATCATCTCAAGTGTAGCGTTGACAAATAGGAAGTATGGAGGTTACAAATGTTATGCAATAGCTTTACCGCGGCAGTCCCCGAGTGCCACACGTTTTTTTTTATAACCGACGAAAAATGTCCACGCAGGCTGGTAATGTACTGAATCCATGGTAACAGTTGTCTCTGCCACCCTTTTTTTTTTTTTTTGGGTGGGAAATTATCAAATAACTTCTCCCGCTCTGGGCGGAGCGGGAGGGCGTGTCAGACTCTTACTGACTAAAACCCACCCGTGTTCCTTCGGTTGCCCTGTTGCCGGGGGCCACGATTTCCCGATCGGTTTTCTTCGAACCCCCGGCAGGCATTGGCCCTAGTGGACCCCGTCAATTCTGCTGACATCTCTTTGAGGCGCGCGTGGAACACAACGCGCCGTCGACCCGGGCTTGGTCCTTATCGGACGGCGAGCTACCCATTGCTCACCGTCCGCAAGCCCGCGCCTACGGTGGCCGGAAATCGGCTCGCGATTCCCGCCCCGGGCGTCTCCTCCTGCGGCGGTTAGGGGCGTGAGGGCGCGAAATTTGCCTCTCCCTCACGCGTTCCGCCTCCTCCTTCGCGAGCATTACCGCTTCGCAGAAGGAGGTGACGGCCTGCCATTTCCTCTCGCTCCGTACCATGGCCTGAACCAGGGCCGGACGCGAGAGATCACCGCCGCCGATCGCCTCTACGAGAACACGGCGTTGCTCCGCCCAAGCCGGGCAGACCTCCACCGTATGCTCCACCGTGTCCTCAGGCCGATCCACACAATGGTGACACCCGGGTGTTTCCTCCCGCCTTATCCTGAACAGGAACCTCCCGAAGCAGCCGTGTCCGGTGAGGACCTGCGTCAGGCGGAAGGTGAGAACGCCGTGGCGTCTCTCCAGCCACTCCTCAAAGACGGGTCTTATCGCCGCGATTGTGGCGTGCCCAGCGCGGGGTTGCGACAATCGCACTCTCCATGACGCCATGAGATCCCGCCGGAGCTCTGTCCGCTGTGCCGCAATTTCTTGCGGCATCGGGGTTAAGCCCCGGCGTTTCGCCTCCTCGCGCCACTCCCAGACGTGCGCGAGGGTCTCTGCCACCCTAAATATCGTTTTTTTTTTTTTTTTTATTGAACTCTGAATATTAGGATTGTTATCATCATTGACTAGCCAGCGTAACGACCAAGAGCATGTCAGACTCAGACCAAATAATAACAATAATAGCGCTGTCAACAGTGACGTGAAGCTGGTTTCGTAAACATGTGTGCACTTAGTGAGGTGTAGTTTGATTGTAGTGTCATTGTAAATGGTTGTAAATGTGAGCGCGTATACGCAGAGCGGAGGTGTAGTTTTGGCATGCTTCATTGTATTATTCGCAGCGTTCTGTCTTGGTTTTTTATTTGGTCTGAGGCTGTATAAATAAAAATCTCGGACTTTTCATTTTTTTTCTTAGCCTGTGTTGTCCCACTGCTGAGCAAAGGCCTCCCTACTCTCTTTCCACCTCTCTCTCTGTCCAGAGCTTCCAAGGACCAATCTTTCTTAAAGGAGTCCAGCTCATCCCGCCATCTCCGTCTGGACCTGCCGCGATGTCGTTTGCCATTAAGCGGGACCCACTGGGTCGTAAGTTTGGCCCATTGATCGTTTGACATGCGGCAGATGTGTCCAGCCCAATTCCATTTAAGCGTGGCAGCTTTCCGAGTGACTTCAGTTATTTTAGTGATGGAACGGATTGTTGTATTCTTAACCCGGTCCACAAGTTTAATACCAAGAATACTCCGTTCTATAGCTCTCTGGCAAACCCCGAGCGTGGACCTCTGCTGAATTGTCAAAGACCATGTTTGATGGGAAGAATACACTTTTCATATGCGTAATTTTTTTTATAATTTTCTGTTTCCCGACCCGTTCGCTTTGAAGATTAACATCGCCTTATCGGACACCCTGTATGTTCTATTATCTATTATACATTGTTAAGCGAATCAATTTATACGCCTCCCCCTTAAGACCTAGGCCAAATACTTTTTTACTCGACTACGGCGAAGCAAAAACGAGGGTAATGATTTTGACCGGTGTGTGTATGTTCATCTGTTACCTCATAACTTCTAAACTACTGATCATAATTTGATAAATGAGGTATCATTGGAAGCGTCTTGATCGTCCGCTGGTTTAGGCTATATGACGTTATATTGAATGCAATAGGGCGCCGTCTAGAGGACATAAAGTTATGAACTAAAAAAAATACAGGCAGGCGACCACGGCTTTACCTTGACCATTTTTGTACCTGTCTTGATTTGTCTGAAATATTTTCATGTTTCATACTTTTTAGAGCGTGATTTTTCAGTAGTCGGGTTTTAGTTTTTTCTAAATTTTTATATTCGGATAACTCATGCATGACCTAAAGAAGTGTCATAAAGAATTTGAATTAAAGATCTCGACTAATTAAAAAGTTATGCAACAACACGAAAATTCGCGGTCATTCTGGTCAAATATATTAAGTCTAGGTATTCGAGGTCCTCAATTATCATATCATACATTAATACTTCAAATCTACATATTATATAAATTAACTTTGGCATTGAAGAAAATAGGTTATCTCATAATTTAGTCCAAAATTAGGTATTTACATAATTAAATAACTAATTTTAACCAGTTTAATTTATAAAAGATTACATAGTTAATTGATTCAGGCGTGACCTTGCGGAAATCCATTATAAAATACAATAGACGTGGATATATTTAGTAACCTGTTCCGCTTAGCTATTTCTAAAGAGCCATAAAAAACTCCTGAAATAAATCGACACGTGTTTCACCTCTCAACGAGGCATCCTCAGGATGACGATGGACTTGTTGCGAACTCGAACACGGCGTGTTGCCACACCGAGCGCTGAGTGCAGACTGCCCAAAATTTACGTTGACAACGTGATGTTGTCATGGGAACGTAATTTTTGGTTTATGTCATCACGTCATCATCCCAAGTGTAGCGTTGACAAATAGGAAGAATGGAGGTTACAAATGCTATGCAATAGCTTTACCGCGGCAGTCCCCGAGTGCCACACGTTTTTTTTTTTAGATTTTTATTTAGATTTAAAAAATAAAATCCGTCGATAAAATTAAGCATAGATTCCCCTCATTTCGATATGTGCATATTACAAAGACTCACACTGTATAAATGCAAAAGAGAGTTTGTATGTTTGTTTGTTATGCTTTCATGCTAAAACGGCTGAACGGATTTGGATGAAATTTGGCACATGGGTAGACCATGGGCAGAGGATAGTTTTTATACTGTAGTAAGTTCCTGTGGTATAATTTCCAAACTCCACGTGGACGAAGCCGCGGGCAAAATCTAGTTAGCATTAAATGTCATTCTCATTAGTCTGCATTACTTCCCGTGACGTCATGCAAAGCTTTTAACTTACTACGTTGTTTTCGAAAGGCTGGCTGTGACACCATAACTTTCCACTTTGATTGACTTATTTAGTCACTAGCTGCGCCCCGCGGTTTCACCCGCATAAGTGTCGATCCCGTGGGAATATCGGGATAAAAAGCCAAATTTAATCCAAATCCGTTCAGTAGGTTTTGCGTGGAAGAGTAACAAACATCTATCCATCCTCACAAACTTTCGCATTTTATAATATTAGTCGGATGTTCTATAATTAATTGATTCAGGCGTGACCTTGCGGAAATCCATTATAAAATACAATAGACGTGGATATATTTAGTAACCTGTTCCGCTTAGCTATTTCTAAAGAGCCATAAAAAACTCCTGAAAGAAATCGACACGTGTTTCACCTCTCAACGAGGCATCCTCAGGATGACGATGGACTTGTTGCGAACTCGAACACGGCGTGTTGCTCAGCGTCATCCTGAGGATGCCTCGTTGAGAGGTGAAACGCGTGTCGATTTCTTTCAGGAGTTTTTTATGGCTCTTTAGAAATAGCTAAGCGGAACAGGTTACTAAATATATCCACGTCTATTGTATTTTTTAAGATGTTCTATGTTATTATGGGATTGGTCTCCGCACTTAGTCCTTCAAATGGACCTTTGTACGTGGGCCAACCTGCACCCTAATTGTGTAACACACGATCAATCAAAATTTGAATAATTTTGAAGGATATTGCCAATCCGTTGCTTCAAATGGTCGAAAAATTTGTCTGCTCAACAACGTAAATAATTCAATGAATGTTGTTGAACTGTCAAAATGAATCAAATTGTGATTGATCGTGTTACGTAATTAGGATGCCGCGCCGCCCACCTCTCTCCAGAAGCAGCTTAGGTCTTCTTTTGATATAGGTATGTTTTTTGCAAGGTATTTTACATTTTTTTAAAGTGAAAACTTCAATACTCAATATCTTTATTGCTTTACCATAATGTGTACTTAGGTGGTAATTATATAATTTAGATCATTATGGACCCTGTAGGGCACAGCAAAAAGGGTAGGAGAGAGGAAGCCCTGTTTTAGGAGATCATTATTTTTGTGGCATCGTTTTTAGGGTTCCGTTGCCAAATGGCAAAAAACGGAACCCTTATAGATTCGTCATGTCTGTCTGTCTGTCTGTCTGTCTGTCTGTCTGTCTATCTGTCTGTCTGTCTGTCTGTCTGTCTGTCTGTCTGTCTGTCCGTCCGTATGTCACAGCCACTTTTTTCCGAAACTATAAGAGCTACGCTGTTGAAACTTGGTAAGTAGATGTATTCTGTGAACCGCATTAAGATTTTCACATAAAAATAGAAAAAAAACAAATAATTTTGGAGTTCCCCATACTTAGAACTGAAACTCAAAAAAAATTTTTTCATCAATCCCATACGTGTGGGGTATCTATGGATAGGTCTTCAAAAATGATATTGAGGTTTCTAATATCATTTTTTTCTAAACTGAATAGTTTGCGCGAGAGACACTTCCAAAGTGGTAAAATGTGTGTCCCCCCCCCTGTAACTTCTAAAATAAGAGAATGATAAAACTAAAAAAAAATATATGATGTACATTACCATGTAAACTTCCACCGAAAATTGGTTTGAACGAGATCTAACAACTAGTTTTTTTTTAATACGTCATAAATCGTAAACCGCAATTTACCTTTCATTCAATGTTACTTGCTGCTACGGAACCCTTTATGGGCGAGTACGACTCGCACTTGGCCGGTTTTTTTCTTTAGGCGCGTTGGGCATTTTTGAGATGGGACTTTGATTTCGCGACACTGTGACGACACCAGCTTTTGACCATTAAAAAGACATCAACTCGTTGATTACCGCGGTGCCGATTTTTTTTTTTCAAGTTTTCACTTCTGTCGTCCCGGAGTGCCACTGTTTTTTTTTCTAATAAATATTTCCTAATTTAAATTGAATTGCATGTATTTTTAACCGACTTCTAAAAGTAGGAGGTTATAATAATAATTTTTGTACATCGTTATTTTCTAATATTTGTGTATGCTTATGTTTCATATTGGATTATATCCGAACACAATGTGAATTGTTTCTGAATAAATAAATTGGATTGATTCCTAGTCTGTTCAGAACATCTGCAATATATCTGAGTGACCCGAGGTCCAGAGGGTATTTATAGCCATTCCGGAGACAAGATTTTTTGACTTAGTTTCTATTTAGCGGCCGTTTACCCGGTGCTGTCCTAAATGACCGCCCGCTGCGCCTGCGCCGCTGTCCTTGGAATTTCGTGCCCGTTTTTCCTCCTTAGAGATCTACGCTTTACAATGGACAACTAGCGTCAACTTTCTGACTAACTGACCGACTCTTTGACAGTTCAAAAGTGCCTGTAAACGATTTCATCATTTCAGCCGAAAGACGTCCACAGCTGGACGTAGGCCTACCAAGCAACGCCGCGTAAATGGCTTATCGAATTAGGTGAATCCGCAGTTGTAGCCCGTCCCGAACTTTTCCATAAGAAATTAGTTCTTATGGAACAAATCTAACTTAGAGAGATGTATTAATGATTCAAATTATTATAATTCTGTAAATCCTGTTATCAGACCATGTCCCACTTGCTGGAGTGTCCTAGGTGCCCGTGTTCACCTGCACTTCGGATAACCTAAAGAATGCCACTGATGTCGCAATCAACGTAGCCACCTACTGGGCTCATATAATATAAAATAAAAATACTGCGAAGCATGTGTGGTCTGACTATGAATGATAGGTTGAGGAATGATGTGATAAGACAGCGGTGTGATTTAAAAGAAAATGTAGTGACAAAAGTTTGTTATTATAATACAGAAAAAACAATGAAGACATGTCATTTACGCTGTAAAAATGTGCGAAATTAAATTCGTTTAAACTTATTTTAGAAAAGTTTTTTGGAAAAAATTATGTAGGAGCCTAGATAAACACTGTCTAAATTCGAATAACAACATAATATGGTGGAAATATGCCCAAATTGCAAATGATTTAGGTATTACGTTTGTATGGACAATTCATGCGTCGCCGCGTTCTTAATACGGTACTTAGCTGGTTTTTTGATCTTGCCCACATTCAGCGATTTTTTCTGACCACCAATATTAAACTGACATTACAATCGAGAGAAAGTAGAATGTCCATCTTTGTTTTCTAGTCCGGTCTCGTTATGAACAGTTGTGGCAGCATGGTGTCATTTGCCTCAGTGATCATAATTGTCCTATTGACCCTGACTCGATACTGTTATACTGAAGTGTACTCAAGTAAGTGTGTTTACTTTGCATGGGCGCAAGTGTAAACTATAGCGCTGTGCGGTTACTATGGCAACGATAACAGCAGCGGTTAGAAACGGAGCTTACAACCTTGAAATTTGTTTATTTAGTATCTGGGCGACCGAGCTCTGCTATGGTGAAAATAAAGAATGCTCATTTGATAGTATAGTACTTACTAATTCCATACTGCCATGATAGTAGGTACTTACTAATTCCATGCTGTCATTATTCTAATGTCATGTCATTCTTCATTATCTTGTTCTAAACTTTGGGCGACCGAGCTCTGCTCGGGTGAAAATATGGAAAAAACAAATTTTTCCAGATATGATTCCTAGCTAGATCGTTTTTTCGTAGATTGCACCTTCCATCGAAATCGTTAGAGCCGATTTCGAGAACGTGAGTACAAATATATATACAAACAAATATATATACAAACAAATATATATACAAATATTGATCGTTTAATAGTATAGGGTAGGTCATCCTGTGATGTATATGTCGTGGCTAGATCTTAGAATTGATCATTTCATGAAATAGAACTTCGACCGCTAGCCACATCATGATGTGGTCTGGCCAGATCATTGCGTACTCAACGTTTGACGATTATGAACAATTAAACGCACGACTTCTGAATGATGTGGCCAAACATTCATGATCATATCGTAAATGACTGAGTTAGATTATCCACCTGTAGAGGCCAAACGTCGACTGCGTTGTCGTTTAAACGATATGGTCAAAAGCTGGCCATTTCATGAAACATGAAGAGATCAGCAGGAGAACCAAGGTAACCGACATAGCTCGAAGAATTGCCATACTTTAGTGGGCAGGGCACATTGCTCGCAGAACAGATGGCCGATGGGACCGAAAGGTTCTGGAGTGGCGACCACGTAAATTAAAATATATATGAACCAAATATACGTGATTCAGCGTCACCGACCCGAGCGTGACGGTTAATTTTCGTTCACTGTTCAATAGGACCGCAAAGTGTGCCGAAAGAAGTTTTCACTTCAAAGAGCTCATGACTTGCACCAATCATAAAAAATAGTACACTACTATCACAGTATAATAAAGTAACAGTATTATGTTTCGGCAGTGAACTTGATAATTACCTCCAGCCGCTCGGTAAATAAACCTTCCGAGTCCGTGCGTAATTGCCGCGCATTCAATAGCCGCGTACTGACTGAGCGAGCAGCCTCGTGAGGCAAATCCTCGGTCGGTCAAGACGAGCCTCGCCCGAGGCAAACCCACGCGCTGCCTCGCCCGAGCGTGCCGCGCCCCGAGCCTCACGAGGCTGCTCGCTCAGTCAGTACGCGGCTAATACTGTAACGTACCGATATACACTGAGATTTCGAAGCGCGTCGTTTCTGCCATATTGTATGAAGATATAATACTATAGCTACACTATTACTGACAAATGTGTGCACTGACTGGACAGGTCCACTCAAATCTGTATAGTTCTTTCCTCAGAAGACCATTTCAGACACAAATCTACATACATGGTCCTCAAATTAAATGCTCTGACCAAGATTATTTCCGGGTTTTTATATACACATTGACATTAATGAATTTTATACATACAATGACATGAATATTTATTTACTTTTAAAGTATTTTATTATTTTAATTATTGTGAATGTGAAGACTATGTGTGTCATTCCTTTTTTTTTTTTTTTTTTTTCAGTTAATTCTAATCAAGGTCTGACAGTTTGAGTAATTTAAGTGGCCTACCCAAATGTCCTTTTTTTTGGGTATTGTTCGTCGAATTATTGAGCTCCTTAAATTCTGAGCTGCACGATAACTGACAAATGCGTGCACTTACTGGACAGGCCCTCTCAATCTGTGTGGTGCTTTCCTCAAAAGACCACTTCAGATACCAATCCACATGGCCTTCACATGATCTAACCAAGATTATGTCTGGACTTTAAAAGAGACTGAGACCTCTGAGTTTGTTTCGGCCTTTCTTCTCAGAGTAGTCAGATAGGAAACGCCGACCTCATCTAGTTTTAAAATATGATTGACGTGTAAAAGTGTTTGTACAAAACCTACTTACAGAAATAAAATCATTGGTCATTATCATTTACTGTTACTTATTTATACTGTGCTACTATGATTCACGGCCACCCGTAACAGATAGGTAAATGAACATTGTTTGCGAAGAAAACCGTTACATTGGCACCGAAACATACATTGAGAGTAAATTTACACCAATATCATTATAATACTTTCGGTTTTCTAGAATGCCGGATGTCTTGTCTTAAGTACAGTCGGGGAATGAAAAGGTAATATTTCTGATTATACCATTTCTTTCCCTACACCATCATCATCTGCCTAGCCTTTTCTCAACTATGTTGGGGTCGGCTTCCAGTCTAACCGGATGCAGCTGAATACCAGTAATTTCAATCGGATCTTCACAAGTTAGTTACTGGGTAACACAATACCCCTTGGTTAGACTGGTTGTCAGATTTTCGGGCTTCTGACGACCCGTAACGACTCTCAAAGATCTACAAATGACAGCCGGGATGTACGGTTTAACGTGCTTTCCAAGACACGGATGGGTCTCCCATCCACGAACCGCGGCAAGCGTAGCTTAAGGCGCAACTAGCCGATACTTTTTCCATACAAATTTCGGGGGGGTTTTACTCCACTGTTACACATTGTACATCTAAAATAAAACATGAAATCGTTTTGTCTTATTATTAATTTTGTCTGTACGGAAGCAGAATAGTAAAAAAAAAAGCAATTAAAAAGTTATGAGCCAACAAAGATTCGTTTTTCCTGCTAATTTTAACGCAACTTTGGGAGTAAATAAGTAATAAAAGAAGTATAAAATCTCCAAAACAAAGCTCGTTCTGACAAAGCTCAATTGTCGAAGATTATAATAAACTTTATTCGTAATTGATTTATGCAGCAGTTTTTTCATAAAACTCCACCTTCCAAAGGACTTTTCGTAATTTTTACGCGCTCGTTTTACTAAAATCGTTCTGAACGGTGTTTGTGTGCGTGCGAACTAGAGTTTGTACATGTAGACCAGCGTCTAACTGCTCATCACTGATACTATCTCTGTCGGACACGATGCCAGGTGAGATAGCGTGCTTTTTGACCAAGCCCACTAATGAGTTCGAGCCCGCGACTAGTTCAACCTTAATGTTCGATCGTCCCGTGCGGTTATTATCATTTACCCACAAGCCCCTCGGTCATTTCTTTCCCTACAAACTATCTTTTAGGGACGTTGGTCTTTAACTCGTTGGGAGGTGTGAAGAGGCCTTGATCAGCTCACGGTCGCTTGTAAGACCTTACGGGGGACGTATGGACTGGCCAGAGTTCCATGGTCTTTTCTGTTGATTATTTGTGCTCGACAAATACATCGGACGACATCAGAACCAATCTGTTTGCGCAACTGTCATTCAAAACTGTAGCCAGAGCCGAATCCCCAGCTATTGTACTTTAAACATGCTATATGCCCTTCTCCCGGTCTGGGTGGAGCGGGAGGGCGTGTCTGACTAAAACCCACCCGTGTTCCTTCAGTTGCCATGTTGCCGGGGGCCACGATCTCCCTTTCGGACTTCTTCGCAATCCCGGCAGGCATCGGCGTCAATTCTGCTGACATCTCTTTGAGGCGCGCGTGGAACACAACGCGCCGTCGACCCGGGCCTGGTCCTTATTGGATGGCGAGTTACCCATTGCTCACCGTCCGCAAGCCCGCGCCTACGGTGGCCGAAAATCGGCCTGCGATTCCCGACGCCCAGGGTGTCTCAGATTGCCAACCCTGAATGAGTGTTAGCGGATAAATTGAGTCAAATTATGCTATAATATGTCTGGTGTTCTGTGAGAGAAAGTATGCAAGGGAGTCCACTGTTCCATTAAATTATGTACAGCATTTGTTCGCGTAATAATGGTTTCTATGTGAATTAATGTAATTAATGTTGTAACGTTTTAATTAACTATGAATAAATAAATATCAGAGCAGTGGTGGCCCTGTGGTAATGGCCCCGACTTACGAGTTGTAGGTCGTAGGTTCGAACCCTGGCAGGCGCTTTACTTTGTGTATTTAATTTCATCACCACTGCTCTCAAAACGGTGAAGGAAAATATCGTGTGGAAACCGGCATGTCCTAGAACCGAAAATTCGAAAACATGTGACATCTACCAACCCGCACTGGGCCCGCGTGGTGGATTACAGCCCACTCCCTCTCACCGAGAGGAGGCATGTGTCCCAGCAGTGGGAACATTATAAGCTGATTATGATGAAATAAATATGCACAATTGAGTAATTTCTTTTTTTTTTTATGCTTTACTTTTACTTTCCGTGTGTACTCACACTTGAAACGATAGTGGAAGGATCCGGAAAAAAAGTAGTTCGATCTCTTTTGGAAAACTTGCGACTGCGATTATGTTTTCGTAAAAGTTAAGATTAGATAGTTAGATAAAATAATCTTTATTGGTGCCGTTCCCTTGTTCACAAACTAAACTAAATTTAAGTTCAATGCATCTTTTTCTTTCTATTTCATTAAAATTTATCTTCTGTCCTTAGAAGATAAATTTTAGTTTAGTCCTGTCAAATTAATCAGCGCTTGGCGTAAATTGACGTAATTTTAGTTGGCAAGTTTTTAATCACGTCTAAACTTGTATAGAGTAGTGATAGGCACTGATTAATTTGACAGGACTAAACTAAAATTTATCTTCTGTCCTTTTCTTAATGAAATAGAAAGAAAAAGATGCACTGAACTTAAATTTAGTTTAGTGTGAACAAGGGAATCGGCAGCACTGTACACCAAAATTAGATTTAGGCAAATTATGTTCGGTATCAGTAGTAGACAAAATATGCATACAATAGGCGATTTTTTTTCCTTTTTGTCGGTGATGACAGCGTGACGATCGTGAGGTGACAGCGGTTCAAGAGCAAATCCTTGTACTCATTTAACCCATTTTATTAGCTGAACATTAGTAAAATTAATGACGATAACAAACAATGACTGACTTTGGTTTTTGACAAAGATAATTTTTTCAAAAATATAAACTGGCACTCCGTGAGTGCCGACAGAAGTGAAAGCTTGAAAAAACCTGCTTCCAAAAGCTTTAAAATAGAAATACTTGCATGGAATTGCATGCCAAGTGCGTGTCGGACCACGCATAATGAAGGGTTCCGTAGTTGGGATGAATTTATCCCAAAAACAAACTTTGTAGTTGATAAACATGTTCTCCCATACGGAATGTATGGGAAAACATGTTTTTGCAACTGCAAAGTTAAGTTGGTCGATTATTACTCGATAACTAGTAAAGCCTACTTAGCTGTAATAGTTTTCCTTTTAATTTCGTTATATAAACTACGCCTGTGATATTTTTCACACATCCAAAACCAACCATTTAGCTGGCAAGGGGGGGGGGACACTTGACTCCAACAAAAATTAGCACTTTAAAGCTTAATATTTTGCAAACGAATCCCTGAATCCAAAAATAGTTTTCACAAACTCACAATGTTTTTGAAGGACCTTTCCAATGATACCCCTCACTATGGGATAAAAAAATAAAAAATAAAACATCACCACTTTACGTGTATGGGAGGTACCCTAAAAAAAATGTTTTTCATCATTTTGTTTTACCACTTTGTCGGCGTAATTAATATGTATACCTATGCCAAATTACAGCTTTCTAGTACTAAGGGTCTCGGAGCTCTAGACCGCGGACAGACAGACAGACAGACGGACATGACGAAACTATAAGGGTTCCTTCTTTACTACGGAACCCTAAAAATGCTCCAAATCAATTTTGATACAATGAAATCATTCAAACAATCGATCATATGAAAAAATACATGTATTGAATTAACACTTATTGTGTTTGATATCCGCGGAAATATTAAGGAAAAGCCATTCCAGCACCCTAATTAAGTAACACACGATCAATTACAATCTGTTTCATTTCGACAGTTCAACAACATTCATTGCGTTATTTCCGTTGACGAGCAGACAAATTTTTCTAACATAAAAGGCAATGGATTAGCAATGTTACACAATTAGGGTTAGTCAACATAGAGTAATTAGCTACTTTTTTGTCATCTAAGGAAACAAATGGTCGAACTGTTATTTGTCATGAACTCAATGAGTCATGGTCATGGTAAAGCGAAATTTATTGTTATTTTTTCCTGTCAAATTCCCAACAATTAACACTTATTGAATCACTCCGGTTTCTGTCTTAATCGTATTTTAACAAAAATACACTTTTTAAGTAGTCTGATGCAGGTGACATCAAATTTGAAATTGAACTAACATTACAATACAAAAAAAACACTACAAAGTGAAAAATAACTTTAATTTCGGAAGACGGTCTTTGATTTTAAATTTTCGTTTTTGCCACCGACTTCCGAAATTAAAGTAATTTTTGACTTTGTAGTGTTTTTTTTTTTTTCGGAAGTCGGTTATTTTTTTTGTAAAAAGTTTTTATTTTTCACTTTTTAGCTGTGGTACAGACGCCAGCACATCAAGCTACTACAATCTGTCAAATTTATTTAATAGATTTTCAACTTTATCGCTGAAAGTCAAAGTCAAATCATTTATTTCAAATAGGCCCATGTATGGCACTTTTGAACGTCAAAAATTACAAAATAATAAAATTGTTTCTAATCGCCCCTTCCAAAAGGTAGTTTTCGTATGGAGAAGAATGGGCAAGAAACTCCACCGTTACTCTTTTAAAATGTTTTACAATATTGTTTGTATATGTATGTACATTTGTTAAATAATTATTATATGTGAAGACGATGCACCTAGAATAAAATTTCTATACCACAATAGGTAAAAAGAATTAAAAATGAAGCAACGATAGATAATTTAATTTGTGATAGATACATGGTTCTCACATATTTACAAACATTGTAAAAGTAGACGATTTTCCTAAAATTTAAGTCAGTGTGTAAGGAAGTAATCACAGAATGTAAAATCAATGTCGTACTTAAAACACAAAGTAATAAATTTTACAATTAAATTAGCAACCAGTTTGATTTTCTCTTGAAGTATAAGGTTCAAAGTTGATTGGGAAAATTTGACAGTTTCGGGTAGCTTGATGTGCTGGCGTCTGTACCTACCCGACACAAATTCGAATACTTACCACTACCTGCTATATAAATAAATAACAATGACAGGAACATATTATTTATTTATTTAAAATTTTCACACACAAAAAGGTACAAAGGCGGTATCAATACATTATCCGTATAGACTAAGTGGGAAAAATACGTATTATTGAAGCTAACTCAAAAACTACCCTAGTAAAGTTAGTAAAAAAAACTATGGGACCACCTTTGAAGTATGACCTACCAAACAAAAAAGAATCATCAAAATCAACTCATCAAAAAAATAAAACATTCGAATTGAGTACAGACGCCAGCACATCAAGCTACCCGAAACTGTCAAATTTTCCCAATCAACTTTGAACCTTAGACTTCAGCGATAAAGTTGAAAATCTATTAAATAAATTTGACAGATTGTAGTAGCTTGATGTGCTGGCGTCTATACCTCCTTTTTTTTGGGTTCTCAGTTTCTCCTGGTTCCCAGTTCAAATGTTTTTTTTTTTTGTATGTTATGCGATTACTCCGCTAATTATGAATAACTGAAATAACTGCATGAAACTGCTTGTTTTGAACTTTTTATTCTTCTATTGCAGTGTTGTTTTTTGTTTTCGATCCAATCTAAGCGGAAGCAGCTGAATACCAGTATTTCCCTTCCGTCATTCATCCGTAGTCTTAAAAAAAATAGTCGGTCAATTTAAAAGTAAATAACGCCAACACAGTTAACTAATAAAATGTGCTTAAAATAGACATCATCCAATTATATCCGCGATGTTTAGTCAGACCACAAGTTATTAAAGACTTCCCCATACTAGGAGTATGAGGTCATTGATCCAGCCCACAATGGTCATTCTAAAGATAGAACGTACTGATTTGAAATGAAATGAAATGAAAAAAAAACGAGTCGCATAAATGATGTATAGCATCTTATAACCGCGCGCGCTCATTGGTCAAAAAAAATAGCGCGCGCTTCCCCAGCTTCCTGTTACACACTTCCGTCCCTTTTCACGAAATCACTCCCATAGGTTGCAAGAAAGCGAGACGAAAGATGTTACATATTTTAAAATAAAAAATAAAGTTTAATAAAAAACTGTAACCCGACCACGGGAAAATAAAAATGATCTAAAAAGTACGAAACAAGCAAATATTTCAGACAGAAATCAAGACATAGGTACAAAAATGGTCAAGGTAAAGCCGTGGTCGCATGCCTTTTTTTTTTTTTTTTTTTTTTGGGTGGGAAATCATCAAATGACTTCTCCCGCTCTGGGCGGAGCGGGAGGGCGTGTCAGACTCTTACTGACTAAAACCCACCCGTGTTCCTTCAGTTGCCGTGTTGCCAGGGGGCCACGATTTCCCTATCGGTTTTCTTCGAACCCCCGGCTGGCATTGGCCCTAGCGGACCCCGTCAATTCTGCTGACATCTCTTTGAGGCGCGCGTGGAACACAACGCGCCGTCGACCGTGGTCGCATGCCTGTATACCATGTGGGCCAGGAACACCTACAAAATTATAATGGCATGCGACGACGGCTTTACCTTAACCATTTTTGTACCTATGTCTTGATTTCTCTCTGAAATATTTGCTTGTTTCGTACTTTTTAGATCATTTTTATTTTCCCGTGGTCGGGTTACAGTTTTTTATTAAACTTTATTTTTTATTTTATACTTTTCCGTTTTTACACTTGCTAAACGTTACAACAACGCCGCGCGCAACGTCTCACTGAAAATTGAATTTACAACGAGAACGTTTTCGCGCGATGATTTTGTACGATTTCAAATGTCGACTAAAACCAAAAGAATCGTTTGAAAGACTTCGAATGATGTTCATAGACAAAAGCCCTTCTAAAGCGACTATTTTCCGCTGGTTCAACGAATTTAAGCGTGGTCAAGTAACTTTGGCGGACGAAGAAAGAAGTGGCCGTCATAGGGCTATGACGGCTGTTACATAAGAAAACGTGCTGGCTGTGAAAAATTAAATTTAAGTGAATAGGCGAATTACATATGAATAGATTCAGCATATACTGCAGATTGGATCGGGAAGTGTACATGAAATTCTACACGGGCATCTTCAGGTAAAGAAGATAGTTTCACGCTGATTACCACACAATCTAACGCAGAAGGAGGTTCGGGTAGAATGGTGCCGAGACATGATAGCAAAATTTGAAGCAGGCTCGTCTCGGCGCGTTTACGATTTCATTACGGGTGATGAATCATGGATTTGTTCCCCAAAATAAAAAATCAACTCAAGGGAAAACAGGGATTAAAGAGGTGTCTGATGTGGACTGGAAAATGTGTAATGAAAATTGGTTAAGACGCATGAAACTGTGTATAGACGCCAATGGAGAGTTATTTGAAAAGATTTAATAAATAAAATATAACCTATAGTATATTTTTTTTATTACCTATTGCAAAATTTTCTGAGTGCCCCGTGTATAAATATTAATATTTCGTTGTACACAGTGCTACACATCAAGCTATAAATTTCCAGTATTAACTGACCTCGCATTGTACGGAAATCCTTTACAATGCCAGATCAGCTTAAACTGGAAATGTATAGCTTGATGTGTAGCCGTGTGTACTTGTTTTTCTTCATAAAGGAATTGAGGATGGAATTACAATTCGTTTTTATTTATTAAGATTTGATTAACTGCACGTTGGTATCATCTTGCGATACAACGTAGCACAGTCTCACTTTTGCTTGTTTTTAACAATTTAAACATATTTATTTACTTTGAAAGTATAACATTATTTACATATTTGTAATGTGCTCGTCAAGACCTTTCTTTTGGTACCAAACATGTCATGATCATATCATTTTAATTTTTTTCGAGGTTAGAAATTTACGTGTAAAATCCACCATATTAAATTTAGGGAAAATTTATATAGCCTATGTCACCCGGACCATTATTACGAATCTATTGATACCTCATTCATCAAAATCGGTTCAGTAGTTTAGGCGCTATGGTGGAACACACGTAAAAGCAAACATACATACATACATACATACATACATACAAACATATAAACATACATACATAGACTGCTAAAATCATAACCCTTCCTTTTGGCTTTGCCGTAGTCGGGTAAAAAACGTGTGGCACTCGGGGACTGCCGCGGTAAAGCTATTGCATAGCATTTGTAACCTCCATACTTCCTATTTGTCAACGCTACACTTGGGATGATGACGTGATAACATAAAACAAAAATTATGTTCCCATGACAACGTGATGTTGTCATGGGAACATAATTTTTGTTTTATGTAACCGTCATTACATGGTAGGCGGAGTGGGGGGTGTTAGGTTTTTTTCGTTACGGAATTTCTTGATTCGGTCGCCGCGCTCAAAGCCCGCGATAAAAGCTATGCAATAGCTTAAAAACACAGTGGTCATGTATGATCCCTTGATAGACCATACACTACTTTTGGATGAGGGATGAATGGAATGAAAGAAGGTAAAGTATCAAAGCACTACTGTATTGTTCCAAAGGTACTTTAAAGTAAAATGAGCTTAATGAACTGATGGTGTGGAAATGAAGTGAGTGACGCGGCCCTTGTTGGCCGTAACGAGAACGCCTGGCTGCTTTGATAGCCCAACGCGAACTAAACTAATTATATGAGTTGAAATTAATGTGTTGCGTAAACTGCTAAATTGCAGAATGTGCGGTTGCACCGTACAGGTCATCAACTCACCATACATCTTGAAGATGCACCGACACCCAGAGCGAATGCGGTGCTCTTGACCAAACCATGACCCATTTGCTAGAGTGCCCTAAAGTGATCATACACCTGCACTGAGGACCTCAAAAACGCCACTGAAGCCGCGATTGACGTCGCTTCCTACTGTGCCCAACTTATCAAAAGAGGGATGTTATAAGTTTAACGTGTGTATTTGTGTGTCTGTCAACGCCATCGTAGCTCCCATTGCGGCGATAAGTTGTTGTTGTCTTTGAGAAGTGTCTAGAGAGGCGCCACGGCGTCCTCACCTTCCGCCTGACGCAGGTCCTCCCCGGACACGGTTGTTTCGGGAGGTTCCTGTTCCGGATAAAGCGGGAGGAAACGCTCGGGTGTCACCTCTCGCGACCGGCCCTGCTCCAGGCCATGGTACAGAGCGAGAGGGCATGGGAGGCCGTCACCTCCTTCTGCGAAGCAGTAATGCTTGCAAAGGAGGAGGCGGAACACGTGAGGAAGAGGCAAATTTCGCGCTCTCTCGCCCCTAACCGCCACAGGAGACGCCCTGAGCGTCGCGGGAAAGTCCGAAAGGGATTCCGTGGGCCCTGGCAACATACAGGCAACTGAAGAAACACGGGTGGGTTTAAGTCAGTAGGAATCTGATACCCCCTCCCGCTCCGCCCAGAGCGGGAGAAGTTATTTGAGCTCGTAACCGCCTGAACCGATTGTGTTTTTGTTTGAAAGGTGACTTGATCGAGAGTGTCCTTAGCTATGATTCAAGAAAATTGGTTCAGCCATTTGAAGATTCTCAGCTCTTTTCTAGTTGATGAATGGATGTGAGCATCTTCCACAGATCTGAACGATTTGAAATTTGGTATTCTGTTACTTCAATTATATTAGAAGAACATAGTAACCTTGAACTGATGCTGTAGCATCACCTGGAATTTGCAGGATACCCAACTCCCTTACCAACTTACAGCACAAGTATCGTGTTTGGGCTCATTAGACTATGAATTGGTTATAGATAGATGGTGAACAGGGTCTGGTGATGGAGTAGGAAAAAGAAATGAGGAAACGTTTGTGCCAGGGTTTGAATTTTTTTAATTTATGCTTGTTACATTTACCATCGACTCGAAAAGAAGATCTTGAAGATTTTTGAGCGAAGATAGTGGATGAGACTGGCCCCAAAGCTTGCAGGATCAATCTAAGATGAACAGTAGATGGATAAGACCTAACGAAGAATTTTTACTAGATAAGTGCTTACTCTTGTCGATTTTTAACCGACTTCCAAAAAGGAGGAGGTTCTATGTTCGTAGCGTATGTTTTTTTATGTATGTCCACCAATTTCTCCGTCAATTGTGGACCGATTTTGAAAATTATTTTTTTGTTCGATAGGGTATGCTTTCGAGGTGGTCGCATATAAATTTTATTAATTTTTTTTCTTAGATAGTTTTTGAGTTAGCTTCAATAATACTTACGTATTTTTTCCCACTTAGTATGTGAATGATATGAAAAGCCACGCACAATGGTCCACCTGACGGACTAAGTGCGGAAACCAAACCCCATAACATAGAACATAGAACATAATGATAAGTTCCTGTCTCTGTTAAGTATTTACATAGCAGGTAGTGGTATTCGAATTTTTGTGGGGTAGTTACCACAACTAAAAAGTGAAAAATAAAACTTTTTACAAAAAAAAACTACAGACTTCCAAAAAAAACACTGCAAAGTGAAAAATAACTTTAATTTTGGAAGTCGGTGGCAAAAATCGAAAATTCAAAACCAAAGACTTCCGAAATTAATATTTTTCACTTTGGTAGTGTTTTTATTTGGAAGTCGGTAGTTTTTTTTGTAAAATGTTTTTTCTGAGATAATATCTTTGATAGTGCCGTTTTGAATTAATCATTGATATAATTCTGAGAAGAACACGACATTAATCATACCTATATTTATATTATCAATTATCATGAGGTATTTCGGTCAGATACCCACATTCCTAAAATTCGCTCATAGGTTCTTCACCGTTGCCCAGAACACATTTATTTACGGGTTTTCCCATATTTTCTAGAATGACACGAGCGATAATTGAAAAGTAAACTCTGATTAGCGTGTATTGACTTAGGCTGGGCTCAGGTTAAACTCCCGTTATTGGCATAAGAGTAGTTTTCTCACGACTATTATCTAATTGATGTATAAATAAGGATTTTTAAACATTCGTAAACTACATAGAAACATCTTTAACATAATGTGACAAAAATTCAGATGTTGAATCTACCTACATGGTCCAAAAATATTTGTCTACAGTACAAATCGGTCCAGATTTTGAACTAGGACATAGACATAAAAGCCTGTTTTCTTTTTAAGTTCCCGACGTGGCAACAGCCAGTTTTGGAGTGAAACTCACTCCTGCAGTCGACTCAAAATAGGATCTACTGATATCCATCTACAAATCTTAAATTCACTTACTATATAGTTCTCGATGTTTTTGGTTGGTATATTGGCATGTGCTAGCTGACATATGGCCAATAATTTATACTTAATTAAAATAATGTTTTGTGTTGCATAATAATTTTGCATACTATTGTATAGAGTCATTTTAATTTTTTTCTAACTTGAACAGACAGCTGTGCTGCTGGGGAGTTTGTTGCGCCACTTCTTCTTCCCAGCTAAAGGCACTAGGAAGTGGTGAAGGGTGGGCGTTTTTGGGGGACTGTCTTATGTAATTTTGACGTTCGAAAAGTGCTGGTTCTCAGCCTAATTTGAATAAATGACTTTTGAATTTGAATTTTGAATTTATAGAAAGACGGGGGGCGGGATGCAGGCCGCTCATTCGTCAACGCTCACGGGGTGTCCCCCCGCCCGCCGCGTATTCGTAAGTCGCGGTACAGCGATTTTGGTCAAACTATATCAGACACCGCACAACCTAAACCGTTGGGTCTAGAATCATGAAATTTTGCACAAGAATTCCTTATACTACAAAAGTGAGCACCAAGGAAAGATATTTGAAAATTCGTCTCCTAAATGTGTTCAATAGGGAATACTTTGTATAGGAGTTCGACATTTTTGCCGATTGGAAATCCCATCCGGCCACATGTCTTGTAGCATAAGCATGGCTTGTAGCGAAATTATTATTTCAAAAACGGTGAAGAAACCGGCATGTCCTAGAACCAAAAATTTAAAAGACATGTGACAACTGCCAACCCACACTGGGCCCGCGTGGTGGATTACGGGCTACGGCCCAATCCCTCTCACCGAAAGAAGGGCAGTGTCCCAGCAGTGGGAACATTATAGGCTGATTTACTTATGCTATGCTCGTGAGTTCCAAAATTCAAACACACCAAGTCAAGACCGATTAACAAAGTTTCATTGAAAATAAGAGCGATATCGAATCGAGATTACAGTTGCTTTGCAAAATAGCCAGCGTAATTACAACGATAACAAAAAGATGACAAGATGAGGCAATTATTTCTTAAGCTGAACAACGTGGAAGCGCATAAAAGGTAATTGTCTTACAGTAACCGTTGCGACACACATAATGCTCGGGTATATCTAGGCTTCATTGTGTCTTTGTCGCAAATCCATGCCAGTGGGTTTTGTAAATAATCAGTCAGGCAAACGAGATTATTGGAACGAAGTACTTTGACGCGGCTTTTAAACTCTCAGAAATCGTCACACTAAAAAGTGTTGATACTTGCGACTGTCTTCTTCTAATTCAAAGAGAAAGAAAGAGAGAGAGAACGCCGGCCGAAAAAACAACAGAAAAGATTAAAGTGATTACAGTGTCGTGGGATAAAATTGTACACATCGGCTCGAATACACTGCGAGAGAGAGAGAGAGAGAGAGTGTGAATTTGGTCAAGATGGCGGCCGCGAAAATTTTCAAATTTTTCGTCATGGATGTCGTTTTCATAGTTTTCGAGGGTGCTAAAGCCGATATGAGGTCAAAATGTAAATCCAAAATGACGGCTGCAAAAATTTTGTTTTTGTTTTAAATCATACGTGAGAAAGAACTTCGTTCGTGACGGGGGGTCCCCCGACCGCACACGTTTTTTTTTAAATTTTGCATCTGTTACTGTTAGCCTGTGTCATCCCACTGCTGGGCTAAGGCCTCCCCATGACTTCCAGTGCTTGAGATCCAGTGCTTATGTGGACACTGGTCGTTTGTTGTGTCCAGCCCGTCCCGCCATCTACGGGGTCTGCCGCGACGTCTTTAATTTTGCAAAACGATAAAAAATGTCCGTAAATTCAGATGTCAATTTTAATGTCATTGTTATCAGTATGAAATAGCTATAATCTGGTAAACAATACATTTCCCGGCTGTCAATGGATTCTGTCATAACCACAGGGTCAAATAAATTAGCTATCGAAACCCCGGAGACAAGGACGTAGCTAGGATTTTGTGCAGGCGTAGACAAACCAAGAATATATCTAAGCTCCAAGGGACAGTAGACCTGAGTATTTGATATGAATTTCAGCTTGCTCCACGCGTTCCTGAGAAAAAGGGTCTTCACAGACAGACGGACAACAAAGTGATCCTATAAGGGTTCCGTTTTTTTCCTTTTGAGGTACACACGGCTACACATCAAGCTATAAAAAAACCAGTTTATGTTGATCTTGCATTGTATAGGATTTCCCTGCAATGCGAGGTCAGTTTATACTGGAAATTTATAGCTTGATGTGTAGCCGTGTGTACGGAACCCTAAAAACTATTCAAACTCAATCGATCATATCATATTTTGATTACAGCTTCCAATGACATGAAATGTTTTGACTACAGACGAACATTGCATCATCACCTTCTATTGTGTTTCATTTTTATTTCATAACACTCTCACCGCTGTGTCATACACACCAGTGACCTACAGTTCATTGTTTTAAATCTTCGTACACACATAACATAACGACTGTGTTCCACGAAGTGTTAAGCAGAGGTGTTTAATAGGTACACCCACGTCACCAGTCATGTTTAAATTCTAGTACCTGGGCGACCGACCTCTGCTCTGGTGAAAATAAAGAATGCTCATTTAATAGTATAGGAAAGTACTTACCAATTCCATGCTGCCATGATAGTAGGTACCTACTTGGTGCTGCCATGTCATTATTCTAAGGTAGCCATCTTGTTCTTAACTTTGAGCGACTGAGCTCTGCTCGGGTGAAAATACGGAGAAAACGAATTTTCCCGGATATGAGACCTAGCTAGAGCGATTTTTTGCCCCCAAAAACCCCTATATTCCAACTTTCATGGAAATCGTTAGAGCCGTTTTCGAGAACCTGATTACAAATATTGCTAATTTAATAGTATAGGATAGGATGTAATAAGGGGCGATTGTATTGCCATCAACCGGACACATAACCAGGACTCTTGGGTCCTGCCGGGGCTGCGAATAAGGGCCGAAAGGGATATCGTGGCCCCCGGCAACATGGCAACCGAAGGAACACGGGTGGGTTTTAGTCAGTAAGAGTCTGACACGCCCTCCCGCTCCACCCAGAGCGGAAGAAGTTATTTGATAATTTCCAAACAAAAAAAATAAAACGTGTGGCACTCGGGGACTGCCGCGGTAAAGCTATTGCATAGCATTTGTAACCTCCATGGCAACATCACGTTTCCCATGACAACATCACGTTGTCATGGGAACCGTCATTACATAGTAGGCGGAGTGGGGGGTGTTAGGTTTTATTTTCGTTACGTTACGGAATTTCTTGATTCGGTCGCCGCGCTCAAAGCCCGCGATAAAAGCTATGCAATAGCTTAAAAAAATTACTCTTGGTTACTACTGAAAAATTCGTAATGGAAAAACCCAATAGCACTTTGCACGACGATCTCACGCTCAGCAGTCGCGATTCAATATCTTCGTAATACTTCCTTTAAATAAGGCTTGATAGACGTAGGGTAGGTTCTTTTCCTACGTGTGGCTGGTACGACAGTATTTCAGGTCTTTTTGGCCCAGAACTTCGCCACTTCCACGGCGTCGTCAGTGGCACCGCAGAGATCACTTTGACTGCATATGAGGGCAGGATTGAAAGTGGACCATAGTTTGCGACATAGCCATAGGCGTACCCAGCTTTTGGCCAGGGAGGGGGCAAATCAGAAATTTCTTTCCCCGGGTCCCCGCATATATCTTATCCTACTTGAAACATGAGGTAGCTGTATGTGGTGTGTAGGGGTAACACCCGCAGGAGACCCTGCTTATTTTGCATGATACAATATAACCGGCCGCGCAGCTCGGTTTTTCTAAAATTATGAAATGAAATGAAATTGTTTGTTCTGTAAATAGGATATGGGAATCACTTTTACACGTCATTTAAAAAAATATTAAAAATAAGCTAGATGAGTTCGGCCTTTCCTATCTGATTACTCTGAGAAGAAAGGCCGAAACAAACTCAGAGGTCGCAGTCTCTTTTAAAGTCCAGACATAATCTTTCTTGGTCAGGCCATATGAGGGCCATGTAGATTAGTGTCTGAAAAGGTCTTTTGAGGAAAGAACCACACAGATTTGAGTGGACCTGTCTAGTCAGTGCAAGCATTTGTCAGTAATCGTGGAGCTCAACTCAGAACAACTTAAGGAGCTCAACTCGACGAACAATACCAAAGAAAGGACATTTGGGGGTAGGCCGTATAAGCCACTCAAAACTGCCAGATCATCACTAAAACTAGCAGAAAAATAATATCCGCATAGTCCTCACATTTACAATAATTAAAATAATATAATACTTTACAAAGTAATCATGTCATTTTGAATATAATTTTCAACAATGTGAATGTGTATTTAAAACTGGTATATCTTGATTTTACATAATAATTAATAATACAGGATGCCTCGTTGAAAGGTGAAACACGTGTCGATTACTTTCAGGGGTTTTTTATGGCTCTTTAGAAATAGCTAAGCGGAACAGGTTACTAAATATATCCACGTCTATTGTATTTTATAATGGATTTCCGCAAGGTCACGCCTGAATCAATTAACTGCAATATAATAATGATACAATACTAGCTGCGCCCCGCGGTTTCACCCGCATAAGTCTCGATCCCGTGGGAAAAAAAAAGTATCCTATGTTCTTTTCCAGGGCATCATCTATATATGTGCCAAATTTCATCCAAATCCGTTCAGCCGTTTTAGCGTGAAAGCGTAACAAACATACTTTCGCATTTATAATATTACTAGCTGCGCCCCGCGGTTTCACCCGCATAAGTCTCGATCCCGTGGGAAAAAAAAAGTATCCTATGTTCTTTTCCAGGGCATCATCTATATATGTGCCAAATTTCATCCAAATCCGTTCAGCCGTTTTAGCGTGAAGGCGTAACAAACTTACTTTCGCATTTATATACGTAATATTAAGGATGTAAAAAAAAAACCTGTCCGATCCGAAAGTGCCACGTAGGTACTGCAATAACATTACCAAAAAGTTTTTAATTATTGAAAATAAAAAAGTTATTGCCATTTAAAATTCGCATTTTAAGTACCAAAATTACCCCAAAACCATTAAAAATTAGAAAATTTTCAACAGGCGTCATAAGTCATGACACTTGTTACTTATGGACAAATTACCCGTTAAAAAAAAATGTGGCGATTTTTTTATTTTATTTTCCTTTTACCACATAAATAGACTCAGTACGTACGATATCTAACAACAGCCTCTTTCTTAACGTAACTCTAACATAACTTTTATCGACAACAGTAGGTAAAATCAAAATCAAATTCAAAATATTTTATTTCACATAAAACCTACATGGGCACTTATGAAACGTCAGAAGCTAGGTGCACGGTTCCAATTGGTCGCTTCCTATGGAGAAGAGCCGGCAAGAAACTCCACAACTGTACTTAGACATACAAAATCCTGGGGCAGCTGCCCTCCCCTCCCCTTCCTTCCTCCTCTAGGTACGGCCATGGTCTTAGCTCCACATCCCGCTGCCGTTCCGTCAAGTTAGCCCCACTTGACCAGGTTGAAGATACATCTTCCCACTTAGGTCCGGAGACGGTTCCGGGACTTCCAAGTGGACCACGTAAGGTTCTACCCTGCAGGAAGATGCTGCTTTGGTAGTTAGTAGATAGTAAGTAGGAGGTGAAGAGTATCCTGCCACAGGATAGATTAAATTAATAATACTTCACTGAAAATGTCTACAAAAATCCTAAGAGGTTGAAAGTCTACAAGTAAAGGCCAAAGGTCAAGCTCCTAAGCATTATTCAACCCTTTACGTGAACTTTTCAGAATTCTCTGTGACCTATGAAAGGTAAAGATGAAGGTTGGATAACACCTACAACTTTATCCATTTAAACTTAGTGATTTGTTTTGTTACCTTACACAAATATGGGTTTTAAGCTGGTTTCACAGATGTCCGGGAGACCCGTGCGGTCCGCCCGTACGGGCTCCCGGAACGGAGACACGTGAGGCGCTAGAACTAGAACACTGTTTCACAGCGACGCGGATTGATCCGTACGCGACCCGCTAGCCCGTACAACGCTAGCAACCGTATCGTACTAAAACGAGGGAGCCTCGTTTCAGAGCACTGCGGGCGCTACCCGTACGGGTCTCCCGTGTGCGGGTATCCCGGACCGCTGTGAAACCAGCTTAAGCCATTTATGTACACTACAGGGTGTCAGGGGCTTGTGGCTAAGTAACAACAGCTGCACGGGTCGATCGTTCAGGTTAAGCTACGCTTGCCGCGGTTGGTCTGTGGATGGGTGACTATCTTTACATACCAAGACCCCTCCGTGCCTCGGAAAGCACGTTAAGCTGTTGGTCCCGGCTGTCATTTGTAGATCTTTGACAGTCGTTACGGGTAGTTAGAAGACAAAATAGTCTGACAACCAGTCTTACCAAGGGGTATCGTGTTACCTAGTACTAACTAGGTTGTGGAGGTCAGATAGGCAGTCGCTCCATGTAAAATACTGATATCCAGCTGCATCCGGTTAGACTGGAAGCCGACCTCAACATAGTTGGGAAAAAGCTAGGCAGATGATGATACAGGGTGTCAGACATAGACGCGCAACCTGTTACCACGGATTCAGTCCATGATTCTGGATCCCCAGCGTCGAATTTGTTTGCCGGTACTTTAAAAAAAAAATGCTGTTTCCTACGAAAGTGCCTAAGCCTATAGAACAGCAATTTTATTTATTGCCCCCTTGCGTTGATTTTTTTAGTTGGTTATAAAAAAAACTTCCAGAATCATGTACTGAATCCATGGTAACAGGTTACGCGTCGATGTGGGATGCCACCCTGTATGGTCAATCCGCCATTTCGTACAAGAATTACAGCTGTAATGTAATTTGAATGTGTCTAGGGACAACGAGTTGATAGTCAATTTGTTTACCAATAAATCCAGTTTCCAGAGTGATAATCACAGTTAGGGCGCGTTCCCACTTTGTCGTGACGATTAATTTATCGTTGGACGACTGTCGTCTCTAGCTGTTCCCATATATCGACTGTTTATCGTCACTGTGTCGTCGAAATATTCTATTGTTGAACGACTGTCGTATCTAGCTGTTCCCATTTGATCGTGGCGACATTTCGCAACAAAAGTCCAACTAATAGTAGTACACACATAGGACGCGTTCTCACGATAAATAATATAAAATAAAAATATTTTATTCTCAGACAACCAAGGCCCATAGTGTTAGTTACAAAAAACATTAAAAGTATGTTAGTAGGTACAGAAATAAAAGTGGAAAAATAATTTCTACTATGTCGTGACGATTAATTTATCGTTTTACGACTGTCGTGCTAGCCGTTCCCATTAAACTTGCCAATCTATTGTCTCTGCAAAAAAAGTCGTGGACGGCTGTTAATCGTGTCGTCCTTTAAGTGAACACCTCCATTTAAATACACAAGCCGCGACGGTTTAAACGACACGATAATCTGTCGTCACGACGTAGTGGGAACGCCCTCTAACAGAGCCCAAAGGTCTACTGTTTGCAAAATACTGAGAATCGAGCGTTGGCTAACCGCGAAAACTAAGAAGTATATAAATCAAGTATTGGAATGCGATAATAATGATTGAATGAATTTAATAGCTGTCTTCACAATATGAAGGTTACATAACCAATTTAGCAATTAAGATTGATGAATATTTATAAACTAGCTCGCCCAACAGACGTTGTCCTGTCAAAATTTCAATATGGATTTGAGTACAGACGCCAGCACATCAAGCTACCCGAAACTGTCAAATTTTCCCAATCAACTTTGAACCTTAGGCTTCAGCGATAAAGTTGAAAATCTATTAAATAAATTTGACAGATTGTAGTATCTTGATGTGCTGGCGTCTGTACATACAAAAATCCCAAAGAAAAAAGCATTTTCCGTTTTTCCCGAATTTTCTAATTCAAGTTTTCCAACATTTCTTTCATAAAAACCTAATTCGTTCTATTACGAACATTCTAAAACAACAAACAAAAAACTGCCAAATCCGTTCAACCGTTCTCAAGTGATACGATACTAACGAACAAACAGCATTTCATTTTTCTTTATACAGGGTGGCAGGGACATCAACACGAAAACTGTTACAATGGATTCAGTACATGATTCTGAAACCCCCTTTTTTTTAGGTGGGAAATTATCAAATAACTTCTCCCGCTCAGGGCGGAGAGGGAGGGCGTGTCAGACTCTTACTGACTAAAACCCACCCGTATTCCTTCTGTTGCCATGTTTCCGGGGGCCACGGTATCCCTTTCGGACTTTCCCG
The DNA here is from genome assembly GCA_963680765.1 of Agrochola lychnidis. Classification (NCBI taxonomy): domain Eukaryota; kingdom Metazoa; phylum Arthropoda; class Insecta; order Lepidoptera; family Noctuidae; genus Agrochola; species Agrochola lychnidis. Next base: position 22,876,835 of record OY796862.1, read on the forward strand.
CAATCCCGGCAGACATCGGCCCTAGCGGACCCCGTCAGTTCTGCTGACATCTCTTTGAGGCGCGCGTGGAACACAACGCGCCGTCGACCCGGGCATGGTCCTTATCGGACGGCGAGCTATCCATTGCTCACCGTCCGCAAGCCCGCGCCTACGGTGGCCGGGAATCGGCGTTTGAAATAACCGACAATAAATTTAAATGCACTGGTGCAGGGGTTCAGAATCATGTACTGAATCCATGGTGACAGTTTTTGCGTCGATGTCCCTACCACCGTGTATAGGTAGATTTGGATCATTCTGGATCACCTATTCATAAATCTATGCATTCCACAGTAAAATATCCGTATAGTCTATCAGACAGTTCTTTCAGGCCACAACCTAAATGGTCTCCCAAAAACTTATATTTGTGACGTTTGTCTTTAGCATTTGCACTCTTGCATTCTACCTATCGTCGAATACTCATTAGCTTCGGATCCCGCAAGGAAAATTAAACAACACTTGTCACGTACCTATGCTAATCGGCTACGTGTTATTGTCTGTCTGCTGATACAATGAGTACCAGCGGCCATGACCCACGATATTATTGAGGATGATCGAAGTACCGATGACCATTGATCTAATATCTACAGTTTACTGCTTACGGACTTTCCCTGTAAGAAGGGCTTGTGTCTAAGTAATAACAACTGCACGGGTCGATCGAAGGTTAAGCTACGCTGGCCGCGGTCGGTTCGTGGATGGGTGAATATCTATTACATATTGAGACCCCGCCGTGCCTCGGAAAGTAAGTTTAGCTGTTGGTCTCAAATTCAAAATATTTTATTTCACATAAACCTACAAGGGCACTTATGAAACGTCAGAAGCTAGGTGCACGGTTCCAATTGGTCGTTTCTTATGGAGAAGAGCCGTCAAGAAACTCCTCGGTTATTTTTTTTTAAATAAATGGTTTCTACTATGTTTTTAGATTACAGTGTTAATAGGTATGAGAGGACAGTGTCTCGGCTGTCATTCGTAGATCTATGACAGTAGTTAGAAGCCCAAAAGCAGAGGCGGCTCTAGCCGATGTAGCGCCCGTGTGCAATCAATACCTTGGCGCCCTCTAGCAGTGGCGGACTAAGTCTGTCGGGGGCCCGGGGCAGCGAAACTAAATGGGGCCCCCGCCCAGGAATCATACGTTGAAATATTTAGCACACTGCCTCAAATAGGTTAATAGGTTGCCATAATCTCGAAATTAACTTCACCAAAACTAAATTAATAACTTTTCATCCTCGACAGAAAAGCCGAATAAATATAAACTTTACATTTAATCAACATAACTTAGAAACAGTTAATGATTTCACCCTCCTAGGTTTGACGATAGACACACATATAAACTGGAAGGCACACATACAAAAGGTTATTTCAAAAATTTCAAAATTTTCATACGCCTTACGCGAAATTAAAAAAACTACTAACTTACAAACCGCAATAGTCACATACTACGCGTATGCCCATGCTTGGTTCAGCTATGGAATCATACTATGGGGAAATAGCACAGACGCTCCCTCTCTATTCACCCTACAAAAAAAACTGATACGAATTATCATAAACTTAGAACAAACAGACAGTTGCAAACCTTACTTCCAGAAACACAAAATTCTCACCTTAATTGGTATTTATATTTTGGAATTATGCAAATTAGTACGCAAATACCCAGAATCTTACAACACACGGGAAGACCATACAAACAAAATATTCTTTACGCCATAAAAACAGATTAAATTTGCCCCCTCCCGCCTTAAACTGCACTCTTCTAGTCCATATGCGATGTCAATAAAAATATACAATAAATTACCGGAAATCATAAAACAAGAAAACAAAACCAATATATTTTTAAATAAATTAAAACAATTCCTAATGAATAAAAGTTACTACACATTAGACGAATATCTAACGGATAAATTCAATGACAAAAAGATATAACTGATTAACATAAGCAAAACAATAAGTGTGTTTAAAATAAATGAAGATTATAAGTATTTATTTAAATATATAACTATATCAAGTGCACTAATAACAATATAAAAATATTCAAGCTAATAAGTAAATAATCAATAATAATATATAATTTAATATAAAAATAAATAAATAGATTGACCTACACATATTATATTCAGAGAATAAATAAATGAGTAATAACATAAATAAATATAATAACAACTACTGTTGCTGCAAAAAAAAAAAAAACAAAATAATAATAGACAAATAGGACATAATTTAAATATTTAGTAATAAGCTTCCTCTCTCCTACTTATTTATAATTTTGCTGTGCCCGACAGGGTCCATAATTGTTTCAATTTATTTTTCCCTACCACCTGTATGAGTACATTATGGATTGCAATAAAGATAAACTAAACTAGGTTAGGTTTTCTTTTGACCATTGATACAGGAATAGAGAAACAGGAATTACTTTGTTGACCTATACAAAATAGTTTGAAAATGTAGGATGCGAGAGCGAGCGAATCGAGCTCGAAAATTTTACACCTCGCCCCAGATAGGTCAGTTTTTCTTTTGACCATTCATACGTAAATAGGAATTACATTGTCGATTTACGCAGAGAATTCTAAGAAAAAAAGAGTATGTTGAGGTTGCAAGAGCGAGCGTAGGGAGCCCCCAACTACAAACTGCCTTTTTACTGAACATGTTTTGGTCTTGTTTGGGATTTGATTAAATAGTTGTCGCGAGCGCCCCTCGGCACCCCCTAGGGCCTGCGCCCGTGTGCGCTGCACACCCTGCACCATAGGTAAAGCCGGCAACCAGTCTTACTATTATCATGTTACCCAATAACTGGGTTGTGGAGGTCAGATAGGCAGTCGCTCCACGTAAAATACTGATATTCAGCTGCATCCGGTAGACTAGAAGCCGACCCCAACATAGTTGGGAAAAGCCTAGGCAGGCAGACGGACTTTCCCTAGAAACAGCAATGATCATCTCGAAGGATATAAGTAAAGTTAAAACTCTTGGCACGTATAAGGAAAAAGTTCGGCTTTGGCTGTACACTCGGCTACACATCAAGCTATACATTTCCAATATAAGCTGACCTCTCATTGTACGGAAGTCCTATACGATGCGAGATCAGCATAAACTGGAAATATATAGCTTGATGTGTGTGTAATGTGTACATACGATAACCTATTAAAAGCATGCTGCATTATTTGTTGATAAAAATTTGTTCGAAGGTAACGACAAGTTGGTTTGGTAATTTTTTTTTTTTTTTTGGGTGGGAAATAATCAAATAACTTCTCCCGCTCTGGGTGGAGCGGGAGGGCGTGTCAGACTCTTACTGACTAAAACCCACCCGTGTTCCTTCGGTTGCCATGTTGCCGTGGGCCACGATGTCCCTATCGGTTTTCTTCGAACCCCCGGCAGGCATTGGCCCCGTCAATTCTGCTGACATCTCTTTGAGGCAAGTTGGTTTGGTACTAAATTAATATTGAACAGGACAGTCAACAGTACGAAACTAAATATTACTTAGGTTTTGGTCTGAATACTAAACAAAATTAAATTAAAATTCATAATTTATTAAAAACTTGTGAAGGCAAGTTAAAAAAATGCTTTCATCTGCCTGAACTTCACCAAACTATGTTGGGATCAGCTTCCAGTCTAACCGCTGAAAACCAGTATTTTACATGGAGTGATTGTTTATCTGACCTCCACAACCCTGTACTGTAGGGTAATGCGACGTAGAGAAGAAAATACATCAATGTACAGACGCCAGCACATCAAGCTACTACAATCTGTCAAATTTATTTAATAGATTTTCAACTTTATCGCTGAAGTATAAGGTTCAAAGTTGATTGGGAAAATTTGACAGTTTCGGGTAGCTTGATGTGCTGGCGTCTGTACATATATGATGAGAGGAAAAATTTTAAAAACCTAAAGTCGAGGACATAAGGACAATAGTGTTGGGGAATACCGATAGCCTCACCCTCAGGTCAGATTAAAAACCGGCCAAGTGCGAGTCGGACTCGCACACGAAGGAAAAATGTGCTGTTCCATACATTTTGACCGCGTAGGTATTGCACTTTTCTATGAAACAGCAGATTTTTTTTTTTAATAACCGACGAAAGATTTCAACGCCCGTCGCCTCGTTCTGCGAAGCAGTAATGCTCGCGAAGGAGGAGACGGAGCGCGTGAGGGAAAGGCAAATTTCGCGCCCTCGCGCCCCTAACCGCCGCAGCAGGAGACGCCCTGGGCGTCGGGAGTCACGAGAGGATTTCCGGCCACCGTAGGCGCGGGCTTGCGGACGGTGAGCAATGGGTAGCTCGCCGTCCGATAAGGACCAAGCCCGGGTCGACGGCGCGTTGTGTTCCACGCGCGCCTCAAAGAGATGTCAGCAGAATTGACGGGGTCCGCTAGGGCCAATGCCTGCCGGGGGTTCGAAGAAAACCGATAGGGAAATCGTGGCCCCCTGGCAACACGGCAACTGAAGGAACACGGGTGGGTTTTAGTCAGTAAGAGTCTGACACGCCCTCCCGCTCCGCCCAGAGCGGGAGAAGTTATTTGATAATTTCCCACCCAAAAAAAAAAAAAAAAAAAAAAAAGGGGGGTTCAGAATCATGTACTGAATCCATGGTAACAGTTTTCGCGTCGGTGCCCTGTCACCCTTTATACAGTACTAGCTGCGCCCCGCGGTTTCACCCGCATAAGTCTCGATCCCGTGAGAAAAAAGAAAAAAAGTATCCTATATTCTTTTCCAAGGCATCATCTATATATGTGCCAAATTTCATCCAAATCCGTTCAGCCGTTTTAGCGTGAAGGCGTAACAAACAAACTTACTTTCGCATTTATAATATTAAGGATATTGTACATAATATACAGAAGTTTCAAATTCCTAACTTGTTTAGTTGTTGAGATAGAGCTCGTACAAAAATGGTCTAAAACTGACAACTTTTATAGCACCCTACCTTAATTTTAGTAACCAATTATGGTTACTGAAAAGAGGAAACGCGAACTCGTTTAAAAGCGCAATTAATATTTTAAAACCCAACAAATGAGATGATAATAATATGATTACCTTCGATAGCATATACAATATGTAAAAAAAACGTGTGCGATCGAGGGACCCCCGTTAGGAACGAAGTTCTCTCTCACCTTGAAAACTATGAAAACGACACCCATGACGAAAAATTTGAAAACTTTCGCAGCCGCTATCTTAGATTTACATTTCGACCTCACTATCGGCTTTAGCACCCTCGAAAACCATGAAAACAATACCCATGATGAGAAATTTGTAAATTTTCAGAGCCGCCATCTTGGATTTATATTTTCACCAAATTCACACTTTCTCTTTCTCTGCTGCAGTGTATTCGGGCCGATGTGTACAATTTTATCTGACGACACTGTAATCAGTTTACTCTTTTCTTTTGTTTTTTTCTGCCGGCTTTCTCTCTTTCTTTCTTTCTCTATGAATTAGAAGAAGACAGTCGCGAGTATCAACACTTTTTAGCTTGACGATTTCTCAAAGTTTACTAACCGCATTAAAGAACTTCGTTCCAAAAAACCCTGTGTGATCCGAAAGAGGCACATATGCATTACCAAAAAGTACTTTTTTAAATTATTATTGAAAATAAAATAGTTATTACTATTTAAAATTTACATTTTTAGTACCAAAATTACCCCAAATCCATAAAAAACTAGAAATTTTTTAACAGGGGTCTTAAGTTATGACTTGTAGACTCCCGCTAAGTGACGGTCGCCCGCGCCCCATGTGATAAATAACCCGGTAAAATTCCCCATAGAAAAAAAATGTAGCGAATTTTTTAATTTTTTTTTATTACCATATAAATAGACTCAGTACGATACCTAACAACACCCTCACATCGGACAGGGTTTTTTTATGTTGTATAGTCTACCGTCGCTAAAACTAAAACTGCCATTCAAGATAATATAGAAGTTTTCCATCTATTGGATAGAGAAAAACAACGGTGACCTCCATCGATGGACAATACGAATGCAAACGATAGTGTCTCTTGATTGAATATAATCAGCCTATAATGTTCCCACTGCTGGGACACAGGCCTCCTCTCTTTGAGTGGGAGTGGGCCGTAATATGCCACGCGGGCCCAGTGCGGGTTGGTAGATGTCACATGTCTTCGAATTTTCGTTTCTAGGACATGCCGGTTTCCACACGATTTTCCTTCACCGTTTTGAGAGCAATCAATCTGCCTAACCTTTTCCCAACTATGTTGGAGTCGGCTTGCAGTCTAACCGGATGCAGCTGAATACCAGTATTTTACATGGAGCGACTGCCTATCTGACCTCCACAACCCAGTTACTGGGTAATACGATACCCCTTGGTAAGACTGGTTGTCAGGCTTTCGGGCTTCTGACAACCCGTAACGACTGTCAAAGATCAACGAATGTCAGTCGGGACGATCCAGAGCGGAGCGAAGGATTCTAGAACGTAGCGAGGGATTCTAAAGTACATCACTCAAGCTTAAATACGATAGTGTTGCTCCCGAGACGGACACTCTAAAGTAAATGCAACTGTGTTCTCTGTACTACAATACTTTCATTTTTACTACTTGAGAAAGACACAAATTTTTATAAATCTAAATAAAATCCAAATTTGAAAACCAAAAAATTTTTCATCGTCTCTATTAGAAAAGTGTCAAAATTGTCATATATGCGTCTCAAATTAAATTAATTTAACATAAAATTCCTTGTATATCTCTCCCTTTTGTATTATTTATAAAGTTCATTCTGATATTTATCCTTCGGCAATGTCAACACATGGCTGTTGTTTTGGGGACATGATCTAACTAAATTATTCAACTCAAATTAATTTTTATTGATTGTATCATGTGTGTCATCGTCTTGTCGTGGATATCGTTCTGGTGTGACCGTTGTAAGTTCAATAAACCTGGATATCTGTTTTTTCTTGTTTGAACCGAAAATAAGGCAAAAATGCAATTCTACGCAGTCAACCTTATTTTAAGCAATTTTATGGCTGCCTTTGCGACTAATTCTCGTCAATAGGCTCCTGATTCTTGGTAGTAAAGTTTATTTTAAAGATATTGTTTTAGGTATTGTGCGAAGTAGCCGCCAGTAACACATTATTAATCAGATATTTCCTTATTTTTTCTGCCTGGAACCAGTAAATTACAGATAACACTATACTCCGTTTGAAATAAGATTAGACATTTAACCGCTCAGGCGCGGTGGGTGGTCTGCGCCGTGACAGATTTACGACCGCACTTGAATAAACAAAAGCATCGGGTTTCATAATAACGTCTATAGTGTTTTGTTTATGTTTTTTGCTACTCGAATAGATTAGAGATACATTGTAAATGGTTACAGTCTTTGTTATCAACGTTTACTAATCTTTATTACCCGTTTTTTTTTTGTTTTCCATGTTCTAATGTTTTTACGATTTCTAATAAAACTACCGTACCAATTCACACGAAATTTTTCAGGGTACATTATGGATAGATAAGTTATCTAATAAAAGCGTTTTCAGAGACCTAATTTTTTTCAAAAAATTTCAAAAAATCTAGGTTTTTGCTGATCTAGAATTTCTAGTGCTTTCATAACTTTCTCCGTACCAAAAAAATATTTTTTATTTATATTTTTGTCTAATTTTTTTCTAAAACGCTGAAATATTTATTCTATATAATAAATAAAACACTTACCGATCAGATCCATACAGAAAACTCACAAAATATCACAACTTTCACTTTCACGAGAACTTTCACTTTCACGTTTGTTTACACTTTTTTTGGTTGGGTCAAAATAGGTATAATCTAATGTTATTTAGTGCGAATATTATCTAAAACGATGTAATATTTACTTCAAAATGAAAATATCACCACTTTCCGACGATTTACACACTAAAACCATTAAAAAACGAATTATTACTGCGAACGCGCGCATCCCGGGAGTGACTTTTTACTGTCATTTTGACCGCGCGGGAATGTCATTTTCAACATTTTTTTATAGTGTTGCCCATTTATATTTTTGCTTTTAGTCGATTTATTTGACAAGAATATCTATCTGACCATAGACTGCAAAAAATTTCAAACAAAAATATTGATTACAGCGAATACAAATGGAGTTGTAAGTCGTGTGGTGACTTCGTAGCGTATTGGATACAATGGTCCCCGAACGGTCTAAACCTTTTTTACAGTCCGTTCGACCGATTTTGACTTCTATTGCGATGGCGGCATGACAAATGACAGCTGCAGTAAACAGTTGGTTTGTAACCACTTTTTTTGCTTTTAATGCCATCCTTATGCCTACGGTATAGAAGTCAAAATCGGTTGAACGGACTGTAAAAAAGGTTTGTTTAAATGTCTAATCTTATTTCAAACGGAGTATAGCTATATCGTAAGTCGTGTGTCCATAATCCATGAGGATAAAGTGCTTAAATTTATTTTCCTGAACCCTGAATACTGAATTGTATATGTCAAACAGTACCATTTTATTGACTAGAGCTCACCTCCACCACATCACATCCATCACCTCACACCTCTGCCTAACCCTTCGGGGAATACTAGGCGTGATGTAATGTTATGTTTTTGTTAAGACGCAACTAAATTCCAGTGACCTGGCTGGTTAGCTTGCGTGTTCTGTACTGAGCTCACGCAACGCGTCGTACGTCTAGCCAGTATTAAGACTCGCCCATCAAGGAGCGCTGTCCCAAATTAGACGCATTATTAATTTATTATGCATAAAACAAAAGATATTTTAATAAAACACGTATACTAAAAGATAAATAATTAAATTATCTTTAAAATATTGAGAGTTTCAGAAAAATCCTTGATATTTTTTACGCGGTTCTCAGTTTTTTATCCGCGTTGGATATAACTTTACAAATTAATTTCACTATGTAATATAAACACAATCTAAAATATTCACATATTAAGTTATTAAAAAAATCTCTAATCTAACAATATGTATATTTTTTCCAAATCATTAAGACTACTCGTTTAAAAAAAAAAAAATAATAAATAAAATCATTTTATTTCAGATAACTAAAAAGATCCATAAATTGTTAGTAACATGTATGCACTTAAACCACTATTGTTAGTACTTAAAACTAAAGACGAATTTGTGAGAAGACCACCCAACATCTAGACATAATGAGAAATAGTATTGGTCTAACTATGGTATGAGTCTTCTCACAAATTGCCTTATTATGGCAGAGGAAGTATCTGCCGCGACAGCCTTCAGGATACTATTGTGACTGCCTCTTATTCTGCTCAGGAGTGATGCCGTCTTTTTGCGGATGATGGCATGAAATCCGTCGGTATGGGTTACCGCGAACATTTCAGAAGCACTGCAAAAACGAGGCAGTCGCAACAGCATCCTAAATACATTATTGTATTGGACGCGTAGAACATCCAGCGACCTTTTCGAGTAGTTGACCCAAAGATTACCGGTGTAAAAACTTTGACAATAAGCTTTAAAAAGCGTAATCTTAACTTGGTCAGTACACCGAGCAAATCTTCGTGCCAACATATTACCCCTGACCGCCAGAGCTCTACGCTCCCTCTCAATATCACAATGGTCGCTGAGGTCGCTGATAAGAAAATGCCCAAGATATTTAAACTTTGTGACTTTTTGAATTGGCGTACCGTTTATGGCAAGTTCGAGGGCATCTTCCCGGCACTTACCAGCGACTCCAAAGACCATGTACTCACATTTTTTGGCATTATAGACCAGTCCATGTGCAGCAGCGTAAGTCTCACATACTTTGAGCATCTCGGCAATTGACCCCAGCGACGGGCCCAGCAGCACCATGTCATCCGCATAACTGATGTTGTTACAACTTACACCATTTACCCTGCATCCGACACGCATGCCGCTGAGCTCGGCGATGAGGCCATTAACATATAGATTGAAGAGCCGGGGAGACGACAAACCACCCTGCCTCACCCCGCACTCCAACCCATATGATTCCGAGAGTGCATCAGACCATCTGACACGATTTGTCTGGCTAAGGTACCAAAACTGCAACACTCTGAGCAGCTCCTCCGGTATACCCCTACTCCTCAATTTACTCCAAAGCACATCATAAGAAACGAGATCAAAAGCCTTGGAGAGATCAAGGAAGCAGGCGTACACCGGCGTCTTACGGTCAGTGTAGTATTTGACAGCATGCTTGACACTTACGATAGCGCTTTCAGTTGATAGTCCAGGACAAAACCCAAACTGTGCATCGTGCAACTTAACATATCTTGCCAAATAAGAGTCAAGCATACTGTCCAACACCTTGGCCGCAACAGTTGCAAGAGAGATCGGGCGATAGTTGTGCATGTCCGAGATGTCTCCTGTCCTATTCTTCACGATGGGTACAACAATGGTTTTAATTAAGTCTGCTGGTAAATACGAATGGCTCAGACACATCGTATAGAACAAGGACAGGACCCTAGGCATATGCATGCCTGCATATTTCAGATGTTCTATGCTGAGCCCATCATGCCCAGGGGATTTACCCCTACTCATACTATTTATGACCGACCTTACTTGCTTCGTGGTGAAGCGTAGTAGCGGCTCATCCCCTTGTTTATGAGATACAAAATCTATTTCCGATACTGAGGGACCAAGTGGGGACCTCACTTTGAAATGATCTCTAAATAAATTAGCAATGTCCCCATGCTCAGTAACCCCTCCCACATCCGCCGCGAGACCAGGCTTAGCCTCCAACCTAGACTAGAGAAGTAAGTTTAGACGTGATCTTCAGCATAAAATCATTAAAAATCGGTTATTGTCGTCTTGAACGAGCTCGGGCGAAATCGTGATCTCTGCCATTTGGTGCTATTGACAATTTCATTTTTTTACGGCGAAAACTACATTATACTATAACAACATTTTTTTGCCTTTGCCGTAGTTACTCTGCTTTGCAAGTTTTAGTCCAAAATTTAAGCTGAGCCAAGGTTAATTTATTTTCAGTATTTACTTAAAGAAAGAATAATCATTTATTGGAACTTGCACAGGAAGTTGCACTCTTATAAAAAAAAAATATTGGTTGAAATTGAATTCATGGGCATCCTCTTACGGGATCATTGTACTCATCATTGCCAACAACTTTCACTATAGGACCAAGCGCAAATCGCGAAAAAAAAACAGTGGCACTCCGGGAGTGCCAACAGAAGTGGAAACTTGAACAATTTTATCGTGCAGGAAATAACGTATCGCGCGTTGATGTCTTTCTAATGGTCAAAAGCTGGTGTCGGTAACAGTGTCGCTAAATCAATTGTTTAGTCCCATCACTACAAAAATAGCCGTTCCCTACATTTTGACGCGGTATGCGAACATAAATATAGGGAAAACAGATTTTTTTTTCGCTATTTCAGGATGCCCATGAATTCATTTTTACCCTGTATTTGCGTTCTTGCAGCAGTTGCAGCTTCTTTATCGATCGATATGTATTCCTTTCGGTATCTCGGTTCACTCGTGCAAAGCGATGGCGAAGTAGATCGGGCGGTTAAGCATAGAATGAACACTGGATGGATGAAACGGCGGCAGGTCACGGGAACAGTCTGCGACTCCCGACTTTAGGGGAAAATATATAAAACGACGGTCGTAAACGGTCGTAGGTTCGAACCCTGACAGGCGCTTTACTTTGTGTAAATTATTTAATCACCACTGCTGTCAAAACGGTGAAGGAAAACATCGTTAGGAAACCGACATGTCCTAGAACCGAAAAATTCGAAGACATGTGACATCTACCAACCCGCACTGGGCCCGCGTAGTGGATTACGGCCCAATCCCTCTCACAGAGAGGAGGCCTGTGTCCCAGCAGTGCGAACATTTATAGGCTGATGATGATGATATAAAACAATGGTTAGACCTGCTGTCTTGTATGGATCAGAATGTTAGGCCATAAAAAGGATGAATGAAAGGCAATTGCATGCAGCTGAGATGATAATGCTAAGAGGGATGTGTGGTGTTACACGAATGGATAGAATAAGAAATGAGTACATAAGAAGAAGTCTGAAAGTGGCACCGGTGACTGAAAAGTTGTGCGGAAATCGGTTGTCATGGTATGGGCATGTGATGCGGAGGAATGAGGCAAATGTCGTGAGGAAAGTTTTGAGTACGAATGTCGATGGCTGTAAGAGTAGGGGAAGACCAAAGAAACGATGGATGGACTGTGTGGAAGATGATATGGCTAGAAAGGGGGTGAGTACCGAGATGACGAATGATAGAGAAGTATGGAGGAAAGAAAGAGATAGGGCAGTAGAATTATGATGTAATCTCTAAATCTTGATCAATTATTGTGTTGATGGTCGTCGACATCGCAATTAATTACTAAATATCTGGATGACCGAGCTTGGCTCGGTTTTTTTTTTTGAACGACGTTTTCTAAAAACTACCCAAGCAAAGTTAATAAAATTTATATGGGACCAATTTAAGAGCATACCCTTTCAAACAAAAAAAGAATTTTCAAAATCGGTCCACAATTGACGGAGAAATCGGCGGACATACATAAAAAAGAAAAACACGCTACGAACGTATAACCTCCTCCTTTTTCGACGTCGTTTAAAAACGAAACCTAGCTAGACCGATTAATCGCCCCCGAAACGCCCTGCATACTAAATTTCATGAAAATCGTTGGAGCCGTTTCCGAGATTCAGATTATATACCGGGTGATTTTTTTTACCGTCTCGAAATTTTTACAGGCTGTTCTATCCATGAATATAAACAACTTTCACTATGGGAGCAACTCTGAAATCACGAAAAAAAATTAGCTGTTTATACAAAAGTTCAATACTTACTTGACCAAAATGTATGAAACAGCTGATTTTTTTTTTGCTCGTTTGAAGGTATTAGATATGACATTGACAGTCCACACTTGTAAGCTATTAATTTTTTTTTTCTTAAATCCTTTGAATATTTAAATTTTTATTGCAGCCATCTATCATACTATGTTAAATTTTAATACTTGCATAATTATCATAAGTCGACCGTGACCTTTCCGGGTGCAAAAAAAAAGCTGTAATTATTGCGTCGTGTTATTTATTCCCTTGATTTAGCATATTTAATTTTAAATCTTGAACTAAAAAAAAAACTAAGTCGTCATATGTAAATAAATGGATACGCTATTTTTATTTTGTACTAGCTGCGCCCCGCGTTTTCACCCGCATAAGTCTCGATCCCGTGGGAAAAAAAAAAGTATCCTATGTTCTTTTCCAGGGCATCATCTATATATGTGCCAAATTTCATCCAAATCCGTTCAGCCGTTTTAGCGTGAAGGCGTAACAAACAAACTTACTTTCGCATTTATAATATTAAGGATTAAGGATTTAACCATAACATCCACTTACTCGGTTTTAAAGAACTTTATGATAACTGTTATGTTCTTTCCAGAAGCAACCCTCATGACGAGAAGGCCCTCAGGCTATCAACGGAGGAGCCTCTTCACCTGGGCCCACCACCTCGGTCCTGCTACCCTCTCGTGGTGATCCTGGCGCGAGATCTACGGGACACTGGAGAGTTGAGACCTGATGATACGGTAAGCATCGTAATTTAGCTGAAAGATGTCCACTCCTGGACATAGGCGAAACCAGGGGCGAGCCCATCATGTCTAAGGAAGACCCGAAGAAAATTTTCAGTTGCTCTCAGATAGGCGATCCAAATAGTGACGTCCTACATAGTGACGAGTCTGTATCACTCGAACATAAATTTTCGATCAATATTTTTATATCTTGAACTAGCGACCCGCCCCGGCTTCGCACGGGTATAAACCGGGTTATTATACATATTGATCTAAGCGACATTTTGTAAAACTTGCTCTTCCAATTTTATGATTCGTCCTCCTGGACGGATCATAGTTTTTTTTTTTTGAAAAAAAAATTCATAAAAAAACAACTATTTGATAGACTTTTATTTAATTAAATCAATCAATCATAATATGATCTTATTATGATTAAAAAAAACAACCAATCCATCCTCATGCAAGTTTTACAAAATGTCGCTTAGATCAATTAGCCTTTCAACCATCGATATAAACCTTCCTCTTCAATCACTCTATCTATTAAAAAAAACCGCATCAAAATCCGTTGCGTAGTTTTAAAGATTTAAGCATACATAGGGACAGAAAAAGCGACTTTGTTTTATACTATGTAGTGATTAATGATAGGAAGATAATTATTTTATGTCTGAAAGAATCTATAGGTACTAATATTATAAAAAGCTAAAATTTTTTTGTTTGTAAGTTTGTATGTAGGGGTAATCTCCGGAACTACCAGTCGGATTTCAAAATTCTTTTTGCATTGGATAGCCCAATTCTTGAAGAAGGCCCGAAGATAAAATTAAAAAAAAAAAGTGAAAATGTCGTGTAAAACTAAAGACAGTTTTTTTTTAAACCTGTTCCCATATGGAACATACAGGGGTATTTTCGGAAACCCTGGGTATGAGGAATATTTTTTTTTTAATATGACGTCACTATTTGTGTCACTCTGTATATGCTCGATGTTTGCCGATTAAACCCTCTCAAGTTTGTGATCAATGTTGACTAAATCTTTAAGTCCGTCCAACGCATGTGCCAATTCCATATAAAAACCTAAATAAACGCCTAACCTCCGAAGCCCAAGGCTGTTCAATAATTCTTTACAAATAAAATTCTTATCCAAACACGCCCCGCACGTAGCTACTGCAGCCGTATTAATATTTTAAAGTGAGGCGTATCCTTCTACCAATGCACAGTATGCTCTACAAATTGTATTTAATACTGGTCGTTGTCCGCGACTTCGTCTACGTGTATTTTATATACAAACTAGCTGATCCCGGCAAACGTTGTTTTACCAATTATTTGTTTGGGGTGGACAACCCTTATCACTTAGGGGTATGAAAAATAGATAGTAGCTGATTCTCAGACCTACTGAATATGCATATAAAATTTGGTAAAAATCAGTAAAGCCGTTTCGGAGGAGTAAGGTAACTAATATTGTGACACGAGAATTTTATATATAAGACTAGCTGACCCCGGCAAACGTTGTTTTGCCAATTATTTGTTTGGGGTGGACAACCCTTATCACTTAGGGATATGAAAAATAGATAGTAGCCGATTCTCAGACCTACTGAATATGCATATAAAATTTGGTGAAAATCAGTAAAGCCGTTTCGGAGGAGTAAGGTAAGTAACAAGTAAGTAAATAAAAAAATGTAATCAAATTAAAAAACAACAAAAACACTTTTCCAAAAATATTCCACTGAGGAAAGAACGTGTTGAATTACTCAATAAATTAAACAATTATCAAATTAAATTAGAAGACAGCAAAAAAATCTATGAAATTGATACACAGCGCTTACAGTGTGACATACAGTTACTCGAGGGAAGACTTAGTTCCCTTTACATTAAATATGTGGGTTCTCAGAACCAAATTAAAGAACATATTCTTGCTGCAAATGAGTTAGTTATGTGTCAGTGTACTTGTCAGGTTTCAAACCCTGTTGCTGTCCAGCCTGAGGCAACGGAGGACCCGTCCCAGACTGAGAGTTTGAATCAAGGTTTTATTCTCAACCAAGATATTTCTGATGTAGTACAAGATCTATCACAAGTGATACAGCCTGAGATTGGTAGTTGTCCATCTTTTAGTAGTCATGATTGTTATCATTCAGTTATGTTCTCAGATAGTATAGGAAGGGGTTTAGGTAAATTAATTAGTAACAACCTGTGTTATTCTATTCAAAATTATTGTATGCCAGGGTCTACCTACAAAAGAATAATGGCATCAGTAACAGGAAATGTTTACAATCCTAAAACCAACATTACTGTATTTGTAGGTAATAGTTCTAAGGTTAAAAAAGACGAAATCACTGACTGTGTAACTGAATTGTTAAAGTTAAATTGTAGTAAAATAATATTGTGTGCTTTCCCATATTTTGAAAAATTGACGAATAGACAAAACAATTATATTCATATGCTTAATAAGCATATGCAATTCTTAGTTAGTCATTATAGTGACAAGTTTGTATTTTTTGACACCAACAGTTTTGTGGAAACTTTAAAATCGACTAGGGATACTGTGTATCTGCCTGTTAGTTTTAGACACATAATAGCACAGCTATTAGCTTTTTTTATAAACTCAGACATAAGTAGTATGTCGCAGTCTTGTATTATTAACACCACAGTGGTTAGTAATAATACTAATAATAAGGTGGTGAACTTGAATAAATGTAGCTCAAATGCTATAAATATTTTTACAAATTGTACGAAGGAGGTTCCATCTCCCTCACTCACTATGAGCTCACTGCCTGGTGATGACACTGAAATCTTGGGGTTAACTCCGGATAGTCATTTAAACTAGTTTGTAAGACAACAGAAGGCACCAGTAAGAATATTCTTATACCTAACAACAACAAGGTGTCTTCTTGCTCCAAAATTAATAACTATCAAAAAGGAGATCAGCAGAATGCCTTGAAATTATTTCATCAAAATATTCAAGGTATTTCTTCCAAATTATTAGAAATCGAAATGTTTTTAGAAAAAACAAAGTTTGACATTGTTTGTTTTACTGAACATTGGTTAAAGGATTACCAAATGCTAATTAATTATGAGAACTATAATGTGGGCAGTTGTTTTAACCGTAAATCTATGCTGCGTGGAGGTTCTCTAATCTTGATAAAAAATTGTTTAAAATCTAAGCAACGTAATGACATAGTTGGTTTATCAGTTGAACATTGCATCGAACTGTCCTGTGTTGAGCTGGATAAGCATGTTGTAGTGTGCGTATACAGACCCCCTAATTATCAGAACTTTTCTTTATTTGAGTCAATAATGGAAGATGTCCTAGCGAAACTTGCATCCAGTAACAAAGCCGCAATTATTTGTGGTGATTTTAATATAAATATTCTGGAAAATAATTCAAATAGCAGTAGAATATTAAGCCTTTTTAAATCGTTCAATTTATCAAATGTTTTTACAGAACCAACTAGAGTAACTTCAACTTCTGCTACTTGTATCGATAATGTCTTCTGCGGTTGTGATTATTTAGATAAAGCCATCGTAAATTATTTACCATCTGATCATAGTGGACAAACGGTAACTTTTAAATTTAGAACACCTATTCAAAAAGTGCAAATACAAATTAGACCAATAACAACTGGCAAATTAAATAGATTCAATAGTACCCTAAATAATAAGTTAAATGCTCTGGGCCCTAATATGGACGATGCAAATAAATTGTATGAGGATTTCTTTTCAGTAGTGCACACTGAATTCAACAAAACTTTTGAAAAGAGAACAAAAAATATTTGCCCTAATTTTATTTTTAGTGACTGGGCAACTAGAGGTATTAGGATAAGTAGGGAAAGACTGTTCGAGCTGTATGGCCTTAAGCCTTACATTAATACTGAAACTTTCAACAAGTATGTTGCTACATATTCCAAAATTTTTAGAAATACTTGCAAGATAGCTAAAGCTCTGTATATTAGCAACAAGATTAAATCAGCAGAAAATAAAATAAAAACAGTTTGGAAAGTTATAAATAATGAAACTAATAGGAACAAAGTACGAAACACTGAGTACACATTGGAGACTTCACGTGGTGCCATTAGCTCTAACTTAGAAGTAGCGCAAGAATTTGTACATTTCTTTACTAATATACCATCTAAAACGACAGAAGCTTTAAATTCCTCACCCGATGTCTCAATTAATTTATTAAGAGCGAACGTTCCAGGCTGCCCGGTTGAATTTCAATTTAAACATATAAACCCTATGATAGTTATAAAAGCTTTTCGGCAAATTAAAATCAAATTGACCGAAGATCTATGGGGATTATCTATCAAAGTTTGTACATCCATAATCGAGACTATAGCACCGTACTTAGCTTTAATATTTAATTTGTGTGTGGATCAAGGAGTCTTCCCGGATTTAATGAAATACAGTAAAGTTATACCACTTTTTAAATCTGGGGACAGTAAAGACACTAACAATTATAGACCAGTATCTGTGCTGCCGGTATTCAGCAAGGTTTTCGAAAAGGTAATGCTCAATCAAATGCTTAATCATTTTAACGCCAACCAAATCTTGCACGATCAGCAATATGGTTTCACCAAAGGACGTTGTACAACTGACGCTGGTGTCACCTTATTAAAACACATATTTACAGCGTGGGAGGAGGCCCAAGATGCCATAGGAATCTTTTGTGACCTCTCCAAGGCATTTGACTGCGTGAGTCATGAAACCTTGCTCTTGAAACTTGAGCATTACGGACTAGGTAAACTTGCGCTCAGTTTAGTAAAATCTTATTTAAATGATAGACAGCAGCAGGTTCAAGTAAATGGTGTCCATTCAATCGGTTTAAAAGTAAAAATGGGCGTTCCACAAGGCTCGATATTGGGTCCTTTCCTCTTTTTAGTATATATTAATGATCTACCCCATTTATTAAAAAACCAACCACAAATGGTGTTATTTGCTGACGACACTTCCTTAATTTTTAAGATAAATAGACGTGCATCAAATCTTGACGACGTAAATAACGCCCTACTGCAGGTCCAAAATTGGTTCACTGCTAATAATTTAGTATTAAATGGGAAAAAAACTAAATGCATAAGATTTGCTTTACCAAATGTTAAAAGTAGTGATTGTGAAAAGTATGTTAAAAGTAGTCATAGTATTGAATAAGGAGAAACTAGAATTTGTCGATAAAACTGTTTTCTTGGGGATCACGCTCGATTCAAGGCTGCAATGGGGTCCTCATTTAACATCTCTAGCAGGACGGCTAAGTTCAGCAGCATACGCTGTGAGAAAAATCCGTCAATTTACTGACGTAGATACCGCGAGGCTAGTCTATTTCAGTTACTTTCATAGTATCATGTCTTACGGTATTTTACTATGGGGACGGGCTGCAGATATCGAGTCTATTTTTATTCTGCAGAAGAGAGCCATCAGAGCAATATATCGTCTCCGCAGACGCGATTCTCTAAGGGATCTGTTTAAAGATATTAACATCATGACGGTACCTTGTCAATATATCTATGAAAACATCATGTACGTAAGGAAAAATCTAAGTCTTTTCAGTAAAAGAGGTGATAGACACAATTATAGGACTAGAATTAGGGACCAATTAGTTCAACCGGGTTTCAGATTGGCTAAAGTAGACTCATCCTTCATGGGGTGCTGTTTAAAATGTTATAATAAAATACCTTCCCACATACTCCAACTGAACGAAACGAAATTTAAATCATGTATAAAACGCACACTATGCTGCCAAGCATATTATAAGTTGGGGGATTACATCGCTGATAAAAATGCTTGGCTCAGCGCTGGTCCAGCTCCACAAGGGCGCATAAACTAATTGATTAGCATTCGAAAATATTGTTGCAGCTGCTGAAGATTGTAAAACTATCTTTTCCTTGTATAAATTCAATCTCTTTGTATTGTATAATTGCATATCACATGTGTGAGCACTGTGACCATGTTGTACATTCCATAAAGCTACCATTTACTGGGTACGTCTTTCATTGACTTGAATGTGCTCTGGCAGCTGAGAGTATGTCATGCTCACTCAAATGTCTCGCTGATGGTGGCGTGTGTGTTGGATCATTAAGTTCCCTTCAAAATGGTTGAGCTAAATGGTGCTGATACATGCGTCATGTTCGTGAACGGGCGCCGTCAGTAGGGACTGGTCATCTCTTAGCTGCCACGGTTTATTTTATTTTAATTTATTAAAATTTTTGAATTGTTATTATATTTTTATTACGGACGCTTTTAACGTGCACGTCTTTCTACATTGTTCTCACATGTATAAATTCAACACGAATGATGTAACCAATATTTTGTAACAATATTTTGATTTAAAAGAGTGTCCGTGGAGTTTCTTGCCCGTTCTTCTCCATAGGTACCTACTACGCTTTGGAATGGGCAACTAGCTTCATTTTTCTGACTGACCGACCCCTTGACAATTCAAAAGTTACAGGTACTTTTGAATTGTCAAGGGGTCGGTCAGTCGTTTATTTGAAATAAATGCTTTGAGTTTAACATTGTGACACGAGAATTTTATATATAAGATATAAACTCACGTCTAAGTATTTCATCATTTCCTTCTCCAGGTCCATGCTATCTATCTTTCACATTTATTATTACGAGCGGTTCAGGCAGTCGTGCACCTATAGTACACCCACATTTCGCCAGTTATGTTTAAGTCCCATGTAATAGGGGGCGAGCTTATTGCCATCAACCGGGCACAAATCTAGACTCCGGGCTGCTACCTAGAAATTTCTGATAGAAAAACCCAATAACCCTTTGCCCGACCTGGGAATCGAACACAGGTCCTCATACTCGGCAGTAGCGCTAACGACCATTAGACCAACGAGGCAGTCCTTAAATACATTTCCGAAGAATCATCATCATCATCATTTCAGTCGAAAGACGTCCACTGCTGAACATAGGCCAAGCACCTCCACTTCGACCGATTCTGTGCTTTCCGCCTCCAGCGGATTCCTGCGGCCTTCACAAGGTCATCGGTCCATCTTGTGGGAGGCCTTCCAACGCTACGTCTTCCGGTACGCGGTCGCCACCGAAGAATACAAGCAATTTTTTATGTAGAAAGCATCCTGTCCTTATCCCCATGTATTGGTCGGCACACTCGGCACACCATGACTTTTTTTCCATACTTACATCTCTATTAGTCCATTAATTCCGTGAGGCGTTTAGGGGGGAGGGGGTCGAGCCCAATCTCACCTAATCTCAAGTGGGGGAGAGGGGTCTCGGCAAATCACGTAATTGTTTTTTTTTCCGCAATAATCAGGGTATAATTGCGAGAAAACTGGGTAATTATTATAAAAAATAATTAAACAAATTATGTTTATTTAAATAAATCGTTATTACACAAAAAATATTAATTTTTAAAAACTCACCAAGGGGGGCGAAAAATCGCTTCATGTAATTACTGACCTCCCCCTTCGTCCAACGTTTCTTCGGTCTTCCCTTACTTTAAAACCCATCCACATTCATACTCGAACGAAACTTTCTTCACTACATGAATTTGTATTAAAAGTTTTTTTTTTTTTGCAGGTGGCATTAATAAGTGTAGTTCACATCAGAGACGACCAGTGTCCATTGCCGAGTGGCGTCATAGCGCAGTACTTGAAGCAAGCGAATGGACACCTGTCCTGTTTGAAGGTAAGACGTTTGTTCCTTTTCACACGCTCGTAATTAAGAAAGCCTTCAAAGGGAACGGCATAATTTACTCGGCCCATCCATATACAGGGTGGCAGGAATATCGACGCGCAAACTGTAACCTAGAATTCAGCACATGACTATTTCCGCGTTAGTGTAAATATTTTTCGGCGATTATCAAAAAAAACTGCTGTTTCATTTAAAAGTGCAATACCTACGCGGTCAAAACGAACAGCAATTATTTTTTTAAATAACAGACGATAAATTCTGAAAGATAAAAATGGTTATTGTGGGTCATCCTTAAAAGAAAGACACATGCCATCGCGGACTTTTTTGTTGAACTTTTTAAAATGTACAATCCTGTAGAACAATAATTTTATTCATCTCTCAAGGTTTACGCGTCGCACTCCTGTAAAGCTCCCAGTCGGCATGATTTTTGGTTTCCCACATTTTCAACAATAATTGTCATATTTCAGCCAATTTACACTTAACCTTAGTGAAATATACACCAACACATTCCTCATGAATCACTCCGTCCATTGGTGAAAACCGTTTGAAAATTCGTTCGGTAGTTTTTGAGTTTATCGCATTTAGACAGACAGACAGACGTGACGGGACTTTGGTTTTAAACGAGCAATATTTGTTTGTATATTTGTACTCACGTTCTCGAAATCGGCTCTAAAGATTTCGATAAAAGTTGCAATATAGGGGTTTATGGGGGCGAAAAATCGATCTAGCTAGGTCTCATATCTGGGAAAATTAGTTTTCTCCGTAGTTTCACCCGAGCAGAGCTCGGTCGCCCAAAGTTTAGAACAAGATAATAATGACTTGAGAATAATGACGTTACAATAATGATCATGGCAGTATGGAATTAGTAAGTACCTACTATCATGGCAGCATGGAATAAGTAAGTACTATACAGGATTAGTATGAACTTTCCTATACTATTAAATGAGCATTCTATTTTCACCAGAACAGAGGTCGGTCGCCCAGCACGCGTAGCATGACCACCGTAGACACAAGTTTTGTCGACGGAAGAATAGACAAAATGACAGATAAACAATCACAATCTGTCATTTTGTCTATTCTTCCGTAGACAAAACTCGTTTCTACGGTGGTCATGCTACGCGTGCAGGTACAAAAATCTATACATATAATAAAATCGTAGCGAAGTCAAAACTGTACATTGAATATTTTTGAAAAAAAGTAATTGCTACGAGGTCTAGGATCGATTCTAATGCCGAAAATATTTTTTTTAGAATTTTTGTCTGTTTGTCTGTTTGTCTGTATGTATGTTCCAGCATGGCGCAAATTCTACCGGACAGATTCTGTTAAAATTTTGCATAGATATTCCCTGTGTGTCTGGTCAAACTATAGGGTATAAACTATCACGCTATTTACTATGGGGGACGAGCAATATTACATTATGTTGTATTTTTATGTTCTAGCATGATGCAAATTCTACCGGATAGATTCTGTTAAAATTTTGCATAGGTGTTCCCTATAAGTCTGGTCAAACTATAAGGTATAAACTATCACGCTATTTACTATGGGGGACGAGCAATATTATATTATGTTCGTATTTTTGGAAAAAAACGCGCCAAAATTTTAGGATATTGTAGATGGTTATCGATTAAACTTTTTAAATGATTATCATCACGCTATACCTTTATGGAACTAAGCAGTCAATCATGAAATATATAGGAACGGCTATTTTAGACAAGTTTCAACAAAGCAATTAGCTCAACGGTTGGGCGGTTGCTTTGCAAACATGGGGTTGTAAGTTCGATTCCCACCTACGGTTTTTTTTTCTTTTTTTTCACATTTTGTTATACGATTATTATTTTTTTTTGATTATGTACCTATAATCTATAGATATAATAAAATCGTAGCGAAGTTAATTTTTTTTAAAGAAAGTTATTGCTACGAGGTCTGGGATCGATTCTTATGCGGAAAATAAAGTTTTTAGAATGTTTGTCTGTTCCAACTGTAGGGCATAAACTATCACGCTATTTGCTATGGGGGATGAGCAATATTACATCATGTTCGTATTTTTCTCTGCAAATTGTAAAAGGACGCGCCAAAAGGTTGGGATATTGTAGATAGGTAGTTACCGATTTAACTTTTTAAATGATTATCATCACGCTACCTTTTATATAGGAACGGCTATTTTAGCTAACTTTCAACAAAGCGAATAAGTAAGCGGTTGGACGAATGATTTGAAGTCCTGAGGGCCTACCACCAGCTCAAAAGCAGTATTATTTTAATATTACTTTAGTTTACGTCAGTGTGGGAAAGAGATGAAGCTCTACAGGATGTATAGCTCCATCTCTTTCTCCCACTGAAGTAACATTAAAATAATACTGCTTTATGAGCTGGTGGTAGGCCGCCCGGGGTAGTAAGTTCGATTTACATCTGTTTTTTTTAAACTCTTTTTGTAAAACGATTTTTTTTTTTGGATTGTGTATGTAATAGTTCATAGAATGTATTAATTCACAAAAAATGGAAAACTTCGTAAGCTATGGGAAACTACTAAGTTACAAGTACTTTACAGTCACAAAACATTCAAGGTTGTATTCTGATCATTTTAGAACAAAAGACTAGGAATAAAATGTTTTTTTTACAGATTTTGACAGCAGATTTGTCCAAGCGATTTTAAAATATGTATGTGTGTGGATCTTCTGGAATCGCTGCCACACTGTTTCCTGGTGGCAAAACAGCGCAAGTCATGTTTAAGATTCCCATCGATTTAGAGAGCAACGAAACGCCTGTTTGTGGGGTGTCACGCAACAGTAACAAGGGATGTGTGCTTAGGGGATTGCGCTTCGTCGTTTAGGATGAATGCATTATGGCAAAAAGGAAAGCAGTGGAAACTGTAAACAGAACCCTGCAGGACATCCGCAGAAACCAAGATATGATGGGTGGTGTCACAGTTTTGACAAAAAAAAAGTGAATACTTCGTTGAAAAGGTCGACTCTATGGTCGAGAGTTCATAAACTGCGCTTGACCATCATCATACGAGCTCGGCTTGGCGGTAATTCAAATGCTCAAGTATTCTCCGATGTTCTTCTAAAAGTTGGTGAAAGCACTCTACCAGAGACTCTTGGTAGAGTAGATCCTACTTTAGAAGATCTTATTCGTCTGATATAGGAGGACATCAGTCAAATACCGTACCAAGAGAATTCTTAGGCGTGTTTCCGTTTTAACTCCGAAGATGATCAAGCTGCAGCGATCAACCACAGTATTCTCTCACAAATTGAAGGGAGTGAAGTGATATACACCTCCATTAATGCTGATGTGGAGGAAGATGATGCCAAATATCACCCCGTAGAATTTCTCAATTCACAAATGGCAAGTGGACTTCCGGTTGTATATCTGTGTAACGGAAACCAGCTCAAAGTCATGTCTTTGCAGAGAAACGTCATCGAGGTGGAAATTCTAACAGGTTGTGGCGATGGTGAGACAGTGTTTATAGCGCGTATAAAGTACAAATTCCCCATAATTACCAGTTAAAGCGCGTGCAGTTCTCTGGGAGTGTATGCTTTGCGATCAACAAGTTACAGGGGCCGACACTGAAGGCTGAAGGCTGCGGGTGTCGACCTCAGGATAAGCTGCTTCTCACACGGACAACTGTTACGTCGCTTGCTCCCGAGTCACCATTCCTGACTCTGTATATTTTGGCTGCTGAGAATAAAACTACAAATGTAGTATACAGGGAAGTTTTATAAAAATATGGCTATTATTGTAGTATATTGTGATGTCTTACGATTTCCATGCGAACGAAGTCGCGGGCAGAAGCTAGTATGATATATAGTAGGATTTTCGTCACCATGAGTTATTGATAGTATAATAAAACATGATTGATTACCCATACAATTGTGATTTATTTATGTACGTCGAATAATAAATAACAACGATATAATATGTAAATGTTGTTGTTTAATATATGACTAATTTTCTCAAGGGATTATGATACCAGAGAATACTTGGGTCATCAGGTGCTCGTGGCTAAGTAATAACAGTCGCACGGGTCGATCGATCAGGTTAAGCTACTCTTGCCGCGGTCGGTCTCTGGATTGGTGACCATCTTTATATACCGAGACCACGCCGTGCTTCGGAAAGCAAGGTAAGCCGTTGGTCCCGGCTGTCATTTGTAGATCTTTGATAGTCGTTACGGTTAGTCTGAAGCCCGAAAGTCTTACAATCAGTTCACCCAGTAACTTGGTTGTGGAGGTCAGATAGGCAGTCGCTCCATGTTAAATACTGATATTCAGCTGCATACGGTTTGACGGTAGACGGTACGATTAGATTGATTGAGAATACTTGGGTATGAAATGAAATTGTTTATTCTGTAAATAGGATATCGGAATCACTTTTACACGTCATATTAATAATAAGCTAGATGAGTTCGGCGTTTCCTATCTGACTAATCTGAGAAGAAAGGCCGAAACAAACTCAGAGGTCGCAGTCTCTTTTAAAGTTCAGACATAATCTTGGTCAGGCCATATGAGGACCATGTAGATTAGTGTCTGAAATGGTATTTTGAGGAAAGAACCACATAGATCTGAGTGGACCTGTCCAGTCAGCGCAAGCATTTGTTAGTAATCGTGGAGCTTAACTCGACGAACAATACCAAAGAAAGGACATTTGGGTGGGCCGCACAAACTACACAAACGCCAGACCATCATTAAAACTAGCAGAGAAATAAAAATAATAATAATATCCACATAGTCCTCACATTCACAATAATTAAAATAATATAATACTTTACGAAGTAATCATGTCATGTTGAATATTATTTACTAAGTTATCCTGTTACTTTTTTCTGCTTGTAGCAATTTATCCCGAAGGTTAAAGATACCGTGTTTTCTGAGCATGGGATTCTAGGTCGGGCAGTGTTCGGCCCTTTGTTCAAGGCACG
Organism: Agrochola lychnidis; assembly: GCA_963680765.1. Taxonomy (NCBI): domain Eukaryota; kingdom Metazoa; phylum Arthropoda; class Insecta; order Lepidoptera; family Noctuidae; genus Agrochola; species Agrochola lychnidis. The sequence continues at coordinate 22,902,862 of OY796862.1, forward strand.
GTTTCTTTACTGTACGGCGTATAAAATGCGCCATAGAAAAAAAAAACAGTGGCACTCCGGGAGTGCAGAAAGAAGTGAAAACTTGAAAAAAAAAAATCGGCAACGCGTTGATGTCTTTTACTCCACGGTGTCGGTAACAGGTTGCGAAATGAATAGTTTAGTCCCATCTCAAAAATACCCAACGCGCCTAAAAAACAGTAGCACTCCGGGAGTGCCGACAGAAGTGAAAACTTGAACAATTTTACTGTGCAGGAAATACTTTTCAATTTTTTTTTTCCCATATCAAAAATGCCCAACGCGCCTAAAGAAGTTATTTATCAATTCAAAAACGTGTCTGTCAACAAGCTTCCATAGTGATCCATGCAACACTGACGACCGTGCCTACACACGGCGTATAAAGGACGAAGAAAAAACAGGATTTCAGTGCTATCATATTTATCATGTTGTATGTGGTGTTCCAGCAACTGTACGTGAGCGGCGAGTGCGGCGCGCCGGCGGAGGGCTACGGCGCGGCGCACGCGGACGCGCTGTGCTGCGTGTGCGCCGCCACGCCGCTGTCGCGCGCCCTGCTGCCGTGCCGCCACGCCTGTCTGTGTGCCGACTGCCTGCGTGAGTACAACCATCATCATCTATGTTATGGGGTTTGGTTTCCGCACTTAGTCCGTCAGGTGGGCCATGGCGGCCGTTTGGTGGTTATTCCAACCAGCCCACTTCCCTCCAGAAGTTAATCAAATCTCCTGGTCTGTTCAGAACATCAGTGAAAGATCTGGGTGACCCGAGGGTTTCTGTTCTAATCTGGGTGACACCTGTGCATTCAAAGAACACGTGAGCTACGGTTTCCTCAGCCTCCATGCACGTCCTGCACAGAGGACTGTCCGTTATGCCTATTCTGTGGAAGTGTTTGTTTAGCGAGCAGTGCCCCCGTAATGGTCTCCGTCACCAGGCGCAGGCCGTTTCTGTCCTTCATCGTCCAATCATCGTCATTATTTAAGCCGTAACACGTTGGCCATAGGCCTCCCTTGAGCGTCGCCTCATCGACCGGTCCGATGCTTCCCGCGTCCAGCGTATTCCTTCAGCCGGGCCTTCACAAGGTTATCAGTCCACCGTGTGGGAGGCTTGCCTAATCAGCCTATAATGTTCCCACTGCTGGGACACAGGCCTCCTCTCTGAGAGAGAGTGGGCATCCATTAAACGGGCTCAGTGCGGGTTGGTAGATGTTACGTGCCTGGGTTCGAACCTACGACCTACAACTCGTAAGTCGCGGCCGTTACCTCTGGGCCACCACTGCTCGGGAGGCATACTGAAACTCAGGTTTTTTTTTTTTCAAAAACAAACATACCGGATGATTTTTTTACCGTCTCGAAATTTTTACAGGGTGTTCTACCCATAAATATAAACAACTTTCACTATGGGAGCAACGCTGAAATCACGAAAAAAAAATCAGCTGTTTCATACATTCAACATCAAGTATCAAGTTCAAAATGTATGAAAAAACAACGTCAGCCACCGACTGACTGGTGATTGTGACGGCTCACTGTAAGCGTTATGTTATGCTTGAAGTCAAGGAAAAAGGGTCGACGGCGCGTTGTGTTCCACGCGCGCCTCAAAGAGATGTCAGCACAACTGACGGGGTCTGCTAGGGCCGATGCCTGCCGGGGTCGCGGGTTTGTCCGAAAGGGTTACCATGGCCCCTGGCAACATACAGGCAACTGAAGGAACACGGGCGGGTTTTAGTCAGTAAAAGTCTGACACGCTCTTCCGCTCCGCCCAGAGCGGTAGAAGTTATTTGATGACTTCTCACCCAAAAAAGGCCTCCACGCTGTACGCCGTAATTGATATTTTTGAAAGTTCACCCACGTTCATTGCGTTATTTACATTGTTGAGCAGACGGATTTTTCAAACCTATAAAGCAATAGATTAACAATGGTGCCGATTCCCTTGTTCACATACTAAACTAAATTTAAGTTCAGTGCATGTTTTTCCTTCTATTTCATTAAGAAAAGGACAGAAGATAAACTTTAGTTTAGTCCTGTCAAATTAATCAGCGCCTGTCACCACTCCATACAAGTTTAGACGTGATTAAAATCTTGCCTACTAAAATTACGTCCATTTACGTCAAACGCTGATTAATTTGACAGGACTAAACTAAAATTTATCTTCTGTCCTTTTCTTAATGAAATAGAAAGAAAAAGATGCACTGAACTTAAATTTAGTTTAGTTTGTGAACAAGGGAATCGGCACCAATATCCTTCAATACTCTCGGATTGTGATTGAAAGTGTGTTTCGCAATTAGGGTGCTGGTTGGCGAATGTCACATGACTGACATTTTGGCTATAGGAAATGCCGTTTCCCTCACTTTTTGAGGAAAAGGCTGTCAAACAGGACTGATTTGAGTGACACAGGCCATACCATCCTTCCTTAATATTATAAATGCGAAAGTATGTTTGTTACGCCTTCACGCTAAAACGGCTGAACGGATTTGGAGGAAATTTGGCACATTTATAGATGATGCCCTGGAAAAGAACACAGGATACTTTTTTTTTTTCCACGGGATCGAGACTTATGCGGATGAAACCGCGGGGCGCAGCTAGTGCCATATAATTATGTAGGTATTTATTTAGAACCGAGTTTAATGATCTCCGGATTTTTATCTGTCTGTGATGTCTTGTTTATTTATACCTTTTTAGTTGGCGTTTTTGTCGTAGTTGAGTTTTATTTTTATAGCTTCACTACATAGTATAAAACAAAGTCGCTTTCTCTGTCCCTATATCCCTATGTATGCTTAAATCTTTAAAACTACGCAACGGATTTTGATGCAGTTTTTTTTAATAGATAGAGTGATTGAAGAGGAAGGTTTATATGTATAATAACCCGGTTTATACCCGTGCGAAGCCGGGGCGGGTGACTAGTTTATTATATTCTGGTTTTATAATATAATTTAATTTTGAAATGTGCTGTTAAATCTGCATTTGATACCCAACATACTATAATTATTATTTTTTAGTTCATGAATTTATTTCCTTTAGAGGGATATTCCGCCATATTCAATTTAATGTGACTTCTTATAACCAGCGGACAATCAAGATGCTTCCAACGATACCTCATTTGTCAAATTACGATAAGTAGTTTAGAAGTTATAAGGGAACAGATGAACATACATACATACCAGTCAAAATCATAATCCTCCTTTTTGCTTCGCCGTAGTCGGGTAAAAATTGTTATTAATTTGTCTATACTTGCATACGACTAACATTCATAAAATATTTGTCTGCCAATGCCCATCACTGCATGGCATCATCTTTGCACTGAATTTTATTAACCGACTGCCAACAAAAAGAAAGAGGTTCTATGTTTGAGTTAATGTTTTTTTTTTAAGAAAAGAATAAGTATTTATTGAGACTCGCACAGGAAATCACAAATTAAACTAAAACACTCATAAAAAAAAATATAATATTAAAATAAAATTAGAAAGTCAAGAAAGTTTTTAATGTATGTTCATCGATATTTTCGTCAATTGTGGACTGATTTTGAAAATTCTTTTTCATTTGGTCCTCTACCTTGCTTGCTTGCTTGCTTGGTCCCATTTAAATTTGATTAACTTTGCTTGGGTAATTTTTGAGTTAGCTTCAATAATACGTATTTTTCCCACTTAGTCTATGTGGATGATATTATTAAGAAGTTCCTGTCACTGTTATTTACATAGCAGGTTCGATTCATTCGATTTTTTGTGAGACCTACTCCACCACAACTGACAAGTAAAAATTAAAAAACTTTTCACAAAACTTACAATTTTTTTTTTTTTCAATTTGTACACATGCTACACATCAAGCTATACAGTTCCAGTATAAACTGACCTCGCATTGTACGGAAATCTTATACAATGCGAGATCAACATAAACTGGATTTGTATAACTTGATGTGTAGCCGTGTGTACTTAGTGTTTTTTATTTTAAGTCTTTTTTTAAATCAAAAGTTTTTATGTAATATGTTTTGTACCCACTACATTTAATACAAATAAACAATTTTGACTTTTGCCTTTGAGGAATTTAACCTAAGACTTGTATCTAACCTAAAACACGTAGAAGAAGTCAACAGTACACAAAACATGTCAACAACAAGAACAAACATAAATTTTGATGTTCTGTTAGTCGGTGTTAGTTTTATAAAGGCTATTGTCTATGCCAGTCACGGTACTGTGATTTATACAGTATGCAGTGAGCAATTAATTTTGACCCCCACCTCCTTATACGAGCGAAATATATTTTATAGCTTATTGTTTTGAGTATATATGGTGATATAACAAGAATATTATTATTGCAATAATTGCATCATAAAAGAGTAATTGGTTTCTATAACGGTTAATGAAAATAGATAGATACTTAAATATAGTCTTGCTGTGTTTAGGTTAGGAACAGGGGCAAGCTGGGGCCCGTGCCCCGGGCGCCAACTTCAGGGGGCGACAAATTCAAGAGTAGCAGACAAGTGCACCACCCAGCAACTTTGCAATAAATAAGACGCCCAGCACATATATAATCTTTCTATTTTTTTTTAAAGTGAAACTTTTATTACATCGTCTCGAACTTTTTCGTCTGTGTGTTGCATGTCACGTGACGGTCGGCCGCGGAGTAGGGATAAAGTGAAAGACTTTTACCGTGGTTTCATAAAACCACATAATCCTTTTTTTTCTTTTTACAACAGTTTTGGCGCCCCTGTTGAATTGGCGCATTATCGATCGATAAAAGGGCGCTAAACGATTTTTTAATTATGAATACTTTTTTAACGATTGACGATTTTCTTAATGATGATTTACTAACTAATTGACATACTATTACCCTAATCGACATAATTATTGTGAACCTGGTTCGCTTACTTAATCTTATTTTATATTTTTTATTGATGTGACCACACTGACATTTTTATTTAATTTTTTGTAATTCCAATGATCTGCATATTTCAAAAAAAAAATTGGAATTGTAAACCTTTGCATGCCCGTGACGTGACGGTAAAATATGGAGAACTTTATTATAATAACACCTATGTACTGTACCCATTTTTTGCAAAGAAATATTTTATTTGATTTTACAATTCGATAAATATGTTGCTACCAAAATTTTAATTTTGAAAAAAATTTAATTTCGCGGGTGCTAACTTGCGCATACTCATAAAAGACAGGGGGGGGGGCAGCAGACGGCAGCTTTTGCCCCGCCTCAAAAAAAAACTATTTTCCGGGGCTAGGGAACAGTGGTGGCCCAGTGGTAACGACCGCGACTTGAATCCAGACAGACGCTTTAGTTTGTGTAAATTATTATTTCATCACCACTGCTCTCAAAACGGTGAAGGAAATCATCGTGAGGAAACCGGCATGTCCTAGAACTATAAATTCGAAGACATGTGACATCTGGCAACCCACACTGGACCCGCGTGGTGGATTACGGGCCGCTCCTTCTCACTGAGAGGAGGTCTGTGTCCCTGCAGTGGGAACATTATAGGCTGATTATGCAAACACATAAACCTTCCGGAATGAATTCTCTAAAAAGATGATAAAAATCGCATTAAACATGGCCACGTGTTAATTTATACAAAAATATCTAGATGATTTTTTTTTTTAACGACGTTTTCTAAAAATGAAACCTAGCTAGATCGATTTATCACCCCCGAAATCCCCTGCATATTAAATTTCATGAAAATCGTTGGAGCCGTTTCCGAGATTCAGATTATTTACATATATATATATATATATACAATGTCGCCCATCGGCATGTGACCGCCCGCATTTTTCTGAATGTTCATGAAAGATTATTGAAAAATAACTTTAAAAGGGAGGTCCATCTTATTTTTTTTTTTTCATTGTTTTTTTCAAAATCCCTCCCTATTATTTTATGAACTTCTTAAACTTGTGTAATTTTTTTTTAAAAACGATTTTTTTTAGAATAAAAATGTTATCACCTCCATTATTTTTGCATGGTTGACAAATTTTAATAAAAATGTTAGTTAATCCGATAAAATAACTCATAAGCTTTTAGAAATAATAAACAGAATCCAAATCGAGCCAATAACATCGGAGATATGGCAAACGCTATTCAAAACATAAAAAATTGTATAACATGAAAAATATTAAAGATAGACCCCCCTTTGAAAGTTATTTTTCGATCATTTTTCATGAATATTCAGAAAAATTCGGGCGGTCACATGCCGATGGGCGACATTGTATATATAAACAAGAATTGCTCGTTTAAAGATATTATAGATTACAAGTCATCACATTTCTAATTATTCATAACATATAATTAAATTGAGGATCCTTCGTTAATAGCTTCACTATAGCGTCTTTCTAGCATCGCTTGCAACCTTCACTGTGCCACGTACCAATGAATTGGTATTCCGATCGCGCGCCGCATCTTCGTTCAGGCTATCAATACAAATGCAGCGGCTGTCATTGTCACTGGCGCCTTGAGAGCCCGACCTTAGGAGGCGGATACTAACCTTTTTGGATCAAGGCGGGATCTACTTGATAAAAATCTTAAATCCCTACGTTCAAAGACAGACAAAACACAGCCTAACCCGCTGGCTCTAGACGCATGAAATTTTGCAAAAGTGAGCACTTTTTTTTTTGAGTGGGAAATTATCAAATAACTTCTCCCGCTCTGGGTGGAGCGGGAGGGCGTGTCAGACTCTTACTGACTAAAACCCACCCGTGTTCCTTTAGTTGCCATGTTGCCGGGGGCCACGATCTCCTTTTCAGACTTCTTCGCAACCCCGGCAGGCAGTAAGTGAGCACTAAGGCAGGATTTTTGATAGTTGATCGCCTAATCCCTGTGATATTGGATTTGCCCATCAGGAATTTCTCACAGCCCGGAGTCTGGACTTGTGCCCAGTTGATGGCAATAGGCTCGCCCTCTATTACATGGGACTTAAACATAACTGGCGAAATGTGGGTGTACTAAATAGGTACATCTCTGCCTAACCCATCGGGGGAAACAGACGTGATGTTATGGCAGGGGGTGACAATAGGGGTTAAAAAGAGGTCAAAATTAGTAAGGAAATTCGACATTCTCAACCCCCTCCCTAATCTCAAGTGAGATTTTTTTGAATGCATTTTTTTGTGTAAATACGTTTATCTGTGCTTTGATTAATTAATTTTATTCAGCCACTCTAAGCCGTTGCCAGTTTTCTCGCAACATTACACTGTTTCTTGCGGAAAAAAAAATTACGTGATATTCTCCTCCACGTGAGATTGGATGAGATTCGGCTCGACCCCTTCCCCACGTAAACGCCTCACGTAATTAATGAACGACCCCTAATATGGGTTTTACCTGAATTAACAATTTTTCTTCTCCTTTTTTCCAGCAAAACTAGACAAGTGCCCGATCTGCCGCAGCGCGATCACGAGCTACTTCTGCATCCGCAACGATGACGAGCGAGAACTGTCCGAACTCAAACAGCAGCGATTTTTTAACCGGAGACTGTTCAACCTGTTCCATTACCACTAGCGAGGTAACTCTATTTTAATACACTATTATAATTACTGCAGAGAGCAGCATTCTAGGTGTAAACCGAATTGACCGAAAACGCAACACCACGCTACGCTCCAAAACGGGGATCTTAGACGTAGGCAAAAAGGCTGCCAAGCTAAAATGGGATATGGTGGGTCATGTCAGCCGCATGCATCGTGACCGGTGGGCAACAGTCTCCACACGGTGGGTGCCTGAGGATGGACGGCGGCGCCGAGGCCGGCCCAGGAACAGGTGGCGACACGACCTAGACGCGTACCGCAAGGGTTGGATGGAGGTGGCGTTGGAAAAGAATGCATGGAAGGATTTGGGGGAGGCCTTTGCTCAGCAGTGGGACAGTGTAGGCTAATTAAAAATATATATATATTCAGAATCGTTTATTTAAATTAGATAAGGGAAAAGGTTTTTTTGAACATCAAAATGTTACAGAAGACTGCGCCATAAAATCCCACCCTTGACCACTTCCTAATCATTTAGTTGAGAAATGGCGCAACAAACTCACCAGCATCATGTCCGTATGCTATGTTATAGAAAGGTGTATAGTAGTAATTTTTTGTTTAATAAGTCCATGTTATGGGGTTATCCTATTGCCAATAAACCTGATACAAATCCAGACATTGAGCTGCTGCTGACAATTTCCTGATGGAAAATGTTTAATTTAAATGGTGGGCCCCTCAGGCCAGTGCCTAGAGACGTAAATCCGGGGCTGCGTGTGGACCCTAATTATTTTTCTGAAGTAAAAGTAACCTAAGTTACTCCTTATAACATCAGCTATCTGCCAGTCAAAATCGGTCCAGCCGTTTCGGAGAATAGCCGGAACAGACAGACAAACATACGGACAGACAAAAATGTCGAATTTGTGTTTTTGTTATAAGTACCGTATATACTTTCATAATGTATTTAGTAAAAAGCTGTAATATTCTGTTATTTTTGTTACAGGTGACCAAGACAGAGACTGCCGTACATTATAACGTGCAAGAACATTAACAATGTCATATCGACTTGCCACTAGTTACAGTGTGATAATATCGTTAAAACCATCGACAGATGACTAAAAAATAAACTTAAAAAAATACGTAAAAACATATTTTTCAAAGTGAGTAAAAGACACGGTTTCGAGACTGTTTAATTAAGATAATTAAAGTGAAAATTTATGTGTGAGTATGATGTGATACTAGAGTGTATAAATGAAAAGATAATGCACAACACTGCCTAGAGTGTACAAGGATATTTTGGCGGTTAACCACAGATTAATAAAGATGGTTCACTCCGCAAAATTATTTAAATAAAAAGCGACTCTTGCTACGACACAATAAAGTGCAATTCAGGTCGCACAACATTAATCACCTCTCTTTCTATCGTGTAACTCTTATATCTTCTGACTACGTTACGCCCACTGAATTGGCCCGACAAGACGGGCCCGCCGCGTACTTGTAGCTTCATATCTGCGGATTGAACCATTTGTATTCATTTGTGGTTACCAATCGCGCCACAGAACAAGAGGCGGCATTGTCAACACTTTCCATACAAACCAAGATTTTAAGACGACATTCGCAAAAATGTATCGCGAATTTTTTACTACTGACCGCAACCTTACTGCAACGAGAATAAAGATCACTTTGATTTTGACAATGATGCATAAGCAGCAACCTTATTGCAAAGAAAATAGAGGTCAAATAACTGTGTGAGGACTGTAGTAAATGTGTTGCTATTAATTTGTTTTCTTTTGTGTTAAAATTACCCAGAGTTTGCTTGTGGGACATCCATGGGTAGCAGACACCTAAGAGCCTGTATACGCGATGCTTTGCGGCGCCGAACCGCAATGATTTTGCTGGCAGCGGCGCGGTGCCGCAAAGCGCGTAAATAGTCATCTGTCAAACAGCTGTGTTTTTAACAACGCACAAACAACTGAGCGGTGTCGCAACGCGTAAATCCCGCCTCGCCTCGTCTCGCGGGCTGCAAGCCCGGTGTAAGTGCGGTGCGACACCGGAACACACCGTGTGGCATACCATAGATATTTGTATGTAGGACGCCGCAGCGACACCGCTCCGGCGCCGAACCGCTGCTGCAACGTATCGTGTGCACAGGCTCGTAAAGCTTCCAGTACATGACTCCGGAGCCGCACCGGCGCCGAACCGCAAAATGAAAATTTTTCAGAACATCTCAGAATGAAAAATGACAACCAGTCTTACCAAGGGGTATCGTATTACCCAGTTACTGGATTGTGGAGGTTAGATGGGCAGTCGCTCCATGTAAAATATTGGTATTCAGCTGCATCCGGTTAGACTGGAACTCGACCCCAACATAGTTGGGAAAAGGCTAGGCAGATTGATTTTTGATCTGAGAATGAAAATGATATGTCGTGGCCAGATCTTAGGAAACGATCAACCATTTCATGAAATAGAACATCGACCGCTGGCCAGATCATTGAATACTCAACGTTTGACGATATGAACAGTTAAACGCACGACTACTTCATGATGTGGCCAAACGTCGACTGACATATCATTAAACGTTGACGTTTGAATGATATGGAGGGGCTTGTGGCTAAGGAATAACAGCTGCACGGGTCGATCGATCAGGTTAAGCTACACTTGCCGCGGTTGGTCCGTGGATGGGTGACCATCTTTACATACCAAGTCCCCTCCGTGCCTCGGAAAGCACGTTAAGCCGTTGGTCCCGGCTGTCATTTGTAGATCTTTGACAGTCGTTACGGGTAGTTAAAAGCCCAAAAAGTCTGACAACCAGTCTTACCAAGGGGTATCGTGTTACCTAGTCACTAGGTTGTGGAGGTCAGATAGGCAGTCGCTCCATGTAAAATAGGCGTGGGTAATCTTTATTCCGGAAAGGGAATTGATTCACTTATTCCGACTCCGAGTCCGGTACCGGTTCACCTTAATTATTCCTTTGGCACCGTTTGGCACCGGCATTCACTCGATCATTTTGGTTCCCCGGTTCCCCCAGAAAATTTTATTCATTCGGTTCGTTGGATCATTTGGCACATTTTGAATTGAACAGTTTACAGACTTTACAGTAGGTCATTTTATTCATATGATTTAAATTTCGGACAGTGTTAAAGTGCAGAAGAATAATCTAATGAATATCTAATAAAATAAAAAGGATTATACTAAAAGCGTGGTCCATCTTTTAGGCGACTACAATGACACAAAAATCACATTTTATGCATGCCAGTCAATCTATATTAAACTCTAACTCTATAGAAATAAGAGCGCACCGTACGTTATTATGATCGTCAAATCGTCAACATATCGCTCTCTTGGAAGAACCAAAACAATTTTGAACTCTAATTTCATGGTTCCAAGGCCTGTTGCTTCGCGTCTGTGTCGTGTCTACCAACCAAACCAAACGAAACGATAGGTACGTAGGTATTATGAATGACACGACGCACCGAGTGAGCGAGTGAACGAGTGCGAACCCGCGCTCTACGGCTCCGGCACGGCGGCGGCGCATTCTCGGAACTCGGAATCATTTGGAACCGCGGTGCCGGTAAGGATTGTGAGGAATAAATAAGGTTTACGTATCCGCGTTCGGAACCGGCACCTTTGTATCAGTACCTCCGGAGTTACCCACCTCTAATGTAAAATACTGGTATTCAGCTGTATCCGGTTAGACTGGAAGCCGACCCCAACATAGTTGGGAAAAGGCTAGGCAGATGATGTTTGAACGATATGGTCAATTTTAGCTGGCCATTTCATGAAACACAACCATTCCATGAAATGGTCGATCATTTAATTCTAAGATCTGGCCACGACATATATATCGGTACACAAATATGCGGGCCGGCGCCGGTGCGGCTCCGGCGTCATGTACAGGAAGCCTAAGGGTTATGTATGTTTGGTTTGTGTAATTTTAGAAGCATGGGCCTTGACTTGATTACCCTTTTAATCTTATAGGAACCATCTTCCGATGGGATCTCCAACGATCATGGATCATGTAACTTTCTACCTGTATGAATGTATGTAAGAGTGGGTGCAAATTATGGAAAACTGTGATAAAGATGCTTTGTAAATTCGCTGTAATATGTAAATATATTTTAGGATTTATTGTTAATTTTGTTGTGTCGATGACGGAGACCCTTTGAATGGCGACCGCTAGCCTAAAATTGTATAAATTTATAGTAAATTGTAAATCTAAATGCACCTTCATTATTTAAAATTGTAAATAAGTATAGCAAGTCTCAGCATAATTTATAAAAAAAATTGGTCAAATGTTATTAATAAAAAAAAAAACAATTTAAATGTTGACGTTCAAAGGGTCATAATTAAATGTAGTTACTAAAGGAAGATCTCACTTATATGCACCAATTATTGATCCCTGAAAAAATCATTCACCTAAAATGTTTTATTTTTATATACAAATTGCCTAAAAATTGTTGTGTGAGTATTTTTTGTTTATTTTATAATGTGTATATTATTTGTGAAGACTAGAAAAAAATCTTAAATAAAGGGTTTAATGTAAAAAAGTGGGACTTCCTCCATCAAGTCTTTATCTTAGCTTCTGAACTAAGGATTATTTAAAAAATATTCACGAGAAGTCACTGGAAACTAGTTACACAGCCATGTACTAGAAAAATGTAATATAATTATTGTGAATAAAAAAAATATTAAATAATCATTCATAGTGTATTTAAATAAAATATTTTTCTATGATACATGAGTATAGTTGTAAATGTAATATTTTAGTCCTATGTAGTCTTCCAGATACCCTAATGTAGATCTCATTTGAGTTACAATAAATATAATTTACATTAAATGTTTTTTTATTTGGCAACAAGTAGACAATACAAAGGACAAAGAGGATGTGATGTAGATAGGAGACATAATAGAGCCCATAGCTGATCACTAGCCACTAGCCAGCTTACAGGTCCAGGCCTAGTTAGGGGGGTTAAGATCAGATTCTTGGCAATGGTGCCGATTCCCTTGTTCACAAACTAAACTAAATTTGAATTCAGTGCATCTTTTTCTTTCTATTTCATTAAGAAAAGGACAGAAGATAAATTTTAGTTTAATCCTGTCAAATTAATCATCGCCTGTCACTCTCCATTCCATACAAGTTTAGACGTGATTAAAAATTTGCTGACTAAAATTACGTCAAGCGCTGATTAATTTGACAGGACTAAACTAAAATTTATCTTCTGTCCTTTTCTCAATGAAATAGAAAGAAAAAGATGCACTGAACTTAAATTTAGTTTAGTTTGTGAACAAGGGAATCGGCACCAATAAATACATAAGTGTGCTATACTGCCCCCGTTGCCATAATTACAGTAAGTCGTGTTACTATTGTTGTGACTTTTACAGTACTGTGATCCCTATATCAAGTCCTTTATGGAGCACTTTTCTTTTTTTGATATCTAAATAATTTAGATAACGATGACTAGATGACTGTGATCCTTATATCAAGTCCTTTATGGAGCATTTTTCTTTTTTTTATATCTAAATAATTTTGATAACGATGACTAGATGACTGTGATCCTTATATCAAGTCCTTTATGGAGCATTTTTCTTTTTTTTATATCAAAAAAATGAAAAATTACCCATAAAGGACTTGATATAAGGATCACAGTACTGTAAAAAAAGTCATAACAACAGTAACACGACTTACTGTAATTATGACAACAGGGGCAGTACGACCTATTTGTTTGTAACATGTATTTTATAAGTGTCAAATATGTTTAAGCTATTGCATAGCTTTTATCGCGGGCTTTGAGCGCGGCGACCGAATCAAGAAATTCCGTAACGAAAAAAACCTAACACCCCCCACTCCGCCTACCATGTAATGACAGTTTGATGATTTTTGTTTTATGTCAACACGTCATCATCCCAAGCAGGGATGTAACGGATATCCGTATCCGCATCCGCAACTGCGGAGCATCCGCATAAATTTTGACATCCGCAAAACATCCGCATCCTCAAATTTTGATTTTAAAAGCTCCGCATCCTCATCCGCATCCTCATAATTTCTATGGGGATGTGACCCTACGTTGTTCGCACAAATAGTGAATTTTTTTAAACTCGCGCCGAGTTATATAAGCGGGCCGATAAGTGAGTTACGCGTTTCTATTGGCTGAATTCGCAATGTCCTTGTCCTATGACAGACGATCGGCTGCACGGTTGCAGTGATGGCACGACTGTGGTGTCACATGTCGCAATTTGAGTTACTGGGTGCCGGGTGGCGTGTTGTTGTTTTCTTTTTGTTTGCTCATAGAAGTGAAGTTTTTTATAGATGAATTACGCTACGGTAACCTACCAAATGATTATATTACCTACAACGTATAATACAAATATAAATACTATAAAAAAAACTTTTTACAAAAAAAAAACAATCGACTTCAAAAAAACACTACAAAGTGAAAAATAACTTTAATTTCGGAAGTCGGTGTCTTTGGTTTTGAATTTTCGTTCTTTGTGTTTTTATTTTTCACTTTTTAGTTGTGATACACCTACCCCACACAAATTCGAATACCAATACCTGCTATGTAAATAACAGTGACAGGAAGTTATCATATCATCCACATACTAAGTGACGAAAAAATACGTATTATTGAAGCTAACTCAAAAACTACCCAAGCAAAATTAATAAAATTTATATGGGACCACCTCTGAAGTATGATCAATTCATAATTGACGGAGTAATCGCGTAACAAACATACAAAAAAAAAAACATACAATCGAATTGAGAACCTCCTCCTTTTGGAAGTCGGTTAAAAAATAAGGGGTATGTTTGTACGACATCCGCACCCTCATCCGCATCCTCAATAAGGAATTTTCCAATATCCGTATCCTCATCCGCATCCGCAAACCCGATTATCTCGATATCCTCATCCGCATCCTCATCCGTTAAATGACATCCGTTACAACCCTCCCAAGTGTAGCGCTGACAAATAGGAAGTATGGAGGTTACAAATGCTATGGCAATAGCATTACCGCGGCAGTCCCCGAGTGCCACACGTTTTATTTTTTATTTATATTATCTAACAGAAACGCTGGCTGTTCAAAAGTCATGTCAAAATGAAAGCACATTCAGATTCTATTCCTTTCAGTCGCGCAGAAACAAAATTCACTAGAACAGTGGTCGGCCAACTAATTAGTCAATAGAGCCAAATATCAATAAATACTATATTGGTGCCGATTCCCTTGTTCACAAACTAAACTAAATTTAAGTTTAGTGCATCTTTTTCTTTCTATTTCATTAAGAAAAGGACAGAGGATAAATTTTAGTTTAGTCCTGTCAAATTAATCAGCGCCTGTCACTCTCCATACAAGTTTAGACGTGATTAAAAACTTGCCGACTAAAATTACGTCAAGCGCTGATTAATTTGACAGGACTAAACTAAAATTTATCTTCTGTCCTTTTCTTAATGAAATAGAAAGAAAAAGATGCACTGAACTTAAATTTAGTTTAGTTTGTGAACAAGGGAATCGGCACCAATGACTAGGATTTCTTCTAAGAGCCAATCCTTTCTGAGTGTCCAAAATGTCTCAATACACTTTTATTAAAACTCCCACTCCACAACGCTTCTAAAAATTAACTTGCTAAGAAGTAAGATGCCTTCATCGTTATATCGGCTGATATTATATGATGAAGGCATCTAGTTATTAACAAGTTAACCTTGGAAGACTTTGAAAGGTACAGTAAATGATTAATTTTCGATATCCTGTTAATTACTGTGAAAATACTTCGGAAATAAATCTTAGAAATATAATTTGTATTTTGAAGAAAACTTGATATCTTGCTTAATGACCGAAATCCCGACCCTCATCGAGACTCGACATCTCCATCGCACTCATCTAGATTGTACAGAGGCAGAGTACTCTACAAGATTTTTTTAACCAGTCCACAAACTTATAACACGTGTTTACTCATCATTATGAACAACTTTTACTATGGGACCAAACCTGAAATCGCAAAAAAAACCAGCTGTTCCCTACATTTATGTTCACATAACTCTTCAAAATGTAGGGAACAGCAGATTTTTTTTTTCGCGATTTCAGGTTTGTTCCCATAGTAAAAGTTGTTCATATTGATGAATGAAGTTATATGTTTAAGTTTGCACACTGGATAAAAATTTACCCTGTATAGGTCAGAGCCGCGGTTTGCCGGCCACTGCACTAGGAGTTACAAGAAAATGCGAATCTAGTTAGCGCAGTGACTGAGCCATTGGTTTGTGCGCTATCGCCGCGGGTTCGATTCCCACACGAAACAAATATTTGTATAAGTATTGATTGTACGCCCTTTTTTTTGGGTGGGAAATTATCAAATGGTGGAGCGCGAGGGCACTCAGACTGTCAGACTCGTATAGTAATAGATTGGTCAAACTCTTACTGACTAAAACCCACCCGCGTTCCTTCAGTTGCCATGTTGCCGGAGGCCACGGTATCCCTTTCGGACTTTCCCGCGACCCCGGCAGTGATTGTACGCCCTGAGAACTCTGCGTGAGATTTATTTGTGACGTTGTTGTTGTAAATGTTAATACTCATGATGCAGGATTATATTATTTAAAAGTAAAACAACATATTTCCAAAACTAATTTTATTCTTATCTACGCGTTACTATCGCTCCTCTCCTTCTGTCGTTCAGCGTATAGCTGCGAGGTCTTCACAGCGGAGTACAGACTGAAGAGCAGGTGCAAGGCCTGGATCCTATCGTTGAGGGTGTCACCGGCTATGGGCACGTCGAACAGGCCACAGACGAGGTCCACATATTGAGAGAGGGAACAGTCTAGAGTTCCGGGAGGGAATCCGACCTCGTTGAGTGTTTCCTCCATAGATTCCGGCCATTCCTCCATCAGGGTATCGATGTCGGGCATTTTGCTGGAATAAAGTTTTTTGGTTTAGTAAGTACTTGTTTTGGGTTCAAGACGAAATCGTAGTTCTGAAGCAAGATTCACACAAACATTAGCCAAAACTGTTTGAGCTTGATAACGAACTTTACAAAGAACACACGTACATGAAACCCAAGTCTGACAACCAGTCTTACCAATCAGGGTATCAGGTCAGATAGGCAGACGCAACATGTAAAATACGGTATTCAGCTGCATCCGGTTAGACTGGAAGCCGACTCCAACATAATTGGGAAAAGGCTGGGCAGATTGAATCTCACAAGTGTGAGTACCATAATCAGTATAAAATGTTCCCACTGCTGGGACACAGGCCTCCTCTCTGTGAGATGCAGTATTCTACTGTATTGGTTGGTAGATGACACATGTCTTCGAATTTTCTGGTTCTAGGACATGCCGGTTTCCTCACGATGTTTTCCTTCACCGTTTTGAGAGCAGTGGTGATGAAATTATTTATAAAAAGTAAAGCGCATGTCCCCGCACCCCTACAACCTACAACTCGTAAGTCGCAGCCGTTACCACAGGGCCACCACTGCTCTCAAGGTATCAGAGACAAAGCTGAACTTTTTCTAAACCCCCTATGAACTATGAAAAACTTTACTAGAAAGTTTTGAATGTATTGTTACCTGGTGTACGCCACAGTGGGCGCCGGTTTGGACAGGTGAAGCTCACTCACATCCTTGATCCAGCGCTCGATGGCTTTGGAGTTCTTCTCCGCATTCTCTATCTTCTTCGTTAACTGAAAGTATTGAATGTTTGAATGAATGAATGTTTATTTGCTAAAAATAGTGCTTAACATTTCCTTATAGTCTACATTATTAGCTAGGTTTACATTCTTTAGTGAAATAAGACGCAAAGGAAGTACATTGCTTAAAAACTCCACACTAGGACGAGCCTGTCTCGTGGAGTCCTTGGGTGGTATTGCCATATGAAAATGTGTATTACATATTTAATTATTGTGTAAATCCAGAAGCACATAAAAAGTGTTATTAATAAATAGCAATATTGATTATTATATTATTCATCTAGCTGTTCTTGAGCTCATGGCTAAGTAATAATAGCCGCACGGGTCGAGCCATCAGGTTAAGCTACGCTTGGCGGGGTTTGTCCGTGGATGGGTGACCATCTTTACATACCGAGACTCTTCCGTGCTTCGGAAAGCTCGTTAAGTCGTTGGTCCCGGCTGTCATTCGTGGATCTTTGACAGTCGTTACGGGTCGTCAGAAGCCCGAAAGTCTGACAAACAGTCTTACCAAGTGGTATCGTATTACCCAGTTACTGGGTTTTGGAGGTCAGATAGGCAGTCGCTCCATGTAAAATATTGGTATTCAGCTGCTTCCGGTTAGACTGGAAGCCGACCCCAACGTAGTTGGAAAAAGGCTAGGCAGATTGATCTAGCTATAGTTGTTGAAGTTACCTTCTATTCTAAATAGCTACTTAAATAGTTTGTCCTAAATTCTATTCAAACCTTTTTTTCCAACGAATATCAACTTTATTTTACTGTAAATTAAGTTGATTTCAGAATTAATTTCACTATTGAAAAATCATTAACATGTTTGAAATCGTAGTGCAAACTGAACTTTATGTATGGGTATTAAAGTTATTTTTCTAAACACACATATTTGTTTCCATGTTTGGAAATTAAATCGCCAACGCAGTAAGCCAACGTTCACGTAATGAAATCGCGGCGATTTTTTTTCGTGCACTGGATTTTCAACGCTCTGCTTAGCACCGAGAGTTGAAAATCCCACAGTGTGTTTTCAACGCGCTGAGATGAGAGTGCGTCTCAGCGCGTTGGATTCTCAACGCTCGGATTAACACCGAGAGTTGAAAATTCCGCCGCGATTTTATTACGTCGGCTTACACAATTGGTTTAACAGTATTTTTTTTTTTAGGTTTTTTAGGTATTTTATTAACCGAACAACATGATGTGAGGTTAGGCTCTAATCGAACAACATGATATGAGGGCTCAAGGACATATTTTACCAACTCCTCCATCAGAACAAAATACAGTTTACGACAATTGTCATTCTGACAAGACTCTTATCCAATCGAGAAACGAGTTCAATTTTCTTAGTTTTTCTCTTCACTGAACAGTTTGTAGGGACAAAAAGAGTGTTGACTACTATATTTTTAACCGACTTCCAAAAAGGAGGAGGTTATATGTTCGTCGCGTATGTATGTTTTTTTTTTTATGTATGTTCACCGATTTCTCCGTCAATTGTGGACCGATTTTGAAAATTATTTTTTTGTTTGAAAGGGTGTGCTCTCGAATTGGTCCCATATAAATTTTATTAACTTTGCTTTGATAGTTTTTGAGTTAGCTACAAAATACGTATTTTTTTCCCACTTGCTATGTAGATGATATGATAAGTTTCTGTCACTGGTAGCGGTATTCGAATGTGTGTGGGGTAGGTACCACAACTAAAAAGTGAAAAATAAAAACTTTTTACAAAAAAAAAAACAACCGACCTCCAAAAAAAACACTACAAAGTGAAAAATAACTTTAATTTCGGAAGTCGGTGGCAAAAAACGAAAATACAAAACACAAGACACCGACTTCCGAATTTAAAGTTATTTTTCACTTTGTAGTGTATTTTTTGGAGGTCGGTTGTTTTTTTTTTTTTTGTAAAAAGTTTTTTTGACACTACGTACGTCAATGGAGTGTACGGTAGGCCGTACATCAATGGTAACTAATCCAATTTAAGCTGGCCTCATATGCCATTGAAATTCCGCTACGCTGGGCCAGCTCAAGGTCAAAGTGTGGCCACTAACGTACGGCCTAGGTACTGTAAAAGTATGATAACGAGACTTATTTTCCTGTTTGTTATTATTAGCTATAAATATAAGGTAAAGAGCTTTTATTTTGCAAACAAATGCTGAGTATTTTTAATATTTATTTTAATTTCATTTCATTTATTTATTAATGAACAATTAACATTGTGTTTAACAATACATAATAAATAAAATTATCACATGCAGAAACAATACATTTAAAAGCCTTATTAAAATTGAAGTGAAATGTTAGTTCAAGAGTCAAATTAATTTAATATATGTCAACAAATAAATACAATATCAAATTAATAGCTGATACTATGATAAATTAAATGTCAAAAAAAATATAACTAGCGATTCGCCGTTGCTTCACGCGTTTTTAGACTTTACAAAACATTAATATTTCTTTATTATATGTTAGTTTAATATTAATTTATTATACACATAAATCTTCCGGAATAAATTCTCTAAATCAGCGGTCGGCAACCTTTTGGCAGGCAAGGGTCACAAGGTGGCAAAATAAACTAAAAGCCGCACTTGTAATATTAATCCTAGAAGCCCAATATACCTACGTATAATTGATCATATCCCATAGAAAAAATAAAAATGCTATTAAAAATTGTTAAAACATACAGAATTTAATTCGGACACGTAATACTTACATTATGTTTATATGTTTGGGTAGTTAAGAAAAATAACCACCGTAAATCATTAAGAAATGAAAACTACAAAATACCTAAATAGGTAACTGATTTATACAAATTCACGGGCCACGTGTTGCCGACCGCTGCTCTAAATGATAGTAAAGACCGCATCAAAATCCGTTGAATAGTTTAGAAGAATAACCAACGCGATCACACAGACAGACGCTACATCAAACATAGATGCTCCACATACCACAGTGGATTTGGCGCTGCTAGTCTTGGAGATGGCTCTCAGCTGCAGGTGAAGTAACGCCGAGTCACTCTGTTCGGCGGCTGGCTCGTCCAAAACTGTAAGACCTGGAAAATTAAACTCAACGCGTTACAATTTTTCTTCTAAGATGGCAACGGGCCACCGTAGCGAAGGGGGGGCATTGTGGGGCAATATCCTACCTTAAAAAAAAACAACTATTCCAATTATCAACTAATAATAAGCAAAGTACTGTGAAGCTAAGTTATGACTAGTGATGTGCCAGATATCCGTATCCGCGTATATCCGAGGGAGAAAAAAGATCCGTATCCGTTACTTTTTGGCGGATCTTATACGGATGTTTTATATTAATACATTTCATTACTTAAGTGAAATTTTAAAGATACTGTTAACTTCAATCCAAATTAGTAAAAAAATAAAATATCATATTTATTATAATTCAAGTAGAGTAAGTACCAGTAAATTAAGTTATAAGGTACCTAGTAATTAAACTATCTTTGTAGTTAGTAAACCTCTGATATTTGTGCTATGCTAATTGAAATAATTATGTGAGTTAACGCATCAATTAAAACTATGTTGTTTTCAAGAACTTAAAAAAAATATACGTCATAATATTGAGTAATGGTAAATTTAAGTACATGAACTTTGACACCAGTTATCTCGAAATTTTACTATGGCATTAAGCGTAGAAATTACGGAGAAGATATCTTCATTTAATCAGCTACGTACCTGCAGCTAAATAACATAAAAATTGGGTTTTCTCGATTCCCATGAATTTTCGCCTAGGCTTTATGGGGTGCTTAATTGTTGCAAATGGGTCACACTATCACGTCCTGGAAGGAATACGTCAAATTACCAGTCACCCTGTATGCATACAAGAATTGCTCGTTTAAAGGTATTAGATAAGTTAAGATTTAGAGGGGCTTGTGGCTAAGTAACAAACAGCTGCACGGGTCGATCGATCAGGTTAAGCTACGCTTGCCGCGGTTGGTCTGTGGATGGGTGACCATCTTTACATACCAAGACCCCTCCGTGCCTCGGAAAGCACGTTAAGCCGTTGGTCCCGGCTGTCATTTGTAGATCTTTGACAGTCGTTACGGGTAGTTAGAAGCCCAAAAAAGTCTGACAACCAGTCTTACCAAGGAGTATCGTGTTACCTAGTACTAACTAGGTTGTGGAGGTCAGATAGGCAGTCGCTCCATGTAAAATACTGGTATCCAGCTGCATCCGGTTAGACTGGAAGCCGACCCTAACATAGTTGGGAAAAGGCTAGGCAGATGATGAGATAAGTTAAGATTTATGCACTTGTGTACCTATTTTATTTATAATTCATTATGTATCTGTTTCATATTTATTATTATTATCATCTCCTCTCAATCACAGCACCTGCCATCTTATATCTTCACCTCCCTTGGTTAACTGGTAAAGAGATGTCTAAGGCATTAATTCTGCCTTTGTACCTTATTGTGTACGAGAAGATTAAATAAATAATGTATAACACGTCGATTTATCTATTGTAGCCTATGAGATGGTCTGTAAGCTCGGCGGTAATTGAGATATCTGATCAAAACTAATTAAAATGTAGTTAATTGATTCAGGCGTGACCTTGCGGAAATCCATTATAAAATACAATAGACGTGGATATATTTAGTAACCTGTTCCGTTCAGCTATTTCTAAAGAGTCATAAAAAACCCCTGAAATAAATCGACACGTGTTTCACCTCTCAACGAGGCATCCTCAGGATGACGATGGACTTGTTGCGAACTCGAACACGGCGTGTTGCCACACCGAGCGCTGAGTGCAGACTCAGTCTGCACTCAGCGCGTCTATTGTATTTAATTAAAATGTGTTAGATGCTGTAAAAAATCAACTATCACACGTAACCCAATTAAAAAATCATTTACATTTTCGGTCAAAGGTCATCGATAACATGATTGTAATATACTAATACTTACTTGGATTCAGAACCTTAGATAATTTACAAAATACAATTTTATTATCAACTTTAACAGTATAAAGTCTAAGTTGATTTTTGTGTGACCATTTGTAATAATGAAAAGGTATACTAAATAAAATTTTGGTTGCAATGGACTTTGAACTTTGTTTTGTATAATGTTGAGATTGATGTTCCTTAGCATGATAATTATCTGAGATTCTGAATTGTACAACTCATAGCCACATTTAGTCAGTCATATGAAGCAATTAATTTTGTTGTATTTTCGAAAAGAAAAGTTTTGTTATTCCGAATATGTTTTTGAAGTAGAAACTTCTTTAGGCGCGTTGGGCATTTTTGAGATGGGAAAAAACCATTGAACTTGCGACCTGTTACCGACACCGTGGAGTAAAAGACATCAACGCGTTGATTACCGCCGATTTTTTTCAAGTTTTGATTTCTGTCGGCACTCCCGGAGTGCCACTGTTTTTATTTTTTTAAATGAATAAATGCAGATGATCAAAAGCAAACAGCTCGACCTCGATTTGGTCCGGTGGAAAGCAAAAGATGAGGTTTACGATCAAACAAGCATACCTTTAAGATACCTGTTAACTTTTGCTTTTGCAGTTACGGTGCTGGTCTTTGTAAAATAAAGACATGGATCGCTAAAGGCTTCGTACTTACGTTGCACGTCGGCGTGATAACTTTGTCACTTCATAGTATGGCCCTAGGTCTAAACAGTGCGTAGACTCACCTAAATTATCAATATGTTCTAAGACATTGTCCGCTAGCGGCGCCGCGCGCACATTGCACGGCGGCGTGCTCACTTTGATGAAGGCATCGATGTCGCCCACTGCGGGCACATACTCCGGCACGAAAGGCTGCAGCTTCAGGTCGATGTCGATCTTTTGAGGAGTGTACCTGTTGGAGAAATGGAGAAGACTTAAATAATTATCACCATCCTAATAGATTATTTATATCTAGCAGTCCACTGCGGGACATAGGCTTCTAGAAACCGCACGTCATTTAAGACGCAATATGCCAGTGACCTTGAGTGGTTAGCTTGTGTGTTCTGTACTGAGCTCACGGAACGCGTCGTATGTTCAGCCAGTAATAGGACTCGCCCATCAAGGAGCGTTGTCCCAAATTAGACGCATTATTAATTTCTTAAATATAAAACAAACGGTATTTTAATAAAATACGTATACTAAAAGATCAATAATTAAATTATCTTTAAAATGGTGAAGGTTTCAGAAAAATACGCTTGATAGATTTTGCGTAATTCTCAGTTATTTATCCGCGTTAGACATAACTTTACAAATTAATTTCGCTATGTAATATAAACATAATCTAAAATATTCCTATATTAAGTTATTAAGAAAATGCTCTAATTTAACATATATTTTTTCCAAATCATTAACCCTTCTTGTTTAGATGTGATCTTCGGTATAAAATCATTAAAAGTCGGTTATCGTCGCCTTAACTGGATCCCATAGCTAACCCATCCAGCAGTTGTGAGCTACACTTTAAAGTTCGCCGCCACACCTAGCCTGAGAGCATCCTACAATATGTAAAACAAATATTTATTGCTTCTATAATTATCTGGCGAGTGATTTGATGGCAAGGTTGAAAAGGCAAGAGATCCTTATGTTATTACTAGCTACGCTCCACGATTTCACCCGCATAAGTCTCGATCCCGTGTGAATATCGGGATGAAAAGTATCCTATGTCCTAACCCAGATTATGGTCTACCCATGTGCCAAATTTCATCCCAATCCGTTCAGCCGTTTTAGCGTGAAAGCGAAAGAAACAAGCTCACTTTCGCATTTATAATATTACTAGCGGACGCCACGCGGTTTCACCCGCGTAGTTCTCGTTCCCGTGGGAGTACGGGGAAAAAATACAGCCTATGTTACTCGCTGATAATGTAGCTATCCATTGCTGAAAGAATTTTTGAAATCGGTCCAGTAGTTTTTATGATTATTCGTTACATACAAAAATACAAATCTTTCCTCTTTATAATATTAGTATAGATATAAATTAGTATAGAAAAGGATGTATGGGAATACTTAGGGTGTCGACCCGATAAAAAGCATAATATGACTGGACTTTTCACAACATGGTCCAAAACCTCACTGCTTACAGACACCATGCAAGTAGCGAGATATTTATTTGCTTTTTTTACTCTAACTTTTTGGTCGACACTTTTATATCGAACTAGCTGCGCCCCGCGGTTTCACCCGCATAAGTCTCGACCCCGCGGGAAAAAAAAAAAGTATCCTATGTTCTTTTCCAGGGCATCATCTATATATGTGCCAAATTTCATCCAAATCCGTTCAGCCGTTTTAGCATGAAGGCGTAACAAACAAACTTACTTTCGCATTTATAATATTAAGGATGACCATCATCACATTATAAATCAAAAGTGGAAACCAGTTTCTCAAATGAATGAGATAATTGGAAGCAATTTGAAAGTTTACAACTCTCAATAGAGCTAACGACGGAGCACAATAGTCTGATGTTATCTCTCTGATTGTTCAGTTCAGCTTGCGAACATCTTAATATCTATACTTCTTACTTACATATAAAATAAAGTCTCCTTTCGTGTCCGTCTGTGATCGCGTTGTTCTTCTAAACTTGCACCATCATTTAGAGCATTTATTCCGGAAAATTGTGTGTTAAATAATTATTTCAAACTTACTTAGGTACTTAAAATAAAGATGTAGGTGAAAAAAAAACTAACTTGATTTAACATTTGACTCCACCCACTTTTCATAGAACTCATACTACGCCATGCCGCCATACATATTGAAAGTGAACCCTCCGGGAGGGTTACCGGCATTACGTTTGCGCTAAAGTTAACCATCGCGAACGGTCAACGGCATTAGGTTTAAAACCGTGTTATAAGATACTGTAAAAACGAAGTAAAAGCTTGTCGCTATTAGTAGTTTCCAACCTTTTCAATTTTTTGTGATTATTTGTAAACGTAAACAAAAAATAAAAATGCTTGGATTTTAAAACCAACGCATAAACTAATAAATCCTGTTAAAATATACATCCGATTTTATTTTCACAGTTTATAATGCTGTATTTGCTAAGAAAAACCTACATTTAAAAAAGCCCTCCGCGAGGGCTCCCGGCAACCCATATGCGACTAGGTGAACCCTCCAAGAGTGCACCCGGCACTGAACGTGTTAATAGAGTACCGTTGAAACCCTGAAGGTAGATACAGAACCCTTAAAACCATTCACACGAGCCGAAAAGCGGCCGAGGAAATAATTATTAGATAACATTAATTTGGTATCCGATTCAAGGTTTCAAATCTCCGCAACAAAACTTCCGAGTCACCTGATATCTCAATAATGAATGATATTCAATATTTAACAACTGGGCATTGGAAAGTGCCCCATTAATTTATATAACGTGCACAAAATTAGATTCATTTGGCCTCATTGATACAGCTCGCAATCTGCTAGTTATCATATTATGTTCATAACCGCTCTGCAAATATAAACTGTATGTTCTATGAGATAAGGTTTAAATCAGTCTTGGTTAAAATCTAGGTTTAATATACTAATAAGCAAGGTTGGATGGTGGGTAGTCCTCCCACGATGACTGTGAAACAGGATCGCTATGATCCGATTTGTAGACGAAATAGATTCACGGTCTAGGTACGATTTAAACAACCGACTTCCAAAAAAACACTACAAAGTGAAAAATAACTTTAATTTCGGAAGTCAATGTCTTTGGTTTTGAATTTTCGTTTTTTACCATTGTGCACCTGCATGTAGGTAGGTACTTACATTAAGTATGGCACGGACCAAACACCCGCATTCTGAACACTGCACCACAGTATAACAAAGTAACAGTATTATATCTCGGCAGTGACCTTGAAATAATTACCTACGGCCGCTCAGTAGTTTAACCTTCCGCGTCCATTCGTAACTGCCACCCACTCGATACAGTTGCGTACTGATATACAATGAGATTACGAAGCGCGTCGTTACGGCCGTTTTCTATGAAGATATAATACTGTTAGTTAATTATACAGTGACTGCACCGTCCAAACATGAGGCAGCAAATATTCTACTGGTGACTCACTAGCGACCGGTCTCCATAACATAAATGCAGTTAAATGCAGATAGCTATCCAAAATAAGCTGTAAGGTCTGTTAGTGATGTTCCAACTTCTAACAGCTTGTCACAGATAGATATTATGTTTATTTATCCCATGAACAAACTTAAAATTGTAGTTGAAAAACATGTTCTCCCATACATTCCAACTGCAAATGTAAGTTTGCACGCACAATATTGAGAGATTTTAACCATGTTGTTTTAAGACCATAGACTTCTTATAGGTTTTCCTGTAATCTATAAGTAAAGAACCATTCTATATATTTTTTCAAATTTTTGGCCCAGTAGTTTCGGAGATAAGTGAATGGTCAATCTTCATCGATTTTCTTAAATATCTGTAAAAGTATTTATTTTTAAAATTATATAAAAATTATATTTGAGATCTTCGCAACAAGCCCTTTCGTTTGATATGTCATACAGTACTGTTTGCAAAACTTTTTTTTCTTCCAATTTGCCCTCCAAAAGAGACCCCCCATATACAAAATTTATTTATTTACGTTACACGTCCGTATTTGGGTCACAGGAATACATTATGTATACCAAACTTTAACTTAATCGGTCCATTGGATTCGGAGCAAATTGGCTGTGACAGACGGACAGACAGACACACGATTGATCCTACAAGGGTTCCGTTTTTCTTTTGAGGTACGGAACCCTAAACACACTCTGAATTGTAACCTCTATAATTAAACTATTAAAAAAGATACATTGCGTTATTTTTGCCGTTCAGCAGACGAATTTCTCAAACATATTATGATAATAAGGGATACTTTAAAATGATGAAATAAAAGGGGTTGCCATACCGAGTGTCACGTAATTATTGGTTGCCAGTAACCTAAAGCTATACTCTACACACTTACTTCATAATATACTGGAAGATGTTCTCCATTTCAGGAGGCACCTTCAGATCTAGGAAGTTCTTGGGGTCGTAAGCGCCTTCAGCTGGTATGACCACCCCACCACCACGCTTCCGACCGCTGCCCAGCACGGGGTCCGCTCGCTCAGGCTCCAAATCTCCCGAGTCCGTATCTGAAATTAGGAATATTGTTTCTGTATGTTATGCTCGGTACAAGCTGTGTTCCCGAAGGGATTTTCCATCAGCTAATATGAATAACTTCCATACAAAATTTCATCCACCATCAACCCCTTTAGGGAGTGAATTTTCTAGGATCTCTTGTGCAAAATTTCTTACTTTTAGACTTTGACACTTCAGCAGAGATCCAAACTCGAGGTTTGCCAGCGAGCCATGGGACGCAGTATACTGAGGGTTCGAATTTCGGACCGTATGAGGAACACAACACTACGTGCCAAAACCAAGGTCACGGACGTTACCCAGAAAGCCGCTAAGCTTAAGTGGGACTGGGCTGGACATGTCTGCCGCATGTCAGATGACAAATGGGCTAAAAGAACCACCGATTGGGTCTCACTAAACGCACGACGACATCGCGGCAGGCGAGACGAAGATGGCGGGACGAGCTTGACTCCTACCGATAGGACTGGCCGACACTAGCAATAGACAGAATTGTGTGGAAAAGGGAGAGGGAGGCCTTTGCCCTGCAGTGGGACAATACAGGCTAGTTAGATTAGATATAGACTTAGACCTAGCGGTTTAGACTGTGCGTTGTCTGGCAGTGAATTAATTTCAGATTTTTAGTAAGTACGTAATGTTATTATAAGACACATGTCTGACGATCAATGAGCAAAACTCACGACCCAGTGTCCCTTTTAATTGCAAGCGACATCGAGGCAGTCCCAGACGGAGATGGCGGACTGAAAACTATGTTGGGGTCGGCTTCCAATCTAACCGGATTCAGCTGAATGCCAGTATTTTACATGGAGCGACTGCCTATCTAACCTCCACAATCCAGTTACTGGGTAACACGACCGAGACCACTCTGCAATCACTGGTTAAAAAGTGGCATGTGATGTGGTGGAATGAGGAGATGGGCTGGACTCCTTCAACAAAGATTGGTCCTTGGCAGCTCTGGACAGAGGTGGAAGGAGAGTAAGGAGGCCTTTGCCCAGCTGTGGGACTGTATCTTGTTGGATGGAAACTAGCCAGCGGGTCACCTGATAGTAACTGATCACCGGCTCTTTGGACATGTACAATACCAGAGATATCGCAGCTAGTAGCCATCACAGAAACAAGCTGGAAAGTTTCATGGACCTGTAATGGCACTCATAACCATCGAATCAGAGCCTTGTTTTATCCTATATATCTCTATCCGTCACCTCACACTTCAGGTCCAGTTGAAAACCAGCGTCAGGCACTAGTTGTCTGGCATTTTCCTGAACTGAGCCTATTTGGCGCAGCCGCGAGGCACACTTTCCTGTTAAATTATTATTTTACACTTTTTATTTATTTCCTTTTTTTTTGTTGTGTTATAATTATGTTGTGTTGTGGGCCTTTTTGTCTGTGCTAAATAAATTATTTTTCTTTCTTTCTTTCTTTCAGACATATCAGGATGATAATTCATTTACAGATCCAAATATAATACAGTGTCAGGTTAAACGAGGGACACACTTCAACAAGTTCATTACCGGGAACCCTCCTGGAGGGTTCACTCAAGTCGCATATGGGATGGGCGGAGCCCTCGCGGAGGGCTCAATTTAAATTTAGGTTTTTCTTTGCGAATTCGGTATTATTATAAACTGTAGAAATAAAATCTGTTGTATAATTTATCAAGATTTCAAATCTAATGCCGATGACACTCCTCGATGGTTAACTTTAGCGCAAACGTAATGCCGGTGACCCTCCTGGGAGTCAACTTGCAATATGTATGGCTGCATGGCGTATGAGCTCTATGAAAAATGGGTGGAGTCGAAAGTATTAAGGAGTGTACAATAATACTGTGAGAATGAACAACGTTTATTACGGGACCAAATCTAAAATCGCGAAAAGAACTCAGCTGCTCCATACATTTATGTTGGCCTTGACGAAATCTATGGAACAATTAATTTCTGATTTGGAAACTTTAATTATGATTAAAGTTTATTTTTAACCGACATCAAAAAAAGGAGGAGGTTCTCAATTCGTCGGGATATTTTTTTTTATGTATGTTCCCCGATTACTCGAAGACGGCTGGACCAATTTGAAAAATTCTTTTTTTGTTTGAAAGGGTATACTTTCAAGTTGGTCCCATTGTCATTTGGTCACGATCTGATGATGGGATCTTGGAGAAATCGAGGGAACTCTTCAAATATTAAAGGCACATCTATAGCGATTTGGGTTATTTTTGATAAGCAGTTGACATAAGGCTATTGTAACTTAGATAAATTACAAACCAACCCACAAAAAAGTAAAAAATAACTTTAATTTCGGAAATCTGTGTCAAAAAACTAAAATACTGATCCAAAGACACCGACTTCCGAAATTGAAGTTATTTTTCACTTTGTAGTTTGGAAGTCGGTTGTATTTTTTTGTAAAAAAGTTTTTCATGATTAGGTACTACACCACCTTAAATTACCTATGTCCCTCGTTTAAACTAACGCAAGGTATGAAGGGCTTGTGACAGATTTAGCTAAGTAGAGCGTTAACTCGCATTGTTGGATTCGTCTCGGTTTCAACAAAACCACAACCATTTGTAATACTTTGTCATAGCTTCCATTACATGGATGTGTTTAGTTACACTAGGGCTTAGTGTTGTAACCTTTCTTTATCCATTATCTATGACGGCCCAACTGTCCATAGCCTAAAACAGGTTTGAAAAAAACCTAGAACGCGCAGGTCGCTACCTAACATTCTAATTCCGAACTATCATTACTTGCACCTTTATTTTCACCCGAGCAGAGCTCGGTCGACCAGGCACTTAGTTAAGGGGACGATAACTGACTTTTAATGATTTTATACTGAAGATGACGTCTAAATGAGTAGTGTTAATGATTTGGAAAAAATATATGTTAAATTAGAGCATCTTTTTAATATTTTAATATAGGCATATTTTTGATTATGTTTATATCACATAGTGAAATTAATTTATAAAGTTATGTCTAATGCGGATAAAAAACTGAGAATGGCGCAAAATCTATCAAGCGTATTTTTCTGAAAACTTCACCATTTTAAAGATAATTAAATTATTGATCTTTTAGTATACGTGCTTTATTAAAATACCTTTTGTTTTACGTGTAATAAATTAATAATGCGTCTAATTTGGGACAGCGCTCCTTGATGGGCGAGTCCTATTACTGGCTGGACGTACGACGCGTTGCGTGAGCTCAGTACAGAACACGCAAGCTAACCATTCAAGGTCACTGTCATATATCTGCGTCTTAAAAGAGGTAGATAGGTTACCTTCCAAACATTCGATCTTCAAAAACGGCGCAATATCACACTATTAGATGACACGTGGAAGTAGTATGTCGTAATTATACTGTTAAATTAAGTGGCTTTCCTGGTACGGTCAGCATCAAAAGTCGATTAACTGTTACTTTGACGTTTATCAACTAAATAGATACATGGTTTGATACTTTGTTTTTCAAAATTTCAAACAATAGCTATGAGTTAATGGTCTTAAAATTTTATATTAGTTCTGAATTTTTATGGATATTTTGCTCAATAAATAAGATTGAAAAAACTGAAGTGTTAATCGACTTTGATGCTGACTGTACCTCATCAACAACATAACTAGTCTATTAACTGCTCCCAAATTACGATGGTGATTTTATTTTACTTTTTTTACATACTTCCTTGGCATAATCTTTTAATTATTTGAAATATATGCCTACAATTTTCTATATTTTTTTAATTAATTAGATTTGTTACAGCTGTGGTGGCAATTACCTACGTCATTTGGTTTAAATAGGTCTTTATTTTTATTATTTTGTTAATTATCTTTTAAATAGATTCTTTTCATTTAGATTTTGTGAATGTGAGAACGTTGTAAGCTGTAGACTTGTACTTCAAATTCAAATTCAATATATTTATTTTACATAAACCTACAAGGGCACTTATGAAACGTCAGAAGCTAGGAGGAGCACGGTTCCAATTGGTCGCTTCCTATGGAGAAAAGCCGGCAAGAAACTCCAGGGTTACTTTTTTTAAATAAATGGTTTCTACAATGTTTTCAAATTACAATGTTAATAGGTATGAGAGGACAGTGTAGGCCTATCAACAAGTACCAAGTACTTAATAAAATAGTTTTTTTTTTAGGAAGTAATAAAAAAAACTGAAATATTACTAGGTACTGGTGCCGATTCTCTTGTACACCGAACTAAACTAACTAAACTATCACTAAAATTCCTTACTTTTGACTATGAAAATCTCAAAGCTATTCTGCAAAATAAATTCTCTAAATTTAAAAATAATTTTGACACATCTAAATCGAATTTGACAATCGCGACTCCACACGTGATACCTAACCACGTGATCTTTTTAGAGCCGGAGGCGCGCAGAGGGGGGCAGCCTCGACGTGTTTTATATGGATTTTTCACTTTTTGTATGGAAAATAAGAAAAAATATTACCTACATGTAGAGTGTTAGGGGTTTAAGGGTCTTATAAAGGATGTCGAAATTTTCATTATTTTTGCGATTGGACACACCGTTTTCGAGATACAAGCAAAAGAAAAAAAATATTTAGTACTGTTTTTTCATCTGAAGTCGAGGTGTTGGTGTGAATTTTAGTTCATGACAACCAATTTTATTCCACATGTTTTTAGTCGCGATTAAAAATAGTCATATTTAGTTAGAAAATCTAAATTTTAGGTTAAAAACGTCAAATTCAGAATAGCAAAATTGCCATTTTCACTAAACTAATATCTCAGTGCCATCTTAGTGCTGTCAAACTAAAATTTAGTTAAGTTGTGTCGCTTTAGTCCATTTCAGAATGGGAAATCGTCGTTTGACAGGAATAAACTAAATTTTAGTGATTTTTAGTTTAGTTTAGAGGCATTTGTGACAAGAGAATCGGCACCACTGTGGCTAAATGTACCTACACTTTTTGTAAAAGTTTTAATTAAAATTATTATTATATAAATTATGAAGCCGTTTTATCGACTGCATTTATATAGTGGCCAACCCAAGACGGGTTCGATATCGGTCATTCTATTGGGTTTATTAGAAAAATCTTATTACCAGTTTAGAGACTGCATTTGTGCTTTATAAAATTACAAAAGACTCGCCTAATATTACGTGCAACTTAACATGTCTGGCAAAAACTCGATTACACTGCCTACCCTTCGGAAATACGGGCGCTATGATAATGTAATACCATTTTGTAGGTCATTTTTCAAACACGAACAGCATTGCCACGATATCTACAGACTCATGTAAACAAAGAGCGTTTGCGCGAGTTTAAAATAGCCAAAAGCATTACACTATTGTTTCAGAGAGTAAATTGGGAATTTCATCATAACTGCATCGAGCTACTGGGAGCACAAGTTTTATCAAGTCACAATTTCATTCAGTGATGTGGATATTCACGAAGCACTGAGTTGTTTTCCCCAGTTATGTATCCAGGCCCATGAGCCCATTAACCTGCCTCTTGTGACAATAAGGCAGCTATGTCTGACTCGAGTATCGAACCAAGGACCCACGCTAAGCACTAGCAGTCGCTGCAACGACGAAGAGCGAATATGACCAAATTTTTATACTTACCTAGTACCTAGAAGCCTTATCCTACGAATACATTTTTGACAGTTATTCCATACAAGACTAAATTTTTTAAGTGAAAAGTTCTTTAGGCGCGTTGGGCATTTTTGAGATGTGACTAAACCATTGATTTCGCGACACCATGAGGACACCTCATTTTTGTAAACGTGATTGTGTTCTTTATTTATATTATTACGTTACGGATCAATGTTCCATGCAAGTATTTTTACTTTATAGGTTTTGTAAACGCGATTGTGCTCTTTATTTATATTACGTTACGGATCAATGTTCTATGCAAGTATTTAAGGTTTCGGAAGTATTATTTTTTGTAAACGTGATTGTGCTCTTTATTTAGATAAGGTGACGGACCAATGTTCTATACAAATTTGTTCAAGTTTTCACTTCTGTCGGCACTCCCGGAGTGCCACCACTTTTTTTATTCGTAGGTAAAGACTAGGTTCTTACAAAACTTTGGTCGAATTCGCCCTAAGAAGGCTAAAGGCAAACGCACATTGCAGCAGCCGCATCAGGACGCAGCGTATCTCGTTTCAATACAAAAAAGCGAGGTGCGACCCGTGTAGTGTGTGATGGTCTTGGTTCATACAAAATGTAAGAATTTGATGTAAGAGGACTTGCGTCGCGGTGCGGCCCGCCCAAATGTGTGTCAGTCAAAGATATAGTCCGAATCAAACTGACCTGAGTTAGAAGAGTCATCACGTTTGGTGACAGGTCTGGTCCTGCCACTGGTCGTCTCCTTCATCAGCTCGGCGCGAGTCACTTTCGGGACTTCCACGGACTTGTCAGAAGGCTGGTAGGACTTTCTATCTGGCGACTGTGGCATAAATCACTTGATTACATTAAGTTAGAAAGCGACCAGTAGGACAAGAGGTTACGCTCTTCTTCCACTGCAGTCGCCTCCTTATTCTCTCGCGTAATTTACGTCACAGATAAAAATGAGTAAGTAGATCATAAACATTCGATCATTTATTACGTTCGACACTCGACCTAATTTCGGTAGACTAATTTTGAATCGAGTGCGGTTCACACGAATAAGTCAGTCAAATGCAACGTGATTTTGGCGGTTACACTCTTTAGATTGACCTTTCTATTCGAGGCAAGTTATGGGTTATGTCTAACTACACTTACCCGAAATAATTTATCTTCGGAGTCACTAGCGTAAAATCGTCGAGTTGAGCTCCTTAAATGATTGAGTTGAGCTCCACGATTACTGACAAATGCTTGCACTGACTAGACAGGTCCACTCAAATTTGTGTGGTTCTTTCCTAAATAGATTTTTACAGACACTAATCTACATACCTAATCCCCTTATGGCCTGACCAAGATTATGTCTGGACTTTAAAAGAGACTGCGACCTGTGAGTTTGTTTCGGCTTTTTTTCTCAGAATATTCAGATGGGAAACACCGAACACATCTAGCTTATTTTTAATATGACGTGTAAAAGTGATTCCGATATCCTATTTACAGAATAAACAATTTCATTTCATTTCATCAACACGCTATTCATACCATGAATAAATGAATAATATATATGGTCGTGCGTTTGCTCGCACGATCGCACAACTATCGCTGGATAATAATGCCTCGCAAAGAAGATTCTACACGACTGACCAGTTAAAACTTTCATGTATTCTGTTCGAAAATATTCTTGTACTAGGAAGTCTTCCCTTGCCAACTTCCTTCTCTTCATTTTACGACAGTTTCAAGCATAAAAACCAATTTTAACCGTACCCGGAATAAATAGGCAGTTTGATCATTGAACCCATTCCAAAATTGTCTATGTTTACAGCGGGCGTAAACAACAGAGCGGCAAACAGTTAGCGCCATGCAAACTATGGCGGGGAAATTAAATCTACGCAATATGGCCGCCTTTCTAGCGGCTGTCTATCTAAATTCCTTGAATGCCGTAGCGCAAATAAATGTATTTGTTCGTCTACTGTTGTCTACAGTAAAAATAACTCCCTAGCGGTGAAATTTAACTATAAGAACAGTAATTGGAGCGTATAATATGTTATTTCTTGTTGGTATTTTATTCTTGCAAGGTTTAATCAGACTTAACGAACACTAATTGAATAGTTGGCAAATAAATGAAGGTATTCGTGACATAATTATACCCTCGTTACGTCTCGTGGTTAGAGTCCAAACCTATGAGACAGAAATTTATTTGGAATTAGGTAAGTATAAGTTTGGAAGTTAAAAGCGTAGTTTTATTGTGAAGGTAACAAGGAAATTACAAAGAAAGAGGACTTTCAAAGTTACCTACCTAAATCAAATGCTAATTTAACAATAACAAAACAATAGTGATCCATTGATGACTTTAAATCCATTGTAGACTTAAATAACACTGAAATTACCAACCTGATCTTCCCCAGAGAGATTCTCCAAAAACTTGTCACCTTCCGACTCCGTTTCGCTGTCTGAATCGAAGTCATGTCTCGCCGTATGCCTCACCGGAGGATTAAACTTGGACATCGTTGCTTTCACCACTTCCTCTTCACTCGACGGGCTGTCGATCTCTCTAGCGTTCACCACGTTCACCGTCTCGTCATACATCACTCGTGCATAATCACTAGCCGGCCCGTTTTGATCGCTAATCAGTGAAAACGTTTGACAGTGTTTGTCGCACGTTGCCATGGCAACGATATAGAACCTCCTCGCTTGGAATCCTAACGAGGAAAGGCGGGAGTCTCATAGATGGCATTTTTTTCGTCAAATAGTCGTGGCACGGCCTGGCACTGATTAGGACGACATAAACTACATATTTCACACATTTATCAACGTATGCAGGGCCCACGGAGCCGCTCGTCAATAATTCTGCTAGGTTTTGCCCGCCATTGAGCTCGCGTGCAATTTATGATAATTTTATTCTCCTGTTAGTCCCAAGCGCGGGGTAATGATACGTACCTCCGCATAATAAATTAGCTTACGTGCCCATATATCGTCGCTCGGCATTCAATACCGCGAATGTGACATTTTTGACGACAATCAGATTTTTGTTTTATTTTATTGTACACGTTCATTATACGTGATCCTGCATTTAAAAATGATTTTCGTCAATAATTTCACATTCGCGGTATTGGATGCCGAGTGACGATATGTAGGTACCGACCTATGTTTTTTGGAAATCACCTTAGTAGCAGACGTGTAAATCAGGGTTGTAACGGATGTCACATAACGGATGAGGATATCGAGATAATCGGGTTTGAGGATGCGGACAAGGATACGGATATTGGAAAATTCCTTATTAAGGATGCGGATGAGAGTGCGGATGCGGATGTCGTAAAAATAGCCCTTGTTTTTTATAGTATCATTAGGTAGGTTACCGTAGCGTAATTCGCCTGCAAAAAACTTCACTTCTACGAGCAAACAAAAAGTAAACAATAACACGCAACCCGGCACCCAGTAACTCAAATTGTGACATGTGGAACCCATGGACTTAATATAGTGGAACCACAGTCCTGCCACCAATGCCACGTGCGTGCTGCGGCCGATCGTCTGTCATAGGACAAGGACATTGCGAATTCAGCCAATAGGAACGCGTAACTCACTTATCGGCCCGCCCATTTAGCTCGGCGCGAGTTTTTAAAAATTCATTAGGCACATACCCAGATAGAAATTATGAGGATGCGGAGCTTTTAAAGTCAAAAGTTGAGGATGCGGATGTTTTGCGGATATCAAAATTTATGCGGATGCTCCGCAGTTCTGCCCTCGTAATAGCAAATGCAGTACTTGCAAAATGGCGGTTTCGAGAAAAACGCGGTTAAGTGTTTTTTTTAAATCTCTACTTTAACTGATGTAAAACTCATATGTTTTGTTACAGAATGGGTACATAAAAATACAAAGTATCGTTAGTTTAGTTTTGAAGTTAATTTTTCTCATGGTAGGTCTTTAGAAACTTGAATACTGCACTTAAAACTTGTGTCTCTATTTGTGATACATCAAAGTAGTGAAGTGAAATGCAGTACTCGTGTTTGTTACTGCATTTGTGTCTAGGAAATACATTGAGCACTAGCAGAGTTGATTACTGAATATATGTAGAATAAAAGGCATAATGCAGTGTAAAAACGAGTTATTTAACATTTAAATAGAAAAAAAAAGGAAAAACAGCGTTAATTATGAAAATATTTTTATTTTATAATTTAACCAGTCTTTTTTTGTTGGGACATAAAGTTTTTTCACTAATGATTGAATTAAGTAACCCTGTACCTCGTAACTAAGCTCCCAGAAAACTTTGTTGAGCTTCAAACGCTCTAATTCTGAAAATCTAACACACTAATTCAATAGAACTTTTTATTCTAATGTAGGTATTTGAATTATATCTAAGTAGGCACTTAGTGGGGGATTACTCAGTTACTTGTAAGATTTTTAGAAATACGTGATTACTGCATTTTAATCTGGTGTATGCTCATTGCTGCATTCATACTAACAATATCAGATACTTTCACTTGAAATGCTGCATTTTTACTTATTATTTCACGATGTTCCAAACATAAAAAAAAAATTAAAAAAATTCTACGTATAGCTTAAAGTCTCCAGATGTCATTTTTGACAAAAACGGAAAATCGTAAAAATGTCGATTACTGCATTTGCTATTAGGAGGGCAGAGTTGCGGATGCGGATACGGATATCCGTTACATCCCTGGTGTAAATTAAGTTAGTTACTTACTGGAAAAACTTTCCAACTAGTGCAACCGTTCCCAAGAACCATCACTCTCTCTCTTTAAAGCGGAAACCAAAACCAAAAAGAAAATCTAAACCAGATTCTGTTTCATTGACAGCGGGGCAGCTCTCAAGGAAACAGAATCTGTACCCTAATTGCGTAAATACACGATCAATCAGAATCTGAATCGTTTTTAAACAGATTGCTAATCCATTGCTGCGTAAGTTGGAAAAAATATCTGCTCAACAACGTAAATAACGCAATGAATGTTGTTGAACTGTCAAAATGAAACAGATTAGTCTTAATCGTTTACGAAAATGTGTTACTGGTTTAACTCTCGTTTAGGACTGGGTCTAATTTCAGGGGCGTCCAGTCTTTTTAATTTTATTTTTAATTCTGTTGCTTGGCGCTTGTTTACCGCAAAAGGGAAAAAATATTCGGTTTACTTTCAAAATTCAGCGTCTCCATTTTGCAAATCATAATCATAATCATAATAGTTTTTATTTCTCTCTTCACAAAGGTTCACATAGTAATAAACAAAGCGACAAGAATAATAGCGTTTGACAAAAATGCATAAAATATGATCCTTTGCGAAAGACTGGCGTCCATACTAGGATACCCTGTGTGACGGATCACCAGGCTCTCACCCCGAATTTAATTAATTAACATTACAATGGTCAATGGTCAATTTTTAAATTCTAGACAAATTATTTATTGATGAAGGAGAAAACAAAAATAAAAAAAAACAAAAAACAGACTTTTTAAATTAATTAATAAAAATAAAAATTGTATAGTGTTAAAGTGCAGGTGAAGTGTGAGGATAAGTAGAATGATGGTGTGAGTGTGGGTGTGTAGGGATTTTGTTACAGTCAAGAACCCGAAGTTATTAAATATTACGAAGAAACAATAAATAGCTGCTCCGTGGCATAGTTCAATTTTTGTAACCAGGTTGAGAGGGTTTTTTTGCAACGCTGTTTGGGTAGGGCATAGATTGACAAAATTCCATTTATTTTGTTATATAAGTAACTTCCAAGAAAACCGAAATGTCGACGGGAGAAAGCAGTATGGAACCGAGTTGTGAGACAAACTGCGTGTTTACGTCGCTTACCTTCAAATAGAGTAGGATTATAGGCAAGAAGAGAGTGTTTGCGCAAGATCGTATTTAAAATGAAAAGTTGTCGAACAGTTAACACTCCAGTTTGCTCATAAAGTTCTCTGGTGGGAAATAAGAAAGGCAGGAAATTAATAACCTTTAGAACTGCCCTTTGTGCACGTTCGATCCGCAGCATTGATGTTTTTGTCACACCACCCCATACAGTTATGCAGTACGAGATTAGCGATTGGCATAACGCAAAATAAACTGATCTCAATAAGCCAGCATCCGCAACATGACGAAGATTTTGAAACACAAATATCAGTTTACGGATTCTAGCTGAAAGAGCATCTATGTGCGGTTGAAAACTTAGAGTGTTATCTAGCATAACGCCTAAGTACTTTATTGAATCTGTTTTATGAAGGTGGGGACACAAGCAATGAGTACTATGAGACAAAATGCATGAGGATGAATGAGCGGTAATTTTGAAATTATTGAGTGAATAAGTAGGTTTTTTTTATGTAGAAAGAAATATACTTTGTCTTATCAACATTGAGAGCGAGTCTATTATTAGCTAACCATGGCAACACCAAGTTCAACCTCATCTGTGCACAACTGTAAACCTCGGGCCATGTATCGGCGTCAAACAAAAGCGCTGTGTCATCAGCAAAAGTTATGATCCTTCCACTGGGCATCTTGAGCTCACAGAGGTCGTTGATGAATGTTAGAAATAACGGAGGACCGAGGATACTGCCTTGTGGGACGCCATGCACGACAGGAAGATCACTACTAGTCCACTCGTCTACCCTAACTCTCTGGAATCGGTTGGTGAGGTAGTCGGAAAAAAGCTTCAGTTGCGCATCCCTTACACCAATTTTCTCCAATTTGTTCACTAACAGAGGGACGGAGACTGTGTCAAAGGCCTTGGCAAGGTCCATGAAGATTACTATAACCTTTTTGTTTACGTCGAGTTTTTCAGAAAAAAACTTAGTTAAACCGTGAATGGCGTCACTAGTCGACAAGCCAGATCGGAAACCATACTGAGAAGGTGATAGCAGTGAGTTGTTTTCCAGGTAGTCAACCAAGCGCTTCTTCATGATCCTCTCCAATACCTTGGACAAGGCTGGCAGAATGGAAATTGCTCTATAATTGTTGACACAGGCTCCGTCGCCACCTTTGAAGATGGGGCGAATCTCTGCTATTTTCCAGGCGTTTGGGAATTTGCCGGAGACAATGGCAAGGTTGCAGATAAAAACGATTGGAGGGATGAGGATCTGTCTGTATCTCTTCACAATGCCGGTAGAGATGTAGTCATAGCCAACAGCGCAATCAGACTTCAGAGTATGAATGAT
Source organism: Agrochola lychnidis (assembly GCA_963680765.1). Lineage (NCBI taxonomy): Eukaryota > Metazoa > Arthropoda > Insecta > Lepidoptera > Noctuidae > Agrochola > Agrochola lychnidis. The sequence goes on from OY796862.1 coordinate 22,942,693, forward strand.
ATTTTCAATCTCTTCCAGGTCCGTGGGAAAAAAAACCATCGAGTGGGGATGAGGGTTGAGCGGTGGTGAAGGGATACTATTACCAGAAGCACAGCGGCCAGCAAATGGCAGGCGTGACGGCCTTATATTTCCGGTTTCCCCCCTTTTCCAAATAATTTTATCCTCCTATGGTTTCCTGTTGTTATACGTAGTGTGTGTTTTTTATTATATTTTATCAGTCCCAGGATCACTCACAATGATGCCCAAAGTATAGACTACTCACAAAAAAAAAAGGTGAGCTAGGAATTTTATGTGAACATGTGAAATATAAGTGAACACAATGTAGGTAGCTAGGTACTTCTATTGCTGCAGACTAATAAATTAATAATACTTCAAATTCGATTGCAGTAAAAAAACAGTTAATAGAGGCACATTTTCATTAGAATTTCACTGCGACTTCATAAATAAACTATTGGAATATAAAATGCGCTGTCTACAAAAAGGCCCATAAAGTTGTTCGTTTAAAATAGATGTGCTCGGAGCACGCCGTAGACAAAATAATAGTGCACGGTATCTTATGGAAGTTTCATGTTAGAAAAGTTTATGGATATGTCACGAGCAAGGCTAAAAAATATAAATTTAACGAGTGGAAGCCCTCTCTAATAAAATTAAAATAAGTTCAGTATTTATATTTTCTTAATATCCCTCGGCAAATTTCGTGTTGTCGTCGGATTTCTATCAGTTGCCCTTTGCACTTGGTGCAGACCGGACGCTCTCAGTCGACTTGGAAGAATATAGAGTTGTTAATACTCTTTTAACTTAAGGGGGAAGCAACTTATGGAGTTGTTGAAAAAAGAACTTATGGAGTTGTATTGCTGATTGTAATGATTATAATTGAGTAAAGCCGTATTTGTTACGACCGCGAATCATATTTTAATCAACATAAACCTGACACTGAACTGCAAAGTGCAAAAAACGTAAGAAAATTTGAATTTTGCTGGCTACCCTGACGCTTCCCTTTAATGTAATTTATTTTAAAATGGGAGGAAAGCTGCTAAAGTCAAAAAAATAGTTTAACAGCTCTATATAGTGTTCACACGGAAATCAAAACAAAAAAACAATAAAGTACTTAGTTCTGAATTCAAATTATTATACACGATAAATCTAATTAATGATGGACATGGAAATTAGCGATGATTGCCGAGGGGCATTAAGAAAATAGAAATACTGTATTTGTCTGGAAAATCTCAATTATAATGACAAAAAGGATGCCTAGTTCTGTTTAGTTAAGACAAGACGTAAATAGCAAGTTTAGGTGTTTAGCTAATAATACATCTATGGTTTAGCTAGTCAAGATAAATGGGTGTGTGTGAGGTACAAGAAGGTCGGCTAATCTAACCATGTATAGGCAAATTTCCTTACCTAAGGCCACTTCCTTACTCTGCGATTTCGAGCCAATTTATGTTTTCAATTATTTGTGAAATCATTTTTGAGCTTTGACAACTACGTGGACGAAGTCGCGGGCAAAGGCAAATAACAAAAACATGATTTTGAAAATGTCAACTTTATTAACTAAAATAATTACTATATTCTATATCATACAAAAATAACTGACAAAACAACCCGTTATTGGAAAGTCGAGCTACGAAAATTTTAACTATATCAATGTATTGTCAAACTACTGAAATTAAAATCTAGCTGAATGTGAGAATGTCAGAGATCGGTTATTATTACAGAACAAAATGAGATGCAATATCAAAATTAATTAAGGGATATAGGCTGGTCAGTTATGAGACTGCAAGATTCGCATACCAGCTGACGCGGGGTCGAACAGCCGGATAAAAGTAACATATTTTTCATGACGCTAGTCCAAAACAATCAACTGCCTTCATAAACACAAGGATAATCATTCATTATTACATCTAAATATCAAAAGTATCGTAGTTTTTCACGAATATATATCTACAAAAATATCATTACATAGGTGAATTATATTTTCCCAAAAATAAAGACGAATATTTCAACATACAAAATAAATATCTGGGCACTTTAAATACAACAGTTATACATGCAAAAAATATACATTTCTATGAGTTATTTCAAGATGTGTCTGACTTACTGTCCTCCGCGCACATTTTAATTATGGCCGGCATAATATAATAGTGCAATGGTATAATGTACTGATTGAAATATTACGTGATCTCAATTGAATTACACATAAGTATAGATACACTGTAACATGATTATAGAACTCGAATTTTATCACATTTTGCAGTCTTTGAGTAATATAATGAACAACAGGAATAAAATGTCGTTACACTAAAATGATTTGGCACAATATCGTAGACTAGTTAAAACTTAATGCTACTTATCTTAAGATAAGCACAAAAGCGAGTCTCGGAGTATCCGCCTAGATCACAGACACAATAAATGTAGAAAACCCTAAAATTAGTTCAGCCGACCTTGTTAATAAGTTCATCGCATATGGCTGTGAGCTCCTCGTTTGCCTTTGTCTTCTGCGTAAGAGACTCCTCGAGCGACGTGATGTGGAGTTCCTTCCTCTTAAACATGGCGTTAAGCTTCAACACTTCCGCCTCATGTGTCCTGTTCATCTTCTCCAACTCTTGGTTGGCGTGGTTGAGCTTGGACGTTGCGTGCTGCTTTAGAAGCTCGTAATTATTTTGCATTTTGGTGAGATTCTCTTCAAACTCTTTGATTGACTTCTTATAGGCATCTTCGTTCGCCTTACAGTTCAGTATAACCTGTTTGCTTTTCTCGTATTTGCTATGGAGGTCGCTGAAGGACACCTCCATGCTGGCTAGATGCGCCGTCTGTTCGTCTCTTTCATTAATTAATTTTATTCTCTCCTCCGCGTGCCTCTTCTTGTCCTGCGCTATTTCTGAGATCAAACTAGCTATCGTCCTCTCGTATTCCTCGACAACAGCCGCCATGCTCTTATTGATCTTAGTCTTCTCAGCCAGCCTATCGTTCAAATCGTTGATATTTTTTAATCTATCCTGACTTTCTTCTTCTAAACTTTTTAAATGAGATTCTAAAGAAATTAATCTATCCTTTAGTTCTTTACTTTCAGATTTTAGACTGTTAACGTTAATTTCTTTTTCGGCTAATAGCTCTCGTAGCTCTGTAAGAACCAAGTCGGCTTCGTTCTGCTCTCTTGTGGCATGTGCCACAGTAGTGTCATGCAAGAGAGAATTGTTGCCACTTAAAGACAGTAGTCTGTCAATAACGGCCATGGCAGGAGACGTGAATGTAAGAGAACGCCTGTTCGATCTGTTTGGGGTCAACAACTTGTTTCTGGGTGTTACTGAGTTGATGGCAGGAGGTACGACCATCATCGGCTTAGATACTGTGACGTTAAGTTCTTCATTGAATTCCTCACTTGAATTGTGTGTGACGTCCATGTCTTGGGTTATGTTCAAGTGAGAAGGCCCCGCGACAGGAGACTTGACCTCCTTTTCTGTCATCATCGCTTTTGTAGGAGTACTTTGTCTTTTCTGAATCTTATTTAAAGAAGCAACTAAACTCTCAGATGTAATAGACGACATCCTCTTTGCGAAGAGAGGATCGAATTTCAGGAACAAACTCTCTTTGCCGCTGTCAACAACAGTGTTACTCTTATTCTGATTCAAGAGGAACTCAAAAGCTTCTGCATCAATGAACAATTCGCCATTGTCACCATTTTCGTCGTTTTCTTGAGTTGGTAAATCATTGAATTGCATCATATCAATATTTTCGCCATCAAAATCTGACATTTTATCGTCAGTAGTCAAATCTTCAGCTTCAAGGAATGGTCCCTCTATTGTGTCCTCGTCTTCAGTATTGACTTCTTTGATTGTACTATTTTTCTCATCAGTACCTTTAGACGAAGTAGTTGTATTACTTAGGTTTCCTGAACCATCTTTTTCCATTAATTCAGTTTCAATTTTGTCGTCAGGCAAAGCAGTTTTTGTTATATCTTGTACATTGACTTCATCATTTTGAGGTAAAATCATTGAGGAATCAGGAGAACATTTTATTTTGCTTTTGGTGGTAAATGGATTTTCCGTGTCAATGTTCGGTGGTGGAGACTGTCGCATTTTAGATTTTGTTGCAAACGGGTTGAAGTTCTTGTCATCAATCTCAGGTATGTTAAAAACATTTCTTGAATGGAAGCTTTCATTTGATGATGTACGTGCAGAATAGTATGCAGACTGTTCTGATGACGAAGTTGTTTTTGAATCTTTGGAGAGAAGAGTAGCAGATTCATCAGTTTCAATAACCTCTGCAGAAGATGTTATAACAGGTTGTTCAACTTCATCCGTAGGTTCAAGTTCTTGCTGTAATTTATGTGCTTCATTCGCTAAATTAAGTGTCATTTTATGAACAATTTTGGCTTCTTCAATTAATTTGTCTTCAATAGTAACATTGCTTAGTTGCAAAGCTACACTAGGTGGTGGTTCCAGGCTTATGTCTCCAATAGCCGATTTCTCAACAGGGCTCTCAGCTGTTTTGTCGGTAATTGCACCACTATAAGTTGAATTGAATTTCCTTTTAGGAGCAACAGTTTTCTTCCTTTCAGGTTGTGATTTTCGCCTGTTCATTATTTCCCTTTTCGGCATAGGCTTTTCGACACTTCTAGAGCTCAATTTTGATTCAACAGCTCTAGTTGGAGTATCCAGCGATGGTAAGACTCTGATTTTAGTTTTCGTAGCAAATGGATCATCCATTTCATCAAAATTGAAGTTGTATCCTTTAGAAGCGATTGGGGGAGAAGCCGGTGGGGTAAAGACTACTTTACCGGCTGTCGCTAATCGATGGTCGATATTTTGAACATCAATATTTTCCTCAGGTTTCATTCCAGAAATATCTTCAGCAATTACTGATACAAATGGGCTATTGTTTTCAGAAAGTATGATTTCGTCATCTTCAATTTTAATGTCCGCATTTTCACTGACAAGGACATTTGTATTAATAGGTTTGTTTTCATTGACAGGGATAACAGGGTCTCTAGGAATTACGTCAACATTGTTAAATTGTATATCCATAACACTGTCTATAGCAACAGGTATGTCTTCAGTGGCAATAGGTGCGGTGCCGTCGGTAACTGAGTCCTTAGCTATTTCATTTGCTGGAGTAATAGGCAGTTCTTCTCTAATAACTTTCGTTGACTCATTCGCATGTGTAGCAATTTCAGAAACATCTGATAAAAGTTCTGGCACAATACTGTGAGCAGGTTCAGGCACAGTTTCTGGACTAATAACTGCATTTGCCACCATTTTAAGATTTTCTGGAAAATTCGCTTGTTGTTCTATCGTTATTGGTACAGGAATTTTTTGGGCTGATTCGAGATGTTCGACATTAGGCACAATATTTGTCTGGTTAATAATGTCAGGCAAAGGTTTCAGTCCAATTACACTTTCATTGATATCCATGGGTTGATTCAAACTTAAACTTTCTTCAAAATTGTGCATTACTGTTGCATTCAGGCACTCGGTAACAGTTTCTGTCTGGTTCAAAACTCCAACATCAAACTGCACTTGATCTGTTTTATCATCAGTTTTGATATCAATATTCAATGATGGTGTATTTTCAGTTAATACATCAACGGTAGCAACTTGTGGTGCTTCAGTTAATGATGGCTTTTCATTCTTAACATCTACATCTTTAATAACTTCTGGCACTTCTTTCGTTATTTCTTGATCCAAAGTCAATGTTTCATTCTGTAGGTTATCGCTCTTTTCGTTTGTATTGTTGAATAGTAGTGATTGAGGCAAAACGGTTTTATCTTCATGGCTTCCTTCTACTTCCATTATTTGCTTTGCATTTTCAAGTGTCAGGTTATGTATCATCTCAGTGATCTCTGTTTGGACCTTGATATTGTCTACAAGATCAAGTGGCAGACTATAAGGCAAGGTAGAAGCATCATTCTGGTCAGCAGGCATACTCAATTCTTTATCAAGGTCATCTTCATCAGGTAGAGGAACTTCAGCAGCCAATTCAGTCATTGATGCTTCTTTAATAGGAATAGACTTCCCTTCATCATCAGGATTAAGCAATGACTTGTTTACTATTTCTTCTAATGTTTCAGGATTATAAATTGTAGTATTTGTAGTTACGGCCAAGTTTGTAGCGTTATGTTCACTGACATTTGTAGTATCAAGACCAGTTTTATTTGGTTCAATGTCTTGGATAATGTCTTTGAGTTCATTGTGGTTTCTGGACTGTCTTCTTGAATTTACACCTTTTTTTTCATTTGGTACAAGTGTTTCAGTACTTGATGATGAATCAGAATATTCTAGAATATTGTGTTGGCTATCGAAAGTAACAGTCTCGGACGAAACCTTTTCTATTGTTTTGGTTACATTGGGTTCTTCCTTATATTTTGTATTCATTACTGAATTTGTAATTTCAACTGTTTGATCCAATATTGGCTGAATTATATTTTCAAAGGTTGCAGTTACATTTGATTCTTCACTTTCATCCACAAATGGGCTCGTAAAATCTACAGTTTGATTCAATGCAGGAAGGTTTTCTTGTGATGTTGTAGAATTTTCCAGGGTTTCATCAAATACTTTGGTATCGATTGTTACATTAGTTACATTTGATTCTTCACTTTTATCCACAGATGGGCTCGTAAAATCTACAGTTTGATTCAATGCAGGAAGGTTTTCTTGTGATGTTTTAGAATTTTCCAGGGTTTCATCAAATACTTTGGTATCGATTGTTACATTAGTTACATTTGATTCTTCACTTTTATCCACAGATGGGCTCGTAAAATCTACAGTTTGATTCAATGCAGGAAGGTTTTCTTGTAATGTTTTAGAATTTTCCAGGGTTTCATCAAATATTTTGGTATTGATTGTTACATTAGTTTCTTCAAGCACAATCTCACTTGGTATTACTACTGTGTTTTTAGACTGATGTGCATGATCCAATATTTTTTTGTCTTGACCTGGTTTGTTTTGAGTTTGAAGTAATGCTTCAGGTAGCAAATCTTCAGGTGTTATTGACAGGGTTGCATCTAATATATCTTGTGTAGTATTCAAAATAATTTGTTTCAGCCGGGAAGCACTTGTATTTTCGTTTGTACTTTTTATATCTTTTGTTAAGTCCAAATCTTGTGTTTTCTCATTCACTGGAGTCTTGTCATTATCTTCTAGCAGAGAATCATTCTTAGTAAATGTTGTTTCACAATCAACAAATTCTGCATCCGATTCACCAGTAAAAGTGCAGTCAGTTTTGCAATCAGTCATAGTTCTATCTCTAAAAGAATCATTGTAAGAAATATCCATATATTCCACAGTAGAATTCATATCATCTTGTATTTCTTGTGTTGGTAATTCCAAATTTTGGTTGGTATTTTTAATTTCAGTTTGAGGATGTTGAAAAAATAGTTTGTGTAGCGGAATACGCTCCTCACGAAATATGATAGTTGTCTCATCTTTCCATTGCAGCTCCTTCTCAAGATCATCATTAAAAACAATTGATTCTTTATGCGGGCTGTTTCTTTTTGTTGGACTTGTTTCCTTCTTCCGATGGGCAGAAATAGGTGTTGAAGCCAACATTGCCTGTGACTCGACTTCCTCTTTTGATAGTGTCGCTTCTACTGGGCTGAGTATGTTAGGTTTTACAATATTTTCATTGTCAGCTGGTGGTATGGGACTCTGTGACGATCTAAACATGTTGAGGACAGTTTTGATCCCTCGCATAATAGGAGAACTGCCACCGTCATTCTTTAGGTTATCCTTAGTTGGGGTTGTTGCTTCGGGGGTTGGAACCGCAGAAGATGATGAACTCAACAGAGAGTTTTCCTCAGTGTCACTTGGTCCGCTAACTGTAACAGTTACATTTGCGTTGTCTTGAGTGACTGTGGTATCAAGAGGCCTAAGTATTGATGTGCTTCTATTATTGTCACTAAATTGCTCCGTGGAGATTGCTTGGAGTGGTAAAGCTTTGAGAGATTTTACTACGTTATCATTTTTACTCATATTTGAATTAAGTGAGCGAGTTAAATTACTATTCTCATTAATTGTGACATTAAGTGTGTCATCACCTGACTCTTGGCTCCGGTTATCAACACAATTAGCGGTGTAGCTCTTAGACAAAGGCGACGAGGCCGGAGTAATGGAATACCTGAGTTTCATGTTAAGTTCCGACACGTCCAGCTCTTCGTACCCCTTCTCTGTGAAGGGTAGCACATTATTGTGATGTAAACTGTTCTCTTTATTATCAAAGTCACTGTCTATGTCCATCGGCTCAGCGTGGTGAGCCATCTCGCACGTCCACTAGTCACACACTTGGATTATCACCCGTCACACACCACACGGAGTTCAGTCACTACAGATGACGCCCGCACTCGATACACGATCCTCCAACATCAATCTGGAGCGAGACAAAGAAAAAATCAGTCCAATGTTTACAGTTAGCCGATTTCAGATAGTTTCACTAAGATTTCTAATACGACGCAATACAAGCGGCGACGCGCGTATGTATGTCATTTAAAAACAAAAATGTCGGTGATGTGAACACGCAACTCACTCTGAAAATCTATTTTTATCCTTTTTGTGTGGCACGAAACGCGACGTTCATTTTATGTAACGCGCGCACCCGAGGGAATCTTGCCAAAATGCGATGCAGAGCTGTTGAACCCATACACAAATACACCGCCCGCTCCGAGACCGTTTGAAATCCGGTAACTTTTTATAATTTGAAATGTCAGTTTACAGAAAGGTGTGTGTACACCAAAGCTGGTCGGTTACTTTTTAAATAGCCGGTCACTGATAAAAATAACAGTTATTTTTGATAAATTACGATGTTAGAAATACAACTGCTGCGCATAAGTTGATTTACGATGACTAGTTCTAATTATATAAATAATAGTTCTAACTGACAAGTTACGTGCCAATATTAAAGAATTAGTTTCGATAAGAGTTTCTGCCAACTACGCAAAACGATTCCGTACTAACGTATATTAAATTTTACATAACTTCACTGGTTTTGGTTGTGCGTTGCCAGTCATTCGGGCAGTTTCAGACCTTTTTTCACAGTTTTTATAATGTTACGGTAGTTTTAACAATCGTGGTGGTGGCCCATTGGTAACGGCCCCGACTTACAAGTTGTAGGTCGTGGGGTGGAATCCAGGCAAGCGCTTTACTTTATGTGAATAATTTATCACCACTCATGATGACGATGTTACTTATGTGTCTACATATAGTACCTACTGTGTATTAGAGTTGTAAGACGAAGGAGACTAGTCTCCACGACACAGGGAATCCTAGTGTGGAGGCTAGTGTTATTTGAATTTGTACTGCTTACTTGAACAATAAAGTTTTTATATTTATATTTTATACTCATTTAAAACAGCGATAGAAAATAACGTGAAGAAACCGGCATGTCCTAGACACAAAAATTCGAACACATGTGACATCTACCAACCCGCACTGGGCCCCCGTGGTAGATTAGAGCCCACCCCCTCTCGAAGAAAGCATGCCTGTGTCCCAGCAGAGGGAACATTATGGCTGATGCATAGTACGACTATAAAATAGCTATCTCATAAAACATTTTATAAGTTATACCAGTAAAAAACTACCGATTTTTAACCAGCTTCAAAAAAAGAGTTTATGTATTCAGCGGGTTTTTGTTTTCCTTTTTGTTTGGTCATAAAACTGATGAGTGGCACAACTTATGTTTTTTTACAAGCTTTTATTCTTGCGAGAATTCTCCAGATTGGAGTTTACCTTACAATCTCTAAGCAATCAAAGCTTTTGTCTGTCCGCATGTGCCTTACAATCGTTGCTCTAAACCGTAAAATTTTATTCCTTTGCGGTTTTTTCTGGTTTAATAAGAATAATTTTTCACTATGTTTGAAGATAATTACTTGAGTCATTTCAGGACCATCACAATTCAAAAGTTTTACGTAGTCATATTACCCACCACGTCTGTGAAGTTTCGCTCAATAATTTAATTGACTTTGTATAAAACCTAATGTAGGTATTATATGTATTGTTGTATGTTGTACCTTTAACATAAATTCATAAACTCACACGTTTCCCTAAAGGTGATATTTTATTTTTGATTGTTCGAATGCTTTGGTTTAAAATTCAACTAAGAGCGCTCATTCTGAAAGTTGACAACTTTGCAAATAGCTGTCAAATACTTCGCCGTTTTAATTAATTATCAATTTTATTAAATGAAATGATGAAAATATCGCTCTGTAGTGCACTAAAATATAAAATAAGAATTGCAATAAAAATATATACCCAATTAAATAATATAACATGACATCACGCCTGTATTTTCCGAAGGGTTAGGCAGAGGTATTAAATATTTTACATAAAAATAGAAAGACACGAAATATCAGTTCCTTACTTACAACCTAGTATTTAAAAATAGCGTGCAAGCACCTTTACTTTGTAACGTCAGTTGTTGAAAAGTTCGTTAACGAAGCAAGTTATAAGTTTATATTTTTTAAGTTTGCTGAATTAATTTGCAAAGATGTTTGTTTAACCATGAATTCTTAACATCAAATCATCATTAAATAATAATCGATCGCATGTTTTGTTTGTACACGCATGATGCAAATTGCTGGTAGCAAGTCGCCAAAGGCGCATTCCGAGTTACGCCAAAAGTGATTATATCGCGAATCCAACCAAAGTCCAAAGTCACAATTATTACTTAATAACCCTTATATTTTGTGACTATTAAATTTGGTTGGATTCGCGATATTATCACTTTTAACGTAAGTTGGAATGCGGCCTGAGACTGCTGACACTAACTTCAAAAACGCAACATTACTGACTGTCACTCTAACTATTTATCAGGTGTTCGTATGTGTTCGTAGGAATAGGAAAACAAATAAATATTTCAAAACTAGGGATTTCTTTTTATGCTTATTGTTTACAACCTTAAATCATAATTAAAATGAACATTGTAAGTATACAAATATCAAAGTTTAATTTCATTTTAACTTAATGTCAAGGTTAAGTATAAATATAACCTCATCGATGTTATCAAATAAATATCTTCGTAAAGAAACTTCATAACTATTACATCATTAAACTGTTTACAACAAACACTAACTTCAAAGATAATTATTTTACGATTATTGCGTAGTTTTTTTACCCGCTAGTTAATATTGGTCATGGTTGAGAAATCGCAAAAACGGCAAAAACCAGTTGGAGTTTAGACGTCAAGTCATTACCTCTGCCTCTAGTGCATGTGCGACTGTGTCATGCGACACACGTTCCCTTCGAGTACAAATAAAACATTACGCCAGTATATTTGGCGTAATAAATATCTACCTAGCTTGTTTTTACTTATCATCCAGTTCTAAATTTAAATATTGGAAGACTAGTGCGTGGGAGCAGGTATTTGAGTATGTTTTTTTTACTCATTTTGTTTTCTTTTTTTTTTACTTTTAATAACTGGTTCACGAGGGACATGGGTGAATGAAAGGTCTTAATGAAAGTTTCTGCTCATGCTCCAGTATAGTTTTTTATACACTTACGAATCTACATTATATTTCATAAAGAATGCTGTATAATATTTACTAACATGTTTGTTAGCAATGACTGACAGACAGACAAGTAAAACTACTAACTTCCCAACAATAAAGTTACTTATGGTTTCAGATTATATTGAATTTATTTTTCTTTTGCATTAAGTATTTTAACTGTCTTATAATTAATTAATGAGGAAATCAGGTAGACTTGCATTTATTTATACAGATAGAACTTGATTGGCACATAATTACCTATAGTGTGTGTCATCATAATGTTTGCAACTTGAGTGCAATTTAAAATAATTGCTAAGTTATTATCCCCTGTCAAGCAAAATAACATTAAATAAGCTGATATTTTATTTTATAAATTACATAAGTTTAACTTATAGATAGTGCAATCTACGAAGACGCGCCCCACTCTGCTCCGCTCCGTACTAAAGTACAGCTTACAGTACAGTAATCGCGGAGTGGGGCGCGTCTTCGTGGATTGCACAATCTATACTTATGCTAATGATGTCAAGTAAATTTAATTTTCCTTTTTTTACAGTGTAAAATATGGAAATAGAGCATGACGTAACTGTAAAATTATTATTTTTCGCGCGCTCTAAAGAGTTAGCAGGAACCAGGGAGTCCACAATCCGTCTCCCACCCAAGATCAGCTACAAGAAACTCCTGAGCATTATTAGTGACAACTACAATTTGCAAACTATAAAAGACAATATATTGTTGGCTAAAAACGAAGAGGTTTGCGAAGAGGAGGTTGATATAGAAATTCAAGATCGAGACAGTATTGCCGTGATTCCTCCGATCAGTGGGGGGTAATAATTGGAAACCTGTCTGATAGAATGAATTGAATCTTCAAACTTCAGTATTTTTCTAATTTAATACAAACCTATTAGGAAAAACAGACACCTGAACATCTTTTATATCCAACTAGAAAATTAAAGCTAAAATGGATCACTTAAAGTTGACGGTGGATAAGCTGTTAGTTGATGAGATTACGGAACTAGTCACCGCTGACAGTTGTGGAGCTATATCTGTCTTCATCGGCACCACTAGAGACAATTTCGAAGGCAAAAAGGTTGGTGAAATTTTATTTTATTTTTATAGGGCAATGCTCTAGAATGGACTAAGTGCGGAAACCAAACCCTATAACATAGAATAAGGGCAATGATCAATAAAAAACACATGTTGATCTATTAATAGCCATTTTAAAAACAGTACTTATCCAACATTTTCTATGGATAGCATGTAACAGCAACAAACAGCATGTCAAAGATAACTCATCATCTGTTACGACGCCTCATTGAGGTCGATAACAATTAAAATTCTATTGTGTCTCGTTAATGACAGTCGAAAGGAATTTAGTGTAATATCAAGTTAGGAATATCATTTAAGAAATAATAAACCAATACTCTATTCTTTATGCTATAAAAATATAGTGTTGGTTACTGTTATAGTAAAATGTTAGTAGGACCTAAATACATATAAATATTTTTTTATCATCTAACTTACAAACAATAGCTATACATTGTAATTCTAGATTATTTTGATAACTGGAAAAAGTGGAACTGGAAACAAATACTAGCTACAAAATATGTTTTTTCAGTAGATTACAAGTTAGATGTCATAAAAGTAATAATGATAATAAATTAGTGTGCGACCGACTGAAACCCGTATTTAGCCGAAACCCTAACCTAATCGGCTCCACTTCTAGTGTCAGCCGAAGGCCGAAACCGAAACTTGTGTCGGAATAGGCGAAAGCGCCCGTGAAATTAGAATCTTACTTTTTTTTTTGCAGTTCAGTATCAGGTTGTATATATATGTATTCATCAAAAAAAGATGATTCGCAACAGTAACGAATAAGTATATATTTACAGATGAATAATAATTAAAATCGTCAATATAAGTCTCTAAGTTAGAATTAGATGCAAACTTTGTTTTCATGACGTTTGCGTTGTTGATGCTTTATGATGAGAACATCATGAACATAAATGCAACAATCAGTAGGTACCTATCACTGAAGCTAATTAAAAAACCGAATTGAGGTCGAATCCACTAGCTAGACCGACAAGAAGACTTAAAGTTCAAAGCTTTTATTAATGCGATTTTTGGTGATACAACAGGGACTTAAAAATATTTTATAGTAGCTCAAAAATCTACGCTATAAAGGTATGCATTGTTAAATTACAATAATATACTTAAGTTATTTATCGCAACCGTCAGGTCTTGAATGTTAGTTTCGGTCGAGCCGAATATTCGACCGAAACCGAAACTGCGGCCGAAACCAGTTTTTTTGGCTGTGACTGGCCGAAACTGAAACTTCGGTCGGTCACTAATAATAAGTTAACACCGAAAGCTAAAACTGGGCTAGTGGGACTAGCCCTATATTCATTTAAATACTCAGACAGAAATAATAATTAATTCCTAATAATTATGAACTCTTTCTTTTTTTTTTGTTTTCTTTCTTTTGCAATTTTTGAAACCGTACTGGGATAAAGTCCAGACAGTGAAACGGTTAAAATAGCAAAAATCAAAAGTCATTTATTCAAATTAGGCTGGGAGTCAGCACTTTTTGAACGTCAAAATTACAGTCCCCCAAACCGCCCGCCCTTCGCCACTTCCTACTGCTTTAGCTGGGGACAAGAAGTGGCGCAACAAACTCCCCAGCATCTGTCTGTTGTCTGGTTTGGGCATTCTATATACCCCTTAGAGATTAGATTGATTAGGTAGAATAATGTACCCCAGATTTTGTAATATCTTGATTTAAAAGAGTGTCCTTGGAGTTTCTTGCCCGTTGTTCTCCATAGAGTAGATAGTTTTGAGCTCAGACCAAATAGCGCTGCAAACCATACAGTGAAGCATGTGAAATCTACACCTCCACTCTGTGCATACACGCTTTTTTACAACCATTTATAATCAAACTACACCTCACTAAGTGTGAAACCGGCCTCACGTCACTGTTGTCAGCGCTTTTATTTGGTCGTAGGTCAAAACCTACGACCAAATAAAACATGGCTCATCCCAAAGGATGAGCAACGAGCTTCTGAGCTGGGGCTTCTGAGTATCTGATCGACTCTTAGACCGTTCAAAAGTGCCTCTAAATGGTTTAATTGAAATATATGCTTTGAGTTTGAGTAAAGATCGGTATCCCCAAACATAAAACATACTGACCTAAAAATGAGGAGCGAAATTGTAGGTATTACAGAAAATATACACAAGTGTACTAACTGCAAGTCATTCGTAAGACAAATTCGGTGATGACATAGCAACTGACTGATTACTGAAGTGATAATGCAATGTTGGAAAATTTAGCAAACAATAATATTGTGTAATCGGCAGTTGGATAACGATAGATAATTTTAGACATTAGTGGGTATGTAGGTAACGTTATTGAAGTACCTACTTATATCTATCTATACTAATATTATTGGTAAAATTTGTGAGTTTGTATGTAGGGGGTAATCTCCGAAACTCCTCATCCAATTTAAAAAATCTTTCACTGATACAAAGCTACACTATTGCTGAGTCATCATCTCATATCTGCTTAGCCTCTTCCCAACTATGTTGGGGTCGGCTTCCAGTCTAACCGGATGCGGCTGAATACCAGTATTTTGCATGGATCGACTGCCTATCTGACCTCCACAACTCAGTTACTGGGTAAATCGAAATCCCTTGGTAAGACAAACCAAGCCGAGTGTCGTAGGGTATGTTTTATGGGAGGTTATAGTTGACTGCCACGCGGATGAAGTCGCGGGCAGAAGCAAGTGTTAAAAAAATAAATCTGTCGTTTTATGACGGGCAATGCAAGTGGCATTTAACCTGAGGGTGATCAATGAGTTACGAGGTCAATTATACTAGTCGGGCTTATTAATAAACTCTGAATAAAGGTATATCACTAAACCGTCGGCGTCTTTCGCATGGACGTAATAAAATCGCGGCAGGATTTTATCGCGCTGGATTTTCAACTCTCGGTGTTAAGCCGAGCGTTGTAAATTCAACAGAGTGCATCCCAGTGCGTCGAAAAAACACACCTTTTGATTTTCAACTCTCGGTGCTTAGCAGAGCGTTGAAAGTCCAGTGCGCGATAAAATCCCGTCGCGATTTTATAACGTCCGTGCGAACATCGGCTAATAACGTCCCCGACTTACGAGTTGTAGACCGTGAGTTCGAACTCAGGCAGGCACTTTACATTGTGTAAATAATTTCATCACCACTGCTCTCAAAACGGTGAAGGAAAACATCGTGAGGAAACTGGCATGTCCTAGAACCAAAAATTCCAAGACATGTGACATCTACCAACCCGCACGGGGCCCGCGTGTGGTGTGTGGTAGTTTATAGCCCACTCTCCCTCACAGAGAGGAGGCTTGTATCCCAGCAGTGGGAACATTATAGGAGGCTTTATTAGAACCACAGCGATTCACGTTATGGAAAATGAACTGAACCTGCAACCGTTGAAGTTTCGCAGATACTATCTAGCGGGTAAATTTTGGCTTAAAATGAAGTCGTATGCTGATAATGATATCATTGCTGTGTTGGAAGAACTGCAAGCACATTGTCGACAATCACACTGGAGAAGAAAGGTGCCATTGTTAGTCAGAATTCACGAGTCTCTTGATTTACTACCTGTCTACACGAGCCCAAAGCTTGAAATGTTCTCACTAGATACTTGGGTTCACAGGATTGATCTATCTCAAGTCATATTCCCTAGATTAGATGGTTTGATAACGTTAAAAAAACACTACCAAAATTCCAAACTAAGTGAGCTATGTACCATATTTTTAAATAACACGTACTCGGGCTTTTACAGAATATTCACAGATGGATCCAAAAACAAAGTAGGTTCAGGAGCAGCGTTTTTCGATCCACAAACTAAAAATGCAGTGCAATTAAAGGTAAACTCAAAATTCAATATAATGTGTACTGAACTTGTGGCAATAGATGAAGCATTATCTTACATTGACTCATTTGAAAACGGCAATTATGTTATTTTGAGTGATTCGAGAAGCGCTCTTCAACATTTGGCTCGGTGTACCTCGAGTTTTCGGGGTACTCCGATTGCCTACGCGTGATCAAATCTATTTGTAAACTTATTTCTAAGAATAAAAATATTGTATTGCAATGGATACCGGCTCATGTTGGCTTGGAAGATAATGAAGTAGTGGATCGGCTGGCGAAGGCTGCTTGTGATGATGGATTGGTATGTTCACACTTTCCCGAGCACAGGGATTATTTGGGTGTAGTTAAAGAAGAATGCACTAAAATGTGGCACGAACACTTCGATCAGAGGTCACTGAGCAAGGGAATCTGGTATCGGACAATCCAGCCTGCACTTTCTCGTTGTTCATGGTTCGACCAAGCAAACATGAGTCGTCCGGAAATTGTAATGGCTCTTCGGCTTCGATCGGGACACATTCCAATGAACAGTTTCGCATTTCTTATGGGTAAAGTTACTTCTCCAAATTGTCCGGAGTGTAATATAGTGGAAGACACTTACCATATACTGATGGAATGCGTCCGGAACGAGTCCGAAAGAATCGCACTGTTATCAAAGTCACTGGATGTTGGAAGGTGTAATAGCATGCTTGCGTCCCCATTGTCGACGGACGCAAGATACTTGTATAAGTTGGCAAAACTAGGATTTAGATTATAAGGAACAATTGTTTGTACCGATGAGGGTGGCATAATCAGTTTTTGATTAAACCCTCTATAAATTAAAAAGACTAAAAAAAAAAAAAAAAACGTTAGTTTAACTATTAACTTTTTGGAGTAAAACTGCAAGGTGACACTAAACAGTAGATCAACACACATGTGTTATCATTTATCACTTGTACAAATACTACGTCACAAGTTAAATTAATTCGAAAACAAACAGGTTTTTGAACACTTTTACCTACCAAAATGTTTTTCACTTGAGTGTTTATTAGGCGATTTTTCTCTCTTGTCAAGTTCTGTTCCGCGTGGGATGCTCCTCTCCCTAAATTGTATATGTTAATTTGCATTAATAAGTATTCTAAATGTTACACGTACGATCAAAATGGAATTTTAGAATGTGATTTATTGGATCTTTTTCTTTCCATGTACAAGACAGTTACGTAATAGTAACATTTTCGCGCGATTAATTTTTTATTCGAAAATCATGTCTTTTTAAAGATTATTTAAATAAAATGAAGATTACTCGGTTTATGTCTAAAATAAGTATTCACAGTAAGAAAATATAGTTTATTATCCAGCCACAAGATATTTTTTCTCTAGATCAATTATTACTTTAGTTATAAACTGCCTCGTTGGTCTAGTGGTCGCAAGCGCTACTGCTGAGCATGAGGTCCTGGGTTCGATTCCCGGGTCGGGCAAAGTGTTATTGGGTTTTTCTATCTGGAATTTCTCAGTAGCAGCCCGGAGTCTGGATTTGTGCCCGGTTGATGGCAATAGGCTCGCCCCCTATTACATGGAACTTAAACATAACTGGCGAAAAATATCTACTACAGGTACACCTCTGCCCAACGCTTCGGGGAAACAAGGCGTGATGTTATGTTTATAAACGAAATAAGAATTGAGACTTACGCCACAACCAACCGACCACCACCAACCATAACTGTCATTCCATTTCTTTAAAATATTTTATGCCAGTCCATGGCGAGACATGTTGATCGTAATTCTAAGACCATTATTGTACTTACCGTTTTTTAATGCAAATAAAAATAAGTTACTTTGTTTGACCAGGTGGTGCGGCTGGAGTATGAAGCTTACGAGCCCATGGCTCTGAAGGCTATGAAGTCTATCTGCGACGAGGTCCGGGAAAAGTGGCCTGCCATCCATAGTATAGCTATATTTCACAGGTTCGTGTCCTTTCTGTAGATACTTCAAGCCAAGTCCTAGGTGTATTTGGCCAACTTTACTGTCATTGGTGACCGGGTATTAAAAACACTATGCTCGTATTTTTTCTGAGGTGATACGACAAAGAATTTATGTTGTCAATATATAAAAAAGACAATATGTTTATAAGAGCATTCATTCTAAAAGTTGGCCGTTTTCATTAATTTGGCAATATTACTGTATGGAATTATGAAATATCGCCAACTAGTGAACTAGAACATTAATAATGAAGTGCAATTATAACACTGAATTTGTTGTTGTAACTGTTTTAGGTGTAAAAAAGGCATTTGGAAAGATCCTAAATACTTTTTTTCACATCTAAACCTAAATATTCGGTGTTAAATTCAAATTCAAATAATTTATTTCGAGTAACATAGACTCATATTATTATAAGAATGGGCATACACATTTACAAATAAAATTGAAATACAATAATTAAAACTTCAATAAAAATAAAATTAAAATCAAAATTAAAATATAATCAAAATTAAAAAAAACAAATAACATTACATTTTTCTTCATAAATTACAGTTTAATTAACTTTAAAAAGAAAGCGACACATAACACGCTTGGAAATATAAATTTTATACTCCCAAGCGCGCCACGTGCCGCTCACAACAAGTTAAGATATTAATTATTGCAT
This sequence comes from Agrochola lychnidis, assembly GCA_963680765.1. Taxonomy (NCBI): domain Eukaryota; kingdom Metazoa; phylum Arthropoda; class Insecta; order Lepidoptera; family Noctuidae; genus Agrochola; species Agrochola lychnidis. The sequence goes on from OY796862.1 coordinate 22,961,691, forward strand.
TTCGTAATCAATGTTTTAGTTCACTAGTTAGTTAGCCATATTTCCATACAGTAATATTGCCAAATAATCAATCAATCAATCATTTATTTGCAATGAATGTAGGTTACATAAAATACAGGTGGAGTAGATAGGAGTGAGCCATGTACATTCTGCCTGGAAATAGGCACGCAAAAATTATAAACATTCTTATGAAGTTATTTAAAAAATAAATTACAAATTAAAATGTCACAGTTAGAATTATTACAATTATACATACATTAATTAATATTGGGAATGTCAAATTAAAATGTTATTAGTTATTATAGAATAAAATTTAAAAATAAATGTACATTAGGTCCCATATTGATTAACAAGTTTTGTCCATTAAAAAATCATTGATCGAATAATAACATTTTTCTATTAGGAAGGCCACTAATTTCTTTTTAAAAATTTTAATTGTATCATTTTTCATTACATCTGGCAATTTATTGTATATAGTAGGACCCATGCAAATAACACTTTTTCTCAATAGAGCTGATCAAATCAGCGAAATATTTGACATCTATTTGCGACGTTGCCCGCTTTCAGAACGGACGCTACTATTTGCCGTAGGACCAATAGTCGGTGGGGCATACCGCAGATCACGTATTCTTAAGTGGAGACTAGAATCGGTGATTTTAGGTCTGGTCAGATGTATTCAAGCTAAGTAGACCGGTGATCTTCTCGGGTTGGTTAGAAGAAATAGATGGATAAGAGTAGCGAAAGATCGAGAGACCTGTGCCTAGCAGTGGAATGAAATTAAATTGTTTGAAATTAAATTGTTTGAAATTAACATAACATCACGCCTTGTTTCCCCGAAGGGTTGGACAAAGGTGTCCCTGTAGTAGGTACACCTACATTTCGCTAGTTATGTTTAAGTCCCATGTAATAGGGGGCGAGCCTATTGCCATCAACCGGGCACAAATCCAAACTCCGAAATTAAATGAAATGAAAAGTGTGGTATAAGAAAGAAGAAAGAAAGAAAATAAGTTTATTTGTGGTAAACATGACGCAAAGAAAGAACAAAACACGAAAATAACAAATTGGGGGAAAATATGCGTCACATCCACGCAAAACGGCCATCGTTCAGCACAATGCTGCGACCCCATGCGAGACTGAGCCACAGCGCTGGTTTTCAGCAACAGCTAGTGTTGACGGGTGATGACGTCAACCAGTGCAGCATATAGTGAAATAACAAAATCAAAAATAAAATAAATATAAATACAGCTTAATTCAGTATTAATAGGCTGACAATGGTGCCGATTCCCTTGTTCACAAACTAAACTAAATTTAAGTTCAGTGCATCTTTTTCTTTCTATTTCATTAAGACAAGAACAGAAGATAAATTTTAGTTTAGTCCTGTCAAATTAATCAGCGCTTGACGTAAATTGACGTAATTTTAGTCGGCAAGTTTTTAATCACGTCTAAACTTGTATGGAGTAGTCAGGCGCTGATTAATTTGACAGGACTAAACTAAAATTTATCTTCTGTCCTTTTCTTAATGAAATAGAAAGAAAAAGATGCACTGAACTTAAATTTAGTTTAGTTTGTGACCAAGGGAATCGGTACCAATGATGATGAATTAGAACAAGTTGGTCTTAGCGAGCTGAAGTATTGCAGTATAGGTAGAACCTCTTAAAATCAAGGCATGTGGCCGAAATTGTCACAAAAAAAAAAACATAAGCTGTATAAAAAAATAAGCAAAAGTTAACGCATTATTAGCAGATTTTGATGACTTTCTTTCCGGAAATTTTATTCAAAACTTGCTGCGCCTCACGTTTCACCCGCATAAGTCTCGATCCCGTGGAAATATCGGGATAAAAAATATCCCATGTCCTAACCCAAGTAATGGTCCACCCATGTGTCAAATTTCATCTAAATCCGTTCAGCCGTTTTAGCGTGAAAACGTAACAAACAAACTCACTTTCGCATTTATAATTATGGTTAGGAATACCTATAATAAAAATGCGAAATTATTATATAGTACTTGTTGAACACCTGGGTAAACGATGTTTTTCAATTATTCGATCGTCCATATTGATACAGATGACAGGAGATTTCAGCGTTTTGTTCTTATGTTAAACTAGGTGCGCGCTTAGTGTTTCAAGTTCACGTACATAAATATTAATGAGTCGCTCGCACTTATTAGCATTATATCGTACCTCCGCTCAAATAGTGTAACAACTCAGATTTTTTTAAAATCTGTTTTATTGTACAGACGCCAGCACATCAAGCTACCCGAAACTGTCAAATTATCCCAATCAACTTTGAACCTTAGACATCAGCGATAAAGTTGAAAATCTATTAAATAAATTTGACAGATTGTAGTAGCTTGATGAGCTGGTGTGTGTACCATTCGTTTCAGAAAACTTCAAAATTTTATCTCAGATATTGTCATAAATATGGTTTAATTTTACTTATAACTCGATGGCACTAATGTCAATACAGTGTTAAATGAAAGTTAAGTCATACCAAACATATACACTGTCACATCACGGGTTGTGCGAGGTCTTCTGTATCTTAGGCCCTGCGCAGACGGCACACTTTTTGTGCGATCGAGTCTGCGGCGCACAAAAAGTCTGCATGGCGCGCAAAAAGTCGGTCGCGGATATTTCACAGACTCAACGCACACGACGCACATCTTCGATCATTTTGTCGGCAGAGCTGTAGGGACGTAGATGCTATGGAAATCGTGCAGAGATCGCGAAGTATTATTTTGTACATGAAGTACAGAAAAAGAAGAAGAAATAGAGAATTTTGGGTACATCCTATACTTTCGGAAAGATTACTGAAGGGACAGTTCCATACTAAACATTCATGATATTCTGCCTATCATGATATTCTGCCTTAGAAGTATCATAAATTGCTGGTCTGTTTTGTATTTCTTGAATTAACATAGTTACATCGACCTCTGGCGCCATGATAATAGATCGCGTGCGTTACGTCCACCCCTAGCAAATGCAGATTGCCGACTAAAGTGTGTGCCGTCTGCGTTAGCGCGCGTTGAAGCAAACGTTCAATTTTTTTCACACACTTTTTGTGCGGAGCGGCGCGCCGCGGCGCGGTGCGGTCTGCCCGAATTACACGGATTTTTTGTGCGCCGAACTTTTTGCGCGTCGTGTGCGTTACTGCATATAATTGCATAGGTTCTATTTTCACAGACTAAAAAGTGCGTCACGGATAGTCTGTCGTCTGCGCAGGGCCTAAACGTGTATCTAAATACTGTATAAACTGTTGTTTGTGACAGTATATGTGATTAAGGCTAGTTAAAAATCTTTTCTTTTTTTCCTAATAGTTATTTTTGAACTCATTTATGATTATAAAGTGGATTTATATTTGATTTACTAAGTAGTATCAGTTATTGCTGAGTTAGTGAAAGTCACAAGTTTATATTTCTATTGTATTTCTTGTCAAGAAAGTGTTTTGAATAATTTTAGTTACACAATGGTGTCGATTCTCTTGTCACAAATGCCTCTAAACTAAACTAAAAATCACCAAAATTTAGTTTATTCCTGTCAAACGACGATTTCCCATTGTGAAATAGACTAAAGTGACACAACTTAACTATATTTTAGTTTGACAGCACTAAGATGGCACTGAGATATTAGTTTAGTGAAAATGGCAATTTTGCTATTCTGAATTTGACGTTTTTAACCTAAAATTTAGATTTTCTAACTAAATATGACTATTTTTAATCGCGACTAAAAACATGTGGAATAAAATTGGTTGTCATGAACTAAAGTTCACGAGTGTAATTAGGCCTATATATTATATTTATAGTTTGTAATAAGTATATGTGTATCCTTATATTTGAGTTTTTCTTTTTCCTCCAATTTCGTAATTGCACCTACCACAGTTTGTCTCTGCATCACCCAAAGGTTGACTGGTAGAAAATGCCTGTGGCATTAAGTCCGCCTCTGTACATTTCTATGCTTAAAGTATTAAATAAATAAATAAATAAACACCTCGACTTCAGATGAAAAAACAGTACTGAATATTTTTTTTATTTTGCTTATATCTCGAAAACGGTGTGTCCAATCGCAAAAATAATGAAAATTTCGACACCCTTTATGAAATCCTTAAACCCCTAACACTCAACATGTAGGTAATATTTTTTCTTATTTTCCACACAAAAAGTGAAAAATCCATATAAAACACGTCGAGGCTGCCCCCCCTGCGCGCCTCCGGCTCTAAAAAGATTCACGTGGTTAGGTATCACGTGTGGAGTCGGGGTTGTCAAATTCGATTTAGATGTGTCAAAATTATTTTTAAATTTAGAGAATTTATTTTGCAGAATAGCTTTGAGATTCTCATAGTCAAAAGTAAGGAATTTTAGTGATAGTTTAGTTAGTTTAGTTCGGTGTACAAGAGAATCGGCACCATTATTTCGTAAATTATTCGTTGTTTTTATCCCATATAGTGTCACAACTCATTTTTATTATATATTTTCAGGATACCTAACCACGTCATTTTTTAGAGCTTCAAAAACCATTCTAACTAACTAAAAAACTCATTGCGCTAATTTTGTTAGTTTTCGATATAAGACCCAAAAAATGAAAAAAAGACGTTAGAATAAATTTCAATCGCCTTTTTCTCGAAAGTTTGCTTTTTTGATTTACGACACTATGTGAGCGGAGTTGCGATATGTAGTTGACAGCAACAGTATTTATATACCTACATAGACTCAATTAAAGAGGAGCTCGAGCAATAACAGCTGCACGGTTCGATCCATCAGGTTAAGCTACGCTTGCCGGGGTTGGTCTGTGGATGGGTGACCATCTCAACATACCGAGACTCCTCCATGCCTCGGAAAGCACGTTAAGCCGTTGATTCCGGCTGTCATTCGTGGATCTTTGACATTCGTTACGGGTCGTCAGAAGCCCGAAAGTCTGACAACCAGTCTTACCAAGGGGTATCGTATTCTCCAGTTATTGGGTTGTGGAGGTCAGATAAGCAGTCGCTCCATGTAAAATACTGATATTCAGCTGCATCCGGTTAGACTGGAAGCCGACCCCAACATAGTTGGGAAAAGGCATAAAAGTTAAAAAAAAACAGTGGCACTCCGGGAGTGCCGACAGCAGTGAAAACTTGAACAATTTTATTGATCCGTAACGTAATATAAATACAGAGCACAATCGCGTTTACAAAAATGAGGAGTCGGTAACGGTGTCGCGAGTTCAATTGTTTTTTCCCCATCTCAAAAATGCCCAACGCGCCTAAAGAAGTTTTCACTTCAATATGTACAGTAAAGAAAAATATAACTAAATATGGAGAAAACATGCGTCACCTCCACGCAAAACGGCCATCGCTCAGCATAATGCTGCCTTTACAGCTTTCACGATTTATTTTTAAACCCCGAAGGAAAAAGAGGGGTGTTGTAAGTTCAACACGTGTTATATCTGTCTGTGGCGTCCGTAGCTACCAAACGGTTGAACCGATTTTGTTTTTTTTTTGTTTGTAGTGTCAGATCTCCTTCCAAGTGATTGCTAGTGATCATAGCATGGTTTTCCTTAGTTTCTGTTAACGTCCATAAGATGGGAAAAAAGGCGTGAAAATGTGAATGAAATAAAAATATCACAGAATTCACAGACGTTCGAAGATCTTCTAAATAATAAAATTCTTTATTCACTCACTGACAGACAACGCACAACCTAAACCGCTGGGTCTAAAAGCATGACATTTTGCACAAGAGTTCTTTATACCGAAAGTGAGCACTAAGGAAATGGCACTATGGAAGGAGAATTTATGTAAATTCTTCCTCTTCTACAGGGGTTAAATGTTGTGTCCATAATATAGGAATAAGAATATTGTAATTTTAATACATAGGTAAGTCTACTTAACAATCCTATTACATTTTTTGAAGTGAAAACTTCTTCAGGCGCGTTCGGCATTTTTGAGATGGGAAAAAACAATTGAACTCGCGACACCGTTACCGATACCTCATTTTTGTAAACGCGATTGTGCTCTTTATTTATATTATGTTACGGATCAATGGTCTATGCAAGTGTTTTTACTTTAAAGGTTTTGGAAGTATTTTTTAAATTGTTCAAGTTTTCGCTTTTGTCGGCACTCCCGGAGTGCCACTGTTTTTATATCATTTTGTAAGCGCGTTAAGTAGTTTTTTTCGGAAACTCATAATTTTTGACACTGTAATTTTCAACAGTAGTAAAATATTTAAATTATTTGATTGTAATAACGATACTACCATTATCTTTCTTGTAAGTTGGAGTTACACATTTTAATTTTGGAGTGAAAACTTCTTTACCATCGTTGTGATTTGAAAGTCGATGAAACGAAAAAGCGACAGTAAAAAGAGACAGACACATAAATTCATAAGATTTAACGTGGGAGAAAATGAGATAGAAATTTTTGAAGGTTTCACTTCTACCACGTGTGAATTGCACACATGTTTTTTTCTTTTCGTGTACTTACTATAAATATTTTACGAATTCAGTTTACAAGAAAAACCGTCGGCGATGAAACTTTGCACAAGACTTCCTTATATACGAAAATGAGCACTTAGAAAGGATTTTTGACAATTCGTCCCCTAACTAAAGGGGTTAAATTTAATAGGGGATGAAAGTTTGTATGGAAGTTCGTCATTTTTGTCGATAGGAAATCCCATTGGGCGGTAAATTACATTTTTATTTGGTACTATAAATTATATGGATAAGTAACAACTTATAACTAGTTATAACTAATTAATTGATAAAAATAACAAAATTATGTACTAACTTAACTAAAATATAGCATAGAAAAATTCATCCGCATCGCTGTCGACTGGCGGTTGGCTTGTGTCACAATATAAAGTGTTCTTTCACTATAACGACACTCACTTAAAGGTTACAAAGTCACTAGGGGAATCAGTGTAAATGAACTTGTACGCAATGTCGTAATGATAACGAATAACATAAATAATTATTGTTACATACAACTTCATTGCCTTGCCGAGATAACGTCACAAATAAAAAATAGTTGATGCAATGTTTACTGACAAGTCTCGAGGCCGGTTTCGGTTCCTTTTACAAGTCGTACGCCCGATGGATTCCCATCGGTAAAAATGACGAACTTTCATAAAAACTTTCATCCCTTGTTTAAAGGGGTTTAGGGGAGGAATTGTCAAAAAAGAGCTCATTTTCGTTTACAGTATGTTAATTTAAAAAAGGCGTTCCCGTAAACCCGCAATAGTATAACGTCCCTAAAAGTTATAAAAAATAAGAAAAACCGGCCAAGTGCGTGTCGGACCACGCAGACTCTAACAAAAATTAACACTTAAAGCTTAATATTTCGCAAACGGATCCCTGAATCCAAAAATGGTTTTCCCGAACTCACAATGTTTTTGAAGGACCTTTCCAATGGTACCCCACACCATGGGTTAAAAAAAAATACATCACCACTTTACATGTAGGAGAGGTGAAAATGTTTTTCATAATGTTGTTTTACCACTTTATCGGCGTAATTAATATGTATACCTATGCCAAATTACAGCTTTCTAGTACTAAGGGTCTCGGAGCTAGACCGCGGACAGACAAGACAGACGGACATGACGAAACTATAAGGGTTCCTTGTTTACTACGGAACCCTAAAAATTGCCATTCAAAAACGAATTGTTTTTTAAATATTTTTTATAAAAAATATTCACAAAAAATATTACTTAAATTGACACGTAAAAGAAACACTGTGTACACGCGCACTTGTCGTTCCTACCACGCGTTGCGCGTGTTCAGTGTTATTAACATACTGTGTGTTTAAGGAAGTCTTGTGCAAAGTCATGCTTCTAGACCCAGTGGTTTAGGTCATGCGGTCAATGAATGAATAAATTAAAGATTTTATTAAGCAGATTTATTTATTAAAAGTATAATACTTAGGCTAGTTTCAGAGCTGTCCTGGAGACTCGGAAGACCCCACACATACAAACTCATAAATTTTACTTCTTTATTAAATTACTAAATTAAAAGTAAGTAAAATTTCAGCCCCCGACTCACCGCATCGCATCCCATCGCCCGCCTGCGCTATTACTTCGTTTTTGCTTAGCGTTCTTTATGATTTTTTTTCCTTTTGCTCGGCTCCTAAGGGTCGTAGCGTGATGTTACATAGCCTATAACCTTCCTCGAGAATTGGGCTATCCAATGCAAAAATATTTTTTCAAATCCGACTCAAAGTTTCGGAGATTACCCCCTACATACAAACTTACAAACAAACAAATTTTACCTCTTGATAATATTAATAGCTGCGCCCCGCGGTTTCACCCGCATAAGTCTTGATCCCGTGGGAATATCGGGATAAAAGGTATCCTATGTCCTTCTCCAGGTCATAGTCTATCCATGTGCCAAATTTCATTCAAATCTGTTTAACTGTTTTAGCGTGAAAGCGTAACAAATGAACAAACAAACTCACTTTCGCATTTATAATATTAGTAAGGATTATTTCGTTTATTCATTTTGATTCTTATTAATAATTTACATTTCTAAATAAAACAGGTCCGCCAGTGTCGGGAGCAGGATCCAAGCTACCGGTGGTTAGGGCTGCAGAGACGGGAATGTTTTTATTATTATTATAGTATAGTGTAGATAACATTTTAAGTCCTACCTTAATACAGAATGTCATATTGCAAAGTAAACATTTCGATTTAATCGCGTTGTTTACATCAGCTACATTAGCATCTAATTATACCTACGACGTCACTGCATACTTAAATTGTGTTCTTATCATTATTCTCTTACAATTCAGTTGATAACATAACATCATGCCAGTATTTCCCGAAAGGCTAGGCAGAGGTGCACCTATAGTTAGGGTTGGGCAGTATTTGAAATACAAATACGTGTTTAGTATCTATTTGTAATTCAATTACTTACTTCTTAAAAATTGAATTTGTAATTGGTATTTCAAATACCTGATGCTGAGGTATTTTGTAGTTAGTATTTCAAATACTTATGGCTTTAAAATACATTTGAATATAAATACATTTAGCGATCTTGTTAATGGGTGCGTTCTGCAAAAAATTGCCCTCGATAGCTTTCGTAAGCAAAATGGGGACCGCTAAATATGTCAATCTTTAAAGTCGGCAACACTGGACTGTATTAGTTTTATTCTATTTACATAACCTAACACCTGACTGTATTTTGTAATTTGTATTTTAAATAAAAATAGTTAAAATACTGTATTTTGTATTTCAAATACACGACTTAAAATTACTTTGTATTTCGTATTTTAAATACGTGCGAGATAGTATTTTGTAATTTGTATTTTAATTAAAGCAAAGCATGAATTTTGCCCAGCTCTGCCTATAGTACACCTACATTTCGCCAGTTATGTTTAAAGTCCCATGTAATAGGGGGTGAGCCTACAACCGTTACTTTCTTCAGCCAAACACATTATGCTTAGAGATGGAGCTATTTACGTCCTGTAGACCTTCATCTCTTTCTCACACTGAAGTAATATTAACATAATACTGCGCTATGAGGTGGTGGTACAGTCAGTTCATTTTCTTTGCTAATGTTTTATCAACATTTTTTTAAGTACTTTACTACTACGTAATAAATAATACACCAAAATCAATCTGCCTAGCCTTTTCCCAACTATGTTGGAGTCTTACCAGATGCAGCTGAATACCAATATGGAGCGACTGCCTATCTGACCTCCACAACCCAGTAACTGGGTAAATTGATACTCCTTGATAAGACTGGTGTCAGACTTTCGGGCTTCTGACGACTCATAACGACTATCATAGATCCACGAATGACAGCCGGGACCAACCGCGCTTTCCGAGGCACGGAGGAGTCTCGGTATGTAAAGATGGTCACCCATCCACGGACCAACCCCGGCAAGTGTAGCTTAACCTGATGGGTCGATCTGTGCAGCTGTTATTACTTAGCTACGAGCTCCTAATAATACACCAAAATATTACTATTAATATTATATTCTTGTCTTAGAGACATTTTCTCTGCAGTTGGACAAATAATGTATTTTAGGTACTTATAAATGTAGAGGTGGAAAACCAGTTCCATACAAAAAACTTGTACAGAAAATACATGCTTTTAAATCCATTACAGGTACTAGGTACGTTGCCAGGGTCAGTGAAACAGCATTATTAGTTATCAATAGAAAATTGCTTACATCCTCTTTAACTTTCCTAGTGTTCATTTTGAACTCTATCACGTATGAGTAAGGTTCAAAATTGAACAAGTTGTAAGTAGAAGTCACTGGAAGTATAATAATGTATGAATGCAGTATCAAAGTGATGTGTGACCTCGATTTAACGTTTTTGTTATTTTTATAAAGATGTTTAACTTGCTAATAAACAAAAAATAACTTGAATGAGATTCTAGATAGTAAGCACGAATACTGAGCATGACGTCTTGAGTTCGATTCCCAAGTAAGTCAAAGTGTTATTGGGTTTATCGAAATTTCTCGGCAAAAAAAAAACTAGCAATCAAAATAACCCTTTCACATTCGGGAAGTAGAATCGTGTTTGTGAAACATTATTAGATTAGGGACAACTCGTGGGATCTCCCATCGACAAGAATTACGAACTTCTTTAGGTACAAACTTTCCTCCCCTTTCCAAAATTCTTCTTTTGATCACTTTCCTTATTTATCGAACCCTGTTGCAAAATGTCATGCTTCTTGACCCTGTGTCAAAAATGAATAAATTAAAGTAACGGTCAGGATTACGTATCCTGTTCGTGCAGTCTTCAAGTCGTCTCGACATGTCCTTGGTGGTCTACCGCGGCACCGTGTAGTCAAAGATTAAAATCATTAGATTCCTCACCATCGCGAAAACGTGTTCATACAGAGAAGAGTGAGCTCACACGATAATAATGGCATTTCCATGACAGTCAAGTCAAATCACTGCTTTATTGTGTGTGTTTGAGGTGTCAAAACGAAACAAACACCACTTTATTTTTACGCGGTATGACGAATCTAATGATTTAAATCTTTACGTGTTGTTGTTTCATTCAATGTGAATCATAATTCTCTCTTCTAATGTGAATAATAAATATAATTCTTCCACAGACTCGGCTTCGTGCCTTGCAGGGAGTCATCAGTCGTCATAGCAGTAAGCAGTCCCCACAGACGGGACTCCCTCGACGCTGTCTCCCATTGCATCGAGACCCTGAAAGCCAGCGTGCCCATTTGGAAGAAAGAGGTGTACGAAGGCGACGCCCCGGTCTGGAAGGAGAATGTCGAATGTGCGTGGTCCACTAAACGTAGAGCCTGTAACGGTCAGACCGTCGGCTGAGTTTTTAAATAGCTTTGTAGATTTTTTTTGAGCTCTTACAGCTCGAATGCAGCTTAATTTTAAGTGCCTGTTCAGTTTCTTGTACTCTGAGTTACTTTAAGATAACCCATTGTAGCGGCAGAAAGACTTTTAAAAAGTAAGGTGCGCCGTTTGAGAATACAGGGGTTGTTAGTTGTCACGCAATCCGCAGAGTGCTGTATACAACTCTTTTAAAAAATGCTCTATATGTTGAAAGCTCCGGTTTAGGGCATGATAAATAATTTAACGATGATTGATGATCGATTAAACTAGAGCCTTCGATAGTTGGTCGGAGCCTTCATCTGCAATTTAAAGCTCTATTGTTAGTGGTTTAAGGGTTGTTATTTAGGCTTTGAATATTATGAAATAATCTTGATTAGTGCTTTATTAGGTAGGAAGGAGCCTTATGATCTTTAAAAGTGTTTTAAAGGCTCTCATTAAGATGTTGATTAGTAAGGCTGTGAGCAAATGAGGGTTGAATTAAATAGGTGTATTTTTGCACTATTTAAATGTATGGTGTATAAGGACAGAAGTTGTTTTCTTGCCGTCAAATACGAAAACTAAAGACGGAAACTAACGTTCAACTTAGCCGACGTAAACACGGACGTAACAAAATCGCGGCGGGATTTTATCGCACACTGGATTTTCAACTCTCGGTGTTAAGCCTCAAGTTGAGAATCAAGTGCACGAAAAATATCGCCGCGCCTTTTTTACGTCTATGCGAACGTGGGCTAAGGCAATAAATAAAAATTTAATTCTGTAAGTTTATACAAACACTTTTACACGTCAATCAATCATATTTAAAAAAAAATCTAGTTTAGGTCGGCGTTTTCTATCTGACTACCCTGAGAAGAAAGGCCGAGACAAACTCAGACTAACTAATAATAATTATAACTTTCTAATCTATCTTATATTAATGTTCTTCTCAGTTTTTGCAAATAGATTTTTATAAGCATATTTGTCAGGCTATAAAATTTTACTAAAACGTACAATGCAATTAGAAGTGATATAATAGGTGTATTTTGACCGAAACCGTTGTTCCGCGCTGCAGTATGTGCGCGGCGAGACGGGGGTCCCGGTCAAACTAGCATTCAAATATATATTTTACTATTTCACATTGTTTTCTGAGACACTTCGAGAGTGCTTCAAGGATCTTCTGGCGTTTGAATGACGTATTGACAAGGTGGCGCTGTTAGTAAACAGTTGTGAAATTTATTTGGCAGTGTATAGAGTGCCGCCACCTTTCGGCATAATAGTGGCACCATTAAGGGAAGGATTAAGGGTTATTAGCCAATTGATACTCGGTCTGATCATTCAATTATTTATTCGAACTTTTCTTATAGAGCTATTCAAAAACTAACTTGTATTTGCTACTTACGTGCTGAGTTTTAAGAGCGTTTACAGGATCGGAAGTTTCTATTGGTGGTCCGAATCGAGTTCTAGACTAATTTAATCGTAGTCAGGTATATTAATTGTTTATCAAATTGACTACCAACTTAAATTGTCCGTATATTCAAATCACAATTGTTATTCTTTGACAGTTGTATGAATTGGCTATAACACGGCAAATTGACGTAGGGTGTCAATAAATTTTCCTGACTTGTACATCACAAATGGACCATAAATTAGGACAATCTTCTATCGTGTAACCGCTCCCTTAATATGGGAAAAGGATTGGCTGCTTAATTTTACTTTATCTAAATAATATTTATTTAAATTTTATCGTTGATATAAAACTTACTTTATTTGACATTTGTAGACTAATAAAAATGTTATGCATATTTCGTGATTTGTACACGCGTTGTTCAGTTGTTTTTACTATAAGTAATGTGTTAAAATAGAGAAAAAAAAAAGTAAAAAAAAATAGGTTGGTCTTCGAACTTTGTTTTATTTGAACATACAAAAAAGTAATGTTTTATATCAAACATTAGTTTATATAAATGTACACAGCATGAAATGCATGTTTTTAAACGTTTTAAATTTTTTCTCGCATTAAACATGTTTTCGTGAGTTGGTTCGAGTATTTTTTTTATCTATTTGTATGTAGATTTCTTTTTATTTACATAATTTACATTGAAACCCAAACTTGTTTGATATGTAATTAATAAAAAGTTTAAGTACGGTGAACAAATTTTTTTTCGTTTTTGTACTTTTCAAAATATTTTTTTTTGTTTTGTTTGAACGCAATTAGTTTTTAAGTGAGCAATGCAGTAATCAAAAATAAAGTTTAAGATTGTTTCAAGTGGTTTTTATTGATAACCGAGTGATCCGCTTTGGTGATAATGTTCCGCTAAGGTCATAGGTTCGAATTCTAATGTACTGCGTAGATAATATTAGTTATAAATACATCTTTAATTTTATTATCAAGTTGAATGCACATTAAACAAAAGTTTTAAAAAAATACAATGGCACTCCGGGAATGCATGCCGACAGAAGTGAAAACTTGAACAAGATCGCCTTGGTGAAAGAAAAATACTTGTATAGAACATTGGTCCGTAACCGTATCTAAATAAAGAGCACAATCGCGTTTACAAAAAAAAAAAATTCCAGAACCTTTAAAGTAAAATCACTTGCATAGAACATTAATCCGTAGCTTAATATACATAAAGAGCACAATCGCTTTTACAAAAATAAAGTGTCGGTAACGGTGTCGCGAGTTCAATTGTTTTTCCCCATCTCAAAAATACCCAACGCGCTAAAGGAAGTTTTCACTTCAAAAACTTCGTAAGTAGGTTATTTTTTATACAAATAGGTACACGATGATTATTCCAATTAGATGAAAAGATAAAAATATCATTAGATTTACTTTCTTCTTTAGTTCAATCAATTTGCAATAACAGTAATTACTAAGCATAGCTACTTTACATCAATTTAAGACCTTTCCTTTTCCAATATTGACGTTGTTGCCTGTTGGCACAATTCCAAACGTTATAATCGAAATGAAAAAAGATAAAACAGTGGAAAACATTGATAAGAACTTGTGCATGTGCACACTGTAGATATGTCATCGAATATGAAGTATTCAAAGTACCTTATAATACTAGCCGATTATTGTTCCACGCTCTCAAAACGGCGAAGGAAAACATCGAGAGTAAACCGGCATGTCCTAGAACCAATAAAGACATGTGACATCTACCAATCCACACAGGTCCCGCGTGGTGGATTACGGCCCGCTCCCTCTCACTGAGAGGAGGCCTGTGTCCCAGTAGTGGGAACAATATATACTGAATATTATTGTCCCACTGCAGGGCAAAGGGCTCTTCTCATACAGAGAAGGCACGAGCATTGATCACAACGCTGGCTCAAGATGGGTTGGTGATTTCAGAATTAAAGTTTCCTTACGATGTTTACTTTTATAAATGTCAGTAATGTCCAAGATAAACTCAGAAAAGTATTTAGCATTCCAAAAAGTATCTCACTGATGGCGACTATATTAGCTGCAGTTGGTATAATGGAGTGATTATATTGAAATTCATAAAAACCACTAACCGAGCTTCAATAAAAATACAGATTTATAAGATAATGGTAACTAACAGCCAAGTAATTAATTAATAAAACACATTTTAAATTGGGTCGTAAACTAGATCTTAAAGAGAAGGACTTAAAAGACACTGCGACCTCTGAGTTTGTTTCGGCCTTTCTTCTCAGAGTAGTCAGATAGGAAACGCCGAACTCGTCTAGCTTATATATTTTTTTTTTCCATAATGTACAGAATAAACAATTTCATTTCAATACAAAGAACCTTGAAAAGTCGGTCAGAAATGAGAATAGAACATAATCCAATATTCGTTACCCAACGCTCACAAAATCTTTGATGAATTTGATGAGACCTGGGTCCAGCCCCGGATCTAGAATTTTTTTGAGACAGGGCAAAAACTGCCGTCTGCCGCCCCCCGCCAATCTTTCATGGGGATGCGCTAAGTTAGGCCCCACAAAATTAAAATTTTCTCAAAATGAAAATGTTGGCAGCAATATATTAATCAAATTGTATCGATCGATAATGCGCCAATTCAACAGGGGCGCCAAAACTGTTGTAAAAAAGAAAAAAAATAGAATGATTATAAATGTGCTGCGTGTCTCATTTATTGCAAAGTTGCTGTGTGCTGGGTGGTGCACTTGTCTGCTACGCTTGAATTTGTTGCCTCTAAAGTTGGCGCCCGGGGCATGGGCCCCGGCTTGCCCCCTCCTAGATCTGCCTGGGTCCTAGCAGTTGGAACGTTGAAATTCGCTAATCCAGTAAAAAAAAAACACTGAAACATTTGTAGCTTTTCTGTTATTTTTTGACAAATAATTGGCGAATGGAACACCAATTCTAAGGCGGATCACACGCTGCGACACAGAAAAAGAAAATACTAATAGGCTACAGCTACACGATCTCAAAACACACTGTTACAAAATCCAAAACATTACAGGCACAGTCCCAGACACAACACCGCTCCCAACACCAGCGCCAAATCCAGCGCCACCGGTAGACAAAACCCTAGTCCAGATCAACGTCTCCTGCGAGGAGCTACAGCAGCGTATAAACAACTTCATTGAGAGAAAGAGAGAGCAAGTGAACATCAGCAACATTCACGACTTCATACCTAATAAGCAAGATGATGCTGAGACGGAAACATGCGCAAGAGTGAGAACGCAGTTCGTTAGGAGGAGCGACTCGAAGGGACATTTGAAAAGTGAGTGGTTTTTGTAATAATCTGTCGTATGATGTTCCTACTGCTAGGACTCAGACCTCGTCTTAATGAGAAGTGAAGGGGTGCTACACGCTTTTTCGGGTCGCTAAGACGGGCGACTTTTCCCGAACGTATATTATTCGATTTTGCTGCCCGGCTGAGCTGAATCACGAGAACCCGAACTGCCGAACAAGTGTGTAGCACGCCTCATGCCCGATATTTAAAATTTAATATATTTAAACCCAATAATAAAACAGAAAATCATGCTTGAATTCCCCGAAGATGTTTGATTCGCCGAAGCCCACAAGGCACAGACTTGAAGTTCAAACTCTGGGCTGCTACTGAGCAATTCCTTTTGGAAAATCCACTTTATTGTACACACCCTAACTGCGCAACACACTTTGAATCACAATCCGAGAGTTTTGAAGGATATTGCTTATCCATTGGTTCATAGGTTTGAAAAATCTGCTCAACAACGTAAATAACGCAATGGACGTGGGTGAACTATCAAAATGAAATCCATTGCGATCAACTGTCAGTTTATATGTGTTAATTACCCCGCAGGTCCCCATGCTCAGTAATTACACTTGCGACCCCTAGTCCAACGACGTGCGCAGCCAAAATATTTAACCAAAATACTATTTTTCTTCCCAGTTCGCAAAGTCCACAACGAATGGGGTCCTCAAACCGTATCAGCGGAGGACATGTTCCCCGAACCAACAGACAACAGTGGCCTTCCATCGTCCATCGCAGAGCGAGTGGTGGAAATTGAGAAGTATCTCAACATTGGCCCTGTGTCTAAGGATATATACAGGCGACTGAAAGATATGGAGGATAAGATTGCGGAGCTACAGGCTGTGTCGCCCGAATATGCTCAGTTTTGGGTACGATTTTTTTAATGAGTATTTTATATGTTACTGTACTAGTGACAAAAAAAAAACAGTGGCACTCCGGGAGTACCGACAGAAGTGAAAACTTGAACAAGATCGCTTTGGTGGAAGACAAATACTTGTATAGAACATTGGTCCGTAACCTTATCTAAATAAAGAGCACCATCGCGTTAACAAAAAAAAATACTTCCAGAACCTTTAAAGTAAAAATACTTGCATAGAACATTGATCCGTAAAGTAATGTAAATAAAGAGCACAATCGCGTTTACAAAAATGAGGTGTCGGTAACGGTGTCGTGAGTTCAATTGTTTTTTCTTATCTCAAAAATGCCCAACGCGCCTAAAGAAGTTTTCACTTCAAATATATGGACAAACGAGACTTTATTAGAAGGATCGGAATAACATAAATAAACTATATCTCAAGAACACAGACGACTGTCATTTCACCATAAACTTTATCCAATTGAGAAAAGGTTTAATTTTCTTTGTTGTCTGAGGTAATTTTGACAGTCTTTACGGGTCGTCAGAAGCCCGAAAGTCTGACAACCAGTCTAACCAAGGGGTATTGTCTTAGTTTGTAATTGACTCATACTATTGTACTGAGGCTATCACTATGCTTTGTATCTATATATATAGCTAGGTTACTTCACAATATGGGTAATAAAAGTAGTATAATACCAAAGACTTTAATTAACTTAACCTAGGGTGGTGTGAAGTACCTAGTAATTTATTACAATCATAAAATGAGATCGCTGTGCTTCTCAACAGGTATCGTGTTACCGGGTAAATTGGGTTGTGGAGATCAGATAGGCAGTCGCTCCATGTAAAATACTGGTATTCAGCTGCATCTGGTTAGACTGGAAGCCGACCCCAACATAGTTGGGAAAAGGCTAGGCAGATGATGTTGTTTTGGGTTATTTTGAAGTCCCTATATTTTTGACGCTGACTGTAACAGATACTATTTTTCAGGTTTTCCATAAGTTTTAACATTGCAACTCTATAAAGTTTTGTTCTTTTTCCTATAGAAAACTGCAAGAGATACAGATATGAAACAAGAGGGGATGGTGGACTACGCGTTCTCCGCTGATGACATCGCTAGAAAGATTGAACAGCTCGAAAGGGGCATGATGTGAAGACATATTACTTTACAAGTCCACACGTCGATTTGAAAAGAGAAAGAGATAGAGCTATACGTCCTGTAGAGCTTCATCTCTTTCCCACACTGAAGTAATATTCAAATAATACTGCTTTATGAACTGGTGGTAGGCCCCCTGTAACTGTCTTATCACAAAACGAGTTCTAACTTTAGTTCAAACACAAACCTGCGAGTCCAGTTATTGAATTTTGAACTTTATTCCCGACGTATGTAAAGTTCTTAATACAAAATTAACAACTAATGGCCGTTTTCGCCGTCACCAAGTGATACTTAAATGAATCCCTAAACAAAAGTGCATTGTTGGATTTTCAACACTAGGCTCAGCACTGAGAGTTGAAAATCCAACAATGCACTTTTGTTTAGGGATTCATTTAAGTGTCACTTACTTGACAGTGAAAACGGGCATTAGACTCGGTTCTAAAATCAGTTTTTGGATTGAGAACTTTAAGTTCGTCGGAATAAAGTTCAAAATACAATAACTAGCTCAATGGTCTTTGGCTTAAGACTAAAAAACTGGTTTTGTAATAAGACGGCAAATGTCCCACTGTACGGCAATGGCCTTTTCTGTTTTTATGCAGCAGATGAGGGAAAACCTATTTTTTTTTTTAATCAATGATGCCTCCATTAAAGATAACAGGGATTAGTTTTTTAGGTAATCAGGGAACTAGATTGATTGATAATAGATTATCAACTGAAATTATCAGTAAATTCAAATTACAACTGTCATTCATTGTCGGTCGTATGAACATGGTGTATAGCATGGTGTCACTATAACACGGTAAATTGATGTAGTATGTCAATCAGTACCCTAATTGCGTAATACAACACAATCACAATTTGTTTCGATTTGAAACAGATTGCTAATCCATTGCTTCATAACTCGGAAAAAAAATCTGCTCAACAACGTAAATAACGCAATGAATGTTATTGAACTGTCAAAATGAAACAAATTAAGCAAAATTGTTTTCGAAAATAAGTTACGCAATTAGGGTACTGGTCAATAACCTTTCAACTGTCATTAACGAGACACAATAGAATTTTAATTGTTATCCACCTCAATGAGGCGTCGTAACAGATGATGAGATAATCAAGTTCCTTGACTTCACATTTATCTACATGTAGATAGTAAAATTAAATAAATAAAAATGGAAGTGTCTGTTTGTAATGTCAAAATAACAGCTTTTTAAGTTTTTACTAAATGCATATGAAAGTATATACAAACAAAAAAAAGAAAAATAAATGTTTTTCTGTCTGTTTGTTCCGGCTAATCTCCGAAAAGGCTAAACAGATTTTGATGGGACTTCTACTGGAAGATAGCTGATGTTATAAAGTGTAACTTAGACTTACTTTTATTTTTGAAAAATAATAGTTTACGCTGGCAAACCCGCGAGCAGCAGCTAGTTTGGAAAACAATAATAATATTAATGTATTTACTTGGTCGTTTTTGCCTTTTTTATAAAGCGTACCTATGTCACCTACATCATACGTGCTTTGTTTAAAATAAAAAAACATTTAAAATTAACTTAGTAACTTTAATGTAAGTAGGAATCGAACAACTGTGGTGTAATCACAATATGTTATTGGTATAATATAAATAAACTTTTATAAAAGTATAATTGTGTGTAACTTAAAACTCAACAAAACTCCTATATCTTCTACAATTTATTAAAAACCCATAAAATCAATGTTAACTTGGATCAGTTGTGTAGTTAAATGTCAAACCCAGTACCACTCTTAAGTGACAAGTGGGAAATGAACGAAATATGTTTTTAGCTATACAGGGTGGCGACATCGACGCGAAAACTGTTACCATGGATTCAGTACATGATTCTGAACTCCCGCGTTGAAATTTTTAGTCGGTTATTAAAAAAAAATCTGCTGTTCCATACATTTTGACCGCGTAGGTATTGCACTTTTCTATGAAACAGCAATTTTTTTTTTAATAAGCGATGAAAAATTTCAACGCAGGGAGTTCAGAATCATGTACTGAATCCATGGTAACAGTTTTCGCGTCGACGGGGATGCCACCTTGTAGATTATTAAGTTATAAGATTTTTATTAAACGATCACTCGTGTGGGAAATTGTGTTTATTAGAATAGAAATAAAAATAATACCGAGTTCAACTGTGACTAACAAGACAATAGAATTTCTATTGTTATCGCCACAGAACACTATTTGGTTATACAGACTGTTTGGCAGAACGTTGAACATACGAAAATGGTGGATAGGTGGGGTCATCTGCTACTTACTCAGCCCTAATTTATTCGGCCCTGGCCACCTGAATATTAAAAAAAAAAAAATTTTTGCTTTCTTCTAGTTTCACCACTTTCTTAACTTTAAAGTATAATTTTTATTTAAAATGGGTAAAACAGGCAATACTTTTGTTTTTTTTTAATCTCTAATGTTGGCAGATTCTTATAAAATTATTGCTTTATTCACATGTTAGCTAGAAAAAAAGTTATGAGTCCTCAAACTCACAGAAAGATGTAAAAAATACTTAAATCATAATTTCAACTTGCATTAAAAAAAACAAATGCCAAATAAATTAGGGCTGAGTAAGTAGCAGATGACCCCACCTATCCACCATTTCCGTATGTTCAACGTTCTGCCAAACACCCTGTATATAGCCTTCTAAAGGCAAATCGACAGTTGAGCTATTATATTATATATTGTTATGTTAAAAAAGGACATACCGATTTTTAGGGTTCCGTACCCAAAGGGTAAAATGGGACTAGGGTCCCATTTTACCCTTTGGGTACGGAACCCTAAAAAAAATACAAATACATATAGAAATACATCATCTATGAAAATTTCAACTGTCTAACTATCACGATTCATGAGATACAGCCTGGTGACAGACGGACGGACAGCGGAGTCTTAGTAATAGGTTACTGAGACTCCGCCTGTACTGTTGCCGCTATAACAACAAATACTAAAAAACAGAATAAAATAAATATTTAAGGGGGCTCCCATACAACAGACATGATTTTTTTGCCGTTCGTTCTGGATCCTACTCGCACTTGGCCGGTTTTTTTATTTAAAAACACTACCGAAAAGTATCGAAGTTGAAAAAACTCACTTTGAACCTGCCGGCTTCACTCCCCATAGCCGACGTTAGCACGAACGTAAAAAAATCGCGGCGGGATTTTATCGTGCACTGGATTTTCAACTCTCGGTGTTAAGCCGAGTGTTGAGAATCCAACGCGCTGGGATGCACTCTCGTTCCAGCGCGTTGAATAAACACACTGTTGGATTTTCAACTCTCGGCGCTGAGCAAAGCGTTGAAAATCCAGTGCACGATAAAAAATCACGGCGATTTTATTACGTCTGTGCGGACGTCGGCTTAGTCATGGAAATGGCAGCCATCTTAGAACTCATACTTTACGCTGATTAGTCATCGCGGACGTGCTTGACTTGAAACACATGTCAATGAACATACCTTTTTTTTTTTGGGTGGGAAATTATCAAATAACTTCTCCCTTCTCCCGCTCTGGGCGGAGCGGGAGGGCGTGTCAGACTCTTACTGACTAAAACCCACCCGTGTTCCTTCGGTTGCCCTGTTGCCGGGGGCCACGATTTCCCTATCGGTTCTCTTCGAACCCCCGGCAGGCATTGGCCCTAGCGGACCCCGTCAATTCTGCTGATATCTCTTTGAGGCGCGCGTGGAACACAACGCGCCGTCGACCTGGGCTTGGTCCTTATCGGATGGCGAGCTACCCATTGCTCACCGTCCGCAAACCCGCGCCTACGGTGGCCGGAAATCGGCTCGCGATTCCCGCCCCGAGCGTCTCCTGCGGCGGTTAGGAGCGTGAGGGCGCGAAATTTGCCTCTCCCTCACGCGTTCCGCCTCCTCCTTCGCGAGCATTACCGCTTCGCAGAAGGAGGTGACGGCCATTTCCTCTCGCTCCGTACCATGGCCTGAACCAGAGCCCGGACGCGAGAGATCACCGCCGCCGATCGCCTCTACGAGGACACGGCATTGCTCCGCCCAAGCCGGGCAGACCTCCACCGTATGCTCCACCGTGTCCTCAGGCCGATCCACACAATGGTGACACCCGAGTGTTTCCTCCCGCCTTATCCTGAACAGGAACCTCCCGAAGCAGCCGTGTCCGGTGAGGACCTGCGTCAGGCGGAAGGTGAGGACACCGTGGCGCCTCTCAAGCCACTCCTCAAAGAGGTTAAGAAATAAATCATCAATTTTAACCAGTATTTCAGTAGCGTTTTTGTGACCTACCTTGGATTTTAAAGAAACAAACCTATGCATTTTTTTAATTTAAAATTTGATTCGATTAGTGTGGGTGTGATCTACCGGGTTTTGATATTTAACTACACAATTATACATCGATTATGATACAAAAAAAATACTGAATAAAACACATCCAATTTTTAATTAAAACAATTTCACATTTTATTTACATAAATAATAATCATATTCACTTTTATGTACAAATCACGGTTTTGTCTTCACAAGGTACGCTCACAACACTTCACAAGATAATTAATCCAGGAGTCTTAGGGCCTTAGCAGACATGCTAGTTTTAGCAGCCCAAAGTGACAGGCCGCGTCCTAATAGAAAACAATCATCGCGCGAAAACGCGATCGTAAGTGTTTATAAGTCATTTTCTGTTCGGAAAACCGGAAAGAGGTTCGATTCACGGCTTCAGACGCGGGATCACACTACTTTTGCCAGGGACTGAAACCGTTATGGTCAATATGGGTATTTTTTCCATAATTATAACTTTTATTAGGTCGACCTGTATGTAACTATGTAATGGAATCTAAGGTAACTAATTTAACCATCTTCCAAGGGTCGTAGCGTAATGAAAATTGGCAGCTGTATGTAGTTCTGATGACAATACAATAATATGGTACTGTCGAACTGATCTGATGATGGAGCCGGAAGATATGAACTGGAACTTCATGATGGAAAATCGTATCATAGCTGTTTTGGATTTCTTAGAAAAGTCTTGTCCACGATTAGGTTTCAAGGTCTGATGATGAAGCCGGAAGATAGGCACTGGCATTCCATGATAGAATATCGTACCATAGTCGTGTTTGCACTTGTGAGAAAGGCCACGTAATGGACTTTGAACACGATCAGGTTTCAAGCGTGTTTTTCTAGTGTTTTTTAAACTATTAATTTATTTTACAGATATATTTACAGGTTACGTTAAATTGAATACAACCAGAATTAGTACCGGTAACCGAAATAAAAATTACCTCTATCTTACACGTGCGTCGACATTAATCAAAGGGCGCGCATCGCCTGTGTGTGTGTAACCGGTATTAAAACGGTAACCTAAATAGAGGTAACGTGTTTCTTCTTCTTGGTTACCCAGATAGCGGTAACCTTAGTAGATACCTGTACCGTAATTTATAAAGGTTTTCAGTCCCTGAGTTTTAGGCCGCCCGCTGCGTTAAGCAGGTGCACGGAGCGAGGACCCGCCCCGTGCACCGCTCCGTCACGGAAAAATGGACCTTTAAGCTATCGCGGACGTCTGCAACGGACTCTCGCCTCTCGCAGCGCCGGCAGTATGAACGAATGCGCGGGTGTATAGCTGACATCGTAGTGGATTTTTGTTGGTAATAAATTATTTTGCCAATTCATCTATGAAAATATTATGTATGTAAGGAAAAATCTGCATCTTTTTAAGAAAAATAATAATAATTATATAATTTATGTATACAAAATATTGTAAAACATTTTAAAAGAGTAACGGTGGAGTTTCTTGCCCATTCTTCTCCATACGAAAACAACCTTTTGGAAGGGGCGACTAGAATCAATTCTATTTTTTGTTTTTGACGTTCAAAAGTGCCTTTTTGTGCCTAATTGAAATACATTATTTGACTTTGACTTTTTTTGATTTCGTCTGTTTTTCGATTATGTTTTGCACCGTCGCGCGGACACACGACCCCCGCCCCGTTGCCCGCGGGGCGGGCCCCGTGAGACCCGCCTCAGGCAGCGCTGCTCTAAGGATGATAATAGAAAACAGCACGCCGCGCGGGCGCCCGCTCCGTGCACCCGCTTAACGCAGCGGACGGCCTTAACATACAAAAGTATCCGACAAGCTGCTTTTAACCTCAGTGATTTTTCAACCTACTTCGGCCACCATACGTTCGGTCGCGATACCAAAATCTCGCTTTTCAGCGATTAGTTCGATGCAGAATCTCGTTTAGTCACTAGGTATTAAAATTGCACGATTTCTATAGATCGCATTTCTGTCAGTCGCTGTATCAAGCGAAAAGCGACTAAATCGCTAATCACTGATGCTAAACGTGTGCGAAGTTTACAGCTCAAGTCTCTGTATCGATATTCCAAAACGATACTTGATCTGATCGTCATTGCATGTCTGCTAAAGCCCGTATTCTATCTCTGACTAGGCAGCTGGCTGCTGGGGCGGCCTCCTCAGGTAGACCACCACGCCCAAGGCGCCCAGGAGTGCCGTGATGAGGTACAGGTCCCAGTTCGAGAGCAGCGTGGAATCCGTTAGGAACAGGACTGCCAGCGGACTCTGCAACAATGACTGATGATTATCGACTTCAGTGAGGTTGCAGTGGATCAAAATTAATTCCACCACTTATTTTTTTATGAATTATGAAACTAAAGTTTAGTTTTTAATACTACCACAGATTAATACACATGGTTCACTCCGCAAAATCATTTAAATAAAAAGCGACTCTTGCTACGACACAATAAAGTGCAATTCAGGTCGCATAGCGCTAAAGACCTTTAGTTATACTTACTTAGAAGTTGCCTCGCGTAAACTCTTAGATCTTTTGACTATGTTACACTCTTAGAATTGGCCCGACAAGACGGGCCCGCCGCGTACTTGTGGCTTCACACCTAAACTGCGGACTTTCCCATCTGTATTCATCTGTGATAGTATTGAGAACCTCATTCAAGACGCGGCGCTAGTGTCTATGTCAATGCATAAAATTGCATTAAAAAAAAAAAATGTTCCACAGTTTTCCGTGTTGGCGTGGACTATACGAACGTTGCGTCACAGAATAACCCCTCACGGAGGCAAAGCTTCATAAGTCTTATACTGCCGGACTTTGACGAAGCTCATCAATCATTGCGCGATTGTATGAAGTTTTCTCTCTGTGGGTTACCTACTCCGGTCGCAGATCGTCATTTGTCACTCAAAAGTTTTTTTTTTTTGGAACTACATAGAGTTGTTAATCTACAATTTTGTAATCACGGTAATACAAAATAGGCAAGTACTTCTATGGTATTAACAGCTCTAGATTAAATCTTACTTTTGTTGGGAAATCTGTAGGAGAGTGTATACTCACGTCAAGTATCTGGTGTATGGCGGAGGCGGCGTTGAGCCGGGCGAGCGCGAGCGCGGCGGGCAGGCGCGCGTCGGGCGAGGTGTCGGCGGCGAGGTCGTAGCAGCGCTTGGCCAGGTGCGCGTCCTGCGCCAGGCCCAGGCCCAGCTCGTGCATGTAGCCCAGGTTGAACGTGGCCTGCGCGTTGTGGAGCTGCTCGGATGCTATCCTGTGGGATTGCATCTAGGTTAAAAGGCGATCAGAATAGGATGTTTCTCATGGCTTGTACTTATTGGGAGGAAATGTAATTATTTTTCCACTGCTGTCCCATATATATATATATTTTTTGGAATTATGTTATTTACCGCGGCTTGTAAACTTTTAGAAATCGTCACGTTAAAAAGTGTTGATACTTGCGACTGTCTTTGTCTAATACAAAGAGAGAGAGAACGCCGCGCCCCCAGAAAAAAACGTAAGAAAAACAAACGAAAAGAGTAAAGTGACTACAGTGTCGTGGGATAAAATTGTACACATCGACCCGAGTACACTGCATGCCGGAGAGAGAAAAAGTATGGATTTGGACAAAATAAAAATCCTAGATGTCGGCTCTGAAAATTTTCAAATTTTTCATCATGAATATCGTTTTTATGGTTTTCAAGAGTGAAACAGCCGATAGTAAGGTTAAAATGAAAATCCAAGATGGTGGCTCCGAATTTTTTTAAATTTTTCGTCATGGGTATCGTTTTCGTGGTTTTCGAGGGTGTTGAAGTTGATAGTGGGGTCGAAATGTAAATCCAAGATGGCGGTTGCAAAAATTTTGTTTTTGTTTTAAATCATACGTGAGAAAGAACTTCGTTCCTGACGGGGGTCCCCCGACCGCATAAGTTTTTTTTTATATGTTTGTTCCGCGATTATTTCGCAGATTATGAATTGGTTTTGATGATTCTTTTTTGTTTGGTAGGTCATACTTCAGAGGTTTAGAGGCTTTAGAAGTTGGTGGCAAAAAACGAAAATTCTAAACCAAAGACTTCCGAAATTAAAGTAATTTTTCATTTTGTAATGTTTTTTTGGAAATCAGTTGTTTATTTTTTGTAAAAAGTTTATTTTTATTTTTGTTTAATTAACATTGTTTTGTAAAAGAGTAACTGATGAACAGTTTCCCTTCAATCGCACCTGTAGTGATACGCGGCGGCCTCCAGGTCCTGCGCCGTGCCCAGCCCGTAGTAGTGGTAGTCGCCCAGCTTCACGCGCGCCGCGCCGCAGCCCTGCGCCGCGCCGCGCGCCCACAGCTGCAGCGCGCGCGCCCAGCGCTCTGACTCGCTGAAGAGGCGGACCTCGCCTGGGACAGATAAAAAAAAAATTGTCAAAATATTTTATTTCTCTTCCAATCAAAGTCAAAGTCAAATCAAAGTCAAATAATTTATTTCAATTAGACACAAAAAGGCACTTTTGAACGTCAAAAACAAAAATAGGATTGATTCTAGTCGCCCCTTCCAAAAGGTAGTTTTCGTATGGAGAAGAATGGGCAAGAAATTCCACCGTTACTCTTTTAAAATGTTTTACAATATTTTGTATACATTAAATATATGTGAAGACGATGCACCTGGAATAAGATTACTATACCACAATAGGTTAAAATAATTAAAAATGAAGCAATGACAGAAAAAATAATTATGTAATGGATGTAATAATATATAATGGAACACCATGTGGTGTTCACATATTTACAAGCATTGTAAAAGTAGGTACCTATACGATATTCCTAAAAAAATTACAAGTGATACTAATTAGTCAGTGTGTGAGTAATCACAGAATGTAAAAAAAAAAATATGTTGTAATATTTAATTACACAATTAAATTAGCAACCAGTTTGATTTTGTCTAGACTCTAAATTGTCCTATGGAACTAGACCAGCATGCTTCCAAGCATTCTTATCTAGAATATAATCCTCTAATTTGTAATATGCTTGTTCACAAAGAATACTTTTAATATGAGTTTTAAATTTTCTTTCAGTTAACTGTAATATATCACAAGGTATTTTGTTGTAACATTTAACACAGTACCCCATAAAAGATGTTTGTACTTTGGATAATCTGAAAAATGGTTGATCTATTTTATCTTTATTTCTAGTATTAAAATTATGTCTATCACTTATTTTCTTAAAAAGATGCAGATTTTTCCTTACATACATAATATTTTCATAGATGAATTGGCAAGGTACCGTCATAATATTAATCTTTTTAAATAGTTCCTTGAGAGATTCGCGACGACATAGGTTATAAATGGCTCTGACAGCCCTCTTTTGTAAAATAAAGACTGATTCAATGTCAGCAGCCCGACCCCACAGTAAAATGCCATATGACATAATGCTGTGAAGGTAACTAAAATATACCAAACGCGCGGTTTCTACATCTGTTAAATGTCTTATCTTTCTAATAGCATAAGCGGCCGAGCTTAGCCGCCCCGCAAGAGATGTTATATGAGGTCCCCATTGTAATTTCTCGTCCAGCGTGATTCCTAGGAAAACTGTTTGATTAATAAATTCCAGTTTTTCTCCATTCAATATGATGTCACATTCGCTACTTTTAACATTCGGTAATTAAAATCTAATGCATTTGGTTTTTTTCTCATTTAGTAATCAATCAATCCATCTGCCTAGCCTTTTCCCAACTATGTTGGGGTCGGCTTCCAGTCTAACCAGATGTAGCTGAATACCAGTATTTTACATGGAGCCACTACCTATCAGACCTCCACAACCCAGTAACTGGGTGATACTATATCCCTTGATAAGACTGGTTGTCAGACTTTCAGGCTACTGACAACCCGTAACAACTGTCAAAGATCCACGAATGACAGCCGGAACCAACGGGTTAACGTGCTTTCCGAGGCACGGAAGTCTTGGTATGTAAAGATGGTCACCTATCCACAGACCAACCTCGGCAGACGTAGCTTAACTTGATAAATCGACCTGTGCGGTTGTTAATACTTAGCCACGATCTTTTCACAATCAAAATAAAAAAATCACGTAAATTGGCCCAGTAATCACGGAAAAATCAGTATCACGAAGAGTTAACAATACCACGTCAGTCCCGCCCGTGCCAGCCAGCATGCGCTAGCATGAATCAGCATTGTTACAACATCACGGTTTATACTGACCGGTGTCAAGCAGGAAAGCGGCGTTAGTCTGCGCCAGTTCGTATCCTCGCTCGGCCAGCGCCAGGTACTGCAGTAGAGCCGAGTCCGATTCCCGCGCGCGCCAACCGGCGTGAGCCAGCATGAGCCGAGAGCCCCATGAGCCGCGCTCGCATACGTTCTTAAATAACTGTTAACAACAAAATTAAAGTTAGCAATTGCTGAAATACTTCAAAGCACAGCATGTTCTAGGCACACTATTCATCATAGACGGTGGTTAAAAGTAATGGCCAAAAATATTGTCAAAATCAAAATCCAAGATGGCGGATGTTTTTTTCGTTATGGGTATAATTTTCAAGGTTTTCGAGGGTGCTGTAAATGAGTTCAAAATCTGTTTGCGCTCACCTCGACGGCCGTGGTACAGGAGCGCAGCACGCCGAGCCCCTGCGCGTGCATCTGCCCGAGGTGGTACAGCGCGAGCACGTGGCCCGTCTGCGACGCGAGAGAGAAGTACTTGTTGGCTTGCTTGAAGTCGCGACGGACGCCGATGCCACCTGATACGGAAATTATACGTTAATACTTTATTTATTACCGTCGAATCGCCAGGCGTGTACTTGTAAATTATTTTCAATTTGCTAGTAAACACGCCTAGAGTGTTTACTAGCAAATGTTTTTTTGTTCGACTAGCTCCGTTCCTCGGTTTCACCCGCATAAGTCTCGATCCCGTGGGAATATCGGGATAAAAGTATCCTATGACCTAACCCAGGTCATGGTCTACCTATGTACCAAATTTCATCCAAATCCGTTCAGCTGTTTTAGCGTGAAAGCGAAATAAACTATCTACTATAATATGAGTTAGGATACCGGAGACTCGTGTGGCGTAACCACAGAAAGCGTTCAATCGCCAGAGAGAATTAGAATAGCATTATACTAGAATAAAAGACAATACTAATACTTTCCTCGCAAATGATGTCCATTGCTTAGTTTGCGCACTTTTTAGGGTTCCATACTTCAAAAGGAAAAAACGAAACCCTTATAGGATCAGTTCGTTGTCCGTCTGTCTGTCTGTCAAGACTTTTTTCTCAAGAGCACGTGGAGGTATCAAGTTGAAATTAGCATCAAATATAAAAATCAATCTTCTAAGTCAACGCAATTAAAAATACAACCATTTATGCGACATATTTTGATACTCGCAATAAATCTAAACCTACAGGGTACTTCCCGTAGACCTAGAATCTTGAAATTTGGCAAGAAGCAAGGTCTCACAGCCCAAGTAAAGGAAAAAGTCCGAAAATCGATAATTTGTAGTGATATCAAATTTAAAAAAAAAACCGGATACCAACTTACATTTGCAGTTGAAGAATTGACCGCGACGTATATCGATGTATGGGAGAACATGCTTTTCAACTACAATATTAAGTTTGTTTTTGGGATGAATTCATCTCAACTACGGAACCCTTCATTGTGCGTGATCCAACACATACTTGCCGGTTTTTTTTCATTTGATTTTGAGAAACCCATATACACATCTTCAAGTTCTAGTTACTGCATAACATACTTACCAAAATACATGAATCCAAGATGCAGCTGTCCTTCTACCCATCCCTGGTTGGCCGCCATCGTGAAGTATTTAAACGCCGCTGTCGTATCTTTAGGAACGCCACGACCCTGTAAATAAAATAATACTTTATTCTTCACTCTCGTATATTAATATATTTATATCCATTCGCGTTAAGAAAATAGGAGGAGCTCATGGTTAAGTAGTAACAGCCGCATGGGTCGATCCATCAGGTTAAGCTACGTTTGCCGGGGTTGGTCCGTGGATGGGTGATCATCTTTACATACCGAGACTCTTCCGTGCCTCGGAGAGCACATTAAGCCGTTGGTCCCGGCTGTCATTCGTGGATCTTTGACAGTCGTTACGGGTCGTCAGAAGCCCGAGAGTCTGACAACCAGTCTTAGCAAGGGTATCGTATTACCCGGTTACTGGGTTGTGGAAGTCAGTTAGGCAGTCGCTCTATGTAAAATACTGGTATTCAGCTGCATCAGGTTAGACTGGAAGCCGACCCCAACATAGTTGGGAAAAGGCTAGGCAAATTGATTTTTTCGCGTTCAGAAAATAGCGAGTCATTTTTGAAGTGAAAACTTCTTTAGGCGCGTTAGGCAATTTTGAGATGGGAAAAAACAATTGAACTCGCGACACCGTTACCGACACCTCATTTTTGTAAACGCGGTTGTGGTCTTTATTTGTATTAAGTTACGGATCAATGTTCTATGCAAGTATTTTTAATTTAAAGGTTTTCGAAATATTTTTTTTTTGCTAACGCGGTTGTGGTCTTTATTTAGATAAGGTTACGGACCAATGTTCTATACAAGTATTTTCTTCCCCCAAGGCGATCTTGTTCAAGTTTTCACTTCTGTCGGCACTTTTAACGTTGCCCCACACTAGGAATTTCTCCTGTATTGTGGGTGCGTTTACAAACATCTAAACTCACATACACAAACAGCCAGACCCGGAACAACTACTTGTAGGTCATACAAATATTTGTTCCGTGCGGGAATCGAACACGCGACACGCAGCGCAGCAGTCAATCGCTTAACCACTGCGCCAACCGTGCCGTCTAACAATCGGGTCGCTACAAATTAGAAAGCTGGGGCCTTACTATGACGTGTTATAGCCATTATTGGTTCGCTTTGAAAATGGGAGTGCTATTTATGCTGTATAGCTCCATCTCTCTCTTACACTGGAACAATGATGGCTTTAACACGTCGTAGTACGGTCCTTGACGGCAGATCCTCGTACGAAACGCTTGAGTGTTTTGCGACCCAAATGATCGAAGGGCGGGGCTAGGTCAATGACTCACTATTTTTTTAACGTGAATGAACTATATAGTACGCAATAAATATAAACGTGAGCCTTCGTTATGAAAATGATTTTTGTCATGACAATTGAATTTCAAAGTCAATATCATAAGATTCAATGTCAATCATTCACAGAAAACTTTGTTACTCTATCGTTCTACATTTACCTGTAAATACATGATGCCCAGTCCGCTCTGACCAACAGGGTTATTCAGTTCAGCCGCTTTCCTGAAGTACCGTAGAGCTGTCTCATTGTCTGCCTTGATGCCGTCACCGCCTTCCAAATATATCTGCAATAAAGCGATAATAGTAATTATTTCTCATAAAAAAATCAAGTATCTTGACTAGCACATGAGGTTGTCGACATGTGGGATGTGGACTCTGCAATCATTGTACCGATAATCGTTACGGTTAATGGCCTAATAGCGAAGAGCCTCGACCAACACCTCAGGACGCTCTCATTGCGCGGCTGGGTCAAGGGCTTGATTCAGAAAGCAGTACTCCTAGACACGGCACGCATAGTGAGGAGGTTCCTCTCCCTAGAGCCCTGACCACCGGCAGCTTGGACCATGTTCCTTATGCCGATGGGCCACTATTTTTTATATTTTTAAATGTTTTTTAATGATCTTTATAAAAATATTTAAAAATGTATTTAATATGTAAAAAAATGAATAAATTAAATTATTTCTCAAACATGCTTACAAAAACATGATTTTGACAAACTTCTTCGAGATAAATCGAAAATGCTGTACTGGCCGAATACATGCGAGCGCTCGGCCGGCAATTTTTGTATGAAAATCCATATCTGTCGCGTTATTTAAAAATGGAACGAACTTTTTACTTCAACACATTGCAACCAAGGAGGTAACTTATCAAAGATTTAATTTAAATTTCGATTTGGTTTGCAAATAGAGCTTTTCAAAGTAAAGAAGAAAAAACAAATGAACATAAAGGCGTGTGAAAAATTTTCTTTGTTCGTCATTGATTCTGGAATTTATAATTAATTTACTTAGTTTGAATTTCCGCGCATTATTTGAGAATAGTACTATACAAGCCTTGGCAGCAACCAGGCATTGAAGGACTCACGTATGTGTGCCTCGGCTTCGCCTCGACCCATGATTTTTTTCGACATCTTCAACAATAATCGTCATGTCGCCAACAGCGTTCTGATGATGATAGCTGACAGGCTCGACTGTCCCTACATATGACGCTACAGTGACTTGCACGTCGCCTACAGTCGTCGGTCATTAATGTTATGTTAGTGTAAGTGTTGTATGTAAGGTGGTTTTTGTCTTGTATTTTATTGTAATGTTAATGTATTGTTTGATGAAGTTATGTGTGTTGTATTGTATTTAACTCGAAGAAATAAATGAACAATAATAATAATATTTCAGCCAATTTAAACAAAACCTTAATGAATTATACAGCAAAACCTTCCTCATGAATCACTACGCCCATTGGTGTAATCCATTGGTGAAAAATATGTTCGGTAGTTTGTGAGTTTATCGCGTTCAGACAGACAGACAGATGCGGCGAGAGGACTTTGTTTTATAATGGTGCCGATTCCCTTGTTCACAAACTAAACTAAATTTAAGTTCAGTGCATCTTTTTCTTTCTATTTCATTAAGAAAAGGACAGAAGATAAATTTTTGTTTAGTCCTGTCAAATTAATCAGCGCCTGTCACTACTCCATACAAGTTTAGACGTGATTAAAAACTTGCCGACTAAAATTACGTCAATTTACGTCAAGCGCTGATTAATTTGACAGGACTAAACTAAAATTTATCTTCTGTCCTTTTCTTAATGAAATAGAAAGAAAAAGATGCACTGAACTTAAAGGAGAATGGGCGGTTCGTCCCCAGTGGTGTATCAAGATGTGATATATGTCATTTTAAAGATCATAACAATAGCTTTATTTTATTGTATGACACCAACAATGAAACTCGTGCAGGGAAGGAACTATGAATTATTTTAATTTTACTTTTTTAATAATATTATTTTTAGCTTCAGCAGTTATTTTATGTATTTTTTACTATATATTAAGCGCACAGTGCGGTGCGGGTACCTGTCGGTGCCGTCGCGCGTCGCTCCTTTATTGCTGCCCTACACATTTACATACTACCAGACTCACACAAACAACTTTTGTGCGCAAGGTAAAGGTACAGTGGGCCAAAGTTCCGCGAGCTCACCTTAAAGGCGATAATCGCATAGCACGGCTCCCATTGTTATTTAGTGGGAATGTTTGGAAATCCGGTTAAACAATAGGACGGCTTAATACAAAGTCTGTTGGCAAAAAATATATATACAAACAAAAAAAGCAGCCATTTTCTATTTCAAAAGCAGTTTTATAGTCTGCATAAGTTTCGTAACCTTCTAAAGCCATATTTAATTGTTTGCACGGATGGATATATTTTAGATGTTACCGGACCGCACGCAGCAACGACATCAGATGCTACGATTATGTCGAGATCAATTCATAATGAAGCTCCAATACATGTAGTACTTCATGCTAGTGACGTACTCATTTTAGACAGGGGTTTCAGG
Organism: Agrochola lychnidis; assembly: GCA_963680765.1. NCBI lineage: Eukaryota > Metazoa > Arthropoda > Insecta > Lepidoptera > Noctuidae > Agrochola > Agrochola lychnidis. The sequence goes on from OY796862.1 coordinate 22,995,497, forward strand.
GACTCTCTTGGAGATATAGAAGAGCATGGTTATAATGCTCATATGCCTCCCACTAAGAGTAGGGCCGAAAATCACAACTCAGCACTGAAGATGCAAATGAATCCCGGCTGGTGACAATAATTAGATGGGTCGTGGAGGTAATAAATGGGCGCCAAAAACGTGATTTTAAAATATTACGGATAGAATATTTCAACAGAGCACTGCCTCATACATATGTTCGAAGATGTACGAATTGCTGCTACTCTAACAAACACGTTTAAAGAGCCTGTGACAAACGCGCCACATGCCAACTAAATAATCAGAGAAATCCAAGTAAAACTTCATCAGCCAAATAGTTTGGGTGACTACGTTGTGGAAAATAATCTCAATTGACAGAGGGCAGCGTTCCATACTATTACGGATGAAGCTGTACGAGCGTTGGCATTCCCAGTAGTAAGCGAGGAGGATCTAGTGCTAATAGCACTAGGCACCTATCAAATAAAGCTCGCCTGGTCTTACCTGAGCGAAACCATAATTCCCGACCTAGCACAATACGGGCTCAATGTTGAAGGAGTGCTTTTGAGAAGCCGTGTTCAATCCCGTCATGTATCCAATCGAATATATTACTCCTACATTATACAAGAACGACGGGAAGAGAGTCGGTCCGCAATTATTACTGTTCGTGCCTAACAGGACGAAGAACAATAGGTCCATATGCTCATATAATGAGTGTTAAATGGTATTCGGCTAGGGCAAGGCACCAAAATGACATCTTGTTACCGGCAACTTTTCTAGACGAAGTTATTATAGATTTAGATTAATATTGTGAATAATAAATATAGTAACTGCCATTGTTCTTGTTTTATTGCATTATTTGTTGAACTTACATGACACAGTAAAATAATAAGAGTAAAATTAAACTACGTGAACACACGAAACAGCAAATTAATTCTTTTTAAACTAGGTATTCTCTAAACTAGAGTTTTTAAATAACTCAAGTGCCCGCACACTTGAGTTGGTGGCGGTAAAGACGCTACACAAGACAAGTAGCTGCACCGCAAATAACACTATGTAAAATAACAGGCATGTACGGAAAACTGTTTATGCTAAAAATATAATTATTAAGAAAAAAAAAAGTCATAGTATCTTCTTTGCACGAGTTTCGTTGTTGGTGGCATACAATACGCTACTGTCATAACAGTCATAACCTCGAGGACACATGTTAAGAAGATCATAGCTCTTTCCATAGAACTTTGGATGAATGGAATAGAGTCTAGCTAGGCATACCCCAGGATATTTTTAAAGCAAAAGAGGTGTACGACGGTAAACTAAGCGAAAATTATTTTCTTCTGAAGAAAAATGTAATCATTCGTAGTTCTTCCCCTGCACGAGTGCGGTGGTTGGTGTAATAGAATAAAATAAAGCCATTATAATAAGCTTTAAAAAGACGTATCGCTCAATTTGATACAGTCTTAAAACATTCTGGGGACGGAGCCCATACAAAAGCGCCCATTCTCCTTTAGTTTAGTTTGGGAACAAGAGAATCGGCACCAATATGTAAGGATATAAGGAAACATACCTTGCCTAAGAAAGCGTTGGCGACGGCGTTGCCCGTCTTGGCGGCCTGTTGGAAGTAGTGCAGCGCCTTGTTGATGTCCAGCGTCACGCCGCGCCCGCCTTGGAAGTGCAGCTGGCCCAGACCGACCTGAATGTAACGTGACAGAGATATAATATTCAGTATAACATACAATATTTTATAAAAAAGCGCGCCTTGTGAATACAAAACAAGTAGAGAGATTTTATATCAATTTTGGATAGGGTCAATTTGTGCAGAATTACACCAACGACATAACATAACATCACGCCTTGTTTCCCCGAAGGGTTGGGCAGAGGTGTCCCTGTAGTAGGTACACCCACATTTCGCCAGTTATGTTTAAGTCCCATGTAATAGGGGGCGAACCTATTGCCATCAACCGGGCTGCTACTGAGCAATTTCAGATAGAAAACCCAATAACACTTTGCCCGACCCGGGAATCGAACCCAGGACCTCATGTACAGCAGTAGCGCTTGATACCACTAGACCAACGAGGCAGTCTTACACCAACGAATAAACATGTAATAACCTTAATTTGTGAAAAACCATTAATTAACTATATTGTACACTGAAAGGACGAAGAACAGGACATAATATTTGGCAAAAATCGCAAAAATATTAATTTTCGCAACTCAAGATTTTTTTTTGCGCTCGCTTTTGCAAAGTATTTCTAAAGCTAAAGTAGTGTTCGTACCTGCGCCTGCACATCTCCCTTCTCGGCCAGCAGCTGGTAGTACTCGATGAGGTCGGTGTCGAGCGTGCCGGGCCCGCCGCCCTCCGCCTCGTCGATGAGGCGTGTTCTTTGGATGGCGGGGCCTCCGCTGAATGTTACTTGGCTTGCCACTGAACAAATGATATCACATTTTAAACTATACTCCAGTCTACATTTATTATAGACAAAAGTGGGGCCACCAGGCCATGAATAAAGGGTTATGCCCAATTTTGGTGCCTTTTTTTTTTGATCGCACACAAACGCCGCCTTATTAGATGTGTACCAGCCCGTCCCATCCTTGATGTCCTCCCTCCGGTTGACGCCCTAAGCCGAGGTTCGTACCGCACAGGGGGTGCCCTTAGCGAGCGTTCACCTCGTTTTAATTAGTATAGTTGAATAACCCCTGGCTGGAGGTTTTAAGTGTAGTAGCTTAAGGCACCCACAGGAAAGCCCGGTTAAGTAGTCATGATCTCAGAGGTCAACTACGAGATGCTCTACACATCTAACAAGGTGACGTTAGTGTGCGATAAAAAAAAGGCACTAGTTGCCAATGCATTTCAGGCAAAGCCCTTTTGTACCATCTCTAAACCAATGGTCAATTTTTCCCACAGCGGGGTCAAACCCCTCCCAAACGACAGAACTGGATCCGCCACTGGCCTGAAGCATAGATGTCGCTTTGTTCTGCTATGCTAGGTCGGTCAATCATGTGTACATTCAGTCATCTTTCGACACCAGCACCTACCTTTAGAAGCCACCTTCATATACAAGTCCATAGCCTTAGGACACGAGCTAGGCACGGTATTGCCGCTCCAGTATCGGTACGCTAGCGCCATCTGTGCGTAGTCGCTGTCACCGACCGCTCCCATTGTGTAGTGTACCAGGGCTTTGGCTTGGGATACTGGGACTGCGATGCCAGTTGCGTAGAGGAAACCCATACCCTGGAAAAAATAGGTATTTTAGATTGATACATAGATTTAGATTATAGGCCGTGGTCGTAACAAAAACGTTCGTCGCGATAGTTTGCTTGAATTATGACGTTCAAACGCAACTTGAATGATCGGGCATGTCATATTTTTGGTTAGGACGCAGCCTAAGTCTACATTAACCAATCAGATAGAAGCACGGTATAACGGAACTCTTATTGAAATTATTTTTTATTTTAAATACATTATTTAGGTGTAGTGCACGTTAAAAACTGTCTTCACGAGTATGTTATTTTTATAGACAGACATAAACTTTGCTAACTGGCTAATCTTTATTATTTATTTTATTATTTATGTACACACAGTAAAATACATTTAAAATAAATAAAGCTTTAATTAATTCCGTGCAAATTACAAACTAATAACTATACTTTTTTTTTTCTTTTTTTTTATTAAGTAATTTGCGCGGACCCCTGGAAAATACATTTAGATACAACATAATTATAATTTGAGTACAAAGCTACTGCTTATTTCTTAAGAAATTTCTTCCAGCAGATCTACGAAAGGATAAATAAAAAAGAAATGTAGACAGTGTGTGAGAACAACAAAAGAACATATGAATATGCAGTATTTTGTACATTTAACCGTACATTTATGGTAACAATTTGATTTAAACAGCATCTGTATTTCGTAGCAGTAAGAGCGGTTTTTATAGCTCAATTGTTACTGATGACTTGTTGACGGTACCATAAACTACTAAAATCGCTCGAAAGAATCTGTATTCCTACAATTTTATTTTTATTTATTTATCTTTGATTCAGGCACATCCTACTAATATTATAAATGCGAAAGTTTGTGAGGATGGATGGATGGATGTATGGATGTATGGATGTATGGATGTTTGTTACTCTTTCACGCAAAAACTGCCGAACGGATTTTAATGAAACTTTACAGTAATGTGGCTTATATATCAGAATAACACATAGGCTGCAATTTATAAAGATTTTATGTGATTTAGCCATAATATAACGATAAGTATCAAGTAAGTCGGAAAAATTCCTGCCCTCTGAAATCTATCTTTGCGTGCGCTGCCTAAACCGCTGGAGTTACATGAAAAGAATGTATTGTGGGGTTGTTTGTCTTAAAGAGTTCTAAATAAAAGTCCGCGACAGCATATATCTACCTTTTATGTGGAAGCCATTATAGCCAAAATAGTGAGCTATAAATACATTTAAATTGAATACTTTTTTTACGTTGCATATTTTAGAGTATTTAGTTAATTCGTATCAAAATAAATACCTTCATCGCTTTCGGTATTTAATGTAGATAAAATTTGTCTTTTACACTAAGTAATTTGGACTAATATTTTAAAAGTTAGAACGATAAGAATGACCTGCGATGAGTCGACGGCGGGCGCGCAGAACGAGGGTGGAGGGGCGGGATAGGTAATGACGCGCTATCGCCGAGTGCGCGACCCGAACGCGGGCAGACGCGTGAGGGCAGACGTCATTGACGGTTGTGTAAATTCTGCGATTTTTTCACAGTGGATTCGACTCGGAAGCGATTTATAATTTTTTAGGTAGTATTTTTATAATAAAGATTCGTTTCTATTTTAATAAGAATTGTTTTTTTTTGGTTGGTTATTTAGTTAAATATTGTATTTTTTTTTAGTTTGTCTAATTTGAGAATATCGGTTAGGTTTAGGTATAGGTTGTGTTGAAAGTAGTAAAAAGACAGTTTTTTTTTATTCCTACCACCTTTTTGGGTTTTTTTTAAATAGTACTTGCAATAATGCCGCGAAAGCGTAAGTCTAATATTTCCCAAAGCTCTAATAAAGCTCGAGCTATGAAAATAGCTAGAAATAACGAGACTTCTCAACAAGCTGAGTTGCGAAGGTCTGAGCAGGTGGTGCGTGAGGCAGCACACAGAGCTACTGAGACACCAGAACAGTCCCAAGATCGGCGTCAACAACACGCTGAGTATCTGGCATCTCAACGAGCTGCGGAGACACCAGAACAGTCCCAAGATCGATAATTACAATTTCCGGAAAGAAATTATCCGATTTTGGTATGCCCACACCACAGCGTAGAGGAGAGCTGTCAAATGATTTAATCAGAGAGCTAAGCTACGATACCACCATATTAGACGCTCACGTGTGTGAAACTGAGCCACGTCTGCTACCCGAGCAAAAAGAGATTTATCTCAAAATATTACGGCGAATTGAGAGTGGTGAAGGTGGGCTTTTTTTCCTTGATGCCCCGGGTGGTAACGGCAAAACTTTTTTGCTTAATTTGCTTTTAGCAAAAATTCGCAGGGACCATAATGTTGCATTAGCTGTGGCTTCCTCTGGAATCGCTGCAACATTGCTAAGCGGTGGACGGACGGCACATTCAGTCTTTAAATTACCTCTTAATCTGGCGAGCGAAGAAATCCCAACGTGCAACATCAGTAAGAGCAGCGGCCGTGGCACCCTGTTGCAACAGTGCAAGCTGATCGTGTGGGACGAGTGCACTATGTCACACAAACGCGCCATCGAGGCTCTTGATCGCTGTCTACAAGATATAGACAGCAATCAAACTTTAATGGGTGGTGTGGTGGTTTTACTGGCTGGGGACTTTAGGCAGACTTTGCCTGTGATCGAGCGAGGCACTGCAGCAGACGAAATTAAAGCATGTCTGAAAGCTTCATATATGTGGAGCAAAGTTAAAAAGCTGCATCTCACCACTAATATGCGTGTCCAGTTGTTCAGTGATGTAGAGTCGGGTGCGTACGCTGAGAAACTGCTCGAGATAGGTGAAGGTCGACTACAAACTGACGAAGAAGGTATGGTTCTATTCACCAACCAATTTTGTAATGTTGTGGATTCTGAAGAGGCGCTTATTACGCAAGTTTTTCCAAATTTGCAGCAAAACATCCAGGATGAAAATTGGCTGTGTGAAAGAACCATTTTGGCACCAAAAAATGAGACAGTGACGAAAATTAATAAAAAAATATTGGACGCAATAACTAGCGATACAACGATTTACAATTCCATTGACACAGTCATGTCATCCGATGACTGTACGAGCTACCCAGTGGAGTTTCTAAACTCTTTGGAGCTATCCGGGGTGCCATCCCATAAGCTTGAATTAAAGGTAGGTATACCCGTTTTGTTAATGCGCAACTTGGACGCACCGAGATTATGCAACGGTACTAGATTGCGGGTCACTGAACTAGGGAGGCATATTGTGAAGGCCACAATTTTAACTGGAGAAGCTAAGGGAGACAATGTGCTTATACCACGCATCCCAATAATACCCAATAACTTACCCTTTAATTTTAAACGTCTGCAGTTCCCATTAAAGGTTGCATTTTCGATGACGATCAATAAATCACAAGGTCAAACTTTAAAGGTAGCAGGGATACATTTGGGCACGCCATGTTTTTCCCACGGTCAGCTCTACGTAGCTTGCTCACGTGTGTCTAAGTCACAAAATCTTCATGTTTTCGCTGAACAAAACAAATCATTTAACATAGTTTACAGAAGTTTATTGCAGTAAGTACAACCGTCAAAACATATCGATAATTACTTACTTATATACTTTAATCAAATTCTTTCAGTTTTTATTATTTGCTGCTACCGTACGACAAGTAAAACCGCTATTATCTAAATCTTAACTAATCCTCTTCAATAATAAATATATGCATACCTATCCCTACCTGACATTATAAAAGCGAAAGTAACTCTGTCTGTCTGTCTGTCTGTCTGTCCGTCTATCTATCTGTGTATATATGTATGTTTCACGGCTAATCTGCTGAGCTGTTTGTGATGAATAGTCTAAAGCCTGGGGAAGGACATAGGTTACTTTTATCAATTTACCACTCAGGCAAAACCGCGGGTGGAAGATATTGCTTCGTAATTATGTTCGAGAAATCCGTTTGCTCAACAACGTAAATAACGCAGTTAATGTTTTTGAGCTTTCAAAATGAAACCCATTGCTATTGTTAGTGTGTTGCGCAATTACCCCGCTGATTTAGGACATGTTACACGTTCAGACATCCACGCGGGCGAAGCCGCGGGCAGAAGCTAGTTACCCATAATTTATTTACAACTATGTTAGTATAATTAATTAAGATAAATTTATACAACTAGAAACAATAATACAACACAACTTAAAGAACACTATATCTATTAAGCCATCTTCTGGAGACACCTGGCAACAATACATGTACTGCGCACAGGTGCCCCATCAGGTGGCCTTCAGTCTTACTAGCAGCAATGCTCAGGAGACTGGACAGAAGACTACAATGAGCAAGAAACTTACAGCATGAGCATCAGCATTTCCTTCTTCAGCTAACACTTCAAATATCTGCTTCGCCTTATCCAGGTCGAGTTCGACCCCTTCCCCGAACAGGTACGACCAGGCCAGCTTGATCTTGGCTGGGACGTAGCCGATGTCGGCCGCCTGTTTGATCTGGAGGATGGCGCCTCGGAGGTCGGGGGAACGACGGTTCAGCTTCGCCATTGCAACGTCGTAGAGTTCCTTGGCTATAAAGATTATAAAAAAAAACATCAACTTATGTAAATTACATTGTTAAGTTTGGAGTCACTTTAAGGGGGCCCTTCCCGATCCATCTATCGTCAACGCAAGCATGTTCGAAAAGCATGTTGTTTCATCTAGCGCAAGTGAAAACTGCTAACAAGCAAGTGAGAACGCGATAACATTGTACGAAAAATAGTGTGCGGAAACTTGTTTCAGGAAATACGTTTTTTTTGAGTAAGCTTTACTAGTTTGTAAAATAAATGTTTGTCATTTAGAATCTCCATTACATGTGCAAGGTTTCTATGCAGATGTTTTCTTTACTTTTACAATTTATGAGTACATTATGAACGGCCAAAGTTCAGGTAAAAATTGTGCAAAAATACAGATTTTCGGAGGCTTGTACTGAATTTATTTCTCGAAATTTTAATTTTTTGGTTTCATAGAAACCTAGAAATAATGCACAAGTCACCTATTAGTTTAAAAATTTCAAAGAAAGATGTGTTACGACGCCAAAATGACGTACGAACGGTTGTATGAAAAATATGACGGGTTGGCCGCTCTTAAGCAAAGATTTGCTTGTATTAGGTGGTTCCGCTCTTCTAGTTCACATTGACTATACATGTGTGTGAAAGAATAAACAATAGATAATTTTGAAAGCATGCCAAAGGTTTTTAACAATACAAAAAGTGAAAAAAAAAGAATGCGCATAGTGTTATGTGTGTGGGGGGGGGGTAGTATGTGTGAGGTGGCGGCGTACGTGATGTACGGGTGTGAATGTTGGTGTGGAAGGTGTGATTTGTTTACTTTTTGTTTTAGCCAGCGACAAATTGTATCTATATAGATTATATGATGACAAGCTGCGCCCCGCGGTTTCACCCGCGTAAGTCTCGATCCTGTGGGAATATCGGGATAAAAAGTATCCTATGTGTTAATCCAGTACCCTAATTGCGTAACTTATTTTCGTAAACAATTTTGCCTAATTTGTTTCATTTTGACAGTTCAACAACATTCATTGCGTTATTTACGTTTTTGAGCAGATTTTTTATTCCAACTTATGAAGCAATGGATTAGCAATCTGTTTAAAATCGAAACAGATTGTGTTGTATTGCGCAATTAGGGTACAGGTTATAAACTATCTGTGTGCTAAATTTCATCCAAATCTGTCCAGCCGTTTGAGCGTGAAGAAGAGACAAACAGACACACACAAACTTTGGCCTTTATAATATTAGTGTGATGATTATAGATTTATACTTTATGAAATTGCCATTTTAATTTAGTAGCGAGAGCTGTGGTGGTCCAGTGGTATTGGCCCTGACTTAAGAGTTCTAGGTCTCTCAAAACGGTGAAGGAAAACATCGTGAGAAAACCATGATTAGAACCAAAAAAATTGCTATAGATGGTAGCTGACTACCCAGGTGGACTAAGAACAAGCCCTACCACCAACAGTTCACTAGTTAGCCATATTTTTTGCCAAAAAAATCAAAACAGCGAAATATTTGACATCTATTTTCAGAATGCACTCTCATAAGTGTCATTAAAATGATTGAGTGATTACCTTGATTCTCATTATCATTTGGATATTGTCAATTTAGTAATTAAATGCATGTTATCTAAATACATACTGAAACACACATGAACACACACATGAATGAAAGGCGACTAACAAAATGTATTTACAAGGCTGATGTAAAGGGAAAGGCCGGGCGGGGACGCCCTAGGAGGACATATACTGACCTTATTGGTGATGTTCTTCAGAAAGGCCAGGTGCGTAGTACTCGCAACCGGCGTGCGTGTATGACCAGATGTATGAACGTAAACGAGGCAAAAGGACTATGTAAGGATCGTAGCAGGTGGCGTTCTGTAGTTTCTGCCTACCCCCATGGGAAGAAGGCGTGAGTTTATGTATGTGTGTATGTGTATACTTTTACATACGACTTTTTAAATTTTTCTGCATTTATTTGCATTTCTACACAATTAATGTGCCAAATTCCATACATTTCAAATTACTGTATTTTACTGCAGTACGTGTACCATCGCAGTAACGCATATCTAACCACTTTAAAAATAAAATCCCGTGCACACAAACCTTTTTTTTTCGTAGGTAAGCGTTACTATAGCAGCCGACTGCTGCAAGCAAGAATAGTCCTTAAAGTGTACAGATATGCATGTCTTCGATAGTACCTACTTGACAATGGTGGATAATGGCAATGTCACATAGTGAATATGGACTCAGTTTTTACCCCACCCAAAAACCCATATGATCTATACATACAAATAAATAACATTGAAGTGTCTGTTTGTAATGTCAAAATAACAGCTTTTTACTAAATGCATATGAAAATATATACCGTGATGATAACAAAAAAAATACTTTTTTTTTATTGTCCTTCTGTTTATTTCAGCTAATCTCCGAAATGGCTGGACCGATTTTGACGTTATAAGGAATCGAATTAGGGTCCACACGGGCGAAGTCGCAGGCAGCAGCTAGTAAATGAAAACAGTGGCACTCCGGGAGTGCCGACAGAAGTGAAAACTTGAACAAGATCGCCTTGGTGGAAGAATAATACTTGTATAGAACATTGGTCCGTAACCTTAACTAGAACAATCGCGTTTATAAAAAAAAAATACTTCTGAAACCTTTAAAGTAAAAATACTTGCATAGAACATTAATCCGTAAGGTAATATAAATAAAGAGCACAATCGCGTTTACAAAAATGAGGTGTCGGTAACGGTGTCGCGAGTTCAATTGTTTTTTCCCATCTCAAAAATGCCCAAGGTGCCTAAAGAAGTTTTCACTTCAATATAATAAAATATGCAGAGACAGCTGGCGTTACCTTCTTTTAGTTCTGGTGACAGTTCCGGTTCTTCCTCCACTGCCAATGGTGGCAATGTGTCCAAAATGTCTTGTGGGTTCTCATCTAATTTCTGTATTATGAAAACAATTATTGATATGCTGATGATGGAACTTTAATGTCATAGGAATATGTCTTTAGTGTCATAGGCAATTTATTATCAAATGTCAAGGGAAAATTGTGGGACATTTCTTGTTACTGTACTTTGACACCAATTGAATTTGTTATATTAATAACAGGAAATAAAAAATAATATTTATACTATAACGTTCAGAATAATAAAGAGAAACTAACTACAACTGTACAAATAAAATTGTAACAAGTACTATTGTTTACCTCAATTTCATGATCAGAATGCTCTGAAGCCTTTGGGTCATGTATCCAAGCAGTCTCCGTGTGCCTCAGGAGGCTCTTCTTTAACAGCTTGAGAGTGTACTCCATTTGGTCTAGGTGACTATCTGCAAAACAATCATAATCTCTTATACTTTCATTGAATTCCAATAGCTTTCAACATGTAACTTCCTTTAATAAACTGCTTATCTTAAGTACTTAATATATATTTTTTTACTTCATTTTATCATCTAACTAGCTGTGCCCCGCGGTTTCACCCGCATAAGTCTCGACCCCGTGGAAAAAAAAAAAATATCCTATGTTCTTTTCCAGGGCATTATCTATATATGTGCCAAATTTCATCCAAATCCGTTCAGCCATTTTAGCGTGAAGGCGTAACAAACAAACTTACTTTCGCATTTATGAGGATATAAGGACTAGCTAATGCCTTATGATGCAATGCCTTTTTAACTATTTATTTTTTGTTTGGAACCTTCTCCGGAGCTTACACAAAAAGTTTAATCACAATCAGTGGACCCATTTTCGATTTTTTGCAAACTAACGCATGGTAATTGATTTTTATACATACTAAATAAATTAAAGGATAGCCTTTATCTAGCATTGGACATCTTTCAGCTGAGATGTTGATGATGAACTGCAGCTAATAACGTTTGACGTCGGCACCCACAATAACAGTACAAGACAAGGTATTAAAAGCATACTAAAATCATGATCAGCATAACATACCCTTATTACTTTCCTCATCCTTAGGAACATCTTTGGTGTTTCTCAAAGCATCCGCATACTCCTGTAGCGTCACAATTTCCTTATTCATAGCATCTTTCAGCTCCTTGAAGTAGTCGGCATCCACCGTATTATATTTAGTGTCGAAACCTTCGTTCCCCTCCTCTTCTTCATCATTTTTCTCACTTTTCTTACGGGAGTCAGGCCCTAACAATTCACCGGCCGATAAAACAACGCACAGATACAAGACGTAAAGTTCCAAACGCTTCATTTTTTAAATTTATTATCACGCATCAGTCCAAAAGACTTACGTGTCCCTAAACCCAACACTTTTTGTAACCTGAATTTTGTTTATATGATGAAAGAGAGCAAACAATTACCACCTCTAGCGAACGTACACGTGTCCTTGCATATTCTAAAGTGGCTTTAAGCTTTATAATTTGAAATTAAAGTAATTAATTTCTCAATTTTTCTCGAAAAATAGCATTTTCACAACTTCGTCTGTCAAACTAAACTACAGACAGCCACAGAGTACATTTTTAATAACTGCAGCTGCAAAAGTGTCAATGTCAAGTCAATTTTCAAACTAAGGTCGCAATCCGTGATACTATAAAAGTGATAATATCGCGAATCCGACCAAAGTCCACGGTCACAATTATTCCTCAATAACCCTTATATTTTGTGACTATTAAATTTAGTCGGATACGCGATAAAATCACTTTTAACTTAACTCGGAATGCGGCCTAGGTTTGGCGGTGGACGTGGTGGGTGTTTGAGTATATTTTGTATCTCTTGAGTGTTTGTGTTCAATGTCATTTGTTGTTTCAGTTTCATGGCTAAAAAGATCCGCGGATGTCAAAATACGCAATTTTTCGGGAAAGAAATAAAACCGTTTCATTTCTGAACAACACTGATACAAAAGAGTTTCTGCGGTGTTAAACCAGTACCCTAATTGAGGGGTCTAAGTGCAAATCCGCCTCTATCCAGTTTCTAAAAATGTTCACAGCAGTTAAAAAACGTTCCGTGGCTTAATAAATCTTCCAATTCACAATTGGATAGTGTAGGTTTTGAATCTCACTTGTTACTTTTTCTGTCTTTTTGTATGTGATAGAGGTGGTTTTGACTGTAACTGAATTTACAGAACCATAGATAATGTGATTAAGTGTCACCAGACGCAAAAAAACACATTATATTTTTTAAATGGACAGTGGCGGATTTGCACTTAGACCCCTCAATTGCGTAACTTATTTTCGTAAACAATTTTGCCTAATTTGTTTCATTTTGACAGTTCAACAACATCCATTGCGTTATTTATGTTGTTGGGCAGACATTTTTTGCCAACTTATGAAGCAATGGATTAGCAATTTGTTTCAAATCGAAACAGATTGTGGTTGTGTAGTATTACGCAATTAAGGTACAGGTCTCCTACGCGTGTTTTTTCAAAACATTACACAAAAAACCTTATACATAAACATCTGCTTTCATGAAAAACAAACAATGGCCTCTTTGTTGCGATGTTTTTGTGTAAAAACACGCGCAGACCCGGCTTTACCGTGCATTTGCACTGGCGAAACATGAACAACAAAACATGTTGGAAATTCTATTTTCTGTCAGTTTTCCATTAAAAAATCAGTTACTGTGCATTTGCACTAATAATAATAATAAATGTTACTGACATGAAGCAATCGTTGAAGGAGCGCTTCTTTGGCCGCCTGAAGAAAGTATTTAATAGTCTTCTATCAGGCGGAAACAAGGTGCGCGCCTTCAACGGTTGGGTCATGCCGGTTTTGATGTACTCTTTCGGCATACTCAAATGGACTCAGACCGAACTAGACGCCCTGGATAGGAGGGTCCGTACGCTGCTGACTGCATATCGAATGCATCACCCACGGTCTTCGATAATGAGACTGTATATCCCGCGAAAGTGTGGAGGTCGAGGCTTTTTAAACGCTAAGACCATCTACAATCGCGAGATATGCAGTCTTAGGGAATATTTCTTAGAAGCCGACGTGAGGATGCATCGAGATGTGGTCGCGGTGGACAAGGGTCTTACCCCGCTCTTCTTGGCTAAAGAGAACTGGCGCAAGCCTGTAGTGCTTGACACTAACGATCGCAGGGAGGTATGGCAGAGTAAGGAGCTTCACGGACGCTTTTTCCGGGCCCTACATGGACCCGATGTAGATTTACTGGCGTCTGTGACCTGGCTACGTTTTGGTGACCTCTTCGGGGAGACCGAAGGTTTTATCTGTGCAATTATGGATGAAGTTATCATGACGAACAATTACTGGAGATTTATTGTGATTTTTTGTATGCCTTCTGGTGGGACGTAGTATGGACCGATATTTATTTGTAACAGCTGTATAATCTTTTACCCTATGTTCACAAAATTAATAAATGAATTTGAATTTGAATTTGAAGGATGGCACGGTTGACATCTGTCGGGCATGCCACCGTCCGGGAGAATCAATCCGACACATTATCTCCGGGTGTTCTCGTCTAGCTAACGAAGAGTACTTGCATATACACAACCTTGTAGCCAGGATTATCCATCAGCAACTTGCTCTGAAATACGGCCTTGTGGAATCGGAAGTGCCATACTACAGGTATGTGACCGACCCAGTTCTCGAAAATGGAAATATCACATTGTACTGGGATCGATCCATCATCACTGACAGGACTATTGTTGCCAATAAACCTGATATAGTGGTGGTGGATCGATTAGTCCTGTCAATAAACCTGATATAGTGGTGATGGATCGAGTAGAGCGGCGCACAATGATTATTGACATAACAGTCCCGCATGACGGGAACCTCGTGAAAGCCGAGAAAGACAAACAAATCAAGTATCTTGACTTGGCTCACGAGATTGTTGACATGTGGGATGTGGACTCAGCGATCTTTGTGCCGATAGTCGTATCAGCCAATGGCTTAATTGCCAAGAGCCTCGACCAACACCTAAGGAGGCTCTCGTTGGGCAGCTGGATCAAGGGCTTGATTCAGAAAGCGGTACTCCTGGACACGGCTCGCATTGTCAGGAGGTTCCTCTCTCTGGAGCCCTGACCGCCGGTAGCTTGGACCCTGTTCCCGATACCGGTGGGCTACTATTTTTTATATTTTTAAATGTTCCTATATTTTTAGGGTTCCGTTGCCAAATGGCAAAAAACGGAACCCTTATAGATTCGTCATGTCTGTCTGTCCGTCCGTATGTCACAGCCACTTTTTTCCGAAACTATAAGAGCTATGCTGTTGAAACTTGGTAAGTAGATGTATTCTGTAAACCGCATTAATATTTTTACACAAAAATAGAAAAAAAACAATTAATTTTGGAGTTCCCCATACTTAGAACTGAAACACAAAAAAAAAATTTTCATCAATCCTATACGTGTGGGGTATCTATGGATAGGTCTTCAAAAATGATATTGAGGTTTCTAAAATCATTTTTTTCTAAACTGAATAGTTTGCGCGAGAGACACTTCCAAAGTGATAAAATGTGTGTCCCCCCCCCCTGTAACTTCTAAAATAAGAGAATGATAAAACTAAAAAAAAATATATGATGTACATTACCATGTAAACTTCCACCGAAAATTGGTTTGAACGAAATCTAGCCAGTAGTTTTTTTTTTAATGCGTCATAAATCGTAAACCGCAATTTACCATTCATTCAATGTTACTTGCTGCTACGGAACCCTTCATGGGCGAGTACGACTCGCACTTGGCCGCTTTTTTATATTCTAATATTTAAAAATGTAATTTATAAGTATTTTAATGAAATAAAGGAAATAATAATAATAAAAATAAAAGGAAGCATTCCAGTAAGATGCTGGTAGGGATCTTGACCGTACTTCCGGGATTGTCCTGATAGCCGTGGAATACCTCTCCACTCCTCATAAGCACCTCAGGACGTGTTGCCTCCTTGTCGCTACGACACTATGTGCTAGCGACCGTTTTTGGGGGCCCATTATTGAGTGTGCAAGTCACCCCCTGCCATTTTATCCGTGTGCATATAAAACATAGATCAGGCAGGGGCCATAGTTCTTCCATAGTTCCAGGTGACCAGTCCACTTTAGCAACCCAAACCCATAGTCCAATATCTTTGTTTCTATATCTTACAATAGTTCTACACCAACCGGGGGTTATCCTTGGCTCCACCTGCATAGTGCGAACAGGGATAATCGTCGGTTGGTACCTCATTTCATTAAAAACGTCTAAGGGGCCTCTGCGAGTTGGCTTCGGCCCCTCGTACGCCTTCCAAAGGTCCGGGACCCCTGCACCCTAATTGCGTAATACAACACAATCACAATTTGTTTCGATTTGAAACAGATTTCTAATCCATTGCTTCATAAGTTGGAAAAAAAATCTGTTCAACAACGTAAATAACGCAATGAAAGTTGTTGAAATGTCAAAATGAAACAAATTTCGCGAAATTGTTTACGAAAATGAGTTACGCAATTAGGGTACTGGGTCCCGAGAAATGTCAAAGAAGTATAATAAAAATAATGTATTTTCGTCTGTAACCTATTTGAAAATAAATAAATTTTATTTTTAGATTTGTTAAAATATATAAAAATAAAATTTATTTATTTTCAAATAGGTTACAGACGAAAATATATTATTGTTGTTATGGTTAAAAATTAGGTAAAAGATGGATTACAACTGGTTGGCATAAGAGTAAAGACAGCAGCCTAATTGCGTAACATATTTTATTTTTGATTGCAATTCTGAATCGAAAGCAAGTCCAATCTTAATCGCATGCCATAATTGGAATTGCGATGTACATTTTTTACCATACGACTGAAATTGTATAGGGATGTTCAATACAATTGTCTATAATTGTTAAATTGATATGTTTAGTTACAGCATCTATGAATGGTTAATATTCAAATTATTGTGCTATAATGTAATTTTGTTTTAATTACAACTGATGATCTACTAGTGCTTATAAATAAAAATGTACAATGATTGCCGAAAAATGAAAAACCAATTTTTAAAATACTTTCTACCACAATTGAACTACGTAATAAAACGTTTTTCTTTTCACGTCTTTGCTATCTGTGGCCTATGACAAAATCGTAGAAAAGCAGTGTTGTCAACTTAGAGGGATTTCCACTAAACCTGGGAGTTTTTATCCCAAAAACAAACAACTTTGTAGTTGAAAAACATCTCCCCTATATTGATATATGTCACGGTCAAATCTCCAACTGCAAATGTAAGTTTGTAATGGTTTTTTCTTTTTGTATGTGATAAAACTGAAAATTTACAATTTTCTGTCATTTTCCTTTACTTGTGCAATGAGACGGGCTTTGTGCCAAATTTTATGAGTCTAGGTCAACGGGAAGTACCCTGTAGTTTTTGATTTATTTGCGAGTACCAAAATATGTCGCTTAAATAGCCGTAATTTTTTATTGTGTTGACTTAGAAGCTTGATTTTTTAGAGCTCTAAGGGACCACAGACGTATTTGATATTAATTTCAACTTGATACCTCCGTACGTTCCTGAGAAAAAGGGTCTTGACAGACTGATAACGAAGTGATCCTGTAAGGGTTCCGTTTTTCCTTTTGAGGTACGGAACCCTAAAAATACTATGATTACATAAGTTATGTTTTATTTTCATACTCAAATCTTCAAATGGACTCCCAAAACAGCGGCCGAATGTCGGTAACAGAAAACCGATTTCAGGAGAGGCTACGGCTCGCAGTTTCGATCGTCTCTAGTAATATTATTCGGTTGTAAGTGCATCGATCAAAACTATTCAAATATAAACAAAAACTTGTTTAGGCACACTTCCGTGGTTTTGTGAAATCGGTTTGTCTAGTTCGGATTATCGATACGATTCCGTTTCTGATTGAAATCGGATTTTTGATTCGTTTCGATGTATCTAGACGCAAGTCTATAGTGGACTTAGGGGAAAAAAATTGCAACACTGAGAGTAAAAGTTGAATGATCTGCCCTCATTGCGTTATGCGTTGACGATTTAATGCAAACTACTGCCTGTCTAAAGTATACCTTTGCTGCTCTAACTTTATCAGAGTGTAGGGAAAAGAAAAGGAAAGGCATATGACATCACATGTTAAACCTTTGACAATAATTTGGGCTGGAATGAATATTCTTTGAAGTCTGTGGAGAATACGATATCAATCATGGCGACGTATCTGTTTACATTTTATTTTTGTTGATTTCGGTAAAGTTTTTGTTTTAAATTAATAGTTGTTTTATATTTTTCAACATACAAAATTATATTTACTATTCACGTACAGAAACATGGGCCTGTAATAAGCAGTTTTGGAACATTATTCTTGTGGCTTGTGGAAGTCGGAAGAACTTTGGAAAATTCTCTCGTTCGAGACACCGCCTTCGTTTTGTACTAGCTTCACCAAGATCACAGACTACAATTAAGTACATGGACTAAGACTTAGGCTGTTTTGCTCCATAGCGAAAAGTATCTAAGTCGATATTATCACTACAAGTAAGTAAACCAATATAAATAGGAATAACGTGTGTGAGAGTACCTTCGTATCTCATTAGATTATTGTAGCTGTAGGTACATTATTGGTGAGTCTACGTATACGGACAATCATTCTTTTGTTGCGTAGACACAGGCATCTTACGCGAGGTTAACTATTTATTGTGGTTAAAATAATAGTTAAGTACTATGTCTCACATTCTAACTAAAATTGTTAATTGATATTTTTGTACATAAGTAGATGCTGAAATAAACTATAATATCCACTACCTAACCAAATAACAGATAACTACAAAACATATTCATAATATTTTCACAGACGTGCTGAAAACACAAGAATGGAACACTACCAAATATCAATATTGTTGACTTCCTAACAAAGAAGTTGGTGGCAAGGTGGCAAACATGGATTGGATTAAGAATCTTATGTATTAATCGTTGAAGGTAAGCTTTTTGACACATCATTAAGAATTAAGCATAGCAACTCAATTATGAATATATTTCCTTGGCTGAACTTTTGACAGACACATCATAATATATATTTTATGTTTATCCAATTACCATTATAATTTAGTATTATAAAATATCTGGAGACTGAAAAATCAGCCCTAAATAAAGAAGAAATTATACAACCAGCATGACGATGATGATGATAGATGGCTTTCATCTAGCCATGGGCCTAGTTGATATGCCTACTTTGCCACATGAGTACTTTATTTGAGCAGAAAGTAATATGACTTTGTTTTAAAATGTAGAGTTCCTGGGGAATTTCACCTACGAAGACATGAAGGCAGCATGAATGATACTGCCCCTGCTGTGCTGCACTGCTGCTCTGCTACTTCAGATTTCAAGCTTCTTAAGTACAAAAGTAGAAACTGAAGATCCTTCATGAAATATTTTTTTTAGAAAACTTGATTATAGTCTTGTACGACAGTGATATAAACTATTGTGTTAATTGATAACAGTGTAAACTTTAATAAAGTGTTTTAATTATGAACTATAGAGGGACAAATAAAAATAACTTTAAATGAAATAATTAAGAATGGCATACTATTTGTTTTATACAAACACAGACAATTTTATAATTATAATGATACTATTTAAAGGTGTTTACCTAAATTAACTGTCATTCATTAGATTTAAAGGAAATAGAGAGAAATAAATTATGGTAAACAAATAAAACTGTTTTATTAAATTGTTACAACCTTAACTCAACACTGGACAAGAGAATCGGCACCATTACCATCTATTCACATTAATATGAAATATTTGGACATAGAGCAAAAAGGAATTGGAACAAACATACTGTAAGGATTAGTGGAATTTGGAATCTAATGTCTTCCTGTGGAAATCATCATGGATTATGTATGTACTGCTTGTTGTAAGTGTATGAGAGACAGTTAAAAAAAATCTTGAATAATGTAGTTGAGCCTGACACCTGAAAAAAAAAAGAATAGTAAATCTTCAACATATTCCACCATCCATTACATCCATCCACAGTCACTTTATAGAATAGCAATATTCTGCTATAAACAACAATTGGGTCAATTATAAGCAACAATTGACTTAAATATTCTTACCTACTAATAATATTAATAGGCTAAGTACTAACAGCCGCACGGAGCAATCCATCAGGTTAAGCTACGCTTGCCAGGGTTGGTCCGTGGATGGGTGACCATTTCTACATACCGAGACTCCTTCATGCCTCGAAAAGCATATTAAACCGTTGGTCCCGGATGTCATTTGTGGATCTTTGACAGTCGTTATGGGTCATCAGAAGCCCGAAAGTGACAATTAGTCTTACCAAGGGGTATCGTATTACCTAGTTATTGGGTTGTGGAGGTTAGATAGGCAGTCACTCCATGTAAAATACTTGTATTCAGCTGCATCCGGTTAGACTGGAAGCCGACCCCAACATAGTTGGGAAAAGGCTGGGCAGATCGATTTTTTTAATAATATTAACAATAAGTGAAAAACATTTAAGATAGGTACTTAGATATATTTTCAGTTGCCTACCTACTTTCTTTACTTTGTTGTTATAATTGCTAAGTAAAAATTCATACAAGTAGTAGGTTAGGCAACTGAAAATATATGTATGGTATTTAAATGTATGGTAAGTTTACGTTTGATGGTGCATTTCGTATTCACCAATAAACAATATGGGGTTTATTTATAAACGTTGCATAAAGTTATGTAATGATGAGCAACTGTTTAATCATACATTTTTGAGGTTTTAACGTCACTTAACTATAAGCAATGTTTATAAATACATCCCTATGTGTGTAACATTGTTGCTGTACTTAACACACATTCAATGTTCAACACTTAGAAAGAAAATAATAAGTAAGTACATACCTTAAACAGACAATGATGTGGCAATAGTGGTATGTTCATCAATGTCCTTACATAATCCATTAATATAAAATGATTCAAACTGCTTTTTTTTGTTCTTCCTCAATTATAAGTTTTTGCTTTTCCAATGTATTACAAGCTCGACTGGGTTGCTAAGCTTGTGGCTCAAGTTTGTTACGGTATGAGGTACGAATTTGTCTTTCGTTAAAATGCCACCAAAATACCTCGTTTCTGGAATATCATAATATTTGTTTTTAGTTTAGGTTGTAGGCACTAAACTCACAAGAAAACTTTCACAATTATTATTAAAAATCGACCTCGCTGCTTTGATATTTAACATACCAATAAAATTGATTTATCATTGAGGTTTTACATAAAAACACATTCACAATTTATCAGGAAGACTATTACTTAATTTTTTTCTTAATAATTATGGAGATTTCATGAGTTAATCCCAAAAAGATTGCTAAGTAAAATCTATTGCGACCACTACAGTGGCTTCTATTTCATTTGACAGACAAAACAAATTACTATAAAGTTTGAAACAAAATTACAACTGTCAAAATGGTTACGCAATTCGATTAATAGCCTTTTTAGACGCATTTCGTTCACTCAATGGAGTATCAAACAGACCGCAGTTTGTTTAAAAAATATTGGAGTTTTGCAATTCCAAAGTCGTAAAATAAAAGCAATTCGATTCAAATTGAAATAAATTCTACTTGAATGGTAATCAAAATACTTTGCGCAATTAGGTAGCAGGTATTACATAATTTATGCTGTGACCACAGGGTCTGTACATGAATTGGGTGAACCCTGCCTCTTAAACTAGAGTGACCTGTATCTTAAGAGACAGTGATCAGCTATATGGTATCACATAAAAATAATCAAAAACTGGTTTGTGAAGTGTGTCAGTTGCCATGTATGTGTCTATAAAATAAATAACTTTTGTATTTTTCTTGCTTATAGTATGGGTATAATATGTATTTTCCTAAAAATTTAATTAGTAAAAAGGAGGAGAGGGGAGTACACCTCAAGAATGTAGGAGAGTGTGTGTGAATGTATGTAACTACACACCCATGTGTATATGGGGAGTGTGTGTGAGTGTAATTATGAGTGTGCAGCGAGAAATAGTTATAATTATTAAGCAATGTATGTAAGTAGGGACTCGGTTTGTAAATAGTCTTGTTGAAGTAGCCATTCTGTAACCTTAGACTTTACTTGATATCTATTGAGGTCGCGGATGTTGAGATCTTTGTGAGTTTTTTTATAGATATATGCGCTAATAGTGTGGTATTGGTGTCTGGCGAACGATGATTTATGCTGTGTGCCTGGGGGAATATTGGTACGTTTTTTAGGATCAGAAGGAGGGACGCAAGCGTGTCTTTTTAGTACCGATCGGAGCACAAAGAGCTGACAGACAGTAAGCACCTTACATTCCGAGTACAATTGTATTGTAGGATAGCGGTAGGGCTTACGTAGCATTACTTTTAATATAGCTCTCTGTGCTCTTTCAACTTTGATTAAACTGGTTTTAGTTGCGCCTCCCCATACCGTGATACAATACCCAATTACGGATTGACACAGAGCATAGAAGACCATTTTCAGAGTGTCAGGGTTAGCCGACTCTCTAAGAGACTTAAAAATGTGTATCAGTCTTATAGTCCTAGAGGTCAGGGCATTAAGCTGCTTATCCCATCGTAACCTTGCGTCTGTTTGTACACCAAGATATTTTACATTCTCAGTTCTAGTAAGTGTACGACAATAACACGGAGATGATAGCCGTGAGCAGGTGTGAGTTATTATTGAGAAAGTAAGGTCTGGTGCGGTATTCTGGCGAATAGAGAAAGGCTTGTAGGACGTTTTGTCAAAGTTAAGCGTTAGCAGATTTAGATTGAGCCATTTAATTACTTTGGTAAGAGCTGATTCTGCGCTATTTTTAACGCTATGCCACGTTAACCCATCAACTATAATAACCGTGTCATCAGCATATGCAAAGATTCTAGGTAGGGTCATTCTGCACAAGTCATTTACGTAGATTAGGAATAATATGGAACCCAGGATGCTTCCCTGCGGCACTCCGTAAGATGTATGTAAGAAATTGACAGAAAATAGAGATTCCAACATGTTTCGTTGTAAATGTTGGAGTCTCTATTTTCTGTCAATTTTCCATACAAAGTTTGACAGGCACTAGAGATTTCAACATGTTTTGTTGTGATGTTTCGCCAGTGCGAACGCATAGTTAGAGCGACGATGGGTAGGTTATGTATGTTGTTGATTTTGAAAACGTATACCAATTTTTTGGCAAGTGCGAATGTAAATGCAAAAAACTGCTACTTGTAAGTAACAGTTTTTCATTTAACAGCCCCTAAAATGTTATTACTCATAAATTGTTGAAAGTTGACTCGAAGTATTTTTTTTTAAATTGTTCAACATTGATATAAGTTCTCCTTCTACTAATAATTCTACTAAGTAATAATTGAACTAACTATATACAGAGGAAAAAATAAAATAAAATATAGTAACAAATCATTGGGCATCAAAAAATTCATTCGAATCGCTGTCGGTGGGAAACGTGAAAGTTGACTTGACACTCAATAACTAGGGTACTGGCACCAATAAATGAACGATTAAGCGTTTTTGACAACTTTAAATAGCTGTAACTCCGTTATTTCATGACATTGATGCATGCTTATTTTTTTTATTAATCCATAGGTCCTCAGGATTTGACGGATTAAAAAAAATACCGTCGATATATACAAAAAAAAATGTAAAGTTGGTTTTTGTAGAAATATTTGGGTTTTACCCCAATAGTTGAACACTGAGCCCTAATTATGAATATTTTGTACCCAATAATTGAACTAACATTTGAATAGTATTAAGTAAAGGAAATTTTGTATATATAAAAGAAATAAAAACATGGTAAGTATTATTAAAAGATTTTAATTATTTGTCTACTTATATAAGCCTTAGCAAAAAAAAAAAAAAAAAAATTTAAGAGATTTTGCCTACAAAAATCAGTCTTATTTACGAGATCATCGAATACTTACAAATAAATGTTCAATATGATCTCAATTTTTATGTGAATAGTAATTATTCACATAAATTGAGATCATATTGAGCATTTTCAAAAGTAATCATGCCTCTTCTTCCAATGCGAGGACACGGCAAAAGATTTTTAATAGCTGATGTCGACACTTCAGTTAAATCAGTATTAGGAGGCTCAACGAAATATATCAAGCTGTCAAATTTGCTGGCTTTCTTTCTCAAACACCTAACTTTGATGAAATTATTTTCATAATCATACATTAACACTTGCCCGACATAGTAGCGGTTTCGTTTATTCGTCTCAAATTCTACAACAACATAATCTCCAAAATGTATATTCTCCTTATCATTAGTCAGACTTTTATGGTTTTCTTTGGTCCTTTCAGTCTCTGGGACTGGGACACAATCGTTTATTACATACAAATTATTTGTCTTCGTTTTTTTCAAAGCTGGAATCCTATCTGCCTTATTTGACGTTATTGCTTCATCTACCGGATCAGCTTGTGCTGGTCTAGTAGATGATGCCATATCTTTTCCTTTACTGATCGTAGTATTTATTTTAATTCCTTTTAATTTCTTATCTCTGATAGTTTTTTCCTTTTCTGCTTTCTTTTGTTCACGCTGATTTTTTCTGTGTATTATCTCTTCTGCTTTTTTTTTCTTTTCGTTTTCCTTTAGTTCCAAGTATTCTTTAAACTTTTTAGAAGTTATTGCTAGAGGTGTTGGCGATTTTGACTGCTTTCGTTTCATGCCTTTTTTGCGTTCAGGAAGTTTCAGCAACTCATCAATTTTAGCATTCAATACTTTAGAACAGCCCGGTTCATTTTCAAGAGAAACATCACGGGTATGCTGACTATAATTTGGAACGTCAGGGATTTGGGACGATTCTTGATTGTTCGGCACATCAACTGGCGGTGATATATTCGGTACAGTATCTTCACCTTCAGTGTACCAGGGCAATGGAATTGCTTGCTTTGATGAAACAGGCGTAGAAGTTGTTTGAGGCGC
Source organism: Agrochola lychnidis (assembly GCA_963680765.1). Taxonomy (NCBI): domain Eukaryota; kingdom Metazoa; phylum Arthropoda; class Insecta; order Lepidoptera; family Noctuidae; genus Agrochola; species Agrochola lychnidis. The sequence goes on from OY796862.1 coordinate 23,020,017, forward strand.
AGCCCAATGAGCAGAAGTTGCGGTGTTTGTCAAATCAAGCACATGTGTTGTGTATGAGCGGGGTTCCAGTAATTCTATGACATCTTGTTGATTAACACCAGGTGCTATTCCTATACTTCGTGTCATGCGGTTCTCGTTCGTGTCTCCTAAAACCTCGTCCATTAGAAAAGTCACTCCTTCTATTTCAATTGGCATATTTTCTATATCCATAATGCCATCAATGAAAGTATTTGTCCCAAGAGTCAAATCTCCTTCTCCAAACTGTGTTTCATGAGTAATTGATAATTCTCCTTCTTGACGCTGTTCTTGAGGCATTAATATCCCTTCTGTATTGCTTGCATGCATGTCCGTGTTAGAATTATCTCTTCTTGAACTATTTATTACAGAATCATCAATATTGGACGATTGTGATAACAAGATGTTGTCCACTTTATTTTTACACTTGTTCCAAAATTTAAAAAGACTACTCTTACATTTCTTATTGCGTCTTCTGTATTCATTGTACTTGTCCACTATATTTTTCTGTAAAATTTTCTCGATAACGTCTACAGTTGTTTTATAATCATTTAAAGATATATCATGTTCTATTTCTTCTTGCCTATTCGACATGCATTTTGAATAATCCAAAGCATTAGGGTTAAACGGAAAAATTCCACATGCTTTAAATGCATTAACTATCACGGTTTTCTTCATAGACACTTCAAAAGATTGTGCAAATACTTTTGCAAAGTTTGACCTCGTAATCTGAACATTATCTTTATTTTTGTGTTTTCTTGCTGCATTTTTCCATGCTGCTTTTAGAGGGCCAAATATTCCTACATCGCAGGGTTGTAGGATATGTGTCGTATTGGGATGCAGACAATAGAGAATAATTTGGTTTTGAACACAAAATTCGTGCAACTCCAAATTTATGTGACTTTTGTGGCCGTCAACGAGCAGAAGAACCGGAAGCGGAACATGATTTTTTTGGAGCCAAAGCAGATAGATTTCTTTGATATAGTGCAAGAACGTTTGACCTGTCATCCAACCTGAATCTGATCTTCCAATTCCCCAGTCATCTGGAACTGATTGTGCTACTTCTTTTGATATTCTTTGCAACGGATATACAATAAATGGCTAGCAGAAAAGTTGCATAGTACTGTAATACTTTGTTTTTCCTGTCCTGTGGCGACATCATACATCGCACGATAGTTTTTAGGTGCCAAAATTACTCCGGTTTTCGGACATAGCTGTACACCTGTCTCGTCCAGATTAAAAATTCGCTCGGGATTGCCCAATATATCTTCAGCACATACTTCTTGCAGATGTTGTCGCAAACTTTCAAACCATTTCCGAATCATTGGCTCTGTGACTAAAGCTCTTGCTTTAGAAATGATTTCTGCATGTCTTTTTGTGATGTTAGGGTGCCTTTGCAAAAATAGTTTCATCCATTTTTTGCCTGGCTTCAGGTCTGAACCTTTAATTTCAAAAATCTGTGCAACCGTCTCCCTGACATCATTTGTGTTGACAGGATAGCCAATTTTGGCCATATTTAAAATCCAGGTAGCAATTTTATCTTCTTCATCATCCAATAACAGTTTTCCTGGCCCTTTTTTACATTGGAGGGCCGTTTTCCCGTGAATTTTATTGTGAAGTGTACCCTTTGGAATGTTCAATTGAACACTGGCTTTGGACAGAGATATCTGTTGTGCTTGTACCATCCGTACAGCTTCTTCGAGAGTACTTTGTTCATATCTTTTTTCTTTTTTTCGTTGTGTAGATAACATCTATAAGGAGAAGAAATATTGATTATGCTTATCCGTTCACATGTTAAAATAAGACCTAAAATCTGAACTAAGTAATTTAATTCGTTCATTATTTGGATTAAACAACCACAAAATGAACGAATAAAATTCACTTCAGCGTTCAGCTTAAGGCACGATCCCAAAATTTGAACGAGTAAAATGTGAAAATATTCCTTAGTTCAAATATTGGGCTTGAATCCTAAAGCTGAACAGTGCAAGATTTCACACTAAAATAAAGCCTTAAAAATAATCAAAAACACGAAAATTATGTGTTCAACTTTTGGTAATTAGGTTCATACATTTATTAAAATTCATTTGAGTGGTTTTGTTTTGGTCTCTAAGCGTGAGTTTATGAGTAATGATAGCTGTAAAAATATGCCCTTTCTCCATTAGTTGAACGCCGTTCATCTATTGGATCAAGCAAACAAAATTGAATCCATTACTTGAACAGTAAATTTCTATAAAAATACGGTAAATAATGTATTTAGGTATCAATATAATCAAAGCCGAATATAACAAGATTTTATTATAACCAAATCCACTGAAATCTATAATTAATTATTTCTTTAAACTGACAAAATTCTTAAATACGGAGGCCACTTACCTTAAGTAGGTTTCCATATAAAACTAATTTTTGGCGGGAAACGCTCACACAACGGCTAGCTACGAGCGCGTTTGAGTTGTCACTGTCAAAGTTGTTATGGAATCGGGAAGAAAAAATGTTGCCCTAAGCGGGAAAAAATATTGCACACATGAAAGTAGCGGGGTGTTTTATATTTTTTTATTTTTCTATCAGTCGTTCATCTATTGGGGGTCGTTCATCTGTTGGTGCCACTACCCTATTGAGGTAGGAAATCATTGCTCACTATCCGTCAGGGTATTTATATTCTGTGCTCACTTTGACAATTTAATGACTGACATTGACATTTTGACAGAGTAATGACAGATTTATCTGATCGAGTTTACCGAAATTTACGAAAATTTACAAAACTGTGAAACAGTTCACAGTGCATCTATGGTGAAAACTAATGTAAATTGTGGTGAAACCATTAAATCTATTAATTAGTGTGGCTGTAACTACTCCATAACCTAAAATGCTTCGGGCACCGGTTAGAAGTAGTATCATCCTCCACCAACCCTGGGTCCGGTTAAAGTCCTCGAGCAGTTTTATAAGGAGCACTTTTATTGAATATTTTGAGACGAATCATGGTCATAAACACGTCAAATCAAGCTCTGTGGTCCCGCTGTACGATTCCAGTGTGCCTTTTGTAAATGCTGGTATGAACCAAGTAAGTTGACAATATTTTTCTGCAGTAATGCTCCTAATTTTACGCTCTATTTTGTTCCTTGAGAAGTCTAGTTTTGTACAAATATAGTAAGCCAAGCTGGCCAAAAGCTCAATTCATAGTGGCAAAATGCCAAACTTGATGTGTAATTGTTTTTCTTGATCAGACTTGCAAGTGTTTTGACCCAAGGACAAGCAATTGATGCCCTTGTCAATAACATAATGCTGCTTTATGTAGGAGCACTTACACCTTTTGAGCAGGTGGCATAATTTCTACTAAGTTAAAACATTGTCGCCTAAAACATAATTATTTTTATTTTCAGTTCAAAGGTGTGTTCCTTGGTAAGGTGACTGCCCCTTGCGCAAGAATAGTGAACTCACAGAAATGTGTGAGGGTTGGCGGCAAGCATAATGACCTGGATGTGGTTGGCACTGACGGACATCATCATACGTTCTTTGAGATGCTGGGCAATTGGTCTTTTGGTGATTATTATAAGGTAACATGTTGTTTTAATACTAGTAAAACTGTTACATTATATTAGGGTACTACAGCCATGTATATTTTTATGTTAATAAATAATTTATTATAAACTAAAAAAAAACAAGGTAAGTAAGGTAATTATATTGTGTCATTCAGAATTATTGCTAAAAACCTAATATATTTGTACACCAATTTCATTGGTAGGACATAGAGCTCGACTAAAATGTATACATAAGACCTTTATTGTAATACCCTGTTCACGAATAAAGATTGATTGATTGATTGATAAGACCCTTTAAATAGGGATGACGCCTGGGTCAAAACAAAAAAAAAACTATTTAGTCTGCCAGTCAGATAATTAAAAAAAATTGACGAAGAGAAGTTGGGGAGTGGGGGTCACTATGTCACAAGTAAGTATAAAATCTACATACGTGACGTCATGGCATATTTTAACTCAATGTATGTTGTGACTTTTCAATTACTTAAAAAAAAAATGTGTTCAATATTTTTTAATAATCTAACTATCGACAAAAAAAAAAAAATCCATCATCCCTATTACCATGATAACACAAAGAAACTGAGAACTGACTTCAATCTCTGACAGAGCCATTACCCACCACATTTTTTTTAAATTTTCATTCATAGACAATAGCAAAATGAAATTTAATTCATCATCATCATCAGCCTATAATGTTCCCACTGCTGGGACACAGGCCTCCTCTCAGTGAGAGGGAGTGGGCCGTAATCCACCACGCGGGCCCAGTGCGGGTTGGTAGATGTCACATGTCTTCGAATTTTCGGTTCTAGGACATGCCGGTTTCCTCACGATGTTTTCCTTCACCGTTTTGAGAGCAGTGGTGATGAAATAATTTACACAAAGTAAAGCGCCTGTCTGGGTTCGAACCTACGACGTACAACTCGTAAGTCGCGGCCGTTACCACTGGGCCACCACTGCTCTAAATTTAATTGCTAAAACAATATTGTTAACAATACTAGCACATAAAGTGAGCCAAGATACGGCTGGAATGCGCGCTGCTAACTTCACGCAGTACATGTGGCCGGCGCGGCGACCGCGACCACTAGTGACAAAAAAGAACGAAAACCACCGGCCGTCAATACGCACGCATATCTTTGTCGGTCTAGTAAAAATTATTGTAACTTGATTAAACAAGTATTATTCCTACATCGCATTTTAATGTGCATGCAACCCACATCCTGCACAATATTGTTACAGCAGTAATTTTTATTATGCCATAGCCATCTCTTATTTAAAAAAGCTCATTTTGTTTTGTACAATAACATTACTTCCATATATATATTTACAGAAAGATGCATGTAAAATGGCATGGGAGCTGCTCCTTGGTCCTTACCAACTGAAACCAGAGAACTTGGTGGTGACGTACTTCTCAGGAGATGCTGCTATTGGTCTGAAGGCAGATACTGACTGCAGGGATATCTGGAAGGCTATTGGGTAGGGGTATAACCTTTTTGAAATCCCTTTCTAGTCTCTTGAAGCTATCGTAACTTACCTCAGTAGACCATTGGAGGCAGCTAACCTACCTCCAACCTACCGATTCATGGTCAAATTTGAATGACATAAAAACATTGGTTAGTCATTGCAATGTAATCCTTATTTCATTGCAATAAAGTATAAATTAGAATGATTGTGTGAGTTTAATAAAAAACTCTGCAATCATTTTAATTTATACCTTACCTTGCCGAGATAAGAGTTACATTGCAATGGCTTGTACTATCGGAATAAAAAGTATCCTATGTCCTAGCTAGGTCATGGTCTATCAACGTACCAATTTCATTCGTTCAGCCTTTAAAGCATGAAAACGTAACAGAGTATTTTTCCCATTTTTAATATTACGGTATGATTCCGAAAAACACTGCACATGGCATTTTCTATAGGTTTATATCAATCTGCCTAGCGTTTTCCTAACTATGTTGGGGTCGGCTTTCAATTTAACCAGATGCAGCTGAATACCAGTATTTTACATGGAGCGATTGCTGATCTGACCACAACTCAGTAAGGGTAATACAATACCCCTTGGTAAGACTGGAGTCAGACTTTCGGGCTTCTGACTAGCTTAGTGTAGCTTAACCTGATGGATCGACATGTGCGGCTGTTATTACTTAGCCACGAGCTTATATGAGATCAGAAATTTTGTTTTTTTTTTTATCACATTACCGAGCACGGCAGCAATGCTGCGGGTCATTGCTGCGACGGCACTGTTGTGCGGCAGTGTCGCCCTGCCGCCGCGGCAGACCAGTAGTGCGGGCGTTCATTACAGCGATAACACGTGAATGTTGACAACTGTTGAGAAGTAAATCACGAACGGCAGTGCCGCGCCGCGGTGCTCAGAATCAAGGCTCTTACAAACAGGCACGACACGCGACGCGACACAAAGGCATAGCTCGTCGCGCGACGAGCGGTGTCTTTGTGTCGCGTTGCGTGTCGCGCCTGTTTGAAGGAGCCTTCACGCGGCAGGCAGCACTGACGCACAGCACTCCCGTGGCACCAACGCCGCGGCAGCAATGCCACGTGCGGCGTTGTTCGGAATCATACCTTTACTATGGACTAGCGGCGCCCCGCAGTTTCACCCGCATAAGTGTCGATCCCGTGGGAATATCGGGATAAAAAGTATCCTATGTGTTTTTAGTAGCATGAGGAACAGGGTGTGAAGTTCACTCATCCACCATAGAAAAGGGAGAATCCTCCGACCAGACCGGTGTTGTGTCTGGCGGGCAACTGCCTAACGATTTGAAGTTGAAATCTTGTATATATTTCGTTCGCTCGGTAAACTCTAATTGCGCGATGCAGGATTTATGTGACGTCATGTCTATGTTGCGTAGTCCGTATGTGGCGATGTAACTGCTACATGTTAATCCGGGTTATAGACTATCTGTGTGCCGAATTTCATCCAAATCTGTTCAGTCGGTTTTGCACGAAAGTTTGTGAGGGTGGATGGATGTTTGTTACTCAAACATCCATCCACCCTCACAAACTTTCGCATTTATAATATTAGTAAGGATTAGTAGGAAGTAGTATTGTGGTGCATATTTAATCTTGCTATTTGCAGATACTCCGGCCCTAAATAACTGAATTCCACTATCCCGTGGCTTTATTACTTTGTGTCTGTTTCAGTGTTCCAGAAAGCAGGCTCTTAGGCAAAGGAGCCAAGGATAATTTCTGGGAGATGGGCGTCAGTGGCCCATGCGGCCCGTGCACTGAGATACACTATGTCAATCCTGATGGCTCGCTCACTGAGATATGGAATCTAGTCTTTATTCATTGTAACAGGTAAGTTTTTATTAATTTATTAATACCATGGAATGAACTATTCATAAAAACGGTAGTTGCCTAGATAAAAAAAGTAATTCTATTTAGTCCGTCTTTCAGATAATAAAAAAAATATTAGACACGTATTTTTTGCTTTATCATATTAATCAAAAATAACTTACAAAACACGCATTAAAGTTGGGGAGTGGGAGCTCGCTACGTCACAACGCAGTATTAAATCTAGCAAGGCGTGACGTCATGCCACATTTTAACTCAATGTATAGCCGTAATCTTTTGATTACGTCAAAAAAGAAAAAATACGTGTTCAATATTTGTTAATAATCTACAAAACACACACGTGTTCAATATTTGTTAATAATCTACAAAACGTTCAATATTTGTTAATAATCTACAAGACACAAAAAAAAATTGGATACAGCCCTATTGTTTTTATTGAAACAATAAAGTAATAAGTTTTTGGTCTGACTGGGCGATACAGAGGATTACATTTTATAATTAAAAAACAGAAGGTCAATTCCCATAATTAAAAACGTTGTACATCTCAGTGACCAACAATGTCACCAACTTGTCAAAATTATAGGTAAATTGCAATATACAGGGTGACAGGGAAATTTGACCTATTCTTTGAAAGGGGTTATACAAGAGGTCATTAGCAACAAATTAAGTCCAGTTAACTAGGGGTCAAAACTGGATGGTTACCGAGCTGTGACGGTTCTTTGATTATTTTGTAATTGAACTTGTTACCAAAAACAATTAACTATGAAAAAGCTACTTTATTCTAAACATTAAATTGATACTTTTCTGAAAGCTGAAAAAGGAGTGATCAATAAAATAAAAAATACTTGGCCAAAACTTACATAATCTCAGAAATAAAAGGTCTTTAGTAGCAATTATTTTTAATGATTGTATTTTTTCGAAAATTTAAGTAAATTATTGGAAAGAAATGGTATGACAGTTGGCGAATAAATGAGTAAAATGACTTACTGGTTTCATAAGCTTTCCAAAAAGGTACAAATTTTATTTACGATCCCAGCGGTTTTTCAAAAATCAGCAAAAGCGCGCGATAGGTTAAACTTTTAATTTTGTTTTGATTTGTAAATTGAATTCAGCTTGAATTCAGAGGGGCTCGTGGCTAAGTACTAACAGCCGCAAGGGTTGATCCATCAGGTTAAGCTACGCTTGCCAGGGTTCATCCATGGATGGGTGACCATTTCTACATACCGAGACTCCTCCGTGACTCGGAAAGCACGTTAAGCCGTTGGTCCCGGCTGTCATTCGTGAATCTTTGACAGTCGTTACGGGTCGTCAGAAGCCCGAAAGTCTGACAACCAGTCTTACCAAGGGGTATCGTTATTACCTAGTTACTGGGTTGTGGAGGTCAGATAGGTAGTCGCTCCATGTAAAATACTGGTATTCAGCTGCATCCGGTAAGACTGGAAGCCGACCCCGACATTGTTGGGAAAGGGCTATGCAGATTGAGATTGAAATTGAATTCAACTCGAAAAGTTAATAAAAAATAAATGCAATTTGATAAAGTTTAATACAAAAAAAAACAGTTAACTAAAATTACAAATCCTTATGTTTGACAAAAACTTATATTTCTTGAATACGAGACTTTTGGCTACTCTGTATGTGTGTATTTTATGTATTTTTTTTGTAATGTGCGTTTTGTTAATGCAGAATAAACAATTTTTCTTCTTTCTTATCAGCCCTAAACAAAAATTATTCAATTCTTAATCATTTCTTTCTAATCTTAGAGATGACAGTGGTAAAGTGAAAGGTTTAACGAAGCGCCACGTGGACACCGGCATGGGGCTGGAGCGCATGGCCACCATCCTGCAGGGCGTGCCGTCCAACTACGACACAGACTTGTTCCAGCCCATCATCAGGGCGATTGAGAAGGCATGTATCATCTACAGTTGTTGAATTTCACGACAGGGAGACAATATTAACACTTTTCGGGACACTAAATGCCCATAGATGTCATAGGTTGCGTTCCGAGTAACGCTGTAATCGATTTGAGCGTGCACCCGTACCGAATTAGCGTGATCGCGATAACGATATCCCGTGAAGCGTCATAGATGACGTCATGACATGCGCCATCTTGCGATAACACCGACCATGCCCTAAATTAATATCACCGTGAACGCGGCCAAAACTGACAATTGTGCTGTTTTGTTTTGAGTTGCAACATAACTTTAAACTAACGTGGCATTTTCGAAATTGTGCTTCTGGCTACAGTCGCCACCTATCCAATAAAGAAGAAGAGATTTGTGGTGTATACTCAAAGAAATACTGTAATCCAACTTTCTTGTGCAAGTTTTGGGGTTATGTTATAAGTTTTGCGAGCACTGTGATCAGTGTGAGCGCGTTTACGAGTGTTCCGAATTGTTGACAGCTCTGAGCTGTCATAGTCGTGATATCCTAAATAGGATCGCGAACTATCGATGTGAGCGCTGTGAGCGATTAAGGCGTAACTCGGAATGCGGCCATAATTTATTTTTATGACGTCTATGGGCGTTTAACTGGACTTCTATTGTGTCTCGTTCAGTGTCTTGGAAAGTGTTAATCATTGTAATATACACCTTATGTCAGTGCGTATAAAACTCACGAGACGCGCGCTCATGTCTTGCAAATACTACACTATTATTCAATAGTAATTTTTTAGGGTTTTAAATCTGCACTATAATAAAAATAAAGTTAATCTCCGCACAGAGCAACAAAATTTTCAAGCATTTTTTTATTAATAAATCGATTATTAACTAAATCGCAACTAAAGCACAGATTAAAATATCGTGGATGTTTCTCTGTGGCATTTGTTCGCGTATATTGTTACTCAAAACTTGACTGCGAAGAATATGCTTGAACATGCTCGAGTATTTTGCCGCTCAGTGGCCACTCCTCGCTTTACAATCCAAGGGAAGGAGCACATCTAGCGAAACTTATTCGAAGATTTCTGAAACAATTTTTTTAAAATCAAAACTGTAAACATTAACCCCCTAATTAATATACACCAAGGTTGTCCAACCAATTATGATGATGGGCCATAATTTGATTCCGTGTCAGCCGGCGGGCTATCTAGTAAAACTAGCTTACAGTTATGGTAGATACCTATACTCCATTTGAAATAAGATTAGACATTTATACAAACCTTTTTTACAGTCCGTTCAACCGATTTGACTTCTATACCGTAGGCATAAGGATGGCATTAAAAGCAAAATAGTGGTTACAATACCAACTGTTTACTGCAGCTGCTATTTGTCATGCTACTAACGCAATAGAAGTCAAAATCGGTTGAACGGACTGTAAAAAAAGTTTACTTAAATGTCTAATCTTATTTCAAATGGAGTATAGCTATTAAAATTAAACAAAACTAACTTACTCATAGTTTGACTTGAAGTTTTTATGCTAACAACTTGTCTTTACTGCCTCGTTAGTCTAGCGGTCGCAAGCGCTACTGCTGAGCATGATGTCCTGAATTCGATTCCAGGGTCAGGCAAAGTGTTATTGGGTTTTTCTATCTGAAATTTCTCAGTAGCAGCTCGGAGTCTGGATTTGTGCCCGGTTGATGGCAATAGGCTCGCCCACTGTTACAAGGGACTTAAACATAACTGGCGAAATGTGGGTGTACCTGCTACAGGGACACCTCTGCCCAACCCTTCGGGGAAACAAGGCGTGTTGTTATGTGTTATGTAACTTATCAACATTTGGCGAGAAATCTGAGGTCGAAAATATAATCAAGTCAAAACATTTTTAGACCTGGTTTGAAGTCTTGATATCTATTCTCAAAAGCCTATTCCAGGTTTTGGCGGGCCAATTGAAATGTATTGGACGGCCAATTGAAATATGTTGGCGGGCGAATTGATATGTGCTGGCGGGCTATTTGGTAGCCCGCGGGCCTGGGGTTGAGCAGCCTTAATATACACGGCCACAGAGTAAAATTACAACCAGTTTACCTAGATTAACCTTCTCATTAACCATAAATTTTTCAAGAGTTATAAGATTGCCCTATCTTTAATTAATATGGGGGTAAAGCATTACAATGTCGCCTACCCCTTCATAGTACAGGCGTGATGTTATGTTATGTGTTGTCCAGAACAGTAAAGGAGCGTCGCCGTACGGCGGCAGCTACCACCCTGATGCTGTAGTGGATACCGCGTACCGAAGACTGGCGGACCACGTCAGGATGATCAGCGTGTGTCTCGCGGACGGAGTGTTCCCTGCTTCTAAGTAATTCTATTGATAGTATTTGGGGGTTAGTCGCACGTCAATGGTAATAGTTTGATCTTGGAACCGTGAATATTTATTTATTTAACCATTTATGTACACACAAATAATACACAGACAAGACAAAAGGAACAAAAAAATACGTACACACGGCTACACATCAAGCGATACATTTCCAGTTTTTGCTAATCTCGCATTGGATAGGATTTCCGTACAATGCGAGGTCAGCTTATACTGGAAATTGTAGCTTGATGTGTAGCCGTGTGTACAAAGGTGATGCTTGTTTCTAATGAAATCTCTTCCAGCATACCTGCGATAGGACAGTGATTTTTGAGACTTATGTTATAGCAGTAAAGTACATTTTCGCAAATCAACGTACGGTTGTATGTAAATGAAATAAATCGCGATTAACAAGTCAAGTTAGTAGTACTGTTTGACTGAAACCACTAAACCTGTTCTTTTTTATGTGCGCGGCTCACGGTGAGACAATGCAGGTCGCTCATTTGTCAACGCTCACGGCGTCGCTGCTCATTCGTCAACGCGCAGAACAGTGGTCTCGGTCAAACTATAACACTAAAACAACAATCCGTCCTTAGTTCAACAAATAAGATCTGATTTAATCCATAGACATACAGTTGACTGTACATTTATAAAGCTCTGGTCAAACTGAGGTGAATCCCGCACGGGAAGCGAGATTAAATTCGTTCGCGCCGATTATGTCAACTAACTGTTCAAATTAGCGCGAACAGTCGCATGACTTCTTATGCTCGGGCCACACCAACGGGAAACGCCGTTAATTATCACGATGGTGGACCTTAACCCGTTGGAATAAAGTCTAGCCTATTACAGGCGTGTACGCACGAACGAACAAATGATGAACACAAACATCGAAATCGGAACATTTGGGTCGTACATGTGGACGTAAATTAGCAAAGCGAACACGAACACCATACGAACACAGTTCGACTTGTGTTCGCGCTCACCGCCCCGCTCTTTTTAGTAGCCATGGATTCGAAATTGGATCGCCACGAACATTTTTGACGAACACAGTGTTTGATGTTCGTTAGTGGTACGCACATGCGAACAAAGTGTACGTGTTCGCTATGTTCTAGCTCTTTCGTGCGTACATGCCATTATAATTAAAAAAAAAAAATTGTAAAAAGTTTTTATTTTTCAACTTTCAGTTGTGGTACCTACCCCACACAAATTCGAATACCACTACCTGCTATGTAAATAACAGTGACAGGAACTTAAGATATCATCCACATACTAAGTGGGAAAAAAATACGTATTATTGAACAAAGTTAATAAAATGTATATGGGACCACACGGGAAGCATCAGCTTTCAAATAAAAAAAGAATAATCAAAATCGGTTCACCCAGTCGAAAGTTATGCGGTAACAAACATAAAAAACAAAATTCAGTCGAATTGAGAACCTCCTCCTTTTTTGAAGTCGGTTAAAAATGAGACGCGGGTCACTTCAGTTTGAGCAGTCCTTTATATTAGATGATTAGAAAATCTGTTCTAAACTTTAAAAAAACCTTTGTTCCAGTCTAAACCTAAAACAGATAATGAGGAAATCCTTCAAAATCTCCACTGATGTCTTCCAAAACCCTCAACTCTTGAGGATCCTGTACAACGAGGTGGCAGAGACCCTTGGATCCACATATCCTGAGCTGGTAGCTAAAGAAGCTGATGCCAAGGTTGTTATAGACCATGAGGAGCAGGCTTATGCAAAGATGAGGTCAGGGTTGAGGAAGAATTGGAAGGACCTGGCGAAGCGATACCCTGAGGTGGAAGACTTGAATGATGTGGAGCTGTTAGGGTTTGCACAGGGGTATAAGGAGTTCAAAGAGGTAATTTTGATGTTTCATGTAGTTAAATCTTAAGGTTTCCAAAAACGGTGTCGTCATATGACGACCGGCAAGTGAATAATTGACTTTTAGTGTCAAAAATGGAAGAAAATCAATTTGAGACCATTGTATAATTTGTACTGCTTTCTTAGAAACCAGTGTCTTCTTGCTAATTCATTTTTACATGGATTAATAAAGAACCTCCTTTTTTGATGACTATTAATAACACCTCTATATCTTCTTCAATTAGAGTTTAAAATTCTTTATCGTACTTACCTTTTCAACTTCCACAGACGATGGCCAAACAAAACTCGACCGAAATACCAGGGGAGCTAGTCTTCAAATTGTATGACACGCACGGCTTTCAAGAGGACATCATCAGCCGCATTGCGCAACTCAACAACTTGACCATAGACAACAAAGGCTTCTGGAAGCTTCTGTCAAAGCACAAGACAAGGCACAAGACTGCTTTCAAAGAACAAGAGAAATCTAAAGGACTACTTTTCCAAGAAGCCATAAAAACTCTAAAAAAGAATGGCCATAATAGTACAAATGATCAACCTAAATATGACTACACAACTAACGAAAATAAAATAGAATTCAAACCATTAAAAACAAAAATAATCGCAATTTTAAATGAAGACTGCGTTTGGATCGACTTTTTAGATGCATGCGAAAAACGAACCTATTACATAGTGACAAAAGACACAAACTTCCATTGTGAAGAAGGAGGTCAAGCTGCTGACGAAGGAATGATATTCGTGAACGAAAAAATTGCTTTAGATGTGAAAAGTGTTTTTAAAATCCAAGACTTTGTGTTCCACAAGGGCAGTTTCTCCGTGTCGGGGACCAGCACGTGTGTGTCTTGTAACATGGACGTAGAAATAGAAATTGACGAAGATAGGAGGTTAAAATTAATGCAGAATCATACAGGAGTCCATCTATTGAATGCTGCAGTTAGAAAGGTTTTGCCAAATAGTGCCGTGTGTCCTACTGGCTCTAGGGTTACAGATAAAGGCTTGAGTCTAAACCTGTCGGTGTACGGAGAGAAGCTGTCGCAAGATGTTATATTGGATGTACAGAATCTTATTAGGTGAGTTTTCTTTTTTACTAAGTGATGATGCAAGGCCGGTCGGGGACGCCCTAGAAGGACATATACTGACCTTATTGGTGATGTTCTTCAGAAAGGCCAGGTGCGTAGTACTCGCAACCGGCGTGCGTGTATGACCAGATGTATGAACGTAAACGAGGCAAAAGGAGTATGTAAGAATCGTAGCAGGGGCGTTCTGTAGTTTCTGCCTACCCCCATGGGAAGAAGGCGTGAGTTTATGTATGTATGATGCAATGCAACATGTTTTTTTTTTTTTTTAAACGGCCACTACATTTCATGCAATATAACTGTATTAATTCAGCAAAAGTTAATAGATAAAGAGAAGATATTTAAAATAAAAACTTTTTTACAAAAAAAAACAACAGACTTCCAAAAAACCAGTACAAAGTGACAAATAACTTAAATTTCGAAAGCGGTGTCTTTGGTTTTGTATTTTCGTTATTTGCCACCGACTTCCGAAATTTAAGTTATTTTTCACTTTGTAGTGGTTTTTTGGAAGTCGGTTGTTTTTTTTGTAAAAAAGGTTTTATTTCTCGCATTTTGGTGGGTTAATTTGTAATTTATCTAAATTACATAAGCCTAATGTCAACTGTTCATCACCTTTTACAAAATATTGCTATTCCCGATGCAGAGACGTTCATAGTTGAGGAGTTCTCCTGGTACTTCACCATTAGTTCCACTTTTCCATATGCATTGTGACGAGCATAAATTGCATTGCAACCATATTAAAGTAATCGAATCGCAACCCGTGAAATACTTATTATTGAGTAGTTCCGGTGGCTATTTGTGGTCTTCATCATCAGTTTCACTTAACTAAATGGTGCTTTCCAAGAGCAACTGCACGAGTTACTATAAAAAATACACAAATCGCTATAGGTTTGCCTATAATATTTGAAGAGTTCCCTCGATTTCTCTGGGATGCCATCATCAGATCCTGGTTTCCTTATCATGGTACCACCCTTGCGATATCTCCTTTCCAACAAAAAAAGAATCATCAAAATCGGTTCATAAACGACGAAGTTATCCGCGAACACACATAAAATATATATATATAAAGTCCCCGTCACGAGAAGCTATAAATCATAAGACTAAAAAAGGAACAGACTGCAAGCTTCATACTAACGCTTTGCGCGAGATCACTACTACACGCACAGCTTTGTGTGCGTGCAGTGTCACAGACAAGGCGCGCGGGAGGTGCACCGGCGCCCGCTAGAGGCAAACTGGTTTGAGCCGGCGCATTCGGAAGCCAACGTTCAGGGGTACGCCGCGCGCCGTGTGCCAGAGCGGTACGAGTGACGCGCGGACATTTAGGTTAATAGAAATGGCAAATTGTTGTAAGTACTGTGTGTATCAATAATAGTAGGAAAAGCAAGGTTTATTTTTTTTATCCGAAGGATTTTGTCAGGTTATTATCTATATCTACCCATACCTACTCATTTTTAAAGCTTATTGCAGAATTATTTAGTTACGAGATAGGTAGTATCCTAAATAAAGATGGCCATGAAGTTTTCCCATAAGAATTATTATTTATTAATCTTATGGTTTACCGCCTATATTAGCGAGTTATTGTTTGTCTCCTATTTGTTTCGTATTTTTGTTTTAGTAGGTTTGTAGGTACCACTTACGTTCGTGAAATAGTAAAACCAGAAAGGAAACTTTATACGTAGTTTCGCCATGTCCGTCCGTCTATAAGTCACGGTATTTTAATAAGTAACCAACTTCAAAAAAAGCAAGCAACGTATGCATCTATGTATGTATAACTATTTGACAGTATAAATAATTACTTACATACTTTACTATCGTGTTTTATTAGCATATAAGCTTAATCAGCCTAGGTATAATGTTCCTACTGTTGGGAAATAGCCCTCCTCTTTCTGTGAGAGCGAGTGGGCCGTAATCCACCAAGCGGGCTCAGTGCGGGTTGGTGGATGTCATATGTTTTCGAATTATTGGTTCTAGGACATGCCGGTTTCCTCACGATGTTTTTCTTTACCGTTTTGAGAGCAGTGGTAATGAAATAATTTATATAAAGTGCCTGCTTGTGTTCGAACCCTAGACTCGTAAGTCGTAACCGTTACCACTGGGCCACCACTGCTCATTTTATTACCCGACTTCAAAAATGGGAGGGTCTCAGTTCAACAACGATGCACGCATTGTGTGTATAGGTAATTATTTCACAATATGATTAATTAAATAGGTATTACTTAATTTTAAACAAACTGTTAAAATAATTACCGGTTCGGTACCGTAATTGGAAAACGGAAAACTCACGGGATCACCTCAGTCACAGTGCGTGTCCGTTCGTCTGTCCGTCTGTCCAGCTGTCCATCCGTCCATCCGTCCATCCGTCCCTCCGTCCGTCTGTATTCATCGCCGAATCTCGACTCGCACTTACCCGGTTTTTTAATCTGTAATAACCGAGTGACAGCCCTATGAAAGTAGGTAAGAATTTTGAACTCTATTAGGAAGCTTGCCTTCTGCTCGTTTTTTATTCTTGTGCTATAAATTTTGTAAACACACATTCAGGGGTTTGCAATCTTTGGGTACTTAAAATAAAATCAGTTTTGTACAATTTTTTTACAGGGATATAATTATATTAACACACACATCTAATTACAAACAAACAATATAACCTAATCCGCGAAAACACCACAAACAAACAGACGCATTCGAAACTCGAAAGACAGCAGAGACAACGTCAGCGTGAACTTACTTCAAAATCGTGGCTCAAATGTTTACGTTCATGAATCAGATGCGTTCCAGTACCACAAAACCTTAGACGACAGCGCTTTATATCGCTAAAATATAACCCGATCAAGTGAAATTGCTCATTAGTTTCGTATAACACGTACGTTACTTTGACTTCATTGAATTTGGGATTATTCGTTGTTGATTAAATTGTCGCTACGTAACTTGGTAGAAGTTCTTTATTTACAAAAATTATAGCTTCTCGTGACGGGGACTTTATATATATATATATATACGGTCGAATTGAGTAAACTCCTTTTTTTGAAGTCGCTTAAAAATAGATGAAAATTGACCAGGAGGATATCTCCGAAATTAATGAGCCTTAAAATTTTGAAAAAAAAAAACAGAATGGTTCTTTACCATAGATTACAATAACATGGTAAATCTCTCAATATTGTGTGTACAAACTTACATTTGCCGTTAGAATGTATGGCAGAAATGTTTTTCGACTACAATGTTAAGTTTGTTCTTGAGATAAATAAATTCATTGAGATGAATTTATTTACGGAACTCTTCATTGTGCGTGGTCCGACACGCACTTGGCCCGTTTTCTTTATATTCATTGTTAATTTCGTTTGCATGTGGGTGTAAGGGGATTGTGGCTAAGTAATAACAGCCGTACAGGTCGATCGATCAGGTTAAGCTACGCTTGCCGCGGTTGGTCCGTGAATGAGTGACCATCTTTACATACCAAGACTCCTCCGTGCCTCGGAAAGCACGTTAAGCCGTTGGTCCCGGCTGTCATTCGTGGATCTTTGACAGTCGTTACGGGTAGTTAGAAGCCCGAAAGTCTGACAACCTGTCTTACCAAGGGGTATCGTAAAACCGAGTAACTAGGTTGTGGAGTTCAGATAGGCAGTCGCTCCATGTAAAAGACTGGAAGCCGACCCCGACATTGTTAGGAAAAGGCTAAGCAGATGATGATGAATTTCGTGCGCGTGTCCGGAATTAATTCTATCTCTTTCTTTCATTTTCAGGGAATCAATAAGCTGCAACGCGCCCATAGAGACCCGCGTACTGAATAGCGTGGAGCTCTCCCGAGAGCCGTCAGTACTGACCGTCCCGGGCGAGACGTACCCCGAGCACGGCCTCCGACTCGTCACCGCTGACCCGCCGCTCGTGTCCAAGTGAGTACTACCTTTTGACCTCTGAGATCATGACTACTTAATGACCGGGCTTTCCTGTGGGTGCCTTAAGCTACTATACTCAAAGCCTCCAGCCAGGGGCATAACAAACTAAGCTTATATACTAGGCGAGCGCTCGCTAAGGGCAACCACTGTGGGGTACGAACCTCGGCTTAGGGCGTCGCTGGGATGAGGACATCAAAGATTGGACAGGCCTTTTTTTTTTTTGGTGCGAAATTGTCAAATAACTTCTCCCGCTCTGGGTGGAACGGGAGGGCGTGTCAGACTCTTACTGACTAAAACCCACCCGTGTTCCTTCAGTTGCCATGTTGCCGGGGCCACGATTTCCCTATCGGCCCGTATTCGCAGCCCCGGCAGGCATTGGCCCTAGTGGACCCCGTCAATTCTGGCTGGATCAAAGATTTGATTATGATTATTAATTAATCTTAGAATTTAAAGCTACGTGCTCAGCTGCAACAACTGCTGGCACCTCATTATCGAGCAAGGGTCGGGGGGGAGTATCATTTACTCGGGGTCGCGGTCGCGATCGCAAAGGACCTCGGCGGCGAGGTCGGAATGAGAGTACTATCTATCAAGTCCATCTGCTTAAATAACCGTCATCGAAGATCTGCAAGAAATATTGTCATATAATGTCGGTGCACCAAAGTGATAAAGAAATGAATATTTGTATTTGTGCCCCGTTGATGGCAATAGGCTCGCCCCCTATTACATGTTACTTAAACATAACTGGCGAAATATGGCTGTGCTATAGCTACACCTTTGCTCACCCCTTCGGGGAAACAAGGCGTGATGTTATGTTATTAATTCCTGCTCACGGTTTGGGTGCGCCGTCACTTTTCGAGCGGATATACTGTACAGAGTTATTGGTTATATATACGTCGGCAATCCGTTAAGGGGATGTAGGAGAGGTCATTTGCAACTAAATGAAGTCGATTGACTCCTATGCAAATGTCAACAATATTCGCGTATTTTGACATTTAATATTTTTACTTCATGCATTTTAAAATGTAAAATGTCAAATTACTCGAAAATGATTGACATTGGCATAGGGGTCATCCGGGTTAATTTGGTTGCAAATGACCTCTCCTACATCCCTTAACGGATTGCCGACGTATAACCAATAACCCTGTATACGTGGGGCTGTTCCATGCTGACACTATTGCGTTCCATTTGTAGAGAAATAAGAAATAGGTTGACGCACTAATTCCGTCACTGCCTTATTGTGAAAACGGTTCTTCCGAATATAGACGATGGATGTTTTTGTGACGACATCTACATCGCCACATGCGAACTACGCATCACACTGACGTCACGCAAAATTCTGCATCACGCAAGCAAAGTTTACCGCGCGACTCGTATATACAATGTGATTCTTCATAATGTGCACATATCGAAATTAGGGAATCTATGCTTAATTTTATCGACAGAAAAAATGTTAAAAAAATCTAAAAATTAAAAAAATAAAACTGTGTAACTTTTAAACTAAATCATCTATCGCGATGAAACAGGAAGTAATTAGGCGTCCACATAAAATGAAAATTAAGAAAAAACTACCTTCTATTGAAAATAAACATGTAACATGAAAGAATCGTAGAGCAGTTGCCTACCAGACAGAACACCGTCTGGTCGGAGGATCCTCCCTGTTCTATAGAGTATGAGTGAACTTTACACCCTGTTCCTCATACCTTCATACTTTGACCATTGTAAAATTATAGTACCCCAGAAGAGCTCTTTTACAATGATATAATGACCAAAAGTGTAACTGTAGGGAGCTGTGTTGCGGCACGCACGTGCCCTCAACCGGCGCGCTGGGCGAGTTCTGCGTGACGCTGGTGAAGGGCGCGGGCGGGCAGTCGCCCACCGTGCACGCGCTCACTGGAGAGCTGGCTAAACAGGTACTAGATAGCAATCAACCTACATAGCGAAAAGAGTAACCGTGGAGTTTCCTGCCGGCTCTTCTCCATAGGAAGCGACCAATTGGAACCGTGCACCTAGCTTCTGACGTTTCATAAGTGCCCATGTAGGTTTATGTGAAATAAAATATTAATATTATTATGAATTTTGAATAGCCGTTTCCCAACTATGTTGTGGTCGGCTTCCAGTCTAGCCGGATGCAGCTGAATACCAGTATTTTATATGAAGCAACTGCCTATCCTTCAACCCAGTTACTGGGTAACACGGTATCTTTTGGTAACAGATACAATAGCAAGACAAAAAAGTATTGATCGTCATCCCTGATAACTGCCCTTATCCCAATTTACTTAGTACTTTCTCCATACATCTGTGTTAGCCATCATTTCATTAGTTACCTACCCCCCTTTTCTAGCCATATCATCTACAGAGTGGCAGGGACATCGACGCGAAAACTGTAACCATAGATTCAGTACATGATTCTGAACCCCCTGCGTTGAAACATTTCGTCTGTAATTTTAAAAAAATCTGCTGTTCCGTACATTTTGACCGCGTAGGTATTGCACTTTTCTATGAAACCGCAGATTTTTTTTTAAATAGTCTACGAGAAATTTCAAAGCAGGGGTGTTCAGAATCATGTACTGAATTCATGGTAACAGTTTTCGCGTCGATGTCCATGCCACCTCGTATATCCATTTTGGGGAGTTTGTTGCGCCACTTCTTCTTCCCAGCTAAAGGCACAGGGAAGTGGTGAAGGGTGGGCGTTTTGGGGGACTGTCTTATGTAATTTTGACGTTCGAAAAGTCCTGATTCTCAGCCAAGTTTGAATAAATGACTTGAATTTTGGACCCAATGCATCGATTGTTTCTTTGCTAATCCTCTACTTTAGTCATCTACAAATTTCCACATAATAAGGTATCGTATATTAAAATATCGCTAACATTTGAGAGTTCCCACTTACAATATATGTTATTTTCTTCATCAGAATTTTTGGAAAGAAGTTCTTTAACGCGGCTTGCGGTAGGAGTTAAAAGCGTTATGCCTAAAAAGTCAGTTTCACGGTTTCAAGTGTCAGAAGTTATTGTCGTTTTTAGGATTCCGTACCTCAAAAATAAAAACGGAACCCTTATAGGATCACTCATGTGTCTGTCTGTTCGTCTGTCACAGCCAATTTGCTGCGAATCTAATGGACTGATTAAGTTGAAATTTGGTACGCATATGTATTTCTGTGACCCAAACACGGTTGTGTAACGAAAATAAATGAATTTTGAATATGGGGTTCAATTTTGGGGGCAAATAAAAAAATTATAAATAACGTTTTGCTAACTGTACCGTGTGACATATCAAATGAAAGAGCTTGTTGTGAGGATCTCAAATTATATAATTTTAAAATAAATACTTTAAAGGATATTTAAGCAAATAGATGAAAATTGACCCTTATCTCCGAAACTATTGAGTCTATTTTTTTAAATATAGAGAATGGTTCTTTATTCATAGATAGATAGAATATTCTTTATTATGTACACCATAAAAATTACAGGAAATTACAGGAAAATCTATAAAGTCTGTGGTCTTAAAATAACATGGTAAATCTCGCAATATTGTGCGTACAAACTTACATTTGCATTTCGTAGGGGAAACATGTTTTTCAACTACAATAACAAGTTTGTTCTTGGAATTAATTCATCTAAACTACGGAACCCTTCATTGTGCGTGGGCCGGCACGCACTTGGCCGGTTTTTTTTTTAATACAGAGCCTACTAGATGGCTACGGCTATGGTGTAATTTATACATTCATTTAAAAACAAATTAAATCTAAAATAATCCGACACTGTAAACCCAAACTTTACATCAATAACTTTAGTATCAACTTTTCGCATACATTTAGGAGTTGCGCGCGAAAAATTACGCGATAACATACATACATAAACTCACGCCATCCCATGGGGGTAGGCAAAAACTTCAGAACGCAACCTGCTACGATCCTTACATACTCCTTTTGACTCATTTCCGTTCATACATCTAGTCATACACGCACGCCGGTTGCGAGTACTACGCACCTGACCTTTCTGAAGATCATCACCAATAAGGTCATTATATATGACTCCTAAGATACAGGCACATACACCTAGTTTAGGAGTCAGGGTATTTAAATTATTGTGACCTAGTTATAACCCTTATAATATGCTCTTAGTTCTATGGTTCTTGTACTGTGATGGCTTTTGGTGAAATAAAGAATTTATTTATTTATATCCTCCCAGCCTTTCCACTCAAATCTGCCTTGTAAATACCTTTTATCTACACCCATGCTATAAAACGTCTATAGAAGTTTCTGAAACAGTTACCTTATTGCCAACATTAAAACAGCCAGTGTCATAGTAACCATAATATCATCCAAATGAGTGTTATAATGTTGTACTAAATTTCATTATGCAACTCGAATTTCAAAAAAAGAACATTGTCATGCACGCGCATTTCACTACCACAATGCGGTAATTTAAAAAAATAACTTAATTTTAGGTTATTCGAATTCACGTCGTATCCCGCCATTTTTGTTCGATAATAGTATTGCAAAATTTTATTACTTTGTTGTTTACAAAAATGAGTAATATAAGCTTTCATAACACACCACCAGATATTTCTAATGCAGCAAAGGACATTTCTAACCAATTATTAACAGAAAAGTCAAGAAAACAATATTGTACAACACTTTAAGTATAGTTTCAGAAACTTTTATAGAGGATTCATATTATGGGTGTAGATAAAGTCTTGTATGCAACTATTCATAATTGGGTATTAAAATACTCATGTGATACTATTACCCACATTTGTGTTTTAATACCCCTTATTATATAACAGTTGCATAAATAACTATTGTTCGTCGCCTTTCGTTCATCCAAATAATATACCATTCTCTTCACAGGTCCGCGAGCTATTCTGCCGAGCTGAAAAACTGGACCAAGTCATAGACCTAATAGATCCTGTAAGAAAAAATGAAGAGGTGTCCCTTATCAAGCAGCAGTTGACAGAACTGTGCGGTACTAGTGGCGCCCCCTATGGAGAGTACGCTAAGTGCCTGGCGCTGTTAGACAGCTTCGCTAAGAGAGAGGTGCAGCAAAATGATCTGGCTTTGAAGTGAGTTTTTTTTAATTTTGCGTTAGTAGAGTTCAACGCAGGTCGGAGTCTGGATTTGTGCCCGGTTGATGGCAATAGGCGCGCCCCCTATTACATGGGACTTAAATATAACTGACGAAATGTGGCTGTGCCAGTGGCCGACCCAGGAATATCATTTGGGAGGGGCTTGACCCTGCTGTGAGTAGGTTTTTAGCAAAGTAAACACTAAAAAGCACACAACATTTTTTTTTGCAAGCCTCCTCGTATTACATTTCGCAAATTCCTCAATAGAAAACAGACTCTCGAAATTTATTAAGTTAAGGATAATTTGATGACGATAGCTTAGGTCACTGTAAAGCTTGCTAAAAAGTTTAATTGGAATAATATCAAGTTCACTTTAAGATTAGTCACGGAAGAACTCAGATGATTTCGGGGGGGCTTGAGCCCCTTATCCCCCCCCCTGGATCCGCTACTGGGCTATACTATAGATAGGTACACGTCTGCCTAAGCCTTCGGGGATTAAAAGCGTGATATTATGTGTCTCTCAGCTCAATAGCAGAAACAGAAGTACGCGAGGCGGTGTCTCAAGCCGCCCAAGATGGCCGCCGCTTCGCAGTCCACTTCCTTCGCTGCTCATACCTCATGCAGAGCGACGGCGTGAAGTCTGTGCTGACCGAGCGACATAGTATGCCCACCATGGTGCTGGGCTGTGCTGGAGGGGTTCTTGTAGCGGCCTGCACTGTGCCACAGGTGACGTCATGAACTGTAGTAAAGTCTATTCCAAAGATATCCTATGGAAATGTAAATAAATGGATTAGAAAACATACCTTAACTTGGACCGATTTTGAAAATTCTTTTCCATTTGTTAGAGCTGGCGCAGTGGTCCCAGTTTATTTTTTTTATAAAACTTCAAAAAAAAAAAACACTACAAAGTGAAACATAACCTTTATTTCGGAATTCGGTGGCAAAAAACTAAAATACAGATCTCAAGACCATCTAAATATTTATTTAGATATATCACTTTGCAGTGTTTGTTTTGGAAGTCGGTTGTTTTTTTTTGTAAATAAAATCTGTTGTTTTATTGAAATTTGGAACATTCTTTCCTTTTAATAAAACAAATCTTTTTTTTTTTCTGTTGGTCAGCTAGACTATTAAAACCCATTAAACTACTTATGAAATAGACATACATACATAGTGTAGTCGACCTCGCAATTGCTTCACCACCCTAAGATTGAATATGACACACAGGACACGATAGGGCGAATTTCACCAATGAATCTGATCGCGAATAGCACATCTAACCCTGCGTTCCGAAATGCGCTAAAAGTGATAATATCGCGAATCCGACCAAATTTTATAGTCACAAAATATAAAGGCTATTGAGTAATAATTGTGACTATTAAATTTGGTCGGATTCGCGATATTATCACTTTTATCGTTTTTCGGAATGTAGGGTAAATCGCGTTCTCAGTGTCAAATGTTTCGTATCAATGATCACACTGACAGGTCTTGAACCCAATTTAGATGTGCTGATCGCGTTCAGTTTCTTTGGTGAATTCGTCTTTAAAACGACAAGGTTTATTTGTGTGTGACAGTTATAGTTTAAACCTAACTGAAGTTTCAATATGCTGGGAATTGTAGTCAAAAGTGGTACACATCAAGCTATACATTTCCAGTATAAACTGACCTCGCATTGTACGGAAATCCTATATAATGCGAGATCAGCATAAACTGGATTTTTATAGCTTGATGTGTAGCCGTGTGAACGAGGTCGAGTATACATACAGCTGGAAAACATTAATTGTTTAATTTCTGTAAGTTTGTACTAACATTTTTACACGTCAATCATATTTTAAAAACTAGATGAGGTCGGCGTTTCCTATCTGACTACTCTGAGAAGAAAGGCCGAAACAAACTCAGAGGTCGCAGTCTCTTTTAAAGTCCAGACATAATCTTGGTCAGATCATGTGGATTTTTTTTTAAGAAAGAACCATACAGATTTGAGTGGACCTGTCCAGGCAGTGCATACATTTGTTACTGTCACAAGTTATGACACTGACAAATGCCTGCACTGGCAGACAGAGGGTTATGTTAAATATTCAAATTCAAAAGTCATTTATTCAAACTAGGCTGAGAATCAGCACTTTTAGAACGTAAAAATGACATAAGACAGTCCCTCAAAAACGCCCACCCTTCACCACTTCCTAGTGCCTTTAGCTGGGAAGAAGTGGCGCAACAAACTCCCCAGTTATGACTCATAACCCTGTTTCTGTCGCAGTCGGGTAAAAACTAAAAGTAATGCAACACGTTTGTGTAGGACATGGTGTCGGGCACGTTCAGCGCGGCGGGCTGGCTGGGCTGCGCCGCGCGCGTGCTGGGCGCGGCCGTGCGGGCGCGCGACGGCCGCACGCTCGCTGAGATGACGCCTTCCAAGGTAACCTACATTCCGCCCACCGAGTGCGTTCCCGACAACTGTTTTTTTTTTTAAACCGCAAATACCGCGAAACTTTTGGCCTGCATCTTATCTGATGGTAAATGATGATCAGGCCGAAGGTGGAAGCGAGCTTCACCTGGAATCCTCAACCACACAGGAACTGGCTATCTTACCTCTAACTGCCGAAACATAACAATGCTGTTAACATTGTTGTTATGGTGACAGACTTAAATAAGATGGTGGTAGCTAGCCAGGCGGACTTAGAACAAGCAGAACCAACCAAACTGAGCGGAAAATTTTGTTCCCACTGGAAATCGAACCAGGGTCCTCTGGGTCGGAGACAGGTGCGCAAGTCTCGAGTGCGCAGCAGCTACGCACGGACGTGGAAGATTTATCTACCGAGTGGCCTTAAGTAATTATTTCAAATTCACTGTCGAGATATATTACTGTCACTTTATTATACTGTGTCTATGTTCTATGTTATGGGGTTTGGTTTCCGCACTTAGTCCGTCAGGTGGACCATTGTGCGTGGGCCATGGCAGCCGTTTGGTGGTTATTCCAACCAGGTTATTCGCACTTCGTCCCATTCGCACTTCGTACCGCGTTCGCAGTTGGTCCCATTCGCACTTAGTCCCTTGCAAGTAGTTTGTAAGGGAAGAGGTAGGTTTGTGGACCAGTGTTATATAACATCACACTACGACCAATAGGAGCGGAGCATCGATGAAAATGTTGCAAAAACTTGAAAAAATATTTCTTTTGATAGCTTCCTTTGCGTAGGCTGCGTAAACGGTTAAAGTTACGCAAAAATCATGTATCACGGAATTTTTCCCCTTTAAAAGTTCTAAAAAAAAGTCCGCGACAGCATACGTCTATAGTTTAAGGTTGTCTCACTGTAACCTTTTTGTGGTAATCTTCGTTCTAAAATAATTATTTGCGAAGGTGTTTTTATTAAATAAAACATTTTTTATAAACATGAATAAAACGTACAAACACAAAACAAAAACATACAACAACACATGGACAAAATTACAATCTACTTGCATGGGACTAAGTGCGAATGGGACCAAGTGCGAATGGAACCAACTGCGAACGCGGTACGAAGTGCGAATAACCCTTCCAACCAGAACATCTGTGTAAGATCTGGGTGACCCGAGGGTTTCTGTTCTAATCTGGGTGACGTCTGTGCATTCGAAGAACACGCGCGCGACAGTTTCCTCAGCCTCCATGCACGCCCTGCACAGAGGACTGTCCGTTATGCCTATTGTGTGGAAGTGTTTGTTTAGCGAGCAGTGTCCCGTGATGGTCCCCGTCATCAGGCGCAGGCCGTTCCTGTCCAGGCGTAATAAACGCCTGGTTAGCCCTGCTATCCAGGGATGGCATAGCTTTCTATTATACTGTGTCTAAATTGTTATTGCTGTCAGATGTTATATCACTGTGAAAAGATATAACGGACAAGTGTCAGGAACGCATTCTGTCATCGAAAAGCATGTACTACACAGGGTTAATTTAAAAACACTAATAAGTATTGTTATTTATAGAAGCATCTTTAAAAAAAATTGTAACAAGAGTTGAATTTTTCACTTTCGGTAGACGTTATACAAGTTTATACGTCAAGCAAAAGTGTAATACTTACTCCGCGTTTCGAAATTCGCTAAAAGTGATAATATCGAGAATCTATAAAACCTATAAAATATAAGGGCTATTGAGTAATAATATTGTCACTATTAAATTTGGTCAAATTCGCGATATTATCACTTTTAGGCTTATGCAGACCAACGCGACACGCGACGCGACACAAAGAGAGCGCTCGTCGCTCGACGAACGGTCTCTTTGTGTCGCGTCGCGTGTCGCGTTGGTCTGTACAAGCCTTTCATCGTATTTCGGAATGCAACTCATGAATATAAACAACTTCTAATGTGTGAAAAATCAAAAAATATCTGATGATCTATACATTTTGATCGTGTTGGCATTGCACTTTTGTATGGAACAGAACAACTGTTTTTAATAGCCTTTTGTAATATGTTTTTTTTTCTGTAGGTGAGCCTAATAAACTGCGAGCAACTAGTCCAGGACGCGATGCGCGTCGCCATCAAATTCGCGCAGTCACACGTCAAGGAGAACACAGAAGATTCTAGAAATACGCAGAACAGACAACAGAACTGATCATCATACTTATACTTCGAAGAGACTGTACTGACCGCACGGAGGCGATAAATATCGAATGGTAGCTTTAAAGCCATGTATTCACTCACTAGGGGACAAATGTACCGTTAGAGCGTATTCCCACTATATCGTGACGATAATTTATTGTTGGACGACTATCAAATTCAAAATATTTTATTTCACATAACACATGAGCACTTATAAAACGTCAGAAGCTAGGTGCACGGTTCCAATTGGTCGTTTACTATGGAGAAGAGCCGGCAAGAAACTCCACAGTTACTCGTTTAAAAATAATTGGCTTTTACAATACTTTCAAATAACAGTGTTACCAGGTATGGGAGGACAGCGAAGGTCTTTCAATAAGTACCAAGTACTTAGAAAATAGAAAATGGTCAACAGTACCCTAATTGCGTAATACAACACAATCACAATTTGTTTCGATTTGAAATAGATTTCTAATCCATTGCTTCATAAGTTGGAAAAAAAAATCTGTTCAACAACGTAAATAACGCAATGAATGTTGTTGAAATGACAAAATGAAACAAATTTCGCGAAATTGTTTACGAAAATAAGTTACGCAATTAGGGTACAGATCTACAGTCCACTAAGCCTACAGCGTTCTCACATTCCCAAAATAGAAAAGAATCTATACAAAAGATAAATAAATTAATAATTTCGTCTCTAGCCGTTTCCATTATAGCGACTGTTTATCGTCACTGTGTCGTCGAAATATTCTATCGTTGAACGGCTGTCGTATCTAGCTGTTCCCGTTGGATCGTGACGACATTTCGCAACAAGAGTCTTACTAGTAGTGACACGCAAAAAGCGAGCCGAGTATGGGCGCGGGGGGCGTGAGAGAAGAAGACACGTGTAAACGACAGATAGTCGCAATAACGACACATGATTTTGCCGTCACGATAAGTAGTGACATTTTTTTTATCGTTTTACGACCAATCTGTCGTCACTGCAAAAAAGTCGTGGACGACAGTTAATCGTGTCGTCCTATATGTGAACACCTCCATTTAAATACACAAGCCACGACGCTTTAAAATAGAGATGCCACGAATAGTGGTTATAGGGAATAGTCGAATACCGATTAATCGCCATGTCGAATACTCGCCATTATTACTCGACGCAAAAAAAAAAAAATCTTGGCAGGTTTGATTTATGAAAAAAAATCGCAACCAACTTGATCCCAAAGATCAAATAAAATATTAAATTATTAGTTAAAAAGCTAACTAATTAACTTCAACATTATTGATTTATGGCAAACTTTTTATATTAATGATAATAATACCAAGTGTGTTTAATTATTTTTAAGTCTATAGTTTTCCGTTCATTAAAAAATATTTTTTATTTAGAGACAACTATTCGCCGAATGTCGAATAATAGGCACTATTATTCGGTATTCGACAAATAACAAAAAAATGTCGAGTAATGCCGAATACCGAATAATAGCGAGTATTCGCAGCATCTCTACTTTAAACGACACGATAGTCTGTCGTCACGACGTTGTGGGAACGGGGCCTTAGGGTTGGCGGAGCGAAGATATATTGTCTCCCGACCACTTTTATTGTTTCGATGTCGCCAGACATTTCGCTTGACTTCGCCCGACATCTTTAGCGACACTATGTTGCAGGACATTTGTCTCCTATTTAACACGAGGCTTCGCTCAGGAACAAAAATGTACCTCGACATTGTTTCTCCAGGGACATCGTGCGAAGTCGCTTGACTTCGCATTGGTAACATCAATTTCGTAGTTTTCGGTGAGGGAGAGGCACGGGGCGCGGGTCATTTATCTCCGAATGAATACAAGGCTTAAGCCTCCATTTTTATTGGGTGTAACCTTCTTGAAAGATGGAAGTTACTAATATCCAGCTACACAGCGAATTTTTTTTGCCACATTTGTATGGATATGACCTGTTTTAACAGCAAAAGCATAATATTTATAGTCCGTAGTTTCCGTGTCCCAGATTCTCAATGATATTGCTTAAAAGATAATTGCGTTTATTACAAAATTATGAAATTTTAAAAAAAAACTCACTCTGTATACAATAATTTAGTAATAATTATTATTTCTTATCTTTATTTATAATTTATGAGACGAAACTAAGAAGTGCATTTTGGAAATAGTATTTATTTTCTGGGTATGTAATGTATTGTTTTCTAAGGCTTATTTAGGAGGGCCATAATAGGTTGTATATACAGCCGCTTGAATACATGTCCTGTGTGTGAACTGCCTTAATGATAATAAAGTTTGAATGAAATTCGAAATGTCAAGTTGAAAGTCGTCCTGTAAATAAATAATAGCGTCTACCTCTATTTTTGTAAATAAAACTTGCTGAAAACGAATTGTATTCTTTATTTTAACCTATAAAAAACTTTTTACAAAAAAAAAACTACCGACTTCCAAAAAAAATACTACAAAGTGAAAAATAACTTTAATTTCGGAAGTCGGTGGCAAAAAACGAAAATACAAAACCCAAGACACCGACTAAAAGTTTTTATTAAAGTGAAAAAAAAAGGTTTTATTTTTCACTTTTTAGTTGTGGTACCTACCCCACACAAATTCGAATACCACTACCTGCTACCAGTGACAGGAACTTATCAAATCATCTACATACTAAGTGGGAAAAAATACTTATTTTGTAGCTAACTCAAAAACTACCCAAGCAAAGTTAATAACATTTATATGGGACCAATTTGAGAGCATACCCTTCCAAAAAAAAAAATAATTTTCAAAATCGGTCCACAAATGACGGAGAAATCGGTGGACATACATAAAAAAACAAACACGCTACGAACATATAACCTCCTCCTTTTTGGAAGTCGGTTAAAAAGTAGGTATTTTACCGCATCCCGAGTGAACAACACGCCCACAATAGAAACGGGTTTTGTCGACGGAAGAATAGACAAAATGACAGATAAACAATCATAATCTGCCATTTTGTCTATTCTTCAGTCATTTGGGAAGTGCGCGGCTCACGGGGGAAATAAAAACGTCACGCGTTCGAGCTAGATCCTCTGTCCCCGCGATCTGGTAACGACCCTTGACCCCATCGCACCGGATTGACGCCTCGAGTAAGCAGCATCCAGGTTACACGCAGCTTACTCGATATAATAAGACTACAGATGTACACATACATCTGTTGCTTGGCGTGTTCTAGGTTAATGTAGGCACGTCACGTAATTCAGCACAGACATTCGTAACTATACAGACATCCATACACAACACGTGCGTGTTGACACTGGGCGGTGTTACACTACAACACTAACCGTCCACACATACGCTACTGTCTACCCCTCAATCCGTAAACGGCTCGATCTGTAAGTGGGGCGAGGGGACTTCATATTGACCTGTAGGAGCGTCGAGTCGGCATCTCCGTCGCTGGTCGTTCTCGTTGGGCCTCCCCCATGTAACTGGGGGTCTCACCTGGCGGGACAGACCGCCGAGATGTCGTGAAGAGAGCGTCGCGACGCGCCTACAGAAATATTCAGAGCAACCAATCACACCGACGCATCTTTGCTTCACAAAATGCGGTCGTTTCTATTAAGCCGATATAGGCCCAGCGCACACCACTGGAGGCGCGGCGGAGTGCATTTCCTTGAAACGCGCGGGCGCATTCCGCGGGCCCCGAGCGGCGCCAAGAGCCCTTGAGAGCCCTCGAGCGGAGAGACGCGCGGCGGCGCGCAGCTACTCCGTAGTACTAGTTAAAACTCTCCAGGCATCTGACCGCCAGCCAGCTGGGCGTGGGGTCGTGCGGCAGAGCGCAGAACAGCACGGCGGCGACTGGAGCAGTCGCGCGCATGCTCTTGTAGTAGCTTAGGGGCGCTCAGAGCACCGCGTGCGAATTTATTCTTATATTGACCGTATGTCAAGGTCGTTAAGGCTTATATTAAATTGTTGTCTTCAATTGCTCTTCGCCACGCCTCCAGCGGTGTGCGCTGGACCATAGGCAAACATGAGGGGCCCATATTCATGGGCCAACGTATAGCCTCCGCGGGCGAAGGGCGAAGCCCTGACCCACCCTTGCGGGGGCGTCGCGACATCTCGAACAGCTAGATCCTCTGTACGTGTTTGCGTGTATAACCGATATGAAGTTAGGATAAACCAAATAGTAAAATAAAGCAGAAAATTTACAAGAAAAATCCTTGGTACATGTAGGTATTTTTATTCAAATGATACATGAATAAATTGACAACACCGTCCGAATAACATACACAACAAAGTTTTGTAGAAAACTATTTATTAATTACAATTACAGGCTAGTTAAATATATGTACAGTCAGTTTGAGATCCATTCGGATCGTATCACTCATCGTCACATCACTATAAGTTCTTATATTATAACTTTTGTGAGATTTTCATGCTTATAATGTTTACGGTTTTTATTGTAGTTCTACCCCGAAATAAATACTTCAGCTTCCGTAAACATTATTAAACATAATTTTAAGTGCGTGAATTTGACTCCCGGCTGCGTAACGTTTTGTAACAATCATTGTCAATGTGCTCTTTTTTCTTTTTTCGATATAATTATTCATTTTTTGTTTGGACCCCATTATTTCAGGCAATTTTACATAATATTTTTTAAGTACATTTTTATAAGTAAATTCGTCAATAAAGTTATTGTTCAATAATCGACGTGTTGACGAGATACAATTTTAGGGTATTCGAGATGACAAATAGTAATAGGGAACTAAGTAAACGTAAATGTAACATATTTATTACATTTACCTACGTTACGACACCGTAAATGTTTGTAATCGCTCATCGCACATCACTAGTAGCACTCGAACTGCGAAAATCGCTCTTACAGCTACGAAATAAAGACGCTGTCAAAGTCAAACTATTACCGTGGACTTGCGAGTACCGCACGATGTAGTTCTTTACGATACTCGATACTGTTAGTACAGTATTTCAATTTTTCTAATGTCCCTCGGGTATCATCGGATTTCCGAATACAAACGAATGCTAATTTCCATGTCCATCAATTATTAGATTTATCGTGTATATTAATTTGAATTCAGAACTAAGTACTTTATTGTTGTTTTGTTTTGATTTCCGTGTGAACTATATAGAGCTGTAAAACAATTTTGCCTATCTGTCGTGCCTGCGACTTTAGCGGCTTTCCTCCCATTTTTAAAATAAATTACATGAAGTTATAAGAGTATTAACAACTCTATATACTTCCAAGTCGATTGAGAGCGTCCGGTCTGCACCAAGTGCAAAGGGCAACTGATAGCAATCCGACAACTGACGAAACACGAAATTTGCCGAGGGACATTAAGAAACTAGAAATACAGCACTGTCCTCTGAGTGTGTTATCTGGTTAGACAGGAAGCTGACCTCACCATAAAACCGTCGCTTGAGCCCAGTTTCCCGTCCCTCGCACACTCTGCGCTCAACGCTCCCTTGGACGCTAAGCTTGACTGTGATGTGTTCGCGGATGAATGGAAGAAGATCTTGTCAGTATGTCTGGAGTATTGCGAGATGAGCGTATGACTGTCGAGTAGTTGTATACTTAATGTCATTAATTAATGTAATTGGTCTTGGCCGTTTTATGTTAAAAAAAACAGTGGCACTCCGGAAGTGCCAGTAGAAGTGAAAACTTGAACAAGATCGCCTTGGTGGAAGAAAAATACTTGTATAGAACAGTGGTCCGTAACCTTATCTCAATAAAAAGCAAAATCGCGTTTACAAAAAAAATACTTGCATAGAACATTGATCCGTAACGTAATGTAAATAAAGAGCATAATCGCGTTTACAAAACCTTTAAAGTAAAAATACTTGCATAGAACATTAATCCGTAACGTAATATAAATAAAGAGCACAATCGCGTTTACAAAAATGAGATGTCGTCATGGTGTCGCGAAATTAATGATTTAGTCCCATCTCAAAAATGCCCAACGCGCCTAAAGAAGTTTTCACTTTAAAAAAATATTATTGTGAGAAGGTTGAGCAGATGATTACATGACAAAAGAAAAGAGCACACTCCTTGATAAGCTCACTCAATGCGAGAGCGAGATGTTAGAGTAAACGTGACGCATCCGGGTGCCAAAGAGCACGGACTAGTGGTTGTCCATGTACTGCAGCTCTGACAGCAGCAGGACTGTGTTGGGCAGCGGGCGCGGCTGCGGAGACAGGATCGTGAGCATCTGCCGGTCCATGTCCACCGCCGTGCTGTGGGGCGAAGTGGATAACTTTAGTTTTTAGAACTTTTCTAATTCTATAGTACAATTTATGTAAATTAACAAATTAAAATAGACATTTGCACACTTGTTATTTAATTATATTAGGTAAGCTAATTTTTTCGTGGTGATAACGCTTGCAACTTTTAGATAAGACCTATTTCAAAATTATATGAGCTTTGGTAAAAACATAAAATTATAATCAACTAATTGCGCCCCGCGGTTTCACCCGCATAAGTTTCGATCCCGTGGAAAAAAAAAAAGTATCCTATGTTCTTTTCCAGGGCATCATCTATATATGTGCCAAATTTCATCCAAATCCGTTCAGCCGTTTTAGCGTGAAGGCGTAACAAACAAACTTACTTTCGCATTTATAATATTAAGGATACAGTAAGCCGACGTCAGCACGAACGTAATAAAATCGCGGCGGGATTTTATCGCGCACTGGATTTTCAACTCTCGGTTTTAAGCCGAGCGTTGAGAATCTAACGCGCTGGAACGCACTCTCGTCCCAGCGCGTAGAAAAAACACACTGTTGGATTTTCAACTGTCGGCGCTAAGCAGAGCGTTGAAAATCTAGTGCACGAAAAAATATCGCCGCGATTTTATAACGTCCGTGCGTACGTCGGCTAAGAGAAAATCACTTTTAAAAATTGCTATGGATACATATTAGTGCTCGTCCCATGAACATCAGCTTGACCATCTCGTGAGTTGAAATGGGGACCGTGGTGTTCTGATTGAATTAGAAATAGTGAGGTACTCACACACACACGAAGCCGGCCAGGTTGGAGTGCAGCACGTCGTCGTCGGGCCCCGCCGCGAACGACACGGCCAGCAGGCGGTGGTGCAGCGCCGGCGACGGCCACACGCTCACCAGCTTCGTCAGCGCGTCCTCCGCGCGCATGCCCAGCGGCATGCACGAGTCGGGCAGGGACGGGGCGCCCACCTGGGGCGGGGACGGATGGTTTTACATACATACATAAACTCACGCCTTCTTCGCACGGGGGTAGACAGAAACTACACCACCTGCTACAATCCTTGCATACTCCTTTTTTTAGGCAGATGTGAGTGGAAACTCCAGGATGACGGATAGTGACCTTATTGGTGATGTTCTTCAGAAAGGCCAGGTGCGTAGTACTCGCAACCGGCGTGCGTGTATGACCAGATGTATGAACGTAAACGAGGCAAAAGGAGTATTTCTTTACTAGGTCAGATATCAGTAACATCCTCCATGGAATCAGCGCAGTATGGCTTCTCCTTCCATACATCTTTGCTAGCCGCCATCTTAGTCTAACCATCATAATGATGGCTAAAAAGTTGATAACTTGTATCATTTTTCACACAATATATTATGTCCATCTTTTCTCTGCATATATTTTTTTTAAACAGAAATCCAGAATGAATAGTAGCCTATATACTTCTCAAGGTCCCAAGCTACTGTCAAATTTTATAACAATTGATTCAGTGGTTCAAGCATGAAAAGGCAACTTTTAAATTTATAATATTAAATCAATCTGCCTAGCCTTTTCCCAACTATGTTGGGGTCGGCTTCCAGTCTTACCGGATGCAGCTAAATATCAGTATTTTAGATGGAGCGACTGCCTATCTGACCTCCACAACCCAGCAACTGGGTAATACCATACCCCTTAGTAAGACTGGTTGTCAGACTTTCGGGTTTCTGACGACCCGTAACGACTGTCAAAGATCCTCGAAAAACAGTCGGGACCAACGGTTTAACGTGCGCATAAATTTATAACATTAAATATGGATGTAGATATCGACTAACCTTATAAATCTTGAGATCTGTGAACTTAACGTCGAAGGAGTGCGGGTAGTACGGCGTGCGCTTGCCGTAGAAGTACTCGCGGATGCGCGCGTCGCGGGCCTCGACGCGCTGCGTCGATGACCGCTCCACTACCTATAGAGAACCGATCATATCCTACACATTTTTGATGATATTCGATGGCAAACAAGCAGACAGCTAGCCGGCGTAGTATGACCAAAATAGAAACGGGTTTTGTCGACGGAAGAATACTGCCGTCCTTTAACTCCCTAACCCTCAAATGGACAATTTTTATTTTTTATTGAAACTGATAGAGTTCAATAGTACATTATTGCAAAGGCTGGGAAAAATAGGCATTTGAAGGCCGAGCCGTAGGCGAGGACTTCACTAATAAATGGCTTTTTAGTTTTAGTAATCTCATTAAAATACGCCAAAAATACACAGTTTGTAGAAAATGTTCACTTTATTCTCGTTTTTCCAAATCATAAAATTTTCATATACTTTCATGTATTTTTCTTTTGACTTCGCTGGAAGCAGGTTTTCCATTGCTAATCTGGCTTCTGATCTTAAATCTGGTGGAGTACAATCAATCTCCATTTCACTCTCTGAACCGTTGGAACTCTTTTTAATTATCTATTATATAAGTAAATAACAAATCAAGACGAATTTTCAGCTTTGCCGTCAATTTTCTACTTATCATCTGTGCCGAAAGGCAAACGCATCTAAGGCTATACAGCCACGTGAACGCAATTTGTACTAAGCAAAGAGAACTTTGGTATGCCAAGAATTATAAAACAGATCCAATCAAAGAGTATTTAATAACCCCAGCACGCCGTTTCATACAACATTGCTGGAGCGTTGTAATGTTCCAAATTCAAAAAACGCGCCTGCAATGGATTTGATTTTCTTTGACCGTAAATTCGATACATCGCGTGTTCTTTGTTCGAAAATAATGACAATATTTCCATGCATGTTTGAGAAAAATTCTCTATCTTTATGTGTAAGAAACATTTTTACAAAATAAATAATTCCAGAGATATGAAAATTTTGTAGGCCGTTAAATAACACAATTTATGATGATTCCATCACTAGAAAGCGTCTAACCCACACTTCTTTTTTAAGAGTTTCTGGACAGAAAGGATTCTTTTGGATAAACAGAAAAGAATATCAATTGATGTGTCCAACAATTATAGATTTTAAGAAACAACGATTCACGCGTTTTTAGGGTTCCGTTAAAA
Source organism: Agrochola lychnidis (assembly GCA_963680765.1). NCBI lineage: Eukaryota > Metazoa > Arthropoda > Insecta > Lepidoptera > Noctuidae > Agrochola > Agrochola lychnidis. Next base: position 23,056,791 of record OY796862.1, read on the forward strand.
AACGGAACCCTTATAGATTCGTCATGTCTGTCTGTCTGTCTGTCTGTCTGTCTGTCTGTCTATCTGTCTGTCTGTCTGTCTGTCTGTCTGTCTGTCTGTCTGTCCGTCCGTATGTCACAGCCACTTTTTTCCGAAACTATAAGAGCTATGCTGTTGAAACTTGGTAAGTAGATGTATTCTGTGAACCGCATTAAGATTTTCACACAAAAATAGAAAAAAAACAAATAATTTTGGAGTTCCCCATACTTAGAACTGAAACGCAAAAAATTTTTTTTCATCTATCCCATACGTGTGGGGTATCTATGGATAGGTCTTTAAAAATGATATTGAGGTTTCTAACATCATTTTTTTCTAAACTGAACAGTTTGTGCGAGAGACACTTCCAAAGTGGTAAAATGTGTGTCCCCCCCCCTGTAACTTCTAAAATAAGAGAATGATAAAACTAAAAAAAATATATGATGTACATTACTATGTAAACTTCCACCGAAAATTGGTTTGAACGAGATCTAGCAAGTAGTTTTTTTTTAATACGTTATAAATCGTAAACTTATCGTTACTTGCTGCTACGGAACCCTTCATGGGCGAGTACGACTCGCACTTGGCCGCTTTTTTATTTTTTGCCATTTTCTCGGATATAACTTTTTGGGCTTAACGGCCTTCTATACTCCATAGGTTTAGGTAGTTAAAAAAAGGTAAACAAATCTTAAAAAGGGTTTTTATAGATGACACTTTCTTGTTTAAAAACACGATTAAACCAAATTAAATTTATTTTAGTGTTTTACTATAGTTTCCTCTTTTATTAATGTATGTTAAACTTTATCGTCTATACTTAAACTACTTTTCGTAGATGTAACTGCTTGCGCACAATTTTTTTTGTTAGATTTATAATATTTTGTAATCTGTCTATTATAAAGAGCCCAATTTCTAAACGTCAACGAAGTATAACGTTGCTAAATTGAAGAGTTCAACTGTGACGTAGCATAACAACTGAAGTGACTGGTATTACGTTTAGTCGGTTACTTGACAGCTGTCTCGTCACGTGTTTTTTTTTGTTTACCTTTATTTAACTACCTAAACCTATGGAGTATAGTTAAGGGACGGCAGCATAGACAAAATGACATAAACAATCATAATCTGCAATTTGGTCTATTCTTCCGTCGACAAAACCCGTTTCTATGGTTGTCATTCTACGCGTGTTGATGGTAGATAAGTGGTCGCTGCGGCCTATAGACATCGCAAATACGCTGCCATCCCAAAAACAAAACTGATACGTCTCATGTGCTTGATGTAACATCGACAGCTATACATACACACACTACGATAAGGTGCAACTATACAATATGTAACAAAGACCCTGTCCGTTCCGAAAGGCTCATAGGTACTGCAATAATATTACCTAAAAATAACAAAATATCGAATTATTACTAAAAAAAAACTTTTTACAAAAAAAAAACAACCGACTTCCAAAAAACACTACAAAGTGAAAAATAACTTTAATTTCGGAAGTCGGTGTCTTAGGTTTTTTATTTTCGTTTTTTGCCACCGACTTCCGAAATTAAAGTTATTTTTCACTTTGTAGTGTTTTTTGGAAGTCGGTTGGTTTTTTTTTTTGTAAAAAGTTTTTATTTTTCATTTTTAGTTGTGGTACCTACCCCACACAAATTCGAAAACCACTACCTGCAATGTAAATAACAGTGACACGAACTTATCATATCATCCACATACTAAGTGGGAAAAAGTACGTATTATTGAAGCTAACTCAAAAACTATCGAAGCAAAGTTAATAAAATTTATATGGGACCACCTCGAGAGCATACCCTTTCAAACAAAAAAAGAATTTTCAAAATCGGTTCACAATTGACGGAGAAATCGATGGACATACATAAAAAAAAAAAAAAACAAACATACGCGACGAACATATAACCTCCTCCTTTTTGGAAGTCGGTTAATAAAAAAGTGTAACGTGCCAGCCCGGCTCCTCAGAGAGTCGCAGCTTGCGTGCCATACGCAGATGACGCGCATGCGTGTTGTTGATCTGTCAGAATGGCAGCGGCTTGTTTTGAATTACATTAGATTTTTTCTCGTGTACTTATGATTTATTTTACAAATTAAAGTGTTTTGTATAATAAGTGATGATAGTATTATTGAGGAACAATCTCTTTACAAAAGTTATTTCTATTTAAAAATCACATTTTTAGTACCAAAATTACCCCAAATTCATTAAAAATTTGCTAATTTTCAACAGGGGTCATAAGTTATGACTTGCAGATACCCGCTAAACGACAACCGCCCGCGACCCATATAGCAAACCGACAAAATTCCCCATTGAAAAAAATTAACGATGTTTTTTTCAATTTTCGATCGGACAGGGTTTTTTTTAGAGATGCAACGAATAGTGATTTGGACGAATACCGAATACCGAATATTCGGCGGCGGTCTCAGCTGAATACCAAATATTCGGCGGGAGATCCAGTACACTTCACGCGAACAAGTTACGACACGTTTTGGTGCTCAGTAGCCGGCAAGTCGTGTCACAACTTGCTGTATTTTATGATATCGCAAAATAATGTATATTGTCTGAAATGGCTTCGCTTTGGGAGCTTATATTATTTGTTAAAAAATACCTGTCGTCACCGTGCAGTACAGTTTATAGTGAGAGACTATTCTCAGAAGCAGGTATTGTGTATGAAGAAAAGCGCAATCGTCTCTTACCAACAAATGCTGAAAAACTTGTTTTTATTCATCACAATTCGCCTTTAATTAATTTTAAATATTAAAAAAAACATCAATACTCTTGTTTTCACAATTAATGATTATTTGATAAATAAATGTTTTGATTAAATTGCTTTTTTATTTCCTTTTATAAGATATTCGGTATTCGGCCGAATAGTAAGTAGTATTCGGCCGAATACCGAATACTGGAAAAAATGGCCGAATAGGCCGAATACCGAATAGTTGCCGAATATTCGTTGCATCTCTAGTTTTTTTTACATGTTGTATTGTGGTCGATTGACGGCTACCAGGCAATATTGGTCCTCCATTATATCAATCGATATGGACTGATGGTTACAAGGCAGTTATTATAACAAAATACAATGTATACTCACGCCTCCACTCTTGGGCAGGTACACGACTTTGACGAACTTCGGCATGTCCCTCTTGAGCTCGTTGTATAGCCTCTCGTTGTCCAACACTAGAATTACATCCACCTGAACGGAAACAGGGTAAAAAGCACTTTAGGTTTGGACTTTTTCAATTTTTTTTTTTTTTTTTTCATATAGGCCCTTGTAAGGCACTTTTGAACGTCAAGATTAACAAAAAATACGTGTGCGGGGTCGGGGCCCCCGTCAGGAACGAAGTTCTTTCTCACGTATGATTTAAAACAAAATTTTTGCAGCCATCTTGAATTTACATGTTGACCTCACTATCGGGTTAGCACCCTCAAAAACTATGAAAACGACACCCATGACGAAAAATTTGAAAATTTTCGCAGCCGCCATCTTGGATTTATATTTTGACCAAATTCACACTTTCTCTCTCTCTGGCATGCAGTGTACTCGGGCCGATGTGTACAATTTTATCGACACTGTAATCACTTTACTCTTTTCTTTTGTTTTTTTCTGCCGGCTTTCTCTCTCTCTCTCTTTCTTTCTCTTTGAATCGGAAGAAGACAGTCGCATGTATTAACACTTTTTAGCATGACGATTTCCGAAAGTTTACTAGCCGCGTTAAAGAACTTCGTTCCAAAAATAGGATTGATTCTAGTTGCTCCTTCCAAATTTCATATGGAGAAGAATGGGCAAGAAACTCCACCGTTACTTTTTTTAAATGTTTTACAATATTTTGTATAAATATGTGTAGACGATGCACCTAGAATAAAATTACTATACCACAATAGGTAAAAAAAAAAAAAAAATGAAGCAACAACAGAAAAATTTGTTATGTGATAGATACATGGTGCTCACATATTTACAAACATTGTAAAAGTATAATATATAACAAGCACTCGATTGTATAGTTGACCTCATAAGCGCTATATCACTTTTGACAACAATTTAATACTGAAAAGTTGAATCTATCTACATGTAACAAACAAATAGACCTTGCCGTTTTATGACGTGCAAGTGACATTCAACCTTAAAGCAATTACGAGGATGAATATGTATACAGTATGCGGTCGTTAATATGACACATGCAGCTTTAGGTACGACTCTCCATTGTTAGGTGATGTTGTTCGAAGATGCATTTCGAACAACAGCCTTGTTGACAAATAGATAATAAGTTCACTAACATACATATAAGTTATCTTTTTGTTCACTGACCCATATTGATCTTTTACTTTGTTATACCATCTATGTAATACATATGGAATGCAATAAAGTATTGAGTATTGATGTTGCTTATAAAAGTTTTTTTATTTTTTATTGAAGTGATTACGAATAAAAGTTTTTTTTTTATTGAAATGAAAACTTCTTTAGGTGTGTTGGGCATTTTGAGATAGGACTAAACCATTGATTTCGCGACACCATGACGACACCTCATTTTTGTAAAAGCGATTGTGCTCTTAATTTATATTGCGTAACGGATCAATGTTCTATGCAAGTATTTTTACTTCAAAGGTTTCGGAAGTATTATTTTTTGTAGACGCGATTGTGCTCTTTATTTAGAAAAGGTTACGGACCAATGTTCTATACAAGTATTTTTCTTCCACCAAGGCGATCTTGTTCAAGTTTTCACTTCTGTCGGCACTCCCGGAGTGCCACCACTTTTAGTTTTACTAATTTTATCTAAGTTGTGGTCGCGAAAGCAATTTTCTGTTCTCGATTTTTAGAACAAGTTTTAAGACTTTTTTGTTTGTCTCCGCCTTTTCTGCTATCATTAGTATCGTTGCAAGTATGTTTACCTCAAAAGCCTGTGCAGCGTGTGTGAGCACCTTGTACCCTGCACCCTTGATCCAGCCACAAGTGTTAATTATCACTCCTGATGTTGAAGCTGAAAAACAAATACATAAGTTTTAAGTTTGAGTTGCCAATACAGGGACTGTTTCAAGAAGAAAACAGTACACAAAAACAGCATTTCTGACATTAATTTTATTCAGTTGAGATAAAGTTTAATTTTCTTAGTTATTTAAATTATTTTGAGCAATCTGTGTCCCTATTGCCCTAGGGGGCAATGGACAAACTAAAAAAAATATGGAGGAATCGCAACATAACTAAAGCCACTAAGATCAGGCTGGTCCGTACACTTGTATTCCCCATATTTCTGTACGCAGCTGAGACGTGGACATTACGAGAACTGGAAAAGAAAAAAGTAGATGCTCTAGAAATGTGGTGCTGGAGAAGAATGCTTGGGGTATCATGGACAGAATTCCGCACAAACGTCTCCATACTCCAAGAACTCGGCGTCAAACAGCGTCTATTAGCACTATTAGTCTCGAATACTAAAGTTTTTTGGTCATGTCTCCAGGCGGAATAATGACTCCATAGAGCGTCTAGTGGTGTACGGCAGAATGGAAGGTAATAAGCCACGCGGGAGGTCACCAATGAGGTGGACCGATCAAATAAAATCCGCGGTTGGAGGCCCTGTTAATGAATGCGTCAGACTGTCACGTAACAGAACCAGATGGAGGGAGATCGTGAGGCGGGCAACGACTCGATTGGACACAGTTCATTGTGACCACGACCGCTTTGTCAAGAGCGATACGAAGAAGAAGAAGTGTCCCTATTATTTTCATTGTCTGTGTGAAACAACGATTTTATACATAATTAAATTAATGAATTAATTTTATTCTTAATAGGGGGAAAATGAAGCCAAGTGCCTCTAGTCACCTTTTTTATTATTTTCACACCTCTCAGCGATGACCTCAGCTAGCCGGGCCACAATAGTGTTGTACAGCTCCAGGTTTTCTCCCGGAGAGTTGTGACCGAAGTGATACACCAGCGGAGCTTGCTGACTGAAGCCTTCTTCAATTGATGCTGGCCGCTCCACCAGGAGTGCTCCTATTCATGGCATATTTTTAGAATATCACAAAACTATTGGTATACCTCTGCGTAACACTACGTGGATTACAGTTGTGATGTTATGTTATGTGCAATAAGAAGGATTCTGAGTGTTTTTAACAGGATTCAATGTAAGGTTACAATTATGTGAGTAATAGGATATGGTTGAAAATCTCAAAAGATAGAGAGGTTTAGAAAGAGAAAGGCAAGGCCTTTGCCCAGAATTGGCATGTGAGAAACAGTCTGGTATAGTCAAAAACTATTTGAGACTGTGTCATCAAAAACATCATTTATGATTTCACAATGAAAAGCAATACTATTACATTACTGTTGTGAAACATTATGAAATACAATATTGTTTTTTTTTTAATACTAACATTAATTTTATTTACTCAGTTAACTATAGATCCATTACATAGAATTGTTAGTAAGAACTTAAGGTGGTTTTATACCGGCGAGGCGAGGCGTGGATGGGATGGCGAGAATTGAAATTTGTATGGCAAAATTTATATACACGCCCTGCCCTTCTTTGGTGTAAAAAGTCTAGGTGACTGAGGATGTGCGAGGCGAGAATTGACATATTTGTTAGTACACACGGCTACACATCAAGCAATACATTTCCAGTTTATGCTGATCTCGCATTGTATAGGATTTCTGTATAATGCGAGGTCAGCTTATACCGGAAATGTATAGCTTGTGCCTTGTGTACCATATTGAACTTTATTGCTGTATGCTACATTCGTTTTACAAAGTAAATAAATGCTCTGTTTATTTACTTTGTAAAACGAATATACAAATCTCGCACCGGCCATCGAGGACCCGCATGGTCTCTCTCCGTGAAGCGCTGACTCGCGATGTCTCGCGATGGCAGCACTGGACATCTTTCGATGTAAAAGGGTAAGCGTGATTTCAATTCTCGCCCATCCCGTCCACGCCTCGCCTCGCCGGTATAAAACCACCTTTACAAGACTATTATTATAAGTGACTGCAAAAAAAAAAAAGTGAAATGAATGTGAATGTGAAATGTGTAATGTAAAATGTGTGGCTGAGTCGTCGGGGTAATATCGAAAAAGAATAGCCAGGCTGCTCACCAATAGTGCCCGGTACACTGATATGCCCCTGGCCTACGTCTAGGTCCACATAAATAGGTCTCCGTCCCATCCTCACTGCATAGTTCAACAGTATCCTGGTCAGAGTAGACTTGCCCACGTCCCCGGGTCCCACAACCATGGTAACTGGTCCTCGTGTTGACTCCTGCTCGGCAGCCACACGCTGTTGCTCAAGAGCGGCATGGACATTGAGGTATACAACCTGAAATGAGAAGTCTTTATCATTATACAGCTCTGAAAAATATTCCCATATTCAGGCTATGATAGATGATGGTACCAAATACAATACACAAAAAACACAAAATATAAATTGGGATAGCTACATATCTACTGTTGGAGCAGTTGCAGAAGCAATAGATTAATTTTGTAGTAGCTTATCAAAACAGTCTGTAGTGTTGAAAGCTCTTACTCTAGGAAACATTGGTGTATTACTAGCTCTAACAAACAAAATAAAAGATCCTTATGTAATCAGTACACTGCCATGTATGCCACATCTAGTAATACATCTACTTTTACTTTAGATCTGTGTTTACTTGGTTAGTGACAAGTTGTTTTTTTTTGACCCTACGTTTCAATTTATTTTTATAAATTTACTTTTAGGCCCATATTACAGAACGTCACTCAATACTCAAGCATTACTTAAAACTAGTTTCAACCAATCAAATGGCTTGAATCTAGTTTTAAGTAATGCTTGAGTATTGAGTGACGTTCTGTAATACGGGCCTTAATGTCGTTTTTGTAAGCTCAAAAACATTTTATGTAAATTTAGTTTCTCAGTAAGTAAATTGTTGTTAATTCTTAATGAGGAATAATAAAGTTCCACCAAAATAACATGGTAGTGTTCTGTCCACAACTGATTAACCTTAAAATTCAGTACAATATGGTGTAAAAGATCCTCAGTCTCCATAATAGTGAAGTTTTGCACAATGCCCGATTCCAATAATTTCCATACTGTTATTGGTTAAAAATTAAGACTCTTGTATCTACCAATATTGAAGCAAAGACCTCATAGTTTTGCATAGTAAACCCTCCCATATGGATGTAGCTATCACAGGTAAAACTAGCTTACAAATGACTTACCATAGGTGTTTCTTTGGCCATATAGCTGACTTCAGTGCGGCCTCTTAGTTCCACGGTGCAGCCGTGCC